>OU862880.1:17521830-18771830 GCA_917880725.1 Selenia dentaria | reverse complement strand
CTTTATTTAAAATAGTGTGCCACCTGATTGGTCTCACTCGAAGACTTGATTATTAAACTTAGTAAGCATTATTACTATGTGATAAAAAATTCTCGAGTATTTTTCCGAATTAAATTGCCACCCCCTGCCTCGAGTCTACACTACGAAGAAATAATTCCATAAGAACAAATTCCACACAAAAAGTGGTCCTTCAAACCAAAACTACGTATGATTCCAAATACGAATTACTTCCGAGGTTACAAATAGACATGTTCGGTGACTGGTTTAAATTTCAGAAGGAAATCAGGGGTTGGTGCGCGCGTGCTGCAACGTCTACTATGACAGCTGAATCATAGCGGCGTGAATGATGTTATTGATTTAGACCGACTTTTATTGGGTAATTTTTGAAGGCTGTTACTCTTCCTGATATTATTTCTTCGTAGAGTCTACACTGTACTAAGTATACGTAGTTATGATATTTGCGAAATAATCAGTCGCACATACTTATTGATATGCTAAGGTTTGACCACTACCATACTTGATGGCCATAGCGACGATACGGTCGGCTGCTATTACTAAATCGCTTATCAGATAATTTACTTTAAAGAGTACTGAAAATTTGAAAACATACGTGCAACTTTCTAGCGGTCGGTTCACGCACCGCGCGCTGATCCTTGTTTTATTATACAAAATATTATTAAGCAACCTGTGTCCCAGGGCTATACCCGAAACCTGATGATAAAAGTAGCCTTTGTAACATATCACAGATAGCCCCCAATGAGGGTAATCTGTGCTACATATACCTAAATCTGCTATCTGCCAGTGAAAGTCCCTACAAAATCGGTTCCGCTGTTTAGGATAATAACCAGAACAAATAAACAGATCAACTTAAAAAAAAAAGTGTTATAAGTTGTAATACGTACCGTATTATATACTCTTATTAAATGCATTTAATAAAAGCTGTTATTTGGATAAATACATACTTAATTTTGATTAAAAATATTTTGTATACTTATAAATAAACACTTGCCTTCTGGTAAGTCTAAAATTTCTGCATCGTCTTCGGACGAAAAAAGTAACAACAAGACTATAACACTTGCTATGAACATTTTAATAAATATAAAAAAACACAACATTGTTTTTTTATAAGTGAGTTTCAGGTACTATAAATAAATTGGTCTAGACTAGAATACACTAACTCCGTAACTACAGCTAATAAACATAACAATATGGCGCATTATGATACATTTAATTACAATCTTGTGAAGTTCAATATTATCTCACTCGCTGGTTAATACGAATTAATTAACTACTGTATTTTTTCCTTATTGATTAAACCTGAAGCTCGCAACATGAATGCACTAAATTTAGATTTTTAATTAAGATTAACATAGTGTTTTTTTTTTCCTGGTAAAATCTGAGGCTCGCAACATGACTGCACTAAATTTAGGTACACAATTGAGATCAATATGTTTTACAATCGACAAGGTAGATAGATAATATTACCGTGCAATCGATAATACAATGTTACGCCACAAGTTTGACGTTGTACATAATTTGTACTAATTACCTTTTTCTACCGTGAAACAGTAATGGTCGCAATACTGTGCTCATGTTTGAAGGTAAGGTGCCGGTAAAATTACAGGCACATGAGATGACAATATTTCAGTGTCACGGGCGCAGTACAGTTCGTCACGTGCCCCGAAATGCATCTGTTCTAGGCAGAGGTTACCACTTAAATTACTCCTGCTTGTACAGCCTCCTAATAACATAAAAAAAACTCACACACAGCAATTATACCGCGGCGTGAAAGGTGCATGCGGGTATAAGGTGCGTTTTAACTCTTGAGGGGACCTTCCATTATTCACTTTCTAAGTCAATTCATGCTGTTCTTTACTAATGGCAACATTTTGAAGGGTCCTGCTTTTTCAGCCCTGTCCTGCATAACTTTAGGGCATATTGTTCCATGCAGGACAAGTACTGCTGTATAGTTGTTTTCTCTAAACACTACACACAACAACAACACTCTAAACATACTGTAAATGCGTTCAATAGAGTGCCTAGCTAGAGGGTTCATTTATGAAGACGCGATACGATTTGCGGTGTGGGTGCGTCGTAATTGTAGTAGGTAGTAGTACAGTGCCAAGCAAAACTTCCTTTAGTTATTAGGCGGCACTGCGACTGCCATGGTCAAGCCTAGTGCTACCAGTAGATGATAAAACTTCTTCAATATGTATGTATCTGTATTATTTCTGACTTGTGCAAAGTATGAAATCTTTCAAGTAATTAATTGCACTTTTCGGCTCCGTTTTATTAGCTTGCAGGAATGTCCAATAATCTATGATGGGTAACAGAAGTGGTTGAATGTTTAATTATTACATAAAAACGCAGCATATATTTAAATAACGGTATTTAGTACTGCGCAGAACAGTTTTGCTGTGCGCACTACTATAGGTTGGCCGTTTATTTTTGTAAATGAAACGAACGCGTTGGCTTTCCAAGGAGAAGAAAGTTTTTAATTTCTTAAACATAGCGTTGCCAAACAATAAACTACAGAGTAAACTTTGTTTTTATATATAAATATATCTAAACTAAAGATACACTAACCTACCATGCCTTCTCCTACCATGATTTAATTGTTATGTCTTATAAAATTCACCCTCCTAAAGCCAAGCCCAAAATTCTTTTGTAGCGTAGCTTTGGAGCGATCGATGTGGTCAATCTCCGCCAGGATACTTGTGAAATTGATTGGACGCCAGAAAGATAGATAGATAGATGCTGATACTATTGATGATAAAGTCTCAATATTCAATTCCACGCTGATACAGCTGTATGATGTCAATGCTCCATTGCGTGCCAATAAATCACCTTCCGGCTCCATGGCTAACAGATGATTTAAGAAAGCTGATAGACCAAAAGATATTCACTAAATCTTAAGAAGTAAAACTAAAAGTTTATGCGTTGCCCTCGTGACTAAAACAAGGAAGAGTATAACATCTCCTGAAATCGCTGCAATAGAGAGTGTAGAGACGCACAACGTCGTTATATCCACGTCAGTACAAAAAGAAGACCCAGTAAAGGTCTGGAAATTCTTACGGTCCTTAGGTGTTGGGAAATTACGTCATGATACTGATCCTAACAGTCTAGATATTAACTCTCTTAATCAGTACTTTTCTTCGTCATCCAGCATTGAAGTGAATGACAAATTTGCAACCATTAACTATCTTTCTTCCCTTTCAACACCAGATTACTCTCCTTTTGTCATAAGTCAATTCACTGCTTGTTATGTTAAAAATAGCATTCTTTCCATTTCATCAAATGCCTTAGGAGGGGACAGTATCAGTCGAAGTATGATCGTTCCAATATTGGATGATATCCTCCCTATTTTATGTCATATATTGAACAGTTCTGTTTCGATGGGTACTGTACCATCCTGCTGGAAAGAAGTCCATATTATTCCTTTGCCGAAGAAGGCAAATTCTAAATCCTACTCTGATACTGGCCTATCTCCCATTCTCAGTATTCCCATTCCTATCCAAAATTCTTGAACGTCTAATCCATAACCCGTTTAGCTCCTTCTTAATCCGCAACGATCTACTAAATCCTTTTTAGTCTGGTTTCCGCCCCGGCCGTAGCACTGTCAATATTACTGATGACGTCTTACAGGCTGGGCATGAAAAACAGTCAGCTGACAGTCCTTACTTTGCTAGACTTCAGCAATGCTTTTAACACCATTGACTACGAAATCCTCTTGGCCTTGCTTCGCTCTATTAACGTATCTCCAATGGTGATTGACTGGTTCCAAACTCAAACTCAAACTCAAATGATTTATTGCTTATGTGCCAAGTTAACATACAATGCAGGTGTTGTTGCATAAGGTTTACAGTAAGTACATGTCACATGTTACCCCCTGGGGGTGTTGCAATTGTGCAGAGAGGACCAGTCTATTTTAATGTATTATCATTGAAAAATTCGTCAATATTATAATAACACTTCTGCAAAAGTAATTTTTTAAGTGTGAATTTGAAAACGTTCGTTTTATTTTCGTCTTTTATTTTGTTAGGTAGTGTATTATAAATTTTAACTGCCATTGCCTTGGTACCGGAACTGTGTATTTTCAGTCTAGAAGTAGGTATTAAAAGTGTATGTTTCCGTGTTGGTCTAAGGGGATAATTTCTCGTCTGTTCACATGCTTTTAAAAAGTATTGAGGATATTTTCGAATAAACATGCACATTTCCAAGATGTAGATGGAGGTGAGGGTCAGCATTTGATATTTGATAAAATATGGTTTATGGAAATGATGTATTGTTAAATCTGGAAATTCTATGTTTGCAAGTATTCGTAGGCATTTCTTTTGTGCGATGAAAAGGTTATCTACGTTTACACTATTTCCCCATAGTATGATGCCATATCTTAACCATGAGTATGCATATGCGTAATAAGTGGTCATAGCGGCATCAAGTCCAGCTGCTCGCCGCAGTTCCCTTAGTCCATACATATAACTTGATAATTTTAATTGAATTTTTTTAACATGTATTTTCCAATTTACATGCGAGTCTAGTTCTAAACCTAGCAATAAAGCAGTGTTCACACATTCAATTTTTGTATTATTATAACAAAAGTTTATGTCAATAGGCGGTTTTTGGTAGGGGTGAAATTGCATTAATTTTGTTTTTGATATATTGAGGGCAAGGTTATGTTCATTCATCCATTTAATTATGTTATTGAAAATGTCAGTGAGGTTCTTATTTAAATTAGAATTATTATTACAAGATGTCAATATAGAAATGTCATCCGCGAAGAGTACACTGGATTCGTCAATACATTTAGGAAGGTCATTTACATAGATTAAAAATAGGATACACCCAAGGACACTACCTTGGGGGATTGAGTGATTTAGTAGGGTGGGGGTTGATCGGATTGTATTTAAACTTCCAGAATCATAATCTACGTTTTCTAATTCTACATAATATTTGCGATTTTGTAGGTATGAGGTGAACCATTTATGTGTTATGCCACGTATGCCAATGTCAAAAAGTTTATCTAATAGTATATTATGTCGAACTTTATCGTATGCCTTACTCATGTCTAATAGGATACCTATAGCATGTTTCCTACTGTCAAGTATGTTTAAAATTTTATCAACGTATGTATATACCGCCAAAGTAGTTGATCGATTTTTCCTAAAGCCGTTTTGTGATTCATTAAATATATGAAATTTCTCACAGAAGGAATTTAATCGCTTTTGCATAACTTTTTCATACACTTTTGACGATGTAGGCAATAGGGCTATTGGTCTGTAGTTGCTGGGGTCAAGCTTCGACGATTTTTTGTAGACTGGTTTTATTAGGGCAATTTTTAGCTGGTCAGGGAAGAAGCCTTCAATGAAGGATTGATTTATTAGTAAGTAGTACGGTAGCGTCAATTGGTCTGCGCAGTTTTTTATTAATATTGGAGGTATTTCGTCCACTCCGTAACTATATTTGCTTTTTAGATTTTTAAGTATGTTGTTTATTTCGCGCGGTTCAGCTGGGCGAAGGAACATGGAGTTATCTAAGCGCGTACGTGCGGGACGGTAGCGCGGATCTCCCCCTGCGTCTGCGCTGCCCGTTTCACCTATTGATGCGAAAAACTTGTTAAATTCATTTGCCACCTGGCGTGGGTCCGACACTATTTGTTTATTTATTTTTAGTTGAATGTTAATTTTATGGTTTAGTGTGGTTTTATTAGTCCGTTCTTTTATTATTCTCCACATTGTTTTAGTTTTGTTATCTGACTTTTTTATTTCGTGCATGTATTGATTTCTTTTAGATCGGTTGATGGATTTGTTTAATAATTTTACGTAGGATTTATAATACTTTATTAGACATGGGTGTTTATAGTGAATAACTAACGATCTGACAAGTCGCTTATTTTTACAGGATTTTTTTATTCCCTTAGTTAATTTCCCCAGTTATCCCTATAGGCGTCGCCAGCATATTCGCATTGATGATTCTTATTATTTATTAATTATTAAAACCGACTTTACTCACGTAATTAGCAGACGATATCGACCTAGGTTTCGGGCATGTCCGATGCCCATCATCAGAAGATTACGCTGCAAGATCGCGGCGACCGCTGATCGCCGTTCAGTGGTAAATCAAGAATCTCTCTTTCTTCCGATTTTAAATTATGCTGATGCCTGCTACTTAGACCTTACCCAAGATCAGCTGAATTAACTTGAGCGGTTTCATTTTCAGACTTAGGAAATATGACCACATTTTTCAATTTCGCCTGCAGTCTGCAGCTCAAGTGGCTCCCCATCCGTCGTCGCCGGGATACTCATGTCCTTTCTCTACTTTATAATATACTTTTCAATTCATATACTCTCCAATATTTGAAGACCCAATTCCAGTTCTTCCACTCCTCTAGCTCTTTTTCTCTTAGATCATCAGAATATCTATCTATATTCTCGTGTATATCGTGTATATCTATATATATGCACGTATCTATATGGATATTAGAATATATAAAGATATTATGTATAATTACTCTAGTACGGTGGTGTACATAATGGAAATATAATTAATTTTAAAAGAAATCTTACATAAACTAACTTCCTAATTATTGTAAGTATACAGAGCATTCCAGAGTCGTACAGATTGAACAGAAAAGGAGTTGTCGTAAAAAGTGAAATTATGTACCGGCGCCATGAATGAAAGATTTTCTGATGATCTAAGAGAAAAAGAGCTAGAGGAGTGTAAGAACTGGAATTAGGTCTTCACATATTGGGGAGTATATGAATTGAAAAGTATGTTATAAAGTAGAGAAAGGACATGAGTATCCCGGCGACGACGGATGGGGAACCACTTGAGCTGCAGGCGAAATTGAAAAAAGTGGTCATATTTCCTAAGTCCGAAAATGAAACCTCTCAAGTTAATTCATCTGTTCTCGGATAAGGTCTAAGTAGCAGGCATCAGCATAATCTAATATCAGAAGGAAGGATTGTGCAAGCGGAACTTTGGTAGCTGTAAGCAAGAAATAACGTAACCTGTTCAGAGAAGCTACTGACGCAAACACCTTTCGGATCACATATTGCAGTTGAGGTCCCCAAGACATACTGCGGTCAAATATAACTCCGAGGATTTTCACTTCTGTGCTATAATGTATAATAACACCATCAAACATTACTTAAGGAAGTGATGTAAAGTCCAGTAATGAAATCATCCTAGAGCTTCGTATAATAATTGTTTGTGGTTTTGTAGGTAAACAGCAAGACCATAAGATTCACTCCAGTATGAAGTACGACCCAAATCATCGTTAGTAATATTGATAGCTTCGTTCATCACTTGATCACGCGAAGCTTGTGAGTATATTTAAAGATCGTCTGCATAGAGGTGGTACATATATATCGTCACTCTTATTTCCAGTAGGGGCAGGAGTCCGAGAATATCAGGTATTATTTCTATTTATATTAAAAACCATTATAACGTCTGTATTAAAAATGTTTATTTCATATGTAAAGAAATTTCGCAGTTGTCGCGTTTCCCAAGCACTTGCGTCTTCTCATGAAATTTGTTCTTAGTATCAGTTGCTTATTTCATTATTAACTTCATTGAGGCGAGTTAAGTGCAAGTACCGCACTAACCGATCGATAAATTTGAGTCTTGAATTCGTCATACTTCGAAAAAACTGGCTAGGTATATCGATCTTGTGTCGATCATTGCAAGTAAGTAACAAAATTAAGCGATCGGTAGACAAATTCGATAAGCTTTTACGATTATAACGATAACCCTAGCATGCAACTGTTAATTACGTCTATTTAATCCATTTTAACGATTGTTTTGTCAGCTTTGAAAATGACCTCGATATAGCTTATCAACAGGCGACGGGAATGGGGATATTGTTTAGTTGCGTTTGATCTTACTCGTACTAATATTATAAACGCGAAAGTTTATAATTATGGATTATGAATGAATGGAATGAAAATATGAAGATTATGGATGAATGGATGTTTGTTATTCTCTTACGCTCAAACGGCTGGCCCAATTTTGATGTAATTTGGCATGGAGGTAGATGGGGCACTGAATTAACACGTAGGATAATTTTCATTAACATCGTCATCACCCATCACCATGCGGGTGTAACCGCGGGGCGCAGCTAATTTTCAATAAAAAAGTAGACTTCGGCCTTCTTTTGATCGTAGAAGAGTGAAATGCTGGTAGAAATCTTCAAATGATAGAAGGACGCATTGTAGAAACGCATTTCGTAATATAATCTATATACCTACTGTCGACAATTTTACGATTGTCTAAGTCGTCGATATGACTTCCATACTTCTAGGGGCGATAAAATTTTGTATCAATCTTAGCGACTTGACAAATTTAACGTCTATTACGGTACTTGCACTGCAGACCTTAAATTCAAATTATCGCAATTTTAAAGCTCTGGCCACACCACCGCCTCTATCCAGGGCACGTAGTGACGTATGCGCGTGTACATATCGGCCTGTCCTGTGTACCCGCATGAACGGCCAAATGACGTCACCCCGATCAATGCGTACATGCACAACTCCTCATATTCCGACTGAAGAGGCCCTCCGCTACGGATCTGTTATATAAAATAAATTATTTAGTAAAATTAATATTTATAAGTGTTTTAAGGATATTTTGGCTCGGAGGAAGTGTGGAAGGATTCTGTTGAAATCCACAACACGGTGGTTCGTATTTTCTTTTGGCCGCTCACATACTTCCACCGTCAAGAAAACTGTTGTTTAACACTTATCGGCGTTTGCGACAGTTGCCGTTTAGAGCCAGTCGCTATTCTAAATTAAAGTCTAGTGTGCCCCACTATTAACCAAACCATCATCTCTTAGACTCTTACGCTCCGTATTCTGAGTTCTATATTACTTATAATTTAAGCATTGAAACATGCCCAAAGTAAAAAGCTTGAATTACTTGATTTGCTTACAGGTAGTAAATAAAATCAAAACCCACCTGGCAAGTATCCACGGATTTCCTGCGCTCTCCGTAGCACATTTGAGTAGTCGAGTCATATCCTCTCTTGAGATGACGGTGCGGTGGGTACTGGTAACTGCATTCGCTATCGTTGAAACTGTTAATATGTATCTGGAACAAGGACATGTAGATATTCAGTTTATTTTATGACCCAAAAACTCATGTGCCTGTCCATCTACATCTACATCTTCACTATATAATATTATAAGGAGGAAAAATTTGTTTGTTTGTTTATATTGAATAGGCTCCGAAACTACTTACCTGATTTGGAAAATTCTTTCTCCATTAGAATCCTACATTATCCCTGATGAACATAGGCCATAGGATATTTGCACAAGTTCTGAGAAACGTATGAAAACTTCGATAATGTAACCCAAGGTTTAAAAAAATCCTTATATCGCGTACACTACGAATACTATTGACAAAGAGCAAAGTGATGTAGTACCGTTTTTTAGAAGACGTCAATGTCTTCAAAAATTTAGCAATATGTGTAAACCATATGTCTGAGTTTTAAAGTTATGTCAAAATAAATGCTTTTACATGTTTACATATGGCATGTAAATGCATGATGCAATCCGAAAAATTCTTAAATCGCGTACGCTGCGGAAATTATTGATAATAGAACAAAGTGATGTAGATATTATAGAGGATACTAATAACTACAAAAAATCCTGCAGTGCCATATATCAACCGTGCTTAACATATGGTTGCCAGGCATGATTGCTTAGGAGAAAAGACGAAGAGAAAATTGCAATTTGCCAGCAAAAGATGGATAGAAGCATTTTAAGAAACAAAATTTCAGACAAAGTAATAAAACAATAAGAAAGAGAACTAAAACACCAGATGTAACACAAAGGATAAGACTATTGAAATGGACACGGTGTAGTGGTGTAGGGCAGGCCATTTCTGCAGACTAAATAACGGAAGATGGACGAAATGGGTTACAGAGTGGATACCTCTGGACGGAAAAAGAAACCAAGTATGGCAGGGGAAAAGATGGATGGATATATTTTCTAAGATAATTGGACCCGACTGGATGAGGAAGGCAAGAGAAGTAGAGTGAACAGATTTAGGGAGGCCTACGCCGGAGAGGCGATACATTATAGTGTAAAATAAAATTCAATAGTTAATTACATAAGCCAACTATCTTAGATTTTTGTGGGAGAATAAAGGCCAAATATTGCAATCTTTTTTAAGAGAGTAAAATTAACATCCTCGGACGGAATTCGAACCCGCGTCTTCCAGCAATCCGTGGCAGACGCAATCACTAACTAGGCCACCAAGACTCGAGGTCCAAACACCGAATTTGAACTCTCTATCTGATTTGCACCGTCGTATGGGGGCGGAGCGACATCTATTGAACAAAGAAAAATTGCAACATTGCAGTGGTCACAATAACTACTTTTTCATTTAAATATGTATATATTTATAAATAGTAACGTCGGTCCAACTAAGCCACATTAGTACCTTATCATTAAATCCTAATAATAAAAAAAAAAGAATTCATTGTTTGTAATGGAAACACAAAACTACTAAACTGATTCAAAAAATTATTCCAGCAGTAGAAAGCTACATTATGCCTGAGTAACATACGCTATATCTTATTCATCATCATCATCATCCCTCACCATGCGAGTGAAACCGCGAAGTTCAGCTAGTAAATAAATAAAAGACGTTGCCCTTCTTCTCGACAACTCCGGCGTCTTTATTTTGAAGGGCAATGACCAGGGTCGCTATTCTCTTAGCTACTGAGCAATTGCCACACTACTGCAACGCTTCTGCGATTGTACTGCTTCTAATGTCAAAGTCGGTATTCGGTTATATGTTACTATTATTAAATTCTTAATGTGATTGATGAAGAAATTATTAAATTATTCGTTTTAAAGTTATAGAATTGAGTTTGTTTTTAACCCAGTTCTTTGGCCACATTTAGCCACATTTCAGGGTACGAAATTTTTAACATTGACATTTTTAACCATGGCTACGTGTTAAATGAAATAGGTTAGTTGTGCGCCGCGTTAACAATTTCTATAAAATGTTATAATTTTTAACGTGTTGCATGTAACTGTACCGAAATATCAGGAGCTGCAAACGCAACTAAATCGTGGTCTACATCTCGTGAGTACTAATTATAACTTAGTTAACAACCGCGAAAGTCTAAAACAGTGCTATCCATAAAAAAATCCTTCCAAAGATGTCGGTATATGTAATGTCGGTATATGTATAATGTCCCTCTATAACGGGACAAATGTGTCCAATTTGAATATTAACTATTAATGTATTTTACTTTTAACTAAATAACTGCTATTGTAAAGCTCTGAATTTTTATTGTCTCGCAGTAGGTATGAAAAGTAGAGTATGCACCTCGAGGATAAAGCCTGTCTTCGTCTTGGGCGGCTTTAACCCCTCGCTTCACTCAGGACTCTACATTACTCCCTCGCTTTGCTCGGGAATTAAATCTTGATCCCCTCACTGCGCTCAGGGCACGGAGCTGGCTCCAGGGTCATCAAATCTAGAGTCCCCGTCACACTCAGGGTTCATATACGTGACCTACGATACGCCCATGACGTAAGACACTGCTTTACTCCCTCGGTGCATGATCTACTAAATTACACTAGATCGCAAAGTAAGCTATAAAAAGGTTATAAAAATTATAACTAAGAACCTAAAATATCACTGGACTCTGAATTTGTAATAAAAATCAAAATTTAAGGATAATTAACTAAAATATACCGAGCTATACGTTTTGGAATGTTTAACAGCTCCTTGTGGCAAATAAAATACTAAAATCAACATTTTCTACCGTATACTTTTCGAAATCTAGGTAAAATGGCAATTTTGCGAAGAAATCAAACATTTTAACTTATCCATTAATTTTAATAAAACAAACGTTTAGTTTTTATTTCAAAAGTATATCTGCAATATTTAAAAAAATATTAGCATTCTCTAGGAACTGCTTAGCCGACTCAGTGTATTTTCCTAATTATGCAAAATACCTAGGTAGGTAAATAAGGTTGAGGGTTAGGTTAATATATAAATATCGTAATAAGTATACTTACAACTTGCAGACTGTCAGCAAATGTTTTATGGTTGCCAGGAGTACCCCAACCGATAGTCGTAACGTCATCAAGTTCCATCTCATGGTCCTCGTCAGCAAACATCATGATACACGCTGGAAATACCGCTCTGTTGAATGTTACACTGGAAAAAAGAAATAAGTTTGCTTACGCATTGGAGATTGGAATATTAACATCCTTAAAACAAACAAATATTCAAAAGATTTGTGTGATATCTTATAATCTTACAAATTTCAAATGCACATAACCTCTCCTACTCGAAAACTTTCCTGTCTTGATCAAATAGCAAGTAATGTCACCAGCGATTTAGGCAAAGTACATTTATTAGGTCTATCCGACCATGAAACTGGTCAAACACTACTCACAGTTGCTCTCAAAGAAACTCGTCAGATTTACAAACACTGGTTTAAATATAAAAGAGATTATTGTGTTGAAAATATAATCAAATTTACTGATTGTCTTAGCGCTGTTTTAACGAAGTGTATATCATCAAAGCGATACAAATATGTCATTCAATAATTTTCATGACACACTTAAACTTTTTTTATATCACCTGTTCGAAAATGTCCAATTACATACGAGTATCACGCAATATCAACGTAAAGCAAGGCATTACATCCCCGAGGATGTAATTTTGTATGAAACTTCCTAGGGTGTAAAGTGATTTGGAACGTTAGTTGTAGGAAACTCTTAGTACGGAGACAACATACAGAAACAAAAAAGAAAAAATGCGTGATTGTACTATAAGTAGTGCGTTAGAATAGCCCTAAGTCGGCGAAAATAACCCTAAAAACGCTCACAAGGCATTCGAATTGGGAATCTATGGGTGAAAATGTTTACGTTTGAACGCTTTAACAAAAGAGCCAACAATAGCAATGCTACAAATACCCTCATTGCTAAACGAACGCACCTAAGGAGTGTGATTATTGTGCGCCGCGTTGCTATGGGTTAAGCACGGCCCTTCTCTGCGCATTCAAGGCCATAATTGAAGTTACGTGCCGCGATCTGGTGTTTGGTGTTATTCAACTTTAAAACAATACACACCTGATCGTTATTCGCTACCGCTGTAGGTAGCGAAAAATACCACGCTCTCGATCGGAACTCGATGGGTAAATAGTACTAAATGGTTTTAAGTTCCATAACTGCAGCGAAACTTGTACCGCCTAGTGAGGCGGTATTTTCTCTTGTATGGCGAAACTTGTTCCGACGGGCGACGCGGGAGCAAGTAGCGAGAGCGACATGCTTCCGACGGATATCTCTACCACGCGCGGTAGAGATATCCGGTGTGGTGTGAATAGCGAAAGTAACGCATAACCGTTTGGATTTCTCTTTCACTTGCGGTAGCGAATAACGCCCAGGTCTGAATAGGCCTTTATTATTTACAACGTGGTGCATGTAACTGTACCTACCGAAATATCGGGTGATCCAAAAGCTACTAAATCGTGGTTTACATCTCGTGAGTATTAATTACAACTTAGTTAACAACCGCGAACATCGAAAACAGTGTTTTTCTCATAATGTTCCTTCCAAAGACATTACTCTGTCCCTATGTAACGGAGCAATTGTGTCCAGTTTGAATGTTAACTGTTAATGCATTTTACTTTTAACTACGAGTATATAACTGCTATTTTAAAGCTCTGAGTTTTTATTGTCTCGTAGTAGGTATGAAAAGTAGAGTAAGCACCTCGAGGATAAAGCCTATCTTCGTCTTGGGCGGTTTTAACCCCTCGCTTCACTCAGGACTCTACATAACTCTTAACCTAAATCTTAAGTTAAGCTTAAGCTAGCTCTTAAGTTAAATCTTAATCTAAGAGTCCCCGTTACACTCAGGGTTCTATATACTACCCATGACGTAAGACACTGCTTTACTCCTTCGATGCATAATCTAATATTACAGATTATGTTTCCCAATAATTAAAGTTAAAATTACAAAAAATAAACCATTAAAAATAAATAAATAGTTAAATAATAGACAGTTTAAATCCAAGTGGATAACACGAGGTCTTAAGATATACAGTAAAAGAAAACGTAATCTCTATATTAAGTACATCAAATCATCAAAACAAGACAAGGCTTTTAAAAAACTGCAGTACAATAAATATTCTAAGATTTTTAAAAGATGTCTATATCAGAGTCATCAAATCTTCGAATCAGAAGTACATAAACTATGCACACACACTCCACACATAATACTTCAGCTAAAACATAAATTTATAATCTAACTTAACATATGTATTTAACTTAGGTTCTTTAACTTACACTACTAAACTTAATTTACTTAATTTGTTAACTTTTTCATGCAATCATCGTATACTTACTTATTCTATATAATTATAACATTTACTACGGAAGAGTGAAACTCTCTAACGCAGGTATTTTCATACTTAAAAGAGGGTCCCAATCCTATGAAATGTATCATAAGTTTAAGTTTACCGAAATAAAAACGTTTGTAAAGAAAAGGTACAGACATCACACTCGTATAAAGATTGAAAAACTATTCCTTTACTTACGCAGTTTCGGTCTTCAATAAGGCTATGTCGTGGTACTTGGAGGGTGGCTTGTACTCGGGATACGGTATGATTTTTATAATTTTGTATGTCTGCCAAAGCTCTTCAGGATCGGATCGCTTTAGCATTCCCAGAGCTGCATACGTCACTGTACCACTGAAAATAGGAATTTGAATCAGCCAACACTCAGTAGCCACGTCATGACTTTCTGTTATGTCAAGAAACATTTTGCAAAAGTTATCCAATTCCTAGACTTCCAAGGATCATCGAATCGCAGCCAGAATATAGTCACCTCCATAAATATGATCTTATATTAAAAGAAAATGTCAAAAGCAGTAACTAACACTCTGTACACTAAAAGATAACTTACAGTCTAGGCAGAGCTGTGCAGTGTGCAGCTGTGAGAATAAAGTTCTCGCTGATCAAGGAGCCTCCACACAACCATTCAACTTCCGCTAGTGTAGAACCATAGCCCAAAAGAGCCTGTGGAACATGGACAACAAAATTAAATTGTTACATACTCATCTTAATAATCAGGGTAGTAAAAAAGCGTGAAAATCTAGAGTCGTAAAGATGAAACACAAACTACTTCTACGAAACGTATCATGGAACCTACGGTTACGAGAAAATGTCAATAGCCTTACAGCGCCTATGTTTTTATTTCTTAATCTATTTCATCACCATCATCATCATAATCATCATCTCAGCCGTAGGACGTCCACTGCTGAACATAAACCCAGCCTTCCCCACAAATTTCTGAGAGAACTGAGTTCCCAACTGATATTAGGGTAGGCACAACATGGGTATTAGACAGATTAAATAGTGCAGTAAGTATTTAATACTGCACTATTAAATCTTGAGTATGAGCCATTAAATCATTTCTAAGTGTTAAGAAAGCAGCTAGACCGTGGTCACGAGGCCACTATCCACACGATACAAAATACGTATATTAGATACCATACACACCATATGGGTAAACTCTTCTCTATGGGCGCCTATGCCTCCAGCTGCTAGGAAGTACCACCGCTCTAGGTAGTGGCACTGTTCCTGTTCATACCACCTTTTCCTTACCCCGCCTTGCAGCCAGCAACGGGAACTTGCGTATTGAGAATATTCCAAGCACTCTGGATAAAACCATTAAAACAATTACGTAAACCTTCAGATATTCTAGTTGTATGGGTCCGTAGCTTAGGTTGTGTCGTAATAATTTCTCTTATTTTCTTAATTTAGCCTGCGTCCACACTTATGACATGACAACGGACCGGACTACGTGACATCGGACAAGACATGTTACGCTAAGTGCGGCCGGTCTAGGTTGTGCTGACATAAAATCTAGTAAAATTAAACAAAATCAATGATTGTCAATATTGGGCGTTTCCCTGCTATCCGAGTAGTAAAATACAACAAAAATACAATAATAAAATACCGCATAGTGAAATTAAGAAATAAATAACATTGAAAACGATAACTTACTGTCTATTATTTTTCTTCCAGTCTTTCTATATAGAATTCCTGACGGGGCATATACAACATCACTAAAACAAAAAGCATGATTATGTTACAAACATAGCATATCGAATATGGATCAAAGTTTCTACTTATCTTCTAAATCCAAAAAACCTTAGAAAAGGGGTCTACTGTTTTTCATCATCATCATCATCTCAGCCGTAGGACGTCCACTGCTGAACATAGGCCTCCCCCATGATTTTCCAAAAGGACCGGTTGGAAGCGGCCTGCATCCAACGTCTTCCTGCGACCTTCCTCAGGTCGTCTGTCCACCGTGTCGGTGGACGACCTACGCTGCGCTTGCCGGTACGTGGTCTCCACTCCAGAACCTTTCGGCCCCATCGGCCATCTGTTCTGCGTGCTATGTGCCTTGCCCACTGCCACTTCAACTGGCTAATCTTCTGAGCTATGTCGGTGACTTTCGTTCTTCTACGGATCTCCTCATTCCTGATTCGATCACGTAGAGAAACCCCGAGCATAGCCCTCTCCATAGCTCGTTGTGCGACTTTGAGCTTATCTATGAGGCCCATAGTAAGAGACCACGTTTCAGTGCCATAAGTCATCACTGGTAACACACATTGGTCGAAGACTCTTGTCTTGAGGCACTGAGGTATTTTTGACGAGAAGTCTTCGCGAAGTTTCCGGAACGCTGCCCAGCCGAGTTGGATTCGACGATTGACCTCTTTCTCGAAGTTGGACCTGCCTAGTTTGACTGTCAGTCCCAGTTAGATGTACTCGTCAACAACTTCGAGAACTGAGTTCCCAACTGATATTGGGGTAGGTGCAACATAGGCATTAGACATAATTTTCGTCTTGTCCATGTTCATCTTAAGACCTACCCGTTGGGAAACTCGATGGAGGCCTTCAAACATTGTACTGAGGTCTTCCATGGATTCTGCCATGACTTCAATATCGTCGGCAAATCGAAGGTGAGTGATGTATTCGCCGTTAATATTGATGACAATTCCTTGCCATTCCAGAAGCTTGAAGGCGTCTTCCAATGTAGCGGTGAACAGTTTCGGAGATATAACGTCTCCCTGTCTCACGCCTCTTTGTAATGGAATTGCCTTCGAACTCTGCTCCTGTACTCGGACTGACATGTAGGCGTTTTTGTACAAACACTTCAGCACTTCAATATACCGATAGTCAATACGGCACCGCTGGAGAGACTCAAGCACTGCCCACGTCTAGATCGAATCAAAGGCTTTCTCATAGTCCACAAACGCTAGACAAAGAGGCAAGTTATACTCTTCGGTCTTCTGTATAACTTGCCGTAGCGTGTGGATGTGGTCTATGGTATTATTGGTATTATTGGTAGTATTGGTCATCATCATCATCTCAGCCGTAGGACGTCCACTGCTGAACATAGGCCTCCCCCATGATTTTCCAAAAGGACCGGTTGGAAGCGGCCTGCATCCAACGTCGTCCTGCGACCTTTCTCAGGTCGTCTGTCCACCGTGTCGGTGGACGACCTACGCTGCGCTTGCCGGTACGTGGTCTCCACTCCAGAACCTTTCGACCCCATCGGCCATCTGTTCTGCGTGCTATGTGCCCTGCCCACTGCCACTTCAACTGGCTAATCTTCTGAGCTATGTCGGTGACTTTCGTTCTTCTACGGATCTCCTCATTTCTGATTCGATCACGTAGAGAAACCCCGAGCATAGCCCTCTCCATAGCTCGTTGTGCGACTTTGAGCTTATCTATGAGGCCCATAGTAAGAGACCACGTTTCAGTGCCATAAGTCATCACTGGTAACACACATTGGTCGAAGACTCTTGTCTTGAGGCACTGAGGTATTTTTGACGAGAAGACTTCGGATGTGGTCTATGGTACTATAGCCTTTTCGGAAACCGGCTTGTTCCGGAGGCTGGAATTCATCAAACCTGCGACTGAGACGGTTCGTTATGACCTTCGAAAACAGCTTATAAACATGGCTCAAAAGCGAGATGGGTCTGTAATTTTTAAGTAAAGTGTTGTCACCTTTCTTGAAGAACAGCACCACCACGCTTTTGTTCCATGCTTCTGGCGTTGAACCTTCGAGTAAGACGGTATTTAAAGAGCTTCTGAAGGACTTTAAGTAGGTACCGGTGTTCCACCCGCTTTCAGAAGCTCAGATGTGATACCGTCGTCACCAGGCGCCTTGTTGTTCTTAAGCTGTTTCAAGGCCATTCTAATCTCGTACAGGCTGATGTCCGGGATATCTTCGGTATAATGTCGGGTCAGCTTGGCTCTTGGGTCTTTGGCCGAGCTGCTAACAGGTTTAGCGACCGAGGTGTATAACTGTCCGTAGAAACTCTCGACCTCTCCTAACACTTCCGCTTTGGTCGACGCTACACTGCCGTCTCCTCTCTTCAGCTTCGTCAACTGGCTTTGCCCAATAGACATGTCTCTTGCAAACACTTTGGAGCCTTTTTTCCGCTCTATCGTCTCTTTAATACGGTTTGTATTAAAGATCCGAATGTCGTGTCGCAAGGACTTCCATATTCGTCTATTGAGCAGCCTATATGCTTCAGCATCATCCGAAGACTGCAGTTTCAATGAGCGTCGTTCAGCCATGAGGTTGAGGGTATCGTTGGAGAGTTTCTGTGGCCTATCTGTACGGTGGGGTTTAAAGTACTTGGAACCCTTTTTTTTTTGTCCCGTGGAAATCCTTTATGGATACCACCCACCACGGGGAGGGAGGTGGTTATGTGGGAGTCCGTATACTCACCAAAACCCCGGGGTGTTCCGTCACTGCCGCCCTCGGCGGGAACGCGGGACAGATTTTCCACACGACCGCGAACCCGCCGTGGCTGTCCGTTGCCGGACCCTCCTCTTCGCGGCACGCCAGAACACATGGCGCACCGCAACTGCCTCGGAGACCAAACTCGCCAACAATGGGCGCCAGACTTCCCCGTGTCTGGACGCCCGTGGTCTCCCTACGGTGGGTCGGATACGTAGCCCCACCGCCTGCTACGTCAGCTACAAGGGATAGCCCCCCCGCGACCCCACCTCCTCGAGCCTGCGCCAAAGCGCCCGGGCCTCACCTCCTCGAGCCTGCGCCAAAGCGCCCGGGCCCCACCTCCTCGAGTCTGCGCCAAAGCGCCCGGACCCCGCCACTCCTATGTGTACTTGGGGGCCAAAGCCCATAGGAGCGGCCCGCCTGAGCCGGCCAGCGCACCCCAACGCCGGCGCGGCCCCTGGGTTCCTCTTGGCTTCACCGTGGTGATCCAAGCCACGGTTACTGAGCCCCCCCGCCACGTCAATGCGAGAACCCATCGGGGGGGGAAAGTACTTGGAACCCACTGTATGGACAGTTTCTACTAACCTGTTATTGATCTCGTCCACTGAAGCGATGTTCTCAAGGCAATCGAAGCAATTGGATAGCTCAAGTTGAAAGCTCTCGGGGTCTTGAATATGGGCACGAGTAGGTCGGAGCGTAGACTTCATCAGACGAGACCTCTCCAGTTTGACATTAATATTCACCGTGCCTCTTACCATTCGGTGATCACTACCGGTTTTAACCCTGTTGATTACGGAGACATCAGAGAATATTTGCCTTTTGGTGGTCATAATGAAGTCAATCTCATTTCTCGTGGAACCATATCGGGACTCAGCCAGGTCCATTTCCTGTGAGGTGGCTTCTGAAAGAAAGAGTTCATCATAAAGAGTCCCTCTTTCTCCAGGAAGTCGGCCAACCTCTATCCCCTACGGTTCCGTTGTCCATAGCCAATTTGCCCCACCTTCAACTCATCCTCGCTTCTCTTACCCAACTTCGCGTTGAAGTCCCCCATAACAACTAGAAAGTGCGTTTCAGAGGTATGTATGGCCCGACTAATGTCCTCATACATATCCTCCACCACGAAGTCGCACCCGGATGTCATCAGACTTCGTCGGTGCTATACCTGAATGACCTTCAGCGAATATCGTTTGGATACTCTGAGTATTAGGTATACCACCCTATTGGAAACGCTATCGATCTTAACTATGTTGTTAGTAAGGGACTTGTGGACGAGAAACCCGACACCACCTTGAGACTGTTGGTCGCCCTCCCGGTGGTAGAGTAGGTTACCTGATTTTAGGGTTATCGTGTCCTCACCCGCTCTACGGACTTCAGATAACCCCACAATGTCCCAGTGTAGCTTACTCATTTCTTCTTCCAGCTCATATATCTTCTCGTCTGTCCTCATCGTGCGTATGTTGTGCGTTACCAGGGCCAGTCGTCGTCGTTGGGGGTGGTAGCCGGGCGTCTGCCGGGGATTCTTAGCACCCCCTGCCCCACCGTTACCGTGGCCGCTACCGTAGCCAGGAATAGCGGGGCTGCCGGGGACTGGGGGCCTGGTTCTTTTTGTCCAATCCATTGAGGGGTTTTTGCCAATACTTGCCACGCTTGGCAGGCGGGTTGGCGAGCGCAGTTTGTGTGTGTTTGACTGGGAAGGTGCTGCTGCCCACCTTCTGATTTGTTATCCCTTAGCCGCCTTCTACGGCACCCACGGGTGGAGTTGGGGGGGGTGCTATTCTAAGCCGGCACCGCCACGGCATACTGTTTTTGGAAGTACTTAAAATGTGACATATTGTGCACAAAGCATGTCACGCAAGCAGCTATTTAATACCGCTTTTTTTTTAATTTTACCGTGAATTTTGAAGGGCCGGTGATGTTAAAGTCTCCTGATTGAAAGACTTTTTGAGTTGGAGTTAAGCACCGTCAGATGTACATAGAGTGACTCTGATTACGGGTCACCAATTCCTGGCAATTTAATGCAATATTGAAATAAAGTAAAGTGGGGAATACGAAGCCACAGAAATTAAATTTCACAATTGGGAATTTTCTTAAATCTTTCTTTAGAGGATGCTTACAAAATAAGCTAATACTTTATACGAACAATTCTTGTGTTAGTATATAATCTGGATCTCGAAAACGGCTCCTGCAATTTTCATGAAATGTAGTATGCAGGGGGTTAAGGGGGCGATAAATCGACAAACCTATCTAAGGTTTCTTTTTAAGATCGTTCATCTGTGTTTAAAGGCAATGAAAAACAACAGTTTATTCGTTGCGTTCAAACTAGATGGCGGAACAGCCGCATTGCAAAATCCTGAATCACGGTGAAATGATTCTCACGAAACATGTGTTGCTATTTTGTATTCGTATTTAAATCGAGCAAAGCTCGAAAAAAGCTAAATGGTACAACTTCGAGTTTGTAGGCACAGCGGTATTGATGGATCAGTTATTCAATCAGCCAGAGCAAGTAATCATTAATCATTAATCAATCAATAAATATGATTAAGAATCAAAGTCCTGATTGACTGGTTGACTGACTGACTGACAGACAACGGACAGCTTAAACCGCTGATCGTAGAAATTTCAATTTTGGAGGGTGATTTTTTCTTGGTGCGTAGAGGTGTACTCAAAAAAGATTTTTCAAAATCCGTAAAAAGGCGTAACTAGTCTAGTATTAACATAAGTGTCGCGCAGGTTATAAATAGTTTGACAAAAAAGGAATAATTCCATGAAAAAAGAAAACGCGCCATCAATACCTCTCCTACGAAGATCAGAATCCCAGAAAAATAAAGTTACAATCGCCAGTAATGTTAAAAATATATAATACACTTTATTATTCCCAAAAACGACCAAGCCGTTTGAATATAAAGAAATGATGTAAGTATAATTCTGTTGACACCATGGTCGAATGGACGACTCGGTATTCTGTAAAAAAATTAAACTCTCTCGATCCGGGTCTTCCGTGTCAATGGCTTATGTTGCGTGTAGATGCACCTGTGATGTTGCTTAGAATATTGCTTTCATACTGCCTTCATAATTAGACAATATGGAACTTGACACCAAGTATAGCAGCTCACCGACTCGGCCTAAGAAAAAACAGTCTTCCTGGTGCGTGTACAATTGATCCCAACCCAAACGAAATGAAGTTCCATTTGGATTTAAAAGATTGCGTTCCCAATTACGGTTTGTGTCGCGATGAATATATTGCATACAGGAATAATACTGTAAAGGAAGGGAAGAACCTTAACTTTTGTCAAACATCACATGTACATGGCGGGCAACAGCCATGAACAACGCTCTATATTGTTCCAATAATCTCTAAAAATATTCTACACTGACGAAGTCGCGGGCAATAGCTAAATATAATTTATATAATATATGTACAGTCGCCTACAATAAGATGTAATCATTTTACAATTTTCAAAAGTGCCTCAGCAATCAGGTTCATAAAAATGGACATCAAAATTATTCTAAAATGAAGCTATTTATATTATTGTTATAAAATGTGGTGCTGTATATAGTTTTGAAAATTGCGGAATGTATACATCTTATTGCAGGCGACTGTACCTAGGTATAGATTATTGTTACCTACCTTATATTATCAAACTTTAGGTCGTCCTTACAGCTGGTGCAGCAGACAATAGGAGTTTCTCCGTCATACGAACACACCTAAAATAGTAGGTACGTTTTAGCACGAAGTCAGTAATTCCATACAACCTACTTCACCCGAGCCCCCTACAAATGTTAAACACAGTATTTCCATAGACTTAACAAAAGCATACATAGCATATATGATACATTCATAAATACATACAAACACCTACACCATACAGAAGACAAGGTTATGCTTGTTTTCGGGAGAGCTAGGAAGAAAGCGCGGATTTCCATTCGCTTTTTAGGCTTAATGTTTTATAAATTACATACAATATATAACAAGGCTCCACAGACTCCTGGGTCAGTGCCATTTTTTAATTATTTGCGAGTTTATTACATATAAATATAATTAAAAAGAGACAATACATACTTAATTAGGGGACATACTTAGGATATTACTTAAAAGGGCTATATCATTTCTTGATTTTCATCAGCATTCAGAGCAGACCGGTCTCTGGTAGGTTCAATGTTGATATTATTAACAATATAAAACATTTATAAAGTCATGCATTGAACAAATAAAACTTTTTAATAATAAAAAAGTGTGCGAAAGAACTGGACCAATTTCTTGGGGGACAAGCGTAGTGCATTGCCACACATAACTACAATTCTAACTAGCTTTGAGTTGTACTGCGCCTGTCATGGGCAAACGAAGTGCTTTATATTACGACCACTGCTTGCCCGCCTCGTCACTTGATTGTATCCAAAAATAATTACACATCAGAGCGTAATGGCATACTTTCAGTATGCCTATCAGCTCTAAACTCATTTTGAGTACATGTATTTAAAACCCCCACTTTCTCGCTTATATTTTTTGTCCCTACTGATTTGGCATAACGAGCTACGCCAATGATGTTATATATAAACTGAGGTCTCATTGAGCTACGCATTTTTTTTGTAATAATCATAGTTGACATAATGATATAAGTTTTTAAACTATCATGGTCACAAACATAAGAGGTATTCAAATTATCAACGGGATAATTACCATGTACATTTTCTAAGAGTTTCCGATATTTCGGCACTGTTGCAAGCGCCATGATCACGGATACATGGTAATTATCCCGTTGACATAATGGTTTTTGGCATACTATTTCAGTAAGCATAAATATAGTCTAAGCGAATAGTTTTTGTCCTGATTTTGAGTTGCATATACGAGGCACATTGTTTATTCTTCCATTAGTTAACAGGTATAAAGATCCGGTGTACCTCTGAATTTCGACAAGTTTAAAACTTCGACAGTTGCTTACTTAAAAAAACATAGTTCGACAAGTCATTCAATAAGTCACCCCCACAAAATTTCCAAAACATTCTTATGATTCAATACCATTATGCGTAAATCAATTTAGGCTTTAGAATCGTTTAACAATTATTATGCTTGAGTAGTTATGCTTTCAAAAAAATATGCCAAATATATATTATGCGCAACTATTATTAGGATATTATTTGTATGCCACGTCAAATTATGATAAAAAATATGCAAAACAAGTACAATTTAACAATAAAATTTGAAACCGACTTCCATTCTACTCAGTTATTGGAGTGTACCTAACGTAGCCCAGTAGCCGCTCCTAGCGGAATTGCCCTCGCCAATGCATCTAGTTTAGGGCACAAAATTTGTATTTCATAATTAACAGGCGCGGGCAAAATTAAACCAGAATCGACTCTAAATTATACTATATATTATTAAACAATTAGAAGAGGAGAAAAATATTGGCGAAATGTGTTGCATAGAGTGGTTGGCGGTAAAATCACTAGCTACGCGAGCTCTTTCTTTCCGTGGCTAGACAGACAAATTCGGAGCAGCAAATAGTGGCTACTATTATGATGCTTATAGAGGCCATTTCCGAATTTGACCCATTTTTGGCGATACACGTAGAAAGTTCAGGAAATCCCGGAAAAGCCTATTATTATTCGCAACTTGTGGCAAAATTATAAAAATGAAGGCGGTAAATGTCAGAAAATATAATTAAACAACTTCACAAGACCAAATATTTTTCATTTAGCGTAATTCAACCCCTGAAAATACTGATGTTGATCAGCTTTCTTTGATTGTGAGATTTTTTCAAGATAATGCAGAACCAATAGAACAATATCTTTGCTTTCTACCAAACACCGGTCACAAAGCAGAAGACATGTTAGTAACCGTCATGGACACCTTCGAATCACTCAATATTAGCCTAATATTAGCATTCAAAATTGCAGAGGACAGAGTAATGACAATGCGAGCAATATGTATGGACAGTATGGCGGTCTACAAGCTAAGATCAAAGAAAAAAAGTATTATGCTGTAGTTTGCTTCTTACATTACCTAACTAATTTAGTTTTTGTTTGTTGTAATTAAAGGGCATGATTAGTAGTTGTTAATACCTAATACTGTTGACTTACTTCAGGATATAGTTTTTCTCCATGAGGATCCATAAGATCGACTATGAGCATGGAACATGTGTGCATCTTGACACATGTTCCAGTCACATTGTTTGTTACACATTTGCTGCCTGCGGAAAGAAACCACATTAATATTATGTATACAATAGTAAGTATAAATACTGTCCTTATTGTAGCTTTAAAACCTATAACTCCATGGGTTCGAAATGGATCTTCGTATTTGATATATTAATTTTTATTCGATACTTCCACGCGTTCCTGAGAAAAAGGCTTTGACAGACAGATGGACAACAAATTGGTCCTGTAATGGGTCCTTTCCCTCCTTGACGCACACAACCCTAAAAACAATCTACATAGATTAAAATTTCTAGTTCTTAGACTTATGATACTTCCATTTATATCAAATCATTATTTTACAAATATGTTTCATAATGAAGATCTGGTAATGATTTTACTTTTATGAATTCATTGTCATCAGTATATTATTTTTGCTCGAAGACCTATATACATATATCTATAGAGTCTACCAACGGGTAGACCTTCAGATGAACATAGATAAAACGAAGATTATGTCAAATGTTCATGTTGTGCCTACCCAGTATCAGTTGAGAACTCGATTCTCGAAGTCGTAGTAGTAAATGTACATGTATTAATTACAGTATATTTTATAAACCCTGGTCTCGAAACTAGCAATTTGTATGTCGTGGTGATTCGATCCTCACAAATGGATTTCAAAACATTGAACATTTGTGTAACAAGTATTGCTTTGATTGTTTGTTATGATTACAGACAAGAATTAAACATCACAATTTTAGAGAGAAAAATTTCACATCTTCGGACGAGATTCGAACCCTTGTCTTCCGACAATCTGTGATCATGTCAGACGCTATGGCCACTGAGCCATATCGTCCGGGCATCGAGTTTTAACGGATCAACATGTATTGAACAGCTTGGCAAGTATTATCTACAATTCTCGAAAAAGAGTAAAAAAAAAGTTTGTTTTTAATTCGTATTGAAAAATTTGCCTCTAAGAGAAGTGTAGTTCTTACTACTCGTACATTGATGAAACATTTGCGAAGTGAATGAAACAATGAATACTTATATAAACCTGAAAAAAAAGTTTGATAGACGCTTATATTGTAAAGAAATATTGGTTTGGTTTGGCAGATACTTTCTTATGGTATACTTCTGAGAAGATTGATGATATATTTGCGTACCCGTAGGTGTCAAGTTTGTAATTTAATAATCTTAACTATAAATGCTCACGTAAGCTAATTCACAACTATTCAAATTGTATGATTACGAAAGAAGGTCCGTTTATACTACGAGTACCTATGTAATTCAGTTCAATTCAGTCGACTGAACTAGTGAGACTTTTAGGCAGCAATCGGAGCAACGCCATTTTTAAATACAAAGAACAATCTTTTATAAATATATTCTTTTTTACTCGTTAAATCTCATTTTTTGTATGGGATATGTGCATGTATTTAAGGTAAGGTAAAACAAAATGATTATGTACGCGTTCGTCGCATGTAGGTAGCAGCGACTGCAGAATAAAATCTTAAGATTGAGTACAGTGTCCTGCTGTAGTACATATTGTCCTGCTACATCAAATGTATTAAATTGCAATTGCTTAGTATATATACACTTTATTATTATTATTTTTTTATTATAAACATGAACTATAAACACATTTAAACGCAAACCACATGTAAAAACATACTTTAAATAATATTATGTTGCCACATGATCACAACGTCCTTAAAATAAACTAATTGCTAAATTACTAAATATTGCATTGTTTGTGAATCGTACAAGCTTGTAACGCAAGTCTATTTACCCTACCCTCCGAGCTAGTTCGAAAACTGTATCTCGAATGGTAGTAATCCACTTCCTCACGTACATAAGTACTAATAACAATGTGTAGATAGGGATGCAAGATATTATCCTCTTTCTTATGTAATGTAGTATACGCAAAATTTTGATATAATTGATTTGATGGTGATAGACGGATACGGAATAATAATATTACATAAAGGCTAAGTGTTAAAAATGTATACTATACTATCTTACTTACGGGATTAAATACTTGCTAATAAGATGTTTGGTTCATACTGGTTGTAAATTATATATATAATTATAATATTATATACATACATACTTCCATACTACTACAAGTAAATAAACTGTAAAGATATGTTGCTTGTAATATCGTATCGTAAGTAGTATTGGGTACCTATACAGTACGAGTACCTATTTGATGTTGTTTTAGTGTAGAACAAAATTATGACGTTTTATAATGTACCAAAGTAGTTTGAGAAACACACCCTGAGTAATTATTATATTAAATGTCTTTATATACAAGATATATTTATATGCATAATACATTTTTTAATAAATTGTATATTTAAGTACATTTATTTTAATAAATAAATATAAACGTCAAGTGTCTAATACTTATAAAAATATATAATAGAAGTATAAAAGTTGTTGGTGTGTCAATGCGTGTGTGTATGTGTGTGTGTATTTTTTATCGATGTGTATGTATTAACTAATTATGCAATAGTTTTGACTCTTTAAATTTATTTATATATTATTAACGACTGTAGAACTGCATCATGCAGTAATGGTGATAATACTAACAGTAAACATTTTGTTTTGATTATAATAATAATAATATTTTACAGTTTGTTCTGACTATAATTTTTGTTTAATCAGTGTATGTTTACAGTGATGACTTTTAGCACTGGAACGTGGTCTCTCACTATGGTCCTCATAAGCATGCTCAAAAACGAGCTATGGAGAGGGCCATGCTCGTGGTTTCTCTACTTCATCGAATCAGAAATTTCAGAGATTTGTAGACGAACGAAAGTCACTGACATAGCCCAAAAAATAAGCCAGTTAAAGTGGCAGTGGGCAGGGTATTAGCACGCAGAGCTGATGGCCGATAGGGCCGAAAGGATCTGGAATGGAGATCACGGGCTGGCAAGCGCAACATAGAGGTCGTCCACCAACAGGGTCAACAGACGACTTGATAAAGGTCGCAGGACGCCGCTAGATAAAGGCCGCTTACAACCGGCCCTTTTGGAAATATATGGGGGAGGACTATGTTCAGCAGTGGACGTCATACGGCTGAGGTGATGATGATGAGTCTATTATAGTTTTTTTTATACTCGCCTTCTCGGAGATTTAACACTTTTGCTTCACCCTCGTAACAAAAAAATAACAATAATGCTATTACATGTGCAATAAACATTTTTATATTAAAAGTATTAGTATTAATTACTATTAAAAAAATTCTTTATACATTTTGTGAAAATATACTAATTCACGACTGACACTGACCATTACAATGGCGCAAATGATTTACTTAATTAGAGTCTTGTGAAGTTGAATATTATATCGGTAGCAGATACCACAAGTAAAGTAGTTAAGTATTATTTTGTTTTGCCTCATATATTATATTGGCAAAACCAGGATTTCGCGGAATTCACGCGCTGTTATCTCACTATAGTTAGGTACAGAAACACTTATGAATATATGTTAGAAAAAATTTGTACAATCTGTATACACAATGTTATGCCATAGGTTATATACCTACTTGTTATACATCGTAGTTTTGAAACTTATTAGTAGTAATGCGATAAGAATACCAAACAATCGTCCCACTGAGATCCGAGAAGACACTTTCGAGTACAAGGGTCTTGGAAGAGAATGCTCGGTCATACTACTTTGACGAGACACTATGAAGGCTAAATATTCCCTACCGTTAAGTAGGTAACTTGTGTAGTATTTAGGATTTCTATTCACACGATACGAGCGACCCACCCCAGCTTCGCAAGGTTGTTATTTACAAAAAAGAGGCAAATGTGAAGCTTTTTTCACTACATACTCGTAAAACTTAATTAGGTTTTTATTATATAAGCATTTTTTAAATGTTTATCGGGACTTATCACGTATTATTTAATATAGGTAAAAATATGTACCTTTCGCTCGACGTTTCGACCATGTTACAATGGCCGTGGTCACGAGCTGACTGAAAACTGCGGGTGAGTCCGGCGAGAAGAGCGGGTGTTTTGTTCTTCTACCCTCACTTGATCTTGAAAAATCGCAGGGTTGTCACTACGACCCTGCGATTTTTCAAGATCAAGTGAGGGTAGAAGAACAAAACACCCGCTCTTCTCGCCGGACTCACCCGCAGTTTTCAGTCAGCTCGTGACCACGGCCATTGTAACATGGTCGAAACGTCGAGCGAAAGGTACATATTTTTACCTATATTAAATAATACGTGATAAGTCCCGATAAACATTTAAAACATGTGTTCAAATCGCGAAAGTTTAAAAATTACTATATAAGCATTTCCCAAGCTGATGGTGAAAACCGCGCAAAAAACCTTCCTTGTTTTAGGAGGAGTTAGCGTATATATAGTACAGACAGACGCGAATCGCGACTTTAATTTATACTATACTAGCTGACCCGCCAGCGTCTTCGTACGCTTGGTCTTGGAGGTTTCATTATCAATCCCAAAAACAACCCTTAGAGGTCGAATTTCACAAAATCCCGTCTTAGTGAGTACATAGGTCCAAAAAAGAACCCCCATGCAAAGTTTTAAACTTTTAGCACTCGCAGTAACGAAGTTTCATACAAACTATCAACCCCAAAAAAACCCTAAGTGGTTGAATTTCATAAAATCCTGTCTCAGTGAGCACCTACGTCCTAAAAAGAACCCGCATGCAAAATTTGAAACTCCTAGCACTTGTCGTTTCTGAGATTTCGCGATGAGTGAGTGAGTGAGTGACCTTTCGCTTTTACTCGTATATATAGGTATATATATAGATAAGGATGAAAAAGTGATATATAATTATATACATATACTAGCGACTGCCCGCGACTTCGTTCAAGTAGTTGGCTCGGCCTTCGCCCTCACCATAACCATTTCTTGGTTTTTCTTTCATAAGAACCTGCTTCTGACTAATTAACACAACAAAAAAGAAATAGCGGGATTGTTACATCAGATTGCCATATGGATTGCCAGTATGTTGGTCTCTGACCATTTGCTTGTTGCTGCGACGGAAACCTTCCTCGACTGCTCAGTGGAAGGTACCGATCGGCTGGACCCTACTGCGAAGAGACCGGCCTTCTCGATGTGGTGGCGTCTTACTCGCTGCGAGGCCCGGGGTCACCATGCATCGAATACATGACCTCGAGTCAGAACTCGGAGAGGACCTATGGGCTTCCATCACTTACCGCGGTATTTCTTTTATGGTATGCGTAGTTTATGTTAAGCCAAAATCAACTGATGCCGTTTATATGAATGTGTTAAATAAAATTGAATCTAGTTTAGATACTATGAATGAAAATATATTTATTGTTGGCGACCTTAACATAAATAGTACTTCAAATAATATTAAAAATTATTACTGTTATTTCTTGACATACTTACTTTAATTTAACTGATCACAATGACATTGTTAATTCCCATGGAAATACTCTCGACGTACTTAGTGTTGGCGCGGGAGCGCGTTGAATCGCGGCGGGTATACGTGTGCGAGGCAGACGGGTTCGTTCCCATTGACCAGTTGTATCATCCGGGCCTCGATATAACCGTGACTCTTCGATTTCATGATAACAAACCCGCGCGTCTCCAGCCGAGTAATAGGAATGCTTCACGTGACTGGAACTTTAATAAAATTGACGTTGCACGGTTTCGTTCATTGCTTGAAGAAACTTCCTGGGCACCGATCCTCGAGTGCGATGATGTTTCTGCTGCATCTGATACTTTTTATAATATTATTTACGAATTGTTTGATTTGTCAGTGCCTAAAAAGAAAAGGCAGTCTACTAAATTTAATAGATATCCTGTTTGGTTCGACGCTGACATAATTAGGGATATTCGGTATAAAGGTAGATTGCACAAATCCTGGTTGAAGTCTGGTTGCGTCGCAACACGTAAGCGGTTTTAGAATCTACGTGCCAGTTTGAAGATGCGTATCTCTAAAGCGTACAAGGCTTATATAATGAGTATTGAGGAAAAGCTACAACTTCGGCCGCAATGTTTTTGGAGTCACGTACATAGCCTTACATCTAAGGGTGGTTTTGAGCCCTGTGTCTCTTATCAAGGGAAGTCGTGCACTGGGGTAGACGCAGCCGAAGCATTTTCTTCTTATTTTTCTAGTGTTTTCTTGGATGAATCACCGCAGCTACATAGTAACTCATGCTGCGATAGTGGAGTCACAGGCGGTTACGTTAGTATACCTACATTGTCACTTCAAGATATTGCGCTCGGTGTCAATAAACTAAAGTCAGGTAGCTCACCTGGACCGGACAATGTGCCTAGCTTTATTCTGAAGACGTGTAAAGAGCACATAATTATACCATTGTACCATATTTTCAATCTTTCACTTCTAAATGGCAAATACCCCGCCCAGTGGAAGTTATCCCGAGTGACTCCTATCCCTAAGAGTAGTAAATAGACCTTAGTTAATGAATACCGTCCTATAGCAATACTGTGTGCACTGGCGAAGGTATTTGAATACATACTAAATAAAGGGATATATCGGCAGGTACGCCAGCTGCTGGGCGACGAGCAACACGGTTTCAGAGCGGGGCGCTCTGTAAACACAAACTTGTTGTGCCTGGATGATTATATATCTGATGCGATGGATCGCGGCCTCCAGGTCAACGTGATTTATTTTGATTTTCAGAAAGCTTTTGATAAGATTGATAATGACATGCTGTTGCAGAAAATGTCCGCCATTGGTTTCACCCCTGGTCTCCTTGCCTTTTTCTCTGACTATATGCGGGATCGGCGTCAATTTGTGAGGCTATGAATCTGAACCTTATCATACCAGATCAGGTGTAAGCCAGGGCTCAGTTCTTGGCCCTCTCCTCTTGTCCATCATGATTCATGACCTTCCTAACGTTTTATGTAACGCCAAGTGCCTTTTATATGCCGACGATCTTAAGGCGCGCTCGTACCCTGATTAAAGAAAAAGCAGAATTTTTAAACACCTAGTGTAACGAAACAGATCGATAGTATATTATGAAAATACAAAGGTCAGAAAAGGAATAGGAAAAGAGTAATAACCGAATAGAATTCATAAATATAACTCTCTTTCAGCAGAAAACAATCCTGAATAGGTCCACAAAAATAAACTTTCACGTCCAAACTCTCAGAATTTTCAGCGATAACACTATATTTTTTTAAGGTAATACTTAGCCAACGTATAGTACTAAAGTTATAACCAGCAGTTTTTTCGATTCTGTTAGTATATATCGAAAAATATAAAGAAAACGTACAAAGTTAGCGCATTTTCACATTACATCGTCCAATCTAACAAGCGATTTTGCGTAAAACATCGTAGATTATTTTAAAATTGGGGTTGGACCGCGTCTTAAACTCTTTTTAGAAATAAATTCTTATAGTGACTGCCTCAGCTTACAGAATGACATACACAAAATATTTCAATGGAGTATGACAAATAAAATGCAATCTAATCAAAATAAATGTAATGTTATGAAATTTGACCGCAAACGAAATCCTATTTATTTTAATAATATTTTAAACGACGTTAGTTATAAATACAGGTGCTGGTATTAAAGATCATGAAAGAGATTCCACGATCATGTTTCGAATCTCGCTAAAGAGGCTTACCGTCGTCTAGGATTTGTGTTGCGTAACGCCAAGGATTTTGAGAATCCTCAAGTTTTAAGAACTTTATACAACGCTCTGGTTAGGAGTAAGCTTGAGTCAAGTGCCTGTGTATAGAACCCGCATCATGTCACTTACGCGTGGATGCTTGAGAAGGTCCAAAAGGCCTTCTTGCGGTCACTATATAATAAGCTCTATGGCTATTATCCTTATATGTACCCGACAAAGTTTCGTTTTGGGCTGCTCGGATACAACTCTTTGGAAGTGAGGAGGTTGCTGGACCAGCTGACTACTTGCTGCAAAGTGCTCAGAGGGTCAGTTGACTCCCTACAGCTGCATAACTTATTATGCACGCTGAACGTACCAAACAACCCCTGGGTTCCTGCGAATAGACGCGGTCGGAAACATGACCTATTCCGGCACAGATCTAAGTCGTACTGTTGCACGATCTATGTCTCCTTTAATTCGTGCCCGCTGTCATTTCAATGCGCTCCTTTCCGCTAACACTGATTTAGATTTATTTTTTGACAATTGGAGAACTCTTTTAACACACTTTTTGACATACTGTGAAAATTTGTCTGATCAGTGGGACAGATCCCAAAAATGTGATAGCTCATTTGGTTTTGACAATGTTTTTACTGATTTATGACATTAATATTTTAATTTTTGGACCTTTTAATTTGATTTATGGATTAATGTATTTTCTATTTGTAATGTATGTGTTAACATTTTAAATTAAATTGTGTTTAATGATGATTTTGTGACATAAATGTAAATGTGTAATTCGTTTTTATGTCAATAAATAAATTTAAAAAAAATATTTGGCAATGCAATTATTCAGTGGGTAGATAATTAATAATTAATTATAGTATAGATAGATAGTAGTTTTCTCGTGCTCCTAGTAGTACGTTATGTATCTACCTACTCTTTTTCAATAAATAGTTATAAATATTAAAATAAATAATAAATATAAATATTAAATTATTACCATTAACCGGCAAAACACTCACGTTAGGGATCGAATACGTAAACTGCAGAACGGTACCCGCCGAGAGCTCGCAGACGGCGCTGTGCACTCGACCTGAAGATGAGCATCAGACATGCTCGAAACCCGGCGAGAATCGATCAAGGAATATTTAACTCTCTACCGAGAGGATTCGATCTAATATTAATTAACCTGTGAACGATTACTTGAATACAATCTGATGCTTATGGACACGTAATAGCTCTATTTATTATTATTTTATTGTCGTTATAATCATAATGTCGATCTTTCCTCCAAATATCTCGGTAACGTGACACTTTAGATAAACAGATTTTCGGATTAGATAGTTGAATAGATAGATTAACTCTTTATTGTAATACCACAATACAAATATATGTTACAAATTATATAATAAGAATAAACTAATGATACAATCAAAAATATTTCACGATTACATACTTAAAATTAAAAGTGTCACAATTGGCGGTCTTATCGAACGATCTCTTCCAGACAACAAATAAAAATAAATATAACGAAAAATAGGCATACATTATTAAAGGCGGTGGTGTATAAAACAAGTTTACTAATCACTACATATAGCAAAACTCAAGAATATATCTAGAAAAAAATACTTATAATATATACAAACTATACTTATATAATTATACTATACATATATTCTACAAAATATTTACTTTTTTTTATTTATTTATTACACATTTAACATAATCTTTATTGTTTTGTACCATTAAACAGACATAGTTTGTATTGGTACTCAGATTCGCAACGTACACTGCTTAATATTAAACTTAACTATACATTTTTATAGTATTACTTTTTTAAAGCACTAACGCCTGCTTAAGCGATCTCAAACATTGAAATTTATAGAGAGAAAAATTCCATCCTCGGACGGGATTCGAACCCGCGTCTTTTGACTCTCCGTGTCAGACGCCATTGACCAACTAGGCCACCGAGAATCTGGTCCGAGCATCGAATTTTAACTCTCTATTTGACTGACCGTCTTGCGGGGACGGAGCGACATCTATTGGACAGTTTAACAGTACCATCCAACCGAAAGAAGCTTTATTTAGAAATACTTGAAACTTTCGTATTGACATCGCGGCCCTTGTAATTTTTATAGTATTACTTTTTTAAAGCACTAACGTCTGCTTAAATTTTATTTAAACTGTCCAATAGATGTCGCTCCGTCCCCGCAAGACGGTCAGTCAAATAGAGAGTTAAAATTCGATGCTCGGACCAGATTCTCGGTGGCCTAGTTGGTCAATGGCATCTGACACGGAGAATCAGAAGACGCGGGTTCGAATCCCGTCCGAGGATGGAATTTTTCTCTCTATAAATTTCAATGTTTGAGATCGCTTAAGCAGGCGTTAGTGCTTTAAAAAAGTAATACTATAAAAATTACAAGGGCCGCGATGTCAATACGAAAGTTTCAAGTATTTCTAAATAATGCTTCTTTCGGTTGGATGGTACTGTTAAACTGTCCAATAGATGTTGCTCCGTCCCCGCAAGACGGTCAGTCAAATAGAGAGTTAAAATTCGATGCTCGGACCAGATTCTCGGTGGCCTAGTTGGTCAATGGCGTCTGACACGGAGAGTCAGAAGACGCGGGTTCGAATCCCGTCCGAGGATGGAATTTTTCTCTCTATAAATTTCAATGTTAACTATACATACTATACTATACATATACCATTTAATTATTATAACAAAGATAGTAAGTAGGTTTGCAGTTAGTTAATTCGCGAAGTAAAATGCTTTGAAGCGTGCTTCTAATTTCGTAGGGTAGTGTTCCATAGACGAACAGCTTTAACACAGAAGGAGGAATCAAAAAAGGTGGTGCGGTGTATCGTGGTACTTAACATTAAGTTCTCTGATGATCGTAGAGAAAAAGACCTTGAATGAAGGATTGAACAATAAACATATATAAGCATTCCGGCGCCAACGATAGGAAGCTACTTGAATTTAGTGCGGGATTCAGAGACATGGTCATATTTGCGAAGGCCAAATATAAACCGTATGCAGTAACTTGTGAAACTTGTTAAACTTATTGTAAGTATAGTCTGTTGCGTATCATTAAGGCTATTTCGATCTTTTCTGATCAAATAGCCTTAAAACACTCAGCCGTGATATATATTTTTTTATTTTAAAATTTCGACTCCAAATTGGACTTTTGACTGGGTTATGAGACCAATACTGGAATAAAAATTTGTTTACAGATGATTGTAAAACACACTTTTATCCACTCAGTTTATCAATGAGTTGACAAGATCAAGTAAATACAAAATAGGACTAATCTAAGATTGAACCTACTCCGCGTGAAATTTCATATGGAGGTAGATGAAGCGCTGGATATATAAACGCACATAGGATACTTTTCATAACGTGTTGTTGAGACAACCACTTAACCCGTTCATATTTTAATTACCCGATGATTCGGGTAAAAGATTTCCTATGGCAAGATAGAACCATAAGTAGTGTTTTGTAATATTGTCAGATCTGGCAGGATGGCCAACCTCAAAAAATATTTTTATTGCTTCACTTTTAAATGTCATTTGTATGAGAACTATCCTTCTGGACCTATGTAAATAGGGCGAATTCTGTGTATGTATAACGGAGATAGATAGGCATCTTAGCCTCCAAAATTGGCTGCAACATTAGCGACAGCTTCTGCGGCGGAGAATTTTACAACTCTGTTGCTCCATAGATTTTTCTATTTGAAATTGTATTTAATTTTACTAGATACTTTATGTAGTCGAATGCTCGTAGGGTAAGACAAGTATAGATAGATAAATATTTATTTATATAAACTCTTTATTGCAACAGCCCAGTACAACAAAAATACCACAAAAAAAGACCCAAGTAAATTATGTCAACACATTAAAACTGAAAATAACAAAGTATACTAAGCTTGAGGACCGTCTGTGACACTCTCAACACAACAGCTCTAGCACAAAATAGGTACCGAACGAAAGTCAAATTACAGTCGGCAAACAACAATAACAATAGCACAGACTATAAGATACTACGTATAACAATAGTACGCGTAAGAACATAAAATTAAAACTGATATTTTATTTGGGAGGCAATAATGTACAACCATAATAATGCACAGTAAAATAATGTACAGCCAATAATACGTGTGCCTACATGGATTTGAAATACATGGTTGGATTTTCCTGCAACGTGCAAACGAGGCTTTATCTATGTCATGTCTATTTAGTCTGTGATGTACACGAATTATTGGCTGTACATTATCGCCCTGTAAAAAAGTGTCCGACCCGTATTTCTCGGCCAATAATGCACAGCCTCATATTTCATGTACATGGAATGGATTATTTTTCCTAGCAGCGTATTAATGCCCGAGCGTTATCAGCCCGTGTTGATAAAACGCAGCCAATATAGGTGCGTCCACACTATTGACAAGACAATGGAACGGACTACGTGACATAGATACAAGACAGGTTACGCTTAGTGTGAACTTATGTTGGGCTGACACGATCACAAATCATGTACTATAAAATGTTACAAGTGTGGACGTATGGTGTCGATCTAGAGAGCGTTGCATGGCATCGCTACAGGAGCGAAGTGGCGCGGCGAGAAGTGGGCGAGGTGCGGGCGGGGGACGTACCGGGACATGTCACGACGTGATTTACTCCTTCTCCGTGTCGGTATCCGTGTTATCTAACGTACTTCGACGCGTATCATAAACGCAAATGTGAACGTCCTTGGCCACGTGGACAATAGCCAACATCCTTTGAACAACGACTTAAGATTGATCGGCTCATAACACGTAACTTAGATGCGTGTCAGTACACAGACGAGCTTCCACACTGGAGTGGACTAGTAGATCGTAACTCCGTACATTGTCTTGCCGTATATTTTGTGCTTTCAGTGTTCGGAATGGGTTGAATCGTAACTGCAGCTTGTAACAATTGTTCGCGTAACAAACACGTTCACACCATCGGTACTGAGACGCGTGTCTGTTTCGGTCACGGGATAATGTTCGGTAAATGTTACAAACGTGGACGCAGTTTAAATGCACAGCCTGTATTGTACAGCCAATAATTTTAAGCCATTCCAGGGAATATTGTATGCGAATGATTGGCCTGGACATTATTAAAATTTGGTCGCGTATTATTGGCTGTACATTATAGGGTCTCTTTTATTTAAGAGTAAGAATTGCTGGAAAGACAAAATTGTTTCCTTTTCTACATAAACTGATGAATTTTAATAAAAAAGTAGAACGAAAGGAAAATCAATTACGTATGACGAGGCGTATGGTCTTAGTGACTTTAACTTCACCAAAATGGGCCAATTAAAAACAAATTTAGGAGTTACAATCTTCTGGAGAAACTTTGTACAGTTCATATATTAATCCACTCTTTGGTACAGTTACAACTATAGAGATTAAAGTATTGTAGATACTGGATATATAAAAATAAGTCGGGTTTTCCTTCCTGACGCTATAACTCCAGAACGCACAAACCAATTTCCACGGTTTTGCATTCGTTGGAAAGGTCTCGGGCTCCGTGAGGTTTATAGTAAAGAAAATTAAGGAAAAATTTAAAAAGAAAAGCGGGAAAATCTTTTTTCACATACAGCGCCATCTCTGATACATAGCATGTACTACAAACCAATATTTTAAGTAGATGGCGCCAAACGAAATGTTACATAAAACGAAGCCATCTGGTGGCGAAACGGAGTTCGCAGGGTTTGCTAGTACTGGATACAACTTCATATGCATAGACAATTATATGTACTACGTTTATGTGAAAAAAAAAATTAACAACAAAAGTTTCAAAACACGCCGCTAGTAGCGCTTACTAATATACTGAGGCTACGTTCCGGGAAGTGCCATCAACGCTCACAACTGTCGCGGCCCGGTTAAAATGGATGCTTGCAATGTTCAACCCAAACGGAACGGTTACGCGGTCACGAAAAGCGCGGCAACTTTTCTGTCAAAAATCGATAGAATCCTATACATTTGATGCTTGACAGTGTTGACAGTGACAGCTCGTAAACGACTGCGAAAACCCACCTACGATCTGCGAGCGTTGTGTGTGAGCGTTTTCGGTGACGTGACGTATCGAGTTAGCTCACGCTGACCGTGGGCTTCTAAGGGAATGGGAGTGCGAACGCCGCGAGTGATTTCGGCGCTTTCCGGAACGTAGCCTGAGTGTGCTGATAACGTAGCAATTAATAGCAAGTAGCAACCGATAACGCAGCAAGCGTACCTACATGACTGTCATGTAATTACAAAATTCATGCTAGTCGGCTTTTCCAGTTCAGTTTAGTCAGCAATCAGCATTATCCAAGTCCGCTAGCACATTTTACGTTATAGTGCAGTATTGCTCTTGAAGAAATCTATTTTTAATATGAGCGCATGTTTCTGAAGGTGGCTGCAAGTGCAAGACAAAGTCTAAAACTTTTGTATTGTACCAATCGTAAATTACTCTCAAGTAAATATAAAATGTCTTTGGAGCAAGCGAAGCAAGTTGCGGCTTACCGGGCCGTTGACGAGTTTGTGTTCGACAACTGCATCTTCGGTGTTGGCAGTGGCTCTACTGTGGTGTATGCGGTCCAGCGTCTTGCAGAGAAAGTCGAAACGGAAAATCTAAGGGTCACATGCATTCCCACTTCTTTTCAAGCTAAACAGTTGATTGTCAAACATAACCTCAAGTTGGGAGAACTTGACACTAACCCTGCAATAGATGTGACTATTGACGGTGCTGATGAAGTGGATTCCAACATGACATTGATCAAAGGAGGAGGTGGGTGCTTGCTACAAGAGAAAATTGTTGCTTCTTGCTCAAAAAAACTCATTGTAATTGCTGATTACACCAAAGATTCAGTGAAATTAGGTGATAGATACAAAAAGGGTATCCCAATTGAGGTAGTTCCTATGGCTTATGTTCCAATTAAAAATAAGGTTATACAAATGTTTGGAGGAGAAATTAAGTTAAGAAGTGCTATTGCAAAGGCTGGGCCTGTGGTGACCGATAATGGAAACTTTATCCTAGATTGGATGTTTGCAAACCAAGATTTGGATTGGGATATGGTCAACACTTCCGTGAAAATGATACCAGGAGTAGTGGAAATTGGATTGTTTGTGAAGATGTGCCATAAAGTATACTTTGGACAGGCAGAAGGGGATGTGGTGGAAAGATTGTAACTCTCAAATTATAATTATTGGCATGTTACTAGATCTGATAGGGAAAAATGATTTGTAGATATTAAGGATTTTTTACTTTTACTACTTTTTTTACTAAGTCTAATATACATTGTATATTTTTGTGTGATTAATCACTTTTCATTTTATCTTTTCTCAGGCAGAAGAGGCATCATAAATGATATTTAAATAATTGATATTAATGTGCAGATATATATATTTTCACATATAATTCCATCAAAATTTATATTCTTATGTAATAGTAGATACTTCTAAAAACTAAGTACTTGGCATATTGGCTTTTGGTTTGAGTTAAACTCAGTAGATTTAGAGAGCGAAAATAATTTTTAAAATAAAATAATATTAAAAATAACCCATCTTATAAAATGGGGACTTAGCTGCAAGCTGCAAATTTTACATAAGAAATTAGTACCTTATACTTAAGTTTTATAATAAGATGGAATTTGATTAAAATACTTAGCCAGGACCAGACTTAAACTGGGATATGAGGGACTAGGACCCACTATACCCTGCTACCCCCTTTTCCCTTAAATCCCTGGTTCAACATTCCACAATACTATAAATTATGAAGTATTATATCACTATGCAAGTATAAGGTCTTCAAAAACTATATAAGATTAGAAATTAAATAACTTAAAAAGTATTAGGTACCTACAATAATGTCATAGATAACTTAATGCTAGAATAGCTCAATAGCTAATAACTTTCATTTAATACTCTTTGTAATCACACTAATAAATGGAAAAGTTTGATACTTATTCATGCTAAAATGGCTCAATGGATTTGGATAAAATTTGGAATGGAGATAGCTTATGGCTAGGATGAGCATATAGGTTCATCCTGATTCAATGGGTAGTTCCCCAAGGATCACAATAACTTTATTCAATGCTGAGGAAATTGCTATGATATAATATTTCAACCATATTAACTAGAATGTCTGCAAATGAAAATTAAAGAATATTTTCAATCAGTGTCCATTAACAATGTACAATTAACTTAGGTATAGCATTGTTTCTAATTATTTACAAGCACATAGGTACATTGGTAAGCAGCAATTAATAATAACATTTGCAACTAAACAGAACCATTCTTAATTATCACAGCAAAACAATATGTAATTACTTAGGGATAGTTTTTAATCTGAGATAGACATAACCTAAGTTCACTGTCTAAAAAGAAAAGAAGGGTTGAAAAATTTATCCAGTACAAGATAGAACAATTTTTTTGGAGAAGATCAGTTCAATTCAGGCTGTTTAGCTACAATAAATAATATTTATTAATTTAATCATAGATATCACTATTAACAACTTATGTGCAAAGTGTGTTTATGTACTAATAAAACTTATTTTTACTCATAGAATAGAACACAAAATAAATAATAGCTTATCTTTAATGCAGCCAACCCTATCACACAAGCCATTTTCGGAAGTTGGCGGTTGACGCCGAGAAGTCGCCGGAAATTTTGTTGTCCATCCATGTCAGTCACTACCACACTGACTGCTATATAAGTTTTTCTTTGTCTCTGCAATGACTGATTTGGGAAGATTGTACAACTGAGTAGCAGCGATGGCAACAATGACGTCCCGATTGAACATTATTGGGATCAAATTGTCACGAATCTATAGTGTGGTCACTGCCTGCATTCACAAATGGCTTGTGTAATAGGGGTCTTAAATTTAAATGTATAATTAAAGCTGGGCTTACGGCTGTAAATTACAAAGCAATCCTTATGATTTCATGAACTAACATTAAAATGTTCTTTCATTGAAAGTTTGATAAATCCAATAGTTCATGATTCCAAGAATTATTACATACATATAAGTATAAGTTGATAGTACAGTTACATGGTAAGATTAACATCATAAAGCATTCAAATGTTTTACGGCAATCGACTAGTGTTAATTATTAAATATTCAGGTTATTAGGTACAGTATCACTGATTGATTTGTACTAAATAAATGCAGTTCAGTAGGGCTATTATGTATCTCAGTTGCTAACAAATGTTGATTGAAATCGTAAAAAATTGACGCTCTATGTCACTTTTGTCTACTCCAGTCGCCACCTTACTAACATTTTTGCTTACTGGAGTTCCCAGAACTGACATAGAGCGGCCATTATTCAAGATTTCAATCAGCATTTGTTAGCAACTGAGATGCATAATAGAATAGCCCTGCAGGGGTCCTACTTGCCGACCTTTGAGGAAGGAGAGATAGGGGTAGGGGGGAATCGGGCCTCCCAAAAACCGATGAAACACAATAGCAAGCTTTTTAATGTAGGTGTTATGTGGGAGAGTGGTACTTGCCCGGTTGTGCAGGCCTATTCGGCTGTGGGGTTACAGCATGGCACTACCACAGAAAACATTTAAGTAGAAAAGTGACACTATCCATACAATATTAAATTAAAAAGATTTCGTGACATATAGCTGAAAGTATGCTTCTGAATAAGATAGTATAGTGAATACTGCTTTCCATGAAATGCATGTGGAAAGTATAAACCTATAAAAGTACATATCAACACATGCAACTCACTCAATCAAAACCTCATCAATGCTTCTACACAAAGAGTTATTAGGGGACTCATCAAACACTGGGATGAGACCACATTCTACATGAGTTTACTCATTCTAGTGCTTAGATGTTTTGTTTCAAGATTGTATTAATATGGATTTCCACAAAATAATGTCCATTAACCCTTTAACCATATAAAACCACCACTTAGTAAAGGCTTGTTTTCTTCATTATTCGTAGGAATTCCTCCTGGTTTATTTCTCCATCACCATCCCTGTCTGCTTCATCAATCATTTCATGAAGTTCTTCATCTGTCAGGTTTTCACCGAGCTCTTTGGCAACCCTTTTCAAGTTTTTAAAAGTGATTTTACCTGGAAATATAAATGTTACTTTAGCACAATGCCTAATGAGGGAAAAGGTATATATATTAATATTTAATAATAATCTTTATTGCAGGCTTAAATCCTTAAATAATAAAAAGATATCTTAATGAAACTGCGCAATAAAGAATGTATGATAAAGTAGCTGCTCTCCACAGTTTCACCCTCGCAGTGATGATGATGAATCTTATACATATAGCCTATGTTACTCAGTGTGAATGTAGCTTTCCAATGGTGAAAGAATTTTTCAAGTTGGTCCAGGACTTTTTGAGCCATTTCGTTACAAACATGATAGTATGATTAGTAATGCAACAATTTAGCAAAACTCTCATATTGTTAGTAATAATGCTTATCTAAAGACAAGTAGGCTATTAGCTCAAACACTAAGGGTGTGTCATACAACACAATTGTAATGTATGCTATGAATATACAAAATGATTATACTCCTATCATTCCACTCCACTCAATACAGCAAAAAATTACACTCTCTAATCACTATTAGTGAATTTTAGTTGAATTTGACCCAAGTTGGCGAGAATAACGCTAAAAACGCTCTCAAGGGCATTTGAATTGGGAATCTGTGGGTGAAAATTTTGGACTCTTTTTGTTCAGCGTTCACAAAACTAAAAGATAAATTTTGCCACCAAAAAGTGCAATTTTGAACCACTTCCGGAGCATGGTTGTGATTGTTTTTTGACCATGTATTTGACAGCATAATCAAGCGATTGTAGGTGTTATGTTTGGTTGAGCATTCAAGTAGGGTATGAGCAAAAGTGACAAAAAATAATGTTAATGAGCTTTATGAATGCTTTAACAAAAAAGCCAACAATGCCCTGAATGCTAATCGAACACACCTTAATTAGGTTATAAATTTAATTATTTGAGATGCCAGCAACAATTGATTATAAGTAGTGCATTTGAATAGAACCCTTGTGAGCGTTTTTAGCGAAAACAACACTAAATATGCTCACAAGGGGCGTTCGAATTGGGAATGTGTGGGTGAAAATGTCGTTCATTTCTCTTTTTGTTCAGCATTCGGAAAGTTAAAAAAGAGGTATTTTTGCCACCAAAAAGTGCCATTTTGGCCCAAGTCCGGGGTGGTTTGTGATCGTTCTTTGACAGCTATGTATTTGACAGCATAATCATGCGATTTTAGATCTTTTGAGGGTTCAAATAGGGTGGGCAAAAGTGGCAAAAATAACGTTTTTGAGCTTTACGAATGCTTTAGCAAAAGAGCAATCAATGACAATGCCACAAATGCCCTAAAACCTAACGAACGCACCTAAGGTTATTGTTGGAAGGTGGCAAGGCAGAAACCACATTTATTTCTTATATGTACCTATTTCTCAAATAATAGAGATAATGAAGGCCACAGTTTGTAGGTACATACCAGTTTCATCATCATCAAAAAGCTTAAATGCTTTCATAATCTCCTCCTTAGTGTCTTTATCAGCCATTTTTACAGTCATAATGGCCATAAAATCTTCAAATGAAATTTTACCATCCCCTTTATCAATTTCTGCTATCATCTTCTTGATCTCTTCTTTCTTGGGTTCAAAGCCTAGAGCTCTGATTGCTACCTTCAATTCTTTTGTATCTATCTTACCAGTACTTTCTGTGTCAAACAGATCAAAAGCCTCTTTAATATCTCGTCTTTGTTCTTCTGAGAGTTCAAATTTTGGGCCAGATTTCTTCCGCACGCCGCCAGTTGGATTTGTTGTGCTTTTCTTTTGAGTGGTTACTGTAGTAGTTGCCTGAAAATCAACTTTTTTTATTAGACCCTCGGTAAATCGATTATAAATAGAACTTTCTCACATGCAACAATTATTATATATAAGGAAAATTAAATGTTAGCTGCATAGTCTAGCTCAGATCTTACCATTTTTAGGCCACAAAATGATTATCTAGGTATAAAGTATAGGTGATTGTTGATTCTGAAAGGATGTGTGTTCACGCACTGAATTGGTTTTTATAAATTGGTTTACCTTTACAGAACCATTTTGTTTATCATTACTGTTTTCATATTGTATGCATCGTAACACAACACACACACACAACACAATTTTAATAAAACCACAGATTATCAAAGAGAATATAATAGAGTAGAGACGGGACTTCATAGACAATAAAAAGTGTAATATTTAAACGTCAAAACGGGGCTACCTCCGACAGCCAACCTGACGAACTTAACAGTTGTGCCAACATTAGGGATAAAATAGGGATGTTCTCCCCTTATATTCGAAATTTATCGATACCGATTCCATAACTACTAGTTATGAGACCTATAACATTCTGCAGCCCTCTTATCCACACTTTTAATTTTTTTTTGCTGTTACATGGATCGTCATATAGAGTAAACGAGAAAGCTAATGTAAGATTGGAACCCCGCGCTTCGTGTCCTTTATGACCGACTTGTAAGCCACAACATTGCAACGCATCATATTTAAAAGTGAAATTAAATGGAAATATCGCTGTAAAGACTAAATACAGTGTTACATAGTGAAACTATGTCGTGTTGTGCTGTGTTTTGTCCATCAAGAACAACTAAAGGAGGAGTAAAAGGTCCAGAATTATCATTTCACTTGTAAGTCTTTGTAGTCGTTTTATTTCCAAAATAACCAATTTTAAAGTAAAATATTGATGTGGCTTTAGGAATATAAATTTTTTTCGTCAGATCACTTCCACGTGGTGGTAAATAGTTATGGTTTTAATCCTTAAATTTAAGTATATCAAAAGCATTGTTTTACGCCTCGCGGCTAGTGATGTACCACAACAATGCAAAAGTTTGTGTATAAATATGGTCGATGTGATCACTACCGGTTTTCACCCTGTGGATCACAGAGACATCAGTGAATATTTGTCTCTTGGTGGTCATAATGAAGTCAATCTCATTTCTCGTGGAACCATCGGGACTCAGCCAGGTCCATTTCCTATCAGATGGCTTCTGAAAGAAAGAGTTCATCATAAAGAGTCCCTCTTTCTCCAGGAAGTCCGCCAACCTTTGTCCCCTACGGTTCCGTTGCCCATAACCAAATTGCCCCACTTTCAAATCATCCTCGCTTCTCTTACCCAAGTTCGCGTTGAAGTCCCTCATAACAACTAGAAAGTGCGTTTCAGAGGTATGTATGGCCCGACTAATGTCCTCATACATATCCTCCACCTCATAATCTGGGTGCGACTTAGTCGGTGCGTATACCTGAATGACCTCTACCGTACAACAGACATGATATTTTTGCAATTTTTATAAATAATGGTAGGGAATCCTTCGTGCCCAAGTCTGACTCGTATATGACCGGTTTTTAGTATTTGTTGTTATAGCGGCAACGGAAATACATCATCTGTGCCAAGGGCGATCCTACCTGGCATATCTACCCGCCACCTTAGTTATTTATTTTTAAATCGCGGCGCATGATTAAAGTTGTATACATAGGAAGAATACACATAGACGAACAAAAAATATCATGTAACATAGTACCCTAAAATGTCACGTTACCGAGATATTTGGAGGTAAAGATCGACATATGAGTACAATGACAATAATTAAAAATAGAGTTATTATGTGATTCTAAGCGTCTGATTGTATCCAAATAATAGTTGATTATTATTATGACTGTTTATTGGTTGAGAGTAGGTAGGTACATTACATACTACTAGAAAACTACTACTATAAATAATTATATCATTGAAGTGTATGAAGATTTAAAAACTGATAATAATCTTACCCAATTCGGCATTATAGTGCTCAATCATTGGCTCGCAAGAGCTTAAAAATACAATCACAACATCAAATCACCCACATTATTTATTATGTCCTGCAGTATTTCATTTACATCTTGCTGGATAATAGTTTACAAGGGTTTACAAGGAAATAAACTCATTGGACGCTACTGCAATTACTGTCCTTTTGGAATGCCAACCCTTGGTTGGCTTGGGCTTACCATGAAAAAAGCACAAACCGACCTCCAGCTGAGTTTTTGAATTATGTAATTAGGCTGGATTCAGACGCTGATCATTAATATTGCATTGGATGTAATTAAATCAAGCACATATAGGTATTCTTATCGTTCGTTAAATGAAGGTATTTGTTTTATTGTGATTTCGGCAAACAACCTGATAGCTAACTCGTAGCGTGTTCGCTAGTAGGGATGATACGTGTTAGATATCTATATTAATATTATAAAGAGGAAAGATTTGTATGTAAGTATGTTTGTAACGAATTGGCTCAAAAATTACTATTTCGATTTCAAAAATTCTTTCACCATTGGAAAGCTACATTTACCCTGAGTAACATAGGCTATATAAGATTCATCATTATAATCATCATCCATCACCGCGCGGGTGAAACCGCGGAGAGCAGCTAGTATCTAATAAACTCATTAGATTATCATCTCTGTCAGTATATATATATATATATATATATATATATATATATATATATATATATATACACTTAAAAATAAGTGTCACATCTATGTAGGTATTACCTACCTAATTAGGTATTCGTGTAAGTTTGAAACTTTACTTACAGTAATAAATAAAAGTTAACATGAATCACATGTATTTTGTTTTATTTTTAACCAGTAGTTTGGCAGTGCAATTATTCAGTAGATAAATAGTTAATTATAGTATATAGCATCCCGTCCGAGAATGTGATTTTTTTTCTATAAATTTTTAATATTATAGTATAGATAGTTGTTTTCTCGTGCTCCTAGTAGTACGTTATGTACCTACATAATCTCTTTCAATGAATAGTAATATTATTAAATTATTACTATTAACCCGCAGAACCTCACGTTAGGGATCGAATACGTAAACCTCAGAACGGTACCCGCCGAAAGCTCACAGACGGCGCTGCGCACTCGACCTGAAGGTGAGCATCAGACATGCTTGAAATCCGGCGAGATTCGATCTAATGTTAATAAGACTGTGAACGATTATTACATCAATCTTATGCTTATGGACATGTAATAACTCTATTTATTAATGATTGTCGTCATACTCATATTGTTAGACATCACTAGCTTGTAGTGCACATCTCTAAGTTAATGTAATCTGTAGTCTGTAGTGTAAGATGGTCTATGGAAAAATATATCGGTGAAAAATGTATCGCTCCGCATGATTTATAAAGTTAGTATTTCCGTCCTTCGTAATATTATAATCCCAATACATATGTCGATCTTTACCTCCAAATCCACCATTACCTTTACCAATATCTCGGTAACGTGACACTTTAGGGTATCATTATTATTGACATTTTTTTTTCGTCTACTTGTCTTCTACCCATAAACATCAACTTCATAGTGCACCACGATTTAAAAAAAAATGGCGTGGGGTCTATATCGTCGTCTTAATTCTAATACAGCGTATCTCAGAAATGACAACTATTCAGGAGGATCAATAAACTGTTTTTATCATTATAATTCTAAGACAACAATAAACGTTCTAAACCAACTATCAAAATATACTACTAGAACGTATTTTTAAGTTGTAATACAATTTGCTTGTCTAAAAAGGTCAATACCTGAGTTACACTCTATTAGCATGAATAATTTACTGAGATAATGTTTATTGACATTAAAAATCAAAGTCAAGTGTATTATATTTTTAATTTGTTTACAATTAAGGTAGCTTAGTACTTAAATTATCAATAATGTCACTTTCATTAAAATTAGAAATCATCAAAATGTATCAAACAAAAAAACTTTTAACAAAACAATATAAAATAAATTCTTAGTATCTATCATTCTTAGTTTCTTAACTACAGCAAACATCACACCTATACTTCTTTGCATTGGTACTACTTAAGTAAAGTTCATCAAACATATTAAAAAAAAGAAATTGATATTGGTTTCACCTTATCCCTTACGCATTTTTCCTTGTAAATGCTGTACATATACGTGGCTCTTGCTTTCGAAACTGGTTCCAGATATAGTTTCGTTGATGTATGTAGTTCTACAGTAATGTGAGAGTAGCTTAGGTATATCTTCAAAAAACTTTGCAGATGTTCAGCTTGACTAACTCCACTGGAGGTTGGTGTCTCAGTAGATCTCTTTTTGCCTCGGTTGCTTTTTTGCTTTGTAGTCTCATACCCGACTATGCTTCTAAAATCCATGTAAGAACCATGCGTTATTTAATTCCTTAAGTAGGTATTGAGAAACATTTTTTGCAGACTTGGTTTGTTTACTCATTAATCGTTGTTTTCCTCTAAGTGAATCAACTGTCCTTTGTGTGCTTGGGATCTTGTCTATCATAGAAGTAACAAAACTTTTCTTCCCTGACCAATCGAGCTCCTTCCAAAAGTTATCAAATATACATTGTTTATCATGCTCTCTGAATATTTCGCGCATTAAAGTGTTGTGGGAAGTGATGAGGTATTATTGTATAGAACAGTCGTAGGAATACTAATAATAATTACCTACATGCTTGATCAGTATCACTCATGGGCATAGGTACTTATATATTATGTTTTGATTATAATTAGTTATACATAATAGGTACCTACTATACATTAGCATATGCATTAATAATGACACAATTCATTCTCTAAATTATGTCAACGCATTTTTCACTTCGATTGGGCAGAAATATGCTAACGTAACACTTACTAAACTAAACAAAACTGACATAGAATTGGCCAGTACAGCCATTGCTACAAACAAGACCTCCCCGTCCGGTTCCCTTTCACTATTTTTAACGGATGCTAGGGAAGTTGCAAGTACGAGTACCTACCATCGCCAGCCTGAAATACAATAGTGCGCCTGGCTGGGACAGAATAACGCCGTCTCTTATAAAAACATGTTCTCATTATCTAGCTGAACCTATTGCCTACCTCTGTAATCTGAGCTATTCTGATGGCGTTTTTCAGCAATCTTTAAAAAAGCTATAGTCTGTCCCATCTACAAGGCCGGGAAGAAGAGCAAACTATGGGGGCAAACATGCAGAGTAGGTTCATCCGGCAGGGCGGCACGCTGAAAGTGGGCATGATCCGATGACGCGTGGTCGTTTTCGTGCGCACAGCTGCAGCGTCGCTACCACGTCGGGGTGGTGCGTCTGATCGCGCAGCACGTGCTACACGTACCTGCGTAGCGCGACGGCGCCGCGTCGCGCCGCACGCCTAGCTTGTTGTAGCCCACCATGCCGAGCACAAACAGGGTCGGGTACATATTCAGTGGCAAAAATGGGTACACGCCGTACTCTTTTAGGTACAGGAAACGGTTGATTTTGGATTTTCTCCAACATACGTACATAAAAATCCTCATGGGGATTCCAAATACATACCTACATTGGTTTACAGCCGACTTCGAACGAGTGCATTAAACAAGATTTTAACTACCCGCGTACTATTAAATTCCTTACAGGTCCTCAAATTCTTAAAGGACTGTCCGCATAACTCAATAATGGGCTTACGAAACGCGAGATCGGCCATCATCCACACGCCCAAGTCTTGGAAGCTTTCGACTCGCGGCATCACCGCACTGCCTATCTCGTACCTGGTACTGTAATGGCTTCAGCCTGCGTCCATAGCCGATAACCTCACACTTAGCCGCGTTAAAAATAGCTTATTGGTAGCACTCCACTGCACGACAGCGTTTATGTCTCGCTGAATATAAGTTACATAGTTATCACCATCCTTTTAATACGAATAAGATAGCTGTACCTAGTTTTAGACTTGCGAAGAATAATAAGTTGTTCCTAGGATATTGTGTACGTTTTTACAATAAAATACCAAAACACATAACTGAGCTCACAGAGCAAAAATTCAAGTTAACTGTAAAAACGTTTTATTAAAAAAAACATATTATGAAGTCTGTCATTGGTATTGATTCACTTGTAAGTACACTAAACTAATATGGTAGTTCTTATTATGTGTATACTAAAATCCACATTTGTGTAACACTTAGGATGATAATTGGTGTAGCGACACCATACATCGTTAGTATGATATAAGGTAGGGAGGTTAGGTATTTATGGATTGGTACTCACAGGAATGCGGGCTGGTCCGTGAGACTTTCTCTGGATAGGCGTCCGGCTGTGGACTGCGTGCTGAAGGGTTCTGGATGTAAGTATCACTTGGTATAATGTTTGTGCACTAGGACACGCACTCGCGTACACGTGTATTTTGCCGGGTAAAATGGCGGCGGAGCCAGCTCGTGCGTGCGCGCGCGCTTGTATCGTTAGGGTGACTTGGGGCTGATTGAGCTGATAAGGCGTGCGGCCGCGCCGGCACACACTAAAGATCACTCTGGGCTGACGCGTAACGCGAAGGTTTTGGGCTGATGACGGATGCCGATTGCGAAATGGTGACTGTTGGCCGCTGGCCCGTTTAGCCGCTTCCTTGTAGTTTGACAGCGGCGGCGGGACGCGCGCGGGGGGGGGGGGGGGTTCTTGAAGTGACGTCGCGCTTTAGCGCGAACAATAATTCTAAACAGCCTCCAAATACCCCATTGTGAAATTTTTACCTATGCGGACGACACGGCTCTCATAGTTCATGGAGAAACGTGGACTGAAGCTAAGCGCTATGCAGAGGACGCACTCAACACTGTGATGGAATGGTTGGCCACTAATACGCTCACTCTCAATATTGACAAATCTAAATTTATGTCTTTTTCATCAAAATTGTCTACACAGCCGGACGAATCTTTCTCCATAACAGTTCACAAGTGCCGTTCATCATACTACCCCTGTGACTGTCCAGTGCTATCAAGAACTAGTCATATAAAATATCTTGGAGTTCACATGGACAGTTTACTGAACTGGAAATACCAAATAGAGTCTTTAACATCTAGAGTGAGGAAACTTATGTATATTTTTAAAAAACTGGGAGATGTAGCGGACCTTGAAACTAAGAAAATAGTTTATTATTCTTTAGCACAATCCCTTCTCACATACTGCTGTACAGTGTGGGGTGGTGCTTGTCCCACTTCTCTAACCCAGCTAGAACGTGCACAGAGGGCAGTTTTAAAGGTAATGGGGAAAAAACCAATCAGATATCCCACTACACTTTTGTACCAAGAATCAAATGTATTAACCGTTAGACAACTTTACATCCTCAATGTTATACTGCGAAAGCATAGACACCTGACATATGATTACGAGTTAGATGAAAACCCTCGAAGGAGAAATCGCGTCTGTGTATCAAATCCTACTCGGACAGTCCTAGCTAGTAGACAATACAAAAAACTCAGCTGCCGGCTTTATAACAAGCTGAATCAAATCCTCCACATCTATCCTCTCTCACTTTTTCAAGCTAAACAGAAAATACTGACTTATTTACTGAACTTAGACTATAAAGAGACAGAAAATCTTATTAAACTTTTACTTTAGGGCCTTAAGCATTTCTTTTAATAATTATTTTTTGTTATTTGTTCGCTCTCTCTTTCTCATATTCATATTCATATACACTCACATATTCATACACACACACACACACACACTTACTCACTTACTCACACACACACTCACACCGACTCGCGCGCGTTTGATTTGATTATTGTATATTAGATAAATGTTTGTTGTCAAAGCTTACGTAAACTAACTGTTCTTATACCTACTTAATGCTTCAGTGACTTTTAGAAACGGAGGGCGTTGTTGCCTGTAATACAGTTTTATTACTACAACAGGCACCAACTATCTCACCAATTGGAAACAGTGCATATTTATATATAAGTCCAATGTTTTGTAAGTACCTACTGTCTAAGAAATAAGTCAAATAAAAAATTATTATTATTATTGCTTTTATTTGACATATTTCACGGGTTTCACCCGGTCCTTTACATAGGCGTAAGTGGGGCTGTAGCCAACACTTAGAGGCCCGTTTGGTATAAAAATACAATGTAGTATAAAAACAGAAACATTTTGGATGGATGGTTACATGGTATATCTATTACAAAAATGGGTAAAATGGGCATGGCTATTGATATGTACTTATTAGTGGTACGGGAGATAGTGGGCTATGGACGAGACTACGGCACCTGCCAATTTCAGTCTCATCTTAAAATATTTAGGCAGGTGGTGACTTGCCATCCACTAAACGGGCCCCCCATAAGAGCCACCATCAATGGTGACAAAAGAGGCAACGTTGGTGTGGATATCTGAAGGGTGTTGAGAGGTGTGCTGCGGTTTCACTAGAGCGCTACTACCGGCGTTATGCCCTTTAACACTTCCACCCTTGGAGCTTTTTGTTTCTTGCTCTTGCGTCTCCACCCCCAGACGACCAATTAAGGCAAGCCGGGGGTCAGGGGTCTCATTTAGCCCCAGGGAGAATCAGGGTCCGCGGTGTCGCCACTCACCGACGGTTCGCCACAAAGCCGCCCCTGCGGTATTATTATTATTATTCCTTTTATTCAAAATAAATCACGGATTTCATCCGGTCCTTTACAAAGGCATAAGTGGGGCTGTAGCCAACACTTAGAGGCCTGTTTAGTATAAAAAATACAAAGTAGTATAAAAAAAACCAGAAACTTTTGGATGGATGGTCACATGGTATATCTATTATAAAAATGGGTAAAATGACAAGGCTATTGAAATGATTTTATTAGTGATAAAAAGATAGTGGGCTATGGAAGAGACTACGGCACCTGCCAAATTCAGTCTCATTTTAAAATTTTTGGGCAGGTGGTGACTTGCCACCCACTAAACGGGCCCCCCATAAAGGCCACCATGAATGGTGACAGAAAGGGCAACGTTGGTGTGGCTGACTAAAGGGTGTCGAGAGGTGTGCTGCGGTTTCACTGAAGCGCTACTACCGGCGTTATGCCCTTTAACACTTCCACCCTTGGAGCTTTTTGTTACTTGCTCTTGCGTCTCCACCCCCAGACGGCCAATTAAGGCAAGCCGGGGGTCAGGGGTCTCATTTTGCCCCAGGGAGAATCAGAGTCCACGGTGTCGCCACTCACCGACGGCTCGCCACAAAGCCGCCCCTGCGGTTTTATTATTTTATTATTATTCCTTTTATTCAAAATAAATCACGGATTTCATCCGGTCCTTTACAAAGGCATAAGTGGGGCTGTAGCCAACACTTAGAGGCCTGTTTGGTATAAAAATACAAAGTAGTATAAAAAAACAGAAACTTATGGATGGATGGTGACATGGTATATCTATTATAAAAATGGGTAAAATGACAAGGCTATTGAAATGATTTTATTAGTGATAAAAAGATAGTGGGCTATGGAAGAGACTACGGCACCTGCCAAATTCAGTCTCATTTTAAATATTTTGGGCAGGTGGTGACTTGCCACCCACTAAACGGGCCCCCCATAAAGGCCACCATGAATGGTGACAGAAGGGGCAACGTTGGTGTGGCAGGCTAAAGGGTGTCGAGAGGTGTGCTGCGGTTTCACTTAAGCGCTACTACCGACGTTATGCCCTTTAACACTTCCACCCTTGGAGCTTTTTGTTACTTGCTCTTGCGTCTCCACCCCCAGACGGCCAATTAAGGCAAGCCGGGGGTCAGGGGTCTCATTTTGCCCCAGGGAGAATCAGAGTCCACGGTGTCGCCACTCACCGACGGCTCGCCACAAAGCCGTCCCTGCGGTTTTATTATTTTATTATTATTTTATTATTATTATTATTTATTTGTCATATTTCACGGGTTTCACCCGGTCCTTTACATAGGCATAAGTGGGGCTGTAGCCAACACTTAGAGGCCCGTTTGGTATAAAAATACAATATAGTATAAAAATACAAAATAGTAAAAACAGAAACATTTTGGATGGATGGTTACATGGTATATACTATTACAAATATGGGTAAAATGGCCAGACTATTGAGATGAACTTATTAGTGATAAGGAAGATAGTGGGCTATGAATGAGACTACGGCACCTGCCAATTTAGTCTCATGTTAAAATATTTAGGCAGGTGGTGACTTGCCATCCACTAAACGGGCCCCCCATAAAGGCCACCATGAGTGGTGACAAAAGGGGCAAAAAAAAAAAAAAAAAAAAATTATTATTATTATTATTATTAAACATATGATTATTCTTGTATTAATACGGACCTAGTATCAGTAGTTCGGTTATTAGTCCGGTTCACCGAACTAATGAGACTTTTATGTCTCATTAGTTCGGTTGAACACGTCACCCGGACTTATGAGCCGCATATTGTATCAGTAGTTCGGTGCTGGCGAAAAGCTTTTGTTTGCGATTGTTTTTAGTTTGTATCAATTGTGTACTTACACATAAAAGGGTATTAGGTTCGAATTTAATTAAAAATTTAAATGACTTTCGTAAATACGTCACTAATAATTCAGGATAATAGTAATAGTTGGCCTTGAGTGTAGTAGGTACCTACGAATTCATTAGGTATTTTATTGAACATTATGAAAGTTAATTGGACTATTTGTCATAGTTCAAGTTCAAGTCATTTATTTCGCTTTAAATTGTGGTTACAATGAAAGATCTTAAAGCTATAATGTTTAGTACAACACAACTTTTGCCTTTTTGGCATGCGAAAATTTAAATCTTAATCTAAAATTATATTAAATTTAAGGTAATATACATTAAAATCCTAAGTTAACTAGGAAAAACCAACTAATATGTTTATAATACATGACACTGTAGGTACTATACTCTATATTACTATTTTAATGATAAACTAAAATTATACTATATGTTTGATATTAGGATGGGCTATATTTATGGTCATTATGTGAAAAGAAATGATTAATTTGATAAAAGCTACAATCAATTAACCATCTGAAAAGTTTGACTTTGAATTTTGGGAGTGGAAGGGATTTTAATGATTCTGGGATTTTATTAAACACTCTTAACGCCATAATATAACAATTTCTGCGGTAAAGCTCATTATTACACTGCTGAAACACTAATCTGTTCGGAAATCTTGTGCAGTAGCTACGGTTATCGCACAAGTTATTGAAAATTTCAGGGTGTTTTTTTACAAACATACAAATTTCAAAAAGATACATACAAGGAAGTGGAAGCACCTTTAATTCCTTAAAAAGAGGCTTGCAGGATTCTAGAGGACCAACACAGCAAACTGCTCGGATACATCGTTTTTGTGCTTTGAAAGCTCTCTCCACTTCTACCGAGTTGCCCCAAATTACGAGACCATACCTTAGGACCGACGACACATATCCATGATAAGCCATAAGGGATGTTTTTCTAGAAGCAACTAAAGACAGCCTACGAAGAGCAAATGCAAATCTGCTAAGCTTTAAACACACACTGTCTACATGTGCTTTCCAGTTACAGTGGTTATCGATAGTGATTCCAAGAAATGTAGCTGTATTGGTTTCTTTTATTTGCGTATTTTGGTAAACTATTTCAATATTTTGAGGTTTAGATTTGATATTGTAAAATTGCATAATATTAGTTTTATTTACATTGACTTTTAGGTTATTTCTGTTAAGCCAAGCTATTACAGTTGCTATTGTTTCATTAATACTTTGTTCAAAATCAATATTCTTTTGTTTTGGGATGATAATGCTTAAGTCATCTGCAAAAAGAACGGATTTATGAGAAATTATACCAGGTAGATCGTTTATATATAACAGAAATAACAGCGGCCCTAATATGCTACCTTGAGGAACGCCAGATTTGTTACATAAGTAATCAGAGAAGAAACTACTCAAGGTATTGTATTCATCAATGTTTTTTATTTCTACTCGCTGTTTTCTATTAATCAAGTAACTCTTAAACCAATCATAAGCAACCCCCCGAACACCGTAGTTTTCAAGCTTCTTTAGCAATGTCTTGTGGCAAACAAAATCGAAAGCTTTGCTCATATCAAAGTAAATTACTGCCACTGGCGTTTTCAGATTAATATGTTCTGTTATGTTTTTGACTAGAGTGAAACTAGCCAAAGTGGTGGATTTGTTCTTTTGGAAGCCATTCTGTTCATTTCTTAGAATACCATTTTTTGTAATAAAGCTATATAATCTCTGGTACATTATTTTTTCAAAGATTTTAGAGAGAATTGGTATTAGAGCAATAGGTCTGTAATTATTTATGTTAAGTTTGTCATCTTTCTTATGAAGAGGTTTTACGGTAGAAAATTTTAGGGCATTAGGAAAAGTACCTTGTTCAAAAGACATATTAATTAGATGGCTGACGATCTCAGCGCATTCATTGCTACAAAGTTTTAATACATGTGTACTTATTTCATCATATCCCACAGATTTAGTATCACTTAGTGATTTTATTGTAGTTTTGATTTCATCTGGGGTGGTTGGTTTAAGGAAGAAACTGGAAGCGTTATTACTAACGGTATTCATAGCAGTAACATTATGTAAATGTTTATCACCATCGTTATTATTATTTATAAAGTTGATGTTGAATATATTTGCAATTTGAATAGGATCTTCTATAGTATAATTGTTATTAATTTGAATCTGTTCTATGTTAGTTGTTGTTAATGCCCCATTATTTTTGATGATATCCCATGTTGCTTTACACTTGTTTCTAGATTTATATATGATGTGATTATTCATTTTTCTCTGAGATACGCGCATACATGTTTTAAGACATTCCGCATATTTTCTATACTGAGTTTTGGAATGTTCGCTCTTATTTTTATAATAAGTATATCGCAGTCGTCTTTTTGTAGCGCATGATTTTCTAATTCCTTTTGTGATCCATTTTAATCTTTTTTCTTTATTTGTAACTCGTATCCTACGTACAGGAAAGCACAATTTATATAATAAAATAAATGTTTTGTGAAACAAAGTAAATGCTATATCAAGGTTATCGTTATCGTACACTTCTTGGAATGATAGACTGGTAAGGTGTTTCCTAAAAATTTCAATATTGTCTTTTCTGCAGTCTCTTCTCTCTATATATAAACGTTTTGGCGTAGCTTTTCTTTCATTTATGGAAAAAGTTAAAGTTTGTGCTGTATGATCAGACAGACCCGTGTAATGTACTTTTCCTGTAGCATCTGAAATGTTACTCATAATATTATCTATGCATGTATTTAACCTAGTAGGTTCGTTTATATGTATTTTCAAACCATAATTTCTTAGTATTTCTCTAAATTTAGTCGTATTTTTGTTTACTTTTAATACGTCAATGTTGAAGTCTCCTACAAGTATTATTTTCTGATGTTTACGCAATTTGTGCAGTAAAATTTCAATTTTTTCAAAAAGTAAATTTATATTTATGGTTCGGTAAATACAAACTATATAACATTTATGATTTGGTAATTCTACTCCGCAACATTCAAAGCCATTTTCAACCGAGAGTTGATTAAAAAGTGGTATTTCTTTATATTCTATGTTATATCTGAGAAGGATACAAACTCCTCCTCGTCTTTTGTGTTTTCTAAAGAAATGAGTGACAAGTTTATATCCTTTAAGCTTTATATTGTTTTCGTCTCCACGTTTAGCAAAGACTTCTGAAATGCATATTGCATCTACTGGATTTCCTTTTTCAGCAAAATCTACTAAGGACACTTGTAATAGATCTAATTTGCCTACTAGGCCTGCGATATTTTGATGGAAGACAGTAAAATTTGGGAGATCTTGTGTATTCTGATGATTACTGTGAGGAACGAAAAAATATTTTAGGAGTCTTATTGTACGGTGATTTGCTTTTATTACACTGGAAATAGAAAGGGATTGTGCCTGGTTTAGGATTTTTGTTTTGATCGTTACGGTTCGTTGTGTATAATGCATTATCTGTTTTTACATGCATTGTGTTTTTAAGAACTTTAGCTTTGTTAATTTTCTCAAACATGTGTGGTATAGTTCCCGGTCTTAAACTAGATTTGCTAATTTGCTTTACATTTTTTATTACGTTTTTGCCTAAATAACAGGACTTATAGTCTTCGGTATTAATCATGTTATTGAACAATTTACAGTGTTCGAGTGAAGTAGAGTTGGTAGAAGTGTCGAGAAATTTGCTAGTACCCGAGTTAAAAATTATATTTCGCAGTTCTCTGTTTAGTTTAATTTCGTTTAGGTAGTTATTCTTTCCAACTCTCGCTACAATTATATTTGGTGTGCTGATCCTTTTTAAAATTGCCGAAATCTCGATGAGAAATTTCGTTGGGTTTGTGTCATTTGACCCTACCATAAGAAAAAGCCAGTCTTTTTTTTGAAAGTTAATGTCATTTACCGAACAGTTGCGTAAGATATGGTCTGTTGGGGCATCAGGATAGGAGTAGCTGACTATGTCATAGTCTTTTGCATTTTTATATTGAGACCTAAGGTTAATGAGTTGGGGCCCTAGATCTTTGCAGCTTTGATCTCCGATTATAAGAATTTTAGGCTTACGTTCATAACATAGCTGTTTTTCTGACAATTTGGTCGTTTTAACACTAAAGGAATTGTGTGCAGCACATGCAGTTTCATTAGCATGGATTATCTCTTGGCTTCGATTTCTAACGTGGTCTTGAGACTGCGATTGTTGTTTAGTATTGGTCATTTGAATATTACTTGCGTTTGCGTCATGAGAATTTTGTTGCATCTTTCGTATCTTACGTTTATCTTTCTTTTTTACCACAGTTGCATATGATTCCTTTTCTTGAATGGTTGTAGATATTTCTTCTGGTATGCAAGTAGTAAGCGGTGTAGTTATTTCTATCTCTTTTTTAGCACCATTCTCTCCACCTCCATTTTTAATAACTTTCTCTATTTGCAATTTTAAATTTTGAATCTCTACTTTTAGCTTATTCATTTCAATCGCATGTTTTCCGCTTTGCCTCTCTATACAATCCCGAAGCTCAATATTTTCCGTCTGTAGCTTTTTTATGTCTAGAATTGCATTTATTAAGCTTTCTCACATATCGTTGTCCTGTTTCTGTCGGCTACCTTTACGATCATCAGTAACATCAGTTTCTGTTAGATCTAAAATTTCACTGGACTTCGGACAGAAGATTGCGTCTTCAAAACTGTCGTCTATTGTGTTGCATGACAAAATGGAGCTGGTCAGCGAAAGGTTCCCCAATGAAAGCCGACGGCGTAGGGTTTTTGGTGGTCGTATAGTTACGTAGTTTATACTATTATTTAGATTTAGCTCTTGAACAATATTGTGACTGCCAACTGGTGTATTTGTGTTGTCACCTTTTGGTCTTTTCGAATAACACGGTGTGCATTTCCAGGCTATCTTTTTGATGTTGTCCATAATCTGAAATCTAGTTAGTGACACATTGGCACATAAGAGGTCATACGTGCATTGACACGCCGAGCAAACCATGAACTGCCGGTTAGTTATTTTGTTAGGACACCCAGCACAATCCAAGTTAATAACGGTAGGTGCGTAGCTATTACATAATGTTGCTGAAAATGCCATTTTTTCCCCTACTAATTATAATATTTGTAATCAGTGAGTAGGTATCCGCGTAGTAAGCATAAAAGGTTAAAAAGCGTGCATTTTGTTAGTAATTCTTGCAAATATTCTCACGGACGATACAGTGTTAGTAGGATGCGATTAATTATTATATTACTTCTTAATTTGTATGCTCGTAGCTCGTACAAGAAGCGCTCAAAGCGTATCTTAGCATTGATATTTGTTCAAACTTTGCAGTTGTAGCAGTTAGAGCGCTTTTATCTAACCAATATGATAAACATGTTTCACCGTGTGAAAGGCCTGCAGCGCTTGAAGCGGTGGAAGCGTCTTATTAGTCACCTTAATGCACGACTTGGCAACGTCGCGCGCGCTTGAATATTATTTTGTACAGTGTTGTAAACGGTAGCAGTGTATTTCTTAAAACTTGTAATTACCTGCTTTTACTTCACAAGATAGTCACATTTACACAAACACTATGTTAAGTTTTATTAAATTATCACAGAAAACTGTACATAAATTAACTTATTACCGATGAAACGATTAAAAATACGGAGAGCAATATTTATACGTGTTGTGCCGGCCGGTGTTGCCGTCAGTCCTCTAATAAATCAGTCAATCCTCTAATAAGTCAGTCTAATTTCTTGAAAGGTTAGCGAACATGGACGAATTGTAGGCGGACAGAATCCAAGTCAGTTTTCGATAGAGCCTGATGCGATAAGCGCGCCGTTAGGTAGGTACATATTTCAGAAATAAAAAGTTTATACGAAGGTAGAGTGACTTGAACCAAACCAAAAGAAAGTTAACAAAAAAGCCGGTGAACATTGGGGAATCAGGAAGTTTATTACACTAACTACCTACTTTAAATGTATTTAAAAATTTATTCAATGGATACTAACATTAACTTTTTAAGAATAAAACAATTTTATACAAAAACAATTCAGTTGATACTCATCAAATCAGTTTATACACGTTAATTGTAACTGTACATTCCATATGAAGTCATCCTTTTCCACATCAGATTTCTTTCGTTTTGGTAATGTTTTTTTCCATATCTTGAGACTTCCTCTACCCGAAAATTTGCAAGGGTATCATCGTCATGAAACACGTACAAAATTTGCAACAAAGTGGGATGTTTGTTTATTAGACAATTTATTTTAAAATTCTATCATTTCAGTATATTAGTAGTTCGATGATATTCTGCAAAACGCTCCAGATATGAATGAAGTTCGTCTGCATCCAAAAAATTTGAAAAAACTTTATGAATTTCATTAATTTAAAGTCATCAGCAGGAATTTTGTTGGAGACCAAATATTGCCATCCAGCTTCTATTTCATCTTTGGGCAAAAACGGCAATACAGAGCACAAACTACTTATTCGCTTGTGGTCTTTCGAAATCAGACCAATCTTCTTCGCTTGCAAGCTTTGTCGGTAATGAAAATAGCAGTCTTTAATAGTGACGTTTTTAAATACTTTTAATAAGGCTTTCATGGCAGATTTTTCATAATCTACGTGAATTAACTTAGGATTCCATTCTGGGATGCGTGATTTAATTAATCGAAATACAATTTCGTATGCTTTTACGGTTTTGTGTGACATAAAAATATATACCACCGGTGTGACGTTTCTATTTTGAATACCACCGTCCAAATCACCATGTATGCTATACAGTTGGTAGAATGGCTTTGGACTTGCTTTTAAAGTTCCATCTATGAAAAAGCGCTTCATACTTTTCATTTGTGATCGTGCGTTTTTAATATAAAATATTAACATTTTTACTTCACCATCAAAATAATCTGCCATTAAGAAATCATCAAATTGACTAGGCAGTAGTAGTAGTAGTATAACTTCAGTATAGTTGCTAGGCCGAATTTTGTCAACGTGAGCATTTGTACGCATTTTCCGATAAATTGTCGTTCTTTTTTGCGAAAATGTTGGAATTGGTTTGGATGCTGCTAGATGTAATCCTTTTGTTGTTATTTTTAATAAGCTTTTTTTAAATACACTTGGTGCTGGTTCTTTGCCTTGCGACGCTTCGTCAACTCCTTCGTTAATAATAGTATTAATATCATTTTGTGCAATATCAGGCGTGCACGTGTGATTACCGTCTTTTGTGATTCTTCTCTCATCCTAAAAACAAAACGCATGATACTATAGATCACTATTGTTATTTTTTTTCAGACACGGACAAAATAGCTTGTAGCAACCGAGTCAGAGCGACTGTTAATCCTCCAGAAGCGCGCCATAAGTACGATTGCGGGTGTAAAGTGGGACGTGTCTGCGAAGCCCCTACTTTACTAAGCTAAGAGTATTGATTGTACCAGAAATATATATATGCGCACCAATATGGAGAAATTCTGTGCCATGGCAGGGTCGCACACCTACACCAGGTCTAGAACAGATTGGCGACACCTTCTCACGTACTTGCTAAATCTAGTAAATCTGTATACGTGGGAGGCCTTTAATTTATATAACTACTTGCCAGGTAGTGTAAAAAATGCAGCTTCTTTAAAAAAAAATATGAGAATTCTGAAGTTATGCCTTCAAAGGAAATCTTATTATAATACAAAAGAATTACTCAAGATGAGTTTATTGTACATTCAAGTACTTAAGTATATACTATAACAATGTTCATTGTAATAATAATGTTAAGTTTGACTTTACAAGTCAATTTGATTTTACCAATAAATCTATCTATCTATATACGAGTACAATAGCTTAAATAGATGCTTACTTCTGATCACAAACTATAAGATACTACGTTTCTGATATTGTAACGTATCCTTTGCAATGAATTGTGCTTTTATATTCTTTGCAACGCCAGTAACTTGTTTTATTTTCATAAATGCAATTTCTATAAAATTGATATCCATCTAGCAGTAGAACTTTACCCGGTCCTCGTCTTACTATTGTAAAATTGTTGCTATTCATTTTTCATTTGATTAATTAAATTATTACTTTCAATATCAACCATAGCGGACAAATGCACTTCATGATGACTGTTTAAAATCCATTTGTTACCAAGCCAAATAGTATGAATTAATTGACACGTAAAACAATAAACCTTGTTGATATAGAATAGCTACGTGTACATACGTAGGCACCTAATAGGTAGAGTAAGGTACCTTAGAGAACAAAGGTTTTTCGCCAGCACCGAACTACTGATACAATATGCGGCTCATAAGTCCGGGTGACGTATTCAACCGGACTACCGAGACATAAAAGTCTCATTAGTTCGGTCAACCGGACTAATAACCGAACTACTAGGCGTTAATATGTAGGTAGTTTTACATCAGTTTAGACTAGCTTAGAGAGCATGAACTACCATGACGGCTAATTTGCAGTAAACGTACCCAGAATTAAACAGAAACGGCAAATTTAAGAATTGTCACTTGCTAGCATTATACGAATTTGGACTTAAGCTTGAACAGAATAAGAACTACCATAATTAACTAAAAATAGATTTTAGTTCGATAGTTTAGTTTGGGGTTATAAAAGGCAAAGATGCTTCCAATACTCCACTTCTGGCAAATTGTCATCTGCCACCCATAAATGTAATAATAGTAGTACCATGGACTAATAGTTAGTCCATGGTAGTACCTAAGTAGAAAAATTGTAAAAATCTATTATATGAAAAGAATGGCCCCGAGTTCCTTGCCGCTTCTTCTCGGTAGGTTCTACATGTTATGGAACGCGGACGTCTCAAAAGTACATTATAATGAATAATAGACGTTCATAAGTGCTTCTTTGATGCCTTAACTGAATAAATGTTTTTGACTTTGACTTTATCAATCGTTTAGCGTAAGTATTCATCAATTTGCATGTTGGCCATTCTGCAGATTAGACATTTCGGGTTTGTGTGGTGGGGCCAATTAGAGAGGAGACTAGGACTGGTAATCTACCTTTACCAACTTGAACTTGATTAAAATTAAAACACATATAAATTATTGAACAAATAGCTTTAGTTTTTATGAAATCAACATACAAAGAAGGCACTTCTTACCTACTTACAATGAATAACACTAGGATAATTATTCATCGTCAGGATTATTGGTTATAAATTCTTGTGATAACATCTTGAGGTCTTGTAGAAGTGTATCTTGGTCAGTTAGCAACTTCTTTACCAGCGACAAATGCGGCGACAGGTCTAAAACATGCATCGGATCTTGTTTTAGTTCAAACTCTCCAGATCTGTTTTTAAAATCAACTTCCTTAACATCATTATTATTAGTGTATTTATTTACTCTGTCTCTCATTTTCATTTTAATTCCTGTAAATGAAACTTTTATATGATTGTCATTTGACTTGGATTTATCACTTCTGTTATTGACAAGATCATTATCTTTTTGCAACCCCGAATTACGGTATTTTAAGGTTTTAAGTTGTTCTGAAAGGGCTTTAATGTGTTTTTCTAAAAAAGTGATTTTGTTATGAAGAAAACGATTCCTTTGTTTGAGTTGCAAAAACTTATCATGTTCATTGCAATAATCCGCGTAGTATTCACCACAGCTAACAATGAGTCTCCTCAGCTGCACTAAAACTGATGTTTCTTCTACAAATTCAGGTCGCATTTTTTGTAGTTCTTTATACCCAAGACGTATGAAATTTGCCAACCTATTAAGTTTTTCACGTAAGTTACTGTTTTCTCTTGTCAAATTGTTAATAGTATGCGTATTGTTTTTGTCCTTTTCTTTTAAATCGGCGCATTCGTTCTGTGCATTGTCCAAATCATGTTTAAGAGATCCAGACTCATTACCCCTTGCAGAAGCAATTGTTTTTGCAACAACTGAAATATAAAGTTTAGTGATAACAGTTGACTATTTGTATCTCCAGAGGTCTTCAGTTACCGTTTATTCCTAACAGATATAATTTTATTATATATTAACGAACCCATTCATAATTGTTAGTAGGTACCTATAATTAATACTGGTGAGTTTATTTGGTAAAATATATACCTACCCCATCGTTTAAACAATAGGTACACATTGAATTTTATTTAGACTTACGTAGTCAAAAAAATCCGTTTTTAAGCCCTGCAGCCAATTGGTACTTAATAACAATTTGCATCGATAGACTATAATAATACTTACAACACGCAGTTCTAAGATTGTTTCGAAGCTTCTGAATGCGAAGTTTTTTACATTTAATGTTGGTTTTGCATTTTAATAGTTCTGAGAGAACTTTTTCAGTCTCATTAGAATCCGGTGTGCCAAATGCCGATGATTCCAATTGATTATCAGACTCTTGGTATCTATAAAATATATGGTATCTATAAAATATACGTATAATAAAGGAGTAGAGGCCAAATAGCTTGCATTTTGAAGAAAAATAAATTAAAATTGGTCAGAAGACGAGAGACTACTGAACAAGAATATAACGTTTTTGAAAAATAAAGTCTGTCTGTAGGTTCACGCCTAACTTAAAAACTACAGCACAGACTTCTATGAAATTTGGTATATGGATAAAATAGAGTCCGGAACTCTCAACTATAAACTTTTTATCTTGATCCGTCACATACTCGTAAATTCAAGATGGCAGTTTGATCTATCTATGCTTCACGGTCTCATATAAAACTGGGGTCTCGATTGACTGGTCAGCTAATTAACTTTTATGGTATGGCTAAAAACCGTAATAATTAAGAATGTTACACGTGTTTTCAAGTTTTTGCAAATATACCCATATAAGGTGTGTAGTAAAGTTCAGAATTTATAAGAAAAAATATTTTTCGTACAATTCACTTAAGACTTGGGACAAATAAACTTTTAACGAAAATAATTAATTACATGTTATTTGTAAATACAACATAACAAACCTTCACAGCTATATAGGTGTGACGATTTGTTATCGTCTATATACCTCGAAGGGGTAAGCAGCGGTGCTTAAACACCTGCGTTTCGCCGGATTTATATTATTTTTGGCCTCATGTAATAGGGGGCGAGCCAGACCGGGGATCGAGCCCAGGACACCAAGATTGCAAAACGGCGCTTCCACCACTATATACACCAAGACCAAGCAAGCGAAACCGCTGGCGGGTCAGTAGATAATAAGTTAGGTAATCAATAATAATAACAAATACGAGTAAGGACTATTACCTGCATACTCAAAGCCAAGTAGACAAGCGTATGTCGCCCTCGGCGGGAATAAAAGCAATTGAATACGAAAGAAATGGTATTAGGGAGGTACTTTAAAAAAATATCGATGTTTAGATGATCACTAAAGTCACGATAACATTACCGTCCTATAGTCACGGTAATATTGTGAATAATATTTCCGTGCTATGGTATAATCATTTACCTTTGCATTTCACAAGCGATAGACTTCAGTGCATTTCGCATTTTATCAATTTCTATTTGTTTCTCGGATGTTTTTGATGAGAGCTCCTCCTGTGTGTCAGTGTCTTCCATTTTTACACACACTGTGATTTAGTAATATTCAACAGACTCTACTCTCTAGGTTAGTGTTTGTAAATGTTTATTTCTTACAATAGATTAACATAGATATTTTATAGGTAGGTACCCACTGGCGGCAATAGGTATTTATTTCACTAAGAAAATACAACCACTTATTAGTAATTTAACATTTTAATATAAAATAAATAAAATTGTATATTATTAAAAAGTTAATGACATTATATGTTATTGTGACAATTGTGATTAGATCAAAGAGAATACTACGTCAGAAGATAAATCATGGACAAGTTACTGATTAATCTGTGACACAAACAAACATATTTTATTGTGACTAAAGAGGTAGGTAAGTAGGTACCTAGGTATTAATATTAGGTGGCATTACCAAGTTGTACGTGCCTTATATTGCAAACATCCAAAGCTAATAGGTTCAGGCCAAAGACCTTACACTTATAACTAGACTATGTACCAATATTTTTTGTTTAGCTAAATTGAGATCTATACACATACGATTAGGGCAGCTATTCCTTAAAGGCGGTAGCTAGCTAAAAGCGGTCCTGGCGAGAGGGCTCCCGTTGGTAGTGTGTCCTTGTCTGACGTCTTGCCAGTTTAACTAATCATCGGGTTAGGTAGAAATGCTCACGCCTCTTTACACTGTACACGGACTGACATGGCGTTAGTGTACTTCCACTTCAGCACTTCGATATACCTATAATCAACACGACACCGCTGAAGAGATTGAAGAGTTGGACTCTTCAGACTGCATGTTTTTAATTTGAGGTTAAGAGGCAGGAAAATACTGATGAAGCTATCAGTATTATTACTTCCAAATACAGCTCGAACTTCGCTACCATATCACGTAAAAGTATATTATCAATAGATGTAAATTAAGGGCACGTTTTTTTTTCATAAAAAAATTAGTGCAATAAAACTTTTGTCTACACACAAAACCACAGACGAAATCACACTCACTTAGAACAAATGTAGGTAAATAGAAGTAACTTTAGTTACTGGAGTTACTGGGAAAGTTTGCAAGTTACTGGGAATTGTAAAAGTTTATTCAATTTACGTTAGATGACACTAAATACAAGTTCATACGTTTTATTATTTTTTTCAATGGTACTATTTTTATATACCGATTATGTTTAAGAAAATTTAGTAGATTCACAGAAAAAGAAAAGATATGGCTTTTAGTCTTTACAAGCAGGGACCAAGATGTTACTGAATTTTCAGCAAAATATTTATGCTGCTATCATGTTTGACTTTAAGCAGATTAATAAAGAGACTAATATACAAAATTGTAAGTTGTTTAATAATAATCTTATAATCAATACCCCATCGATGGTTTTTTAGCGCCATATCCGAAGCCATGGTTGCCGAAATACAAACCCATCCCCCCGCATGTTTTGAAGTGACATTTGATCTTTGTTGCTAAGTAACTTAACAGGGGCGCACTCACTAGGTTCAAACTGTAAATAAGATGGCTACGAAACCATGCTCAAAACAATTAAAGAACATTTTTAAATTTCTACAACTAACCGAAACTCTGGAGAGGTAGATATTATGAGCTACATAAATTATTAAAATACATTGCTTCGGAATCAAAAAAGAAGAACGAAAGCCCAACCCAATTGGAAGATGTAACTACTGGTTACTTGTACTAAAAAATGTCTTCCACAAATTGCCGTCATCGTAAAGAATGTTTCTTTTTTAATAAAAATAAAGGTAGTGAATATATCAGAGCAAATTCCATAAAAATATGCAAGCATTGGAATATCCAGCGCACGATTTAAAAAAATGTTCTCAAACATTCAAGACATATAACTAATATGAAAAATTATGCGAAAACGATACTCTATATTGAGATAGATATTAGCTTTATTCATACATAGGTACATATCAAAATCATTCCAAAATGAATTCAGATTTCTCGATTAATTTAGGCTGTAGATTTTTTATAAACAACTGGTGTAAAGAAATCAAAAATGTATTGAAGAGACCAAGAACAGATACAGTTGGTAAAGATGTTATTGATGTTATATGTACAGTCCGTGTACAGTGTAAAGAGGCGTGAGCATTTCTACCTAACCCGATGATTAGTTAAACTGGCACGACGTCAGACAAGGACACACTACCAACGGGAGCCCTCTCGCCAGGACCGCTTTTAGCTAGCTACCGCCTTTAAGGAATAGCTGCCCTAATCGTATGTGTATAGATCTCAATTTAGCTAAACAAAATTTATTGGTACATAGTCTAGTTATAAGTGTAAGGTCTTTGGCCTGAACCTATTAGCTTTGGATGTTTGCAATATAAGGCACGTACAACTTGGTAATACCACCTAATATTAATACCTAGGTACCTACTTACCTACCTCTTTAGTCACAATAAAATATGTTTGTTTGTGTCACAGATTAATCAGTAACTTGTCCATGATTTATCTTCTGACGTAGTATTCTCTTTGATCTAATCACAATTGTCACAATAACATATAATGTCATTAACTTTTTAATAATATACAATTTTATTTATTTTATATTAAAATGTTAAATTACTAATAAGTGGTTGTATTTTCTTAGTGAAATAAATACCTATTGCCGCCAGTGGGTACCTACCTATAAAATATCTATGTTAATCTATTGTAAGAAATAAACATTTACAAACACTAACCTAGAGAGTAGAGTCTGTTGAATATTACTAAATCACAGTGTGTGTAAAAATGGAAGACACTGACACACAGGAGGAGCTCTCATCAAAAACATCCGAGAAACAAATAGAAATTGATAAAATGCGAAATGCACTGAAGTCTATCGCTTGTGAAATGCAAAGGTAAATGATTATACCATAGCACGGATATATTATTCACAATATTACCGTGACTATAGGACGGTAAGGTTACCGTGACTTTAGTGATCATCTAAACATCGATATTTTTTTAAAGTACCTCCCTAATACCATTTCTTTCGTATTCAATTGCTTTTATTCCCGCCGAGGGCGACATACGCTTGTCTACTTGGCTTTGAGTATGCAGGTAACAGTCCTTACTCGTATTTATTATTATTATTGATTACCTAACTTATTATCTACTGACCCGCCAGCGGTTTCGCTTGCTTGGTCTTGGTGTATATAGTGGTGGAAGCGCCGTTTTGCAATCTTGGTGTCCTGGGCTCGATCCCCGGTCTGGCTCGCCCCCTATTACATGAGGCCAAAAATAATATAAATCCGGCGAAACGCAGGTGTTTAAGCACCGCTGCTTACCCCTTCGAGGTATATAGACGATAACAAATCGTCACACCTATATAGCTGTGAAGGTTTGTTATGTTGTATTTACAAATAACATGTAATTAATTATTTTCGTTAAAAGTTTATTTGTCCCAAGTCTTAAGTGAATTGTACGAAAAATATTTTTTCTTATAAATTCTGAACTTTACTACACACCTTATATGGGTATATTTGCAAAAACTTGAAAACACGTGTAACATTCTTAATTATTACGGTTCTTAGCCGTACCATAAAAGTTAATTAGCTGACCAGTCAATCGAGACCCCAGTTTTATATGAGACCGTGTAGCATAGATAGATCAAACTGCCATCTTGAATTTACGAGTATGTGACGGATCAAGATAAAAAGTTTATAGTTGAGAGTTCCGGACTCTATTTTATCCATATACCAAATTTCATAGAAGTCTGTGCTGTAGTTTTTAAGTTAGGCGTGAACCTACTGACAGACTTTATTTTTCAAAAACGTTATATTCTTGTTCAGTAGTTAATTTTACGTCTTCTGACCAATTTTAATTTATTTTTCTTCCAAACGCAAGCTATTTGGCCTCTACTCCTTTATTATACGTTTAGATAGATACGAATAAACAAACAAAATGCATATTTTTATAGATACCAAGAGTCTGATAATCAATTGGAATCATCGGCATTTGGCACACCGGATTCTAATGAGACTGAAAAAGTTCTCTCAGAACTATTAAAATGCAAAACCAACATTAAATGTAAAAAACATCGCATTCAGAAGCTTCGAAACAATCTTAGAACTGCTTGTTGTAAGTATTATTATAGTCTATCGATGCAAATTGTTATTAAGTACCAATTGGCTGCAGGGCTTAAAAACGGATTTTTTTTACTACGTAAGTCTAAATAAAATTCAATGTGTAAGTACCTATTGTTTAAACGATGGGGTAGGTATATATTTTACCAAATAAACTCACCAGTATTCATTATAGGTACCTACTAACAATTATGAATGGGTTCGTTAATATATAATAAAATTATATCTGTTAAGAATAAACGGTAACTGAAGACATCTGGAGATACAAATAGTCAAATGTTATCACTAAACTTTATATTTCAGTTGTTGCAAAAACTATACTAAGGCCTTATTATCAAAATTTAAGTAGGATCAATAATCGTTTAGCCTTAAGGGGATTAGTACTTTCCATACTAAAAGAAAAAAATCTTTTTTACCTCTTAACATTGCCCGATTTCAGTGATATTTTATGTACTCATTACATTGTGTACTATGCCCGTACGTTTTTAGTTTTTCAGGTTTTTTAAGTTCTGAAAAAGAAAATGTATACTACTTTGAAATACTGAAAAAATCAAAACGTACGGGCATAGTAGCATTACATGAAAAAAATATCACTGAAATCGGACAATGTTAAGACGTAGAAAAGAGTTTTTTCTTTTAGTATGAAAAGTACTACCTATGCAATCGTCTTAATTGCCTTTTAAATACGTTGATTTTCATAAAAAAATATATTAACGTTAAAATAAACCTTTAGTTTTAATAACCCTGTCAAACTTAGGCTGATAAAACTAGGTATTGAAATATTTATATTTTATTATAAAGGAAATATTTTACTGAAAATAACACAGCTTTCGCTCTATTTACATAGGTCCCGAAGGATAGTTTTCATACAAATGACATTTGAAAGTGAAACATTAAATATTTTTTTGGGGTTGGTCATCCTGCCATATCTGACAATATTACAAAACAAATCTCAATATTCCATCTTGTCATAGGAATACTTTACCCGAATTGTCGGGTAATTAAAATATGAACTGCTTGATGGGAAAACACTATTTGGGTTTTCCAACCAAAGGATCTAAATTAATGTTATTAAATGAGTTTTGTGTGGCGCATTAATATAGGTAAGGAAAATTAACATTGCATAGCTGGTAGCTCCCGTATCATCGCATTAATGCGAAATCTTGTATGTGTGTTGGTATGTCTGTGTGTTTGCTATTCCTTCACGCTGGAGGGATTTGCACATTTTAAACAATATTTGCCGAGACCATAGATAAACACTAATATAATAGACACGAATACTCCTTAATATTATATAAATCCTTAATATTTTAAAAGTCGAAAATCTACAATAAATAAAAATCGTGGCCAGGTGTTTTAAGGCTATTCGACCAGAAAAACAAAACAGATATGATATAAAAAGGACAATACAAGTATCACAGTACTGAAATTGATGTATTATGTTTTATTCCCGTAGAAAAAGTTGAAACTATGCTTTATTAAAACTGTAGCCGTTTTAGACAATAATCCGTAAAAATATCCGTTTATCGTGCCTACGTACAAATAAAAAACAAGTCGTATCAAACAAAAGGTTAGCCAAAGTTTGAAAATAAAGACAGTATTCTAAGATATTATCAATGTACAATAAATTGTCTGTTATAATTACCAATCTACATTACTTAGACCCTGTTCTTAAAGAAACTTGTTTTTTTTCTTAGTATAGCAAAAGTATTCTATAAGTTTACTAATATGATCCAACGTGTATCATTTGGATAAATGGATCATTTGGAAACCTAAATAACATCAATCGGGAAATTAAACGAGTCCAATCGAGTGGTAACACTAATTCTGATTTGCATACTTTTAGAAAAATCTCTTGAAAAACACTTAAAAAGAATTATTGGTGACTACTTATGCGTGAAGGGAGACCGTGGTCTCCTTTACTTTACATATCCTCTAATTTTTACGCAATCTAACCGCACAAAATGGTATTTTTTAATTTTGATCATACTCAGCATCCACAGCGAGTGACACTTGCAGACTGATTTTGAATTTGACATGTGAAATCCAAGTATCCCTGCTAGGGGTACATTCTTTTGCTTCATTAATTTTGACGTATTAGGCATCTGGAGACTTATATCTATGGAAAATAATTAATTTTTGGTGTTGGTCACGTGACTCCTAAATTAGTTGATTCAATTTGCGTTAGATGGTGCTATATAAGCGTTTCTTTAGCTGATGTCTCTATTCAATTCCTATATATATATATAATTTATTATTCGTAGTATATAATATACTCTTTGGACGAAATTACAAGAGACAACATGTATAGAATAATAAGTCGTCCATACAACAAAAGATACACAAGAAAGTTTACAAATACATTGTACTGCAGTGCCAAAGAGATATATAAGGTTTTTTTCCTAGGACGATTTTTTCGATTCATTCATTTGTGGCCAGGTTACAATAGAAGCGCATAGACATGTTCCCATCCAAAGGTTAGAAATGTCAGTTCAGCAAAACCAGTGATCCTTTTTTAGTGTGCAAGGCACAATGAGTTAAAAATGTATGTGACTAACACAAGCTTACATACTCGTAGACTTATTTGTTTAACCCGAGCAAACGTGCAAGTGGTCCCTATATAATTAAAAATCATTCATTATTCATTTTACCCTCAGACAAAATAAAAAAGTCAAGACAGAATGTTGTGAACAGAAACGTGAAGCCGGTAAAACTACGCCTCGCCGTGTACATATACAATTACACACACACACGCACAACGAAACTACGCCTTGACTCGTCAGTCGAACTATCGCTGCGCGTGGAAGCAACACGTAAAGTAAATCAACAAATTTACCAGTCAAAATGCCGAATTGTGTCGTGAAACGGTGTTAAAACAAACATCAAAATATAAAAAGAAGGATGGAATCACATTTCACACGTAAGTAACTTGGAAAGCAATATTTTAAATAAATAAAAATAAAAATAAAGGTTATTGCTTGGAACATAGAAAATGTTGCCATGGTAAAGCCTGTAAGGTTTACCCTATTATTGGGTAATCTTAATATTTAGTATAACTTACGTTAATACGGGTACGTTTTTATAATAGTTTATCAACGTGTTTTAACCGACTTCAAAAAAGAAGTAGGTTCTCAATTAGACTTTTCTTTAAATATAATATTGTATGACACTCGACGCAATATCTTTATACAAAACCGGTTCCGTCATAAGAAAGCAAATTAAAAAAAATAGGCAATTCTTTTTTTTTATTTTTAGTTTATTTTCAACCGACATCTAAAAGGAGTAAGTTCGCAATTAGGTTCTATTGTTTTAAAAACTTGTTACCTCATAAGGCCGTTATTTATAAACCGATTTGAACAATTATTTTTTGTTGGAAACCTGATACCTTTAATATGGACTCGCATTAATTTCACACTGGATTTTCAATTTCGTACATATGGAAGGCGGTTATGTATTTTTGTAAAAATAAACCATATTTATATTGAAGTCTTTTGTTTTAGGGTGTATCTATATTGAATGTTGTTGTGTGCAGTTAGTATGCGGAAAGTTATACGAGATGGTCGACCAGTCTTTGTCATCACGCGATTTTATAAACCAGTCGTAGAAGAAAAATGCAAAGCAGGATTCATAGGTACATTAATAAATATTGAAAGTTTAAAAGGCGCTTTATACGAAGTACATAGAAAATGAAAAAAGGCTGTTTTTCTTATTAATTAAGCCAGGATCATTTGGAGATTCTATTTACGTCTATTAGGATGCATGGAGGGTTCAACGATAACCCTAACGTAAGACAGTTTACAAGCAAGCTACAAAAATATACTATGTCATTTAGAATTAAAATGTCTAACAAAAAGTAATTGTGTTCCTTTAGAATACAGCAATACTAAAATTATAAATAGCACTTCATCGTCGTATAGACACGAAGAAGAAAAAGAAACCATTGAAAATTCTTCGTTGCAACTTCTTAATGAAATTGTTAATTAATCATTTGATTGGGCCAGTTGTTTACATGACTATTCATATTATGGTGACTACAGAAAAATGATAATTGGTTACATATCTGGAAGTACAGTGCACTATCTTGTTAAAACCATAAAATGCTCTAAATGTGAAGATGCCTTGCAGACTGATGAGAAACTTTATTTTCACAAGCTCATTAGTTTAAAAAACAAAGGCGGTCTTCGCTTCCCATCTAAGGATCTTTTTGACATTTGTGTCACTTGTGAAGCAGTTGTTCGAAAATTATTGAATGAAAATATTGCAATAACCGCAGAAAATCAACACCAAACTATAGTCTTGAACATATTAAAGAAATTCATTGGAAACAATCAGATTTTTATCAATTTAGAGTCAAAACATGAATATGTTGGGCAGGAACATAAACTTAATATAATACGGTGTGTAATTGAGAAATACTTAAACATTAGATTCCACCATATTGCTAAATTAGAAATTATTTCTAAATTAGTGCAAAGTAAACGGCAAGCGTACAAAAAAATTGATTCAGCATAAAGGTTTTTAAATAAAACTAGCAGTTACACCGAGTAATTTTATTTCTGAAACTCTTTATCTTTTCTCTTTCACCACCCAATGCCACTAATTTTTACCGACACCTAATGTAGGAACTCTATTATTATAATAAAACTAATAACGTTATAACTTTATTAAATTTATAACGTTAATAATTTGATACCGTTATTTTTATGGGGTAATTTAAATTATCATGGCAGCACCGATTCACGCACTACATGCATAGAAAACCGGCCTCACTGCTCTGTTCACAACATTCTGTCTTGACTTTTTTATTTTGTCTGAGATTTTACCACAATATTATGAAATACCACATTATACAGCAGAACTTAACCTCAATTTCTTTTGACAAGAAACTTCACTAACCCACAGAGTTAAAGTCTTAACCCTCCCACATTGCTGGGTTAAATATTTAAATAAATAACTCTAGATTTTTTTTCTAACCTTCAAAGGCGCAAGATAAATTAATTATAGCTAGCCCCGTGCTAGCAGTTAACTCTTACTTATTAAAGCTAACTCTGGAACGTGAAAGTGAGTATTGGCATTGACCAGTCGACGTCCGACAGTACCGCTGAATAAATATTAGTTAAACCATAGTTAATAACAAATTTTAATGTAGGTAGGTACGTAGGTACCGCAGGAGCTGGTATGATTGCGACCAATGTGGTTAAAGCTACTAGTTTTAAATTATTACATTGTGACCATTGTGTAAGCATGTAAGTACATAGGTAATCCGTCTTTGTGTCTAGAACTAGAAAAGAGGATAATTACCTACTCGTATAAAAAATTATACCTAATACAACATATCAAACGTAAATCAAATACCAACCTAAACTTACATAATTATATACCTATATTCTCGAACTATGACTATTGCTTCGGTAGTTAAAGGTATTTTAAAGCAATAATAGCACAGGGCTCGTAACACGGCGCGTTACGATATCTTCATCTAATGATGGTGACATTGTAAGGATTTAACGATAATTCCCCGAAGATATCGTAGCGCACCTCGTTACGTGATGAATGATCATAGCGAATAAAACTCCAGAGAAGTCAGTGGTAGTAATGATAATCGGCCATTGGGTCGAGACCTAGGTACCTAGGGCTTGAGCCTACGCAAAAACAACGTGATGAAATCAACAGCTTGGTGGTAGGGCACTAACTGGTGCCTGCCTGGCTAGCTACCACCCCACAGATATATATGTTCAATAGATAGCACAAATGCATGTACTTCCCTGCGTCCGAACCCCGACCGAGCGTCAAGGTAGCTGCTGCTATAGTGTAGTCCGTGCGCGTTTGTTGTTGCAGCCGGACGGCCGCGAAAACTAAGTTGCGTGATAATTATCTGAAATAGCCCAAGAGTTTCCCATAAATTGACGTAATTCAATTCATTGAAAAGTCGGCACGCTTGGTTCAACACAAACCGTGATACTTGAGTTATTTATTGTACGTATTTTTTGTATATTGTACCACTTTTAAGATTGAAAACCTGTCGCTTTGCAACTAACGGTGTGTTCCAGCAGCTGTCTTGGCAAAGGTGGAGTACCCCAAGCATCTTTGTCTTCTAAATAATATGCTTTTTTCATAACAATTTTTTTTACAGGTACATAAATTTTCTTTCCTTACACCTACCTAATATGCCTAATTAATCAAATGACAATCTAGTAAGTCAGCATAGGTATATAACAATGAGCATTAGTTCATATATCTAATAGCATATAAGTAATACCTATAAATTGCCTTTAATTATTTCTATTTAATTTTCCTTATTCTTAGTTACCGGCAAAGTAAAAAGTTTTGGAGAGAAAGCGTATGTTATAGGCTTCATTATCCTCATTATTATTTTATACGTATTATATGTACATAGTTTGGCACCGCATCTCATAGCTAAAGTATTTATATAATTTTTTTTTGTGTCTACAAAGATAGGCCTGGTGACGGCAGACTCCCGAAATGGGCCGATGCCTTGATGAATGAAAATGATTCGCCAATATATTCTAAAGGATCCCGATCTTACTTAGCTGTTATCCGCACGGTCGGTTTATTTCAATTTCCTTCATAAAAGACGCTATTCTCGGATTTGAAGTAGATTTATCATGCTCGGATAAAGCGGGCACTTTTTGTGCTTTTCTTGTGCCTGGATCTGACCCGAGATCTGTCCACTTAATGTGAATAATGGTGTACGATGGAAAACGAATGCGAACCCGAACACAAAAGACAACAATGCGAAGCGATTTCAAAACTTGATACAAGGATTTTGGAGATAATGCGTATTGTGCCCGGAGCATATTATCTGTGTTTGAGTCGGTATTGAAAACTTCCTTACCAGACATTCAAGACTTTCAAGTGTTCGCGATTAAACTGAAATCTGTCTTTACCTACACATAAAATACACATATTTTTAGAATATCATAATTTTATGATATAGAACACCATACATTATATCAGAACACCAGTTTCTGAAATTAGATCGGTCTGTGCAGGTCTTTGCGGAAAGGACCTTTACGGACTGCAGTTTAAAATAAATAAAAAAAACAACTGAACTGAATAGCATATTGAACAATTAATTTTATTAATAGGTATTTTAAAATAGATGCACCTACGCGCTTAATGATCTTAGCGAGAAAACCAAATGCTTATTCATGGTCATGTTTTTAAATCAGCTTTGCAAATGCATTCGAATAGATATTTAATGCACGTCTTCAAATCCAGATCAAGGCGATATCTTGATATCTCTGGAATGCGAGACGTCTCGGGAAGGTAATCGATTCCTTCGAGGCAAAAGCTCGTGATCGTGAGAGATGCACTCGAAATTCTGCAGCGGGTATCCTACTCAAACATACTAGGTATTAAGCACTTATAGTGCCTACCTATTCAACGTACCTTGATATTCAGGTCCAACAAATCAAATCCTATAGTTACCTAGATGTATAACTAGACATACATTAAGCAAGATGAATCAGCGATAATGATAACCTTAGTTGGAGCTTAGCGTCAGGTGATTCCTTACGGTTGATGTTTTTGTCTTGCCAATAAATATTTAGGCATATTCAAAAATATTTTTTGTGGGCTTCAGCTGCTGATTTAGAGCCAAGCATCTGTTTGTGTTACCAGGATGTTTTGGTAAGCTAAATTCGAAATAGGTGTCCACGTTTTTTATGTGACGTATTCAAAAGAAATTCATAATATTTGTAATGGGTGATATTACTTCAACGATGTTCACCAATGATCAAGCTAATGGTGTTTTTTCGTATAATCAGACTACTGAGCTTTAGAGTTCAATGTTAACATTGTTTCTAGTTATCTAGGCTGATGATCGGACTGATGAGAATTTTTCTTTCTGTAATTAGTTTAATGGGGCATTTGAGGATATCAGTTCTCTGTTATGTGCATTTTGTTAGGACCTGTTGCCTTTATCAAGCTACTCTTCATATTCATCCAAACTCAGTACCTGACTACGTTAGCATGTTTCCTGGAAAAAGTGCTGATACAAAATTGGATTTTTCATATAGTTCATCTCTAGAATTCATTCAGGCTGTAGAAGTGGACTTCTACAGCTGAGTCGCTGACTGAGAGGTAGTAACTTCAATATATAGTGATCAATGATCGATTGACTGTTTTAATAAAAGAAGAAACTTTAGCAAAGTTCGGGGTTGGTTAATGGTGTCACATGAACTTTTCATCAGTATAGCAGGCTTTAATGCTAAAGCTTCTCCAATGAACCTAGCACGAAAATTTGCGTAAATGTAACGTAATCGTATCGTTGACGTATAAAGCACTAACTATCATATATCTAGTACAACTGTGGCACAAATAACTCATACTTTGTATTGATCAACAATACGATTATGTTACACTTTCACAAATGTTCGTGCTATGCACATTGGCGTATTTGCTCTGCTATGTCGGATAGGATGCTTGGATTTGGACATTTTCGTTCGGCATTTCTACAGAACCTCGATGCACTGCTAATACATTAGTGATCTAAACATAAGTCTATCTATTTGCAGTATATCCATATAATCCATAGATTGAAATCAGAATATTAGGCACTTTAGTAGTCCTTATCACCGAAACGGATGCATTTAATATAAGGGAAAAGTTCAAACGTGTTTGCACAATAATTGTGTTTAGCGTCTACTTTTATGTTTCTACAGTGCACTCTGGCACACCAAAGGTCACGTAAATAGTTAAATCTACTACTCTAATACAATTTGTAGTAAACCATGATCCCGACGCTAAGGTCGCATTATCGGATTGGAAAAAACTGTTACAAAATCTTGTAGAAAGTAGAGAAATCCACCTTATTGTGTAAAAATAAGGTTGTAATCGGTTTGGAATACAAGACGTGAATACGAGGGCGAGTTTTACAATGTTCATGTGACGGTGGGACCTTTTTGTTGGGCCTTTTGTGCAGAGAGCCGCGATGCCCAGGGGGCCACGATTTCCATTACACGCAAGAGTTTCAGAGTCTTTGCTTTTCAAAAATTTTATTCTCTTACTGTATGTGCTAACCGTCTATTGAAGCAATGTGTTTAGTAGTGAGTGCCATGGATCTTCTCTGATTGATCTCTCTTGATTTATGTTTTATTACAAAAAGAACGTAGAGCACAAGGTGTATACATTTCAAGAGTTAATGCATTGTATAAATTTTGGTAGTCTACCAAATAAATAAATGTAATGTAATTTAATAATATCCTGGTAATGGTACATATATCTTTCAATTTACCTTGATATTGACGGCGCCGTTAGCTCAGCTCCCAACACAAGGTCCCAGTCTCGATCCCTGGCCGGGTCAAATTATTTGGGGTGTTCTTTTGAGAGGTGCACCCTAATTTCGATGGCAAGTTTTTAGTCTCATTACAGAGGTACTAGATAACTCATGCTATAAAGGTGAGCCTACTATTTGGAACATTCCATATATATAAGTAATATCGACGCAGCGCGGTGTGCGTCGTGTGTGTATCGCGTGGTGCCCATTGTTCGTTAATTAAATAAATTGTAATATTATGGCTATGTATGAGAGAGTCATGCCGAATTGTTGGCTGCATACACAGTAATGCTCGCGGCAGACACTTTTTTATTTATGTAATCAATTAATCATCATGAATATGCCCAATTTTTCTGAGTACTTATGCAGCCAAATATTACTGAGTCAGAGCTATATAAGCACTTACAGCATTATATCCATCTTTACACTTCGACGCGCCTATATATCATGCGAAATTATAATTTAGACTTCGCAACAAAGAATGTTTTTTTATATATTGTGATTCTCGTGTGTTTGACGTAATATTCATTATATTTTATGACTGAATACATATTTAACAGTTATTAACCAGTAAACCCGTTACGTTAGAGAACGAATAGTTCGAATACGTCCGAAACCAGCGCAGCGGCGAGCCTGGATTGTCGATAGGATAAAATCATCGGTAAAAAACAGCCAGCAATATAGCTATCAGTTTATCGACTCGTAAAAGTTATCGTGGGATCCATGCACGGCTGGGTCGCAGGCGCGGATCCAGCCCACAAGAAAGGTTATGGTCACAGCCACCCGAAAATCAGCCAAGTGCGAGTCGGAGTATGAACTCTCTCATGATCGATATAATATCAAGTCGCTCGCCTGATGTTAAGCGTTACGCTTGCCCATAACAATCCAGAGCCATTAAGAATTTTGAACTGGGTACAACACTTCAAACCGTGCATGGCAAGGTAATGCATTGCGCTTTTTACTCTGACATAATAAGATGTTCTAGCTCTGAAATTTCCCTGGAAACAACTACAAAGGATATCATATGTTTTCAAATATATTTTCGCATACATTTAACATTAAATAATATTATTTAGGTGATTACTTATATTAGATAGGTATGCAAGCTTGCGCTTTTTCGCGAAATGTTAGTAACTTCATCGATATCCAGGTTTTGTATATTTTATTAAGGCGTTGTATATACTCGTAAAAGGCTATATTATCAGCCTGTAAAAAATGAAAGTGTGACGTCTAATGTCACAAGTATTTTAGGGTTGTGGGCATGCCTATCGTGTCCACAACAGTGGAACCGCGCTTGCTTGGTCGACGTATTCGATCCCCAACGTGAGTGTCTTGTCGGTTAACAATAGTATATAATAATGAATGTGATGAACAACTCAACAGACTCGTGACAAGCTGTTGTCCGCAGTGCCAATCTTCGTGCATAGGGAGAGGATGTTCTCCTCAGCTCGAAGTTACGTGAGGTGGCTATCTTGGTGAATTTGGCACAAAATGATGCAATATCGAGCAGTCACGTGTGACCAGTATTTTGGCATCAGTCCGTGCTGGTGCCGGCTGCGGGTGGATGCATTTTGCTTTTCAAATGCTGTGCTCTGATCTGAGGTACATTAAATATATTTCAACCTTTTTGGAATGTACTTTATGGTGAGTTATTTGACGTGATGAAATACGTTTTATTTAAAAAGTAATATGCTATAACGTCAATAATCATAATTAATACCTGTTAGAAAGTATTTTTGGGTGTGTTCTTATCTTTCACGTCAAAATCCCCGGACCGACTACTTGGTTTGATGGCCTTCCAAAGCAATACAAGGCCGTCAGTCTCTGCATATTATGCGCGAGTGACATATATTAGAATATAATCCATACCTAATGATAAACCCCATCACTATCTAACAATTAGATAGTGATGGGCATTAGAGAGGAGACTCAAAAAGAGCCTACATCGAATTGAATGTACTATAATAGGAACGAATAACGAAAGTTTTATGAAGGTGTATCGCTGATGCTGATGTAGTTTTTGTCATTGTTGAAGCATTATGAACCGCTCGGCTTTGTGCGATAAATATATCTAAAGAAATGTAATGAATTGATTTTAAGAATAAATAAGCACTTGTGCAATGATAACTTATTTTCTGCTTGGTCTATCATACAATCTACTATTTTTCAATATTATACATTTCTGAACTTTACTGCACACCTTCCAGCTCCGGTTAAATAATACGGGTAATAAAATAATACGTGTTAAATTCTTAATTATTAAATTATTTTCTCGTTACGTACACCTGGGCGAATTAATGTAACAGTAAATTCTATATTTATCACGAAATAAACATATTATATGGGTTGTAATATAATTTCATATCACATCACATTTCATAAATCATTATTGTATTTTATCTATTATATTCATATTTCTAATGTTCCTTTTTATTTACAATTAGCTAGCTAGGCCTACTAGGGATAATTGCTATTCTTGAAAGTGTAGGTAATTCTTGTTGGTGTATGTATAACATTACATTACAGGGTCTAAAAAAGTTTTATTGAATGTAATGTGACCCATATGTATGTTATTTGTATTGTGTATATAATCAGCCCATTATGTTCCCACAACTGCTGCTGGGACACAAGCTTTCCTCTCAGAGAACGGACTTGGGCCATAATAGACCGCGACGGTCCGACGGACGGTGCGGCTTGGTGGATAGGCTAGTGGCCAACCTATGTCGAAGTTTTCAGGCCGCCCGAAGGCCTTCGACATAGCCTATCGATTGTTGTCTTAAGACAAACAACCGGGACCGGTGGCTTAACGTTCCCAGCGAAGCATGGAAGCGCTCAGTTGAACAATGCACACTAAGGGTCACCCATCCAACTCCTTACCGCAGCAAGGCTTGCTTAACTTCTCGATCGGTTAAGATCGCCAAGTCAAGCTCAGCGCTTCCCCGCATTTTTGTATTGTGTATTGGGTACTTATTAGCTAGCGCCAATATAAAATTTCTCTATTTTTATACTAAAAACATAGTAGATAATCCTAAAGGAAAATAAACTTACAAAAGTTAACACAAAGGCGAGTAGGCCTTAACTATACTGCTGCCGAATATAACACTGAAACTTACATGAAACAGTAATTTGTTCGCACACAAAAATGTACGAGGATACATACATACGTACATGGTTTTACGTTGTTGGGGACAAAAGTCAGGCCGAACATCTGTTAAGGAACTCCTTAAAGTTTCGCGTAAGAACAAAGTGATGTGTGTGTCCTGAGGGCACGACACCGAAGGAATGGCGCAACAAACTTTCGATTATAAAGATCGCACAATGTACGTTATTAGGCGAGCTTTGTTTATTTTTATTTTACACTAGTGATAAGTCGTTTTACTTTTATGAGACGTGACTTAGTTAGTTCGCTTTATAAGCGTCTAGCCCAAAATCTCTCTCTCTTGGCGTTAATTTTATTTACGTTGTGCCCTTATATTAGGCGTAACTTCGACGAAAAAACAATATTATAGTACATAATGCTGATCTGATGATGGAGCCGAAAAATGAGCTTCGAAACTTCGTAATCACAACACTTATCGATTACTTTGCCCGCGCCACAAAACTGCAAGGATTTTTGAGTTCCAAATTGTCGGTGCAACAATTGTTGCACGTTAGTTTTACTCGCGTTTTTCTTTTGTTTATTTTTTAAAGTCATCCCAATGTTTAACCATAGAGTTTAATTATTAAGCGTAATATATTTTCTTTCTATGGCAACACTACACACAGACAAGGTCTATCTGTGAACTTTAAAAAAAATATATAATCAAAGTCTATATTTTCATCTGTGTTTGGCGGTGAAGTTATGTTTTGTGCTATAGTTTTTAGTGAATTAATAGGGTTAAACTCATGATTTTGATACAAATTATACATGAATATGATCGTGAATGTGTAAGGAATACTGTATATATGTGATTTAAGTTCTGACATCAATATTTACACGAAAAATTTTGTCACAAATCGACAACACTCGGTAAGCTAATTCTCATTGTTATGATTGGTTATAATTTGCTTTATTTTGAATAGATTATACTTTTCATTGTAAAATATCACAGAAATAAGTTCGTCAAGTAATTACACCCACTCAGAATATGATAAATACGCCATATCATGTCAGGATCGATAAAAAATCAAAGTCACGTGACAGTTAAATCCGCTAGTACTAAAATTTAAAAATTGTAATTTAATTTTAAATTTTTCTGATTTAAAATTATTCTTTGAAACCTAGTTTGGTTTGTAAAATTTCTAATAAGAATTCCAATAAAATAAAAAAACCAACAAGAAAATGTATATTTTATAAAAAAAAAATTTTTGAAATCACCATGTCTAAGTCTAGAAAATGGGCCCCCAAGTTGAAACAAAACCATTATTGGCCTACATTTCAAAGTAGCTCATATTTTTATGTAATTATTAATAACCTAAGCATATGTTACTAGGTAAAAATAATATTTCTGTTCTAGACATTCAAAATATTTATAAATATCAAATCAAAATCCTGCCTTTGTAAGCATTATTTATTGATAAAACTTAATTTTTGTGGTCAGATTGCAAATTTTTATTATGATAATATTTCTTCTAAGAATTCAAATATTTGAATGTAATTAGTTAGATATGTATTTTAACTATTTAATTACCGCAAAAAACCTATAGGTATTAATGTAAAATTTTTATATTATAATTATTTTCCACATCAACTCAGATTTTTTCGGCTACGCCAAGTTTGTCCTCGTGTAGCATAACATTTTACTAATACATTTGACATGAATGTTTATGTATCAGATTCCTTGGTTATTCAACTATCTCTGACAAAAATTTAGTCTCTTAACTCGCTATAGGTATGGCACAAGAGCCATTTATTCCTAACTCGGCGCAAACTTTTGACGCGGGCGCAGGTCGTAACACTCGGGAGCAATCACGAGGGCGCCACAAGGCAAGTTAGTCGATAGGGAAAACAATCACATAACGTGTCTAAAATGTTCTATTACATGTCACGCAATCTCTACGTAAAGCAAGACATTACATACGCTGGGCTGTAAAGTTGTATGATACTCCCTGGGGAGTAAAGTGATTTGGATTTGGAACGTTAGTTGTAGGAATACTCTTAGTACGGAGACAGCATACAGAAAAAAAGACGCGAAATGGTTTTACTATAATTAGTGCGTTCGAATAGCCCTAAGCTGGTGAAAATAACGATAAAATAAACGAACGCCCTTGTGAGCAAGGGCGTTCGAATTGGAAATCTATGGGTGAAATCGTCGTTTATGGCTTTTGTTCAGTGTTTGGAAAGCTAAAAAAAGTTATTTTTGCCACCAAAACTGAGCTTGAGGAACGCCTTAACAAAAGCCAACAATAGCAACGCCACCAATGAATGCCCTTATTGCTAAACGAACGCACGATTGTTGTGCGCAGCGTTGCTATGGGTTACGAACGGCCCCTCTCTGCCCATTCAAGGTCATAGTTGAAGTCATAGATATTACTTTATATTGGTTGAAATCACGTGCTGCGATATGGTGTTTGGTGTTAATTAACTTTCATAATATATTATTATGTTCAAATTGGTGCATGTAACTGTACCGAAATATCGGGTGCTCCAAAAGCTACTAAATCGTGGTCTATATCTTGTGACTACTAATTATAACTTAGTAAACAACCAAGAGTCCAACCCAAGAGTCCCCGTTACATTCAGGGTTAAATATACCGCCAATGACGTAAGACACTGCTTTACTCCCTCGGTGCATAACGACTAACTTGCCTAAGGAGCCCTGTGGCGCCCTCGTGATTGCTCCCGAGTGTTACGACCTGCGCCCGCGTCAAAAGTTTGCGCCGAGTTGAGTATAAATGGCTCTTGTGCCATACCTATAGCGAGTTAAGAGGCGAAATTTTTGTCAGTGATAGTTGAATAACCAAGGAATCTTATATATAAATATTCATGTCAAATGTATTAGTAAAATGTTATGTTACACGAGGACAAACTTGACGTAGCCGAAAAAATCAGAGTTGATATGGAAAAAAATTATAATTTAAAAATTTTACATTAATACCTATAGGTTTTTTGCGGTAATTAAATAGTAAAAACACATATCTAACTAATTACATTCAAATATTTGAATTCGTAGAAGAAATAATATCATAAAAAAAACTTGCAATCTGACCACAAAAATTAAGTTTTATCAATAAATAATGCTTACCAAGACAGGATTTTGATTTGATATTTATAAATATTTTGAATGTCTAGAACAGAAATATTATTTTTACATAGTAACATATGCTTAGGTTATTAATAATTACATAAAAAATAAGAGCTACTTTGAAATTTCGGCCAATAACGATTTTTTTTTCAACTTGGGGGTCTATTTTCTAGACTAAAAAATTTTTTTTTAATGAATTTTAAATTTTCTTGTTGGTTTTTTTATTTTATTGGAATTCTTATTAGAAATTCTACAAACCAAACTAGGTTTCAAAGAATAATTATAAATCAGAAATATTCAAAAAACATTACAAGTTTTGAATTTTTAGTACAAGCGAATTTAACTGTCACGTGACTTCGATTTTTTATCGATCCTGACATGATATGGCGTATTTATCATATTCTGAGTAGGTGTAATTACTTGACAACATTATTTCTGTGATATTTTACAATGTAAAAGTATAATCTATTCAAAATAAAGCAAATTATAACCAATCATAACAATGAGAAATTAGCTTACCGAGTGTTGTCGATTCGTGACAAATTTATTTCGTGTAAATTTTGATGTCAGAACTTAAATCACATATTTACAGTATTCCTTACACATTCACGATCATATTCATGTTTAATTTGTATCAAAATCATAAGTTTAACCCGATTAATTCACTAAAAACTATAGCACAAAACATAACCTCACCGCCAAAACACAGATGAAAATATAGACATTGATTATATTTTTTTTTTAAATTTCACAGATAGAACATGTCCGTGTGTAGTGTTGCCATAGAAAGAAAATATATTACGCTAAAGAATTAAACTCTATGGTTAAACATTGGGATGACTTTAAAAAATAAACAAAAGAAAAACGCGCGTGACACTTACTTGCAACAATTGTTGCGCCGACACCTAGGACCTCAAAAATCCTTGCAGTTTTGTGGCGCGGGCAAACTAGTCGATAATCTACTATTCTAGTCGGTTCAGTAGTTTTGCAGCCAATTCAATTCAAACAAACTAATTTTTCCTCTTTATAATATTATATACTGTAGAAGTGTAGATGTAGAAAACTGATCACAATACTTACGCACGATTACTCCATTTCAATGAAAAAAGGGCAGATTTACTACCTAATGCTATAGGTACTGTCTGTCCTTGAGTCTCTCGCCTGCTTCATACAAGTAAGTTTACACGTCATGGCCATAATATTTAACGCGTGAGTGCGAAACCAAGCATCAAAATGAGCGAGGGCTTCATCTCGGGACATTATGCGTATTCTAGTAATCGTAATTACAAAAGTTATTATATCTGGTGCTCAGACAAATGGGCCATTTTGTTGGAAATATTTTCACAATGGCAATACTGCACAGGTAACAAGGAGTAAGGGAAATAATGTAGCGGTTTAAAGCGAATGATAATCGCTAACCAAGTCTGTGGAAATTTCGACGGAAGTTTTATTGAAAAAACTTTCATTGCTCTCTGCAATATAGCTGTTATATCTAAAACTTCGTCCAAAAATACAAAATACATTCAAATTTCATCTAGCAGGATTCGAAAGTAAGGACTGGCAGATTCTCATACCGCCCCTGAGCCATTCCTTTCGGCCGTGTACGTAACCAAAGGTTTGGAACTATTTATCTCACAAGAAAAAAAAAAACATTAATATTACTAACTAGGTAATCCATTTTTCTTGACACGAATCTGACTTTTTATTTTATAACTAATTTCACACTGTTAGTTAGTCATATCACTTTAGTCACTGCTTAATTCTAATAAAACATTGATTTATTAAATTATGTCTTTTTAAGGGAGAATTCGAATCGGCAACCACCTCATCGGGAGCTGATCTTCACTACCACTTGGTATTCAGTGCTACCACCGAGTTACAAGTATCATCGCTTCTTACAAGTATTCCTACTGTTTGTATATTCACCGGTAATGCCAGGTGATTCGGGCCGCGCTGCCGACAATGCAGCAAAAACGTTTCACGTAATTACTATCATTTCACTTGGCGTTTCATTAAAATGAACACTGTAAGCTTTTTGAAGGTATTTTGCTATGAATCAGTCGATACCTTCGCAATTTTACAATCACTCAAAGATATAATTTTATACAGTGAACGTAAATCGCCATCAAATACTGAGAAATAATTTCATCAGGGTAATTAAATTCAGTCGGCTCGGTAGTACATGAGGATGTGTAGGTACAAATAAACATATGGACGCAAGACTTTTTAGCCTTTCAAAAAGGACGAGATTCATATGTCGGCGCATACTTTTTATGTATTACCTATATATACTTATAATAACTTTTTAGCAGATCACCTTGATCATAATTTTGATGGTTTTTCTTCGATTAGAGCATACCTCCGAGTATAACTCACATTATTATGTTATTATCTCTTATATGGTCAAAAAACTATTGAGTCATTCATACAAAATGTAATATTTTCGTTACTAAATCTATACTAATTACATGTTCTGTTCTGTGATAAAAAAATATTAATTATTATTTCTGTTGCATCGCGTACCGTAGGCCATGCAAGCGAAGCCGCTGGCGGGTCAGATTCATAATCAGGACCAATCGACAAATCCTGGCATACAATATAACATATGTAAATATTGCTATTTCTTATTCACACTAAGCTTCTGGATAATTAAGATTAAAGAAATATTTGCAATGTTATGAATCATAACTTATGATAGAGTGACTTTTTTCGGTGACCGGCGATTTTTTCATCGTTTAAATAGTATAAATTTGTTTAAATAGCGTTAATTTTTTCGATACAATAATTGTTTCGAGATTAAAAGTGCCCTCCAGTTTTTTTTACTATCTTCAGATAAAGTCACGTGGGCATACTGCTAGATCATTGTGTGAAGGTCCATAGACAAAATAAATCATACTAATCACACTATCACACTAATATTATAAATGTGAAAATTTCGATCGTTACATGGATGTTTGTTACTCAATTACGGCAGAACGGCGGAACGGATCTGGTTAAAATTTGGCACAGACATAGATTATAGTCTGGAATAGCACATAGGCTACTTTTCATCATCATCATCATCTATGGCTGATGATATGGCTTTTTCACCATTCGGGTGAAAAAGCTCTTTTCAAAAAAAATCTTGGGCACAGCATAGAAACAAGATCTCCCGCCTCCATCAAGATCGTAATGATAGTCATCATTTATTATTATTATTATTCACATTTTCTGTCAATATAATTCTGTCAAAGATGTGTCAGTTCTAATAGCTTAGTCAAAAGCACACAATGATTTTGACTGTTTGATACACTAGTCTTGCTCGGCGTTAGAGTCGGCATGGGTGACATGCCGACTTTTTTGTTCAGCGGACTGTAGACGAGCGATTCAGCCATCACCACGGACGTAAAACATCCAACCAGTTTATTTCTTCAATATTAATCTGTCCGCATCAGGACAAAAAATAACAATAGATTTATGAATGAAACTTGCCTCGAATGAGGCTTGCTGATTCGGACAGATTAATTAATACAACACTTATGAAATATAGATATAAATGTAATTGTTAATTAGTGCACAATATCGAATGGGGTGGTTTGGAATCGATAATTGGTCATTATATTGAAGAAAAAAATGCATGTTTTTTATTAGAACCAATATTAATTGCACCACAGCTAATAACCGTTGCGCGACTGAACGCACGCCGTTACATCACAGAATAGGCAACAGAAACTACGCGAGACATACCTACCCACTTAGAATAGGTACAACAACGTACGAACCTACCTACTCGCGAATGTTTACGCAGCTGATGTCTATGCCTAAATGACGGCGTGCCCGGGTGGGTCGTCGTCCGCACGTTGTACCTATTCTAAACAGGTAGTATGTTTCGCTTATTTACTGCTATTTATTCTGCGATGTAGCGGTGCGTCGGATCCTTCGGGTCGCACTATGGCTCTCAGCCGTGAAGCGGCGCATATAGGATCGATCATAAAAAAATATTTGTAATTTTTTAATTCACTTCCATAATATAATAATATAGTGCACTAATTAACAAATACCTTATTTCGCGGTATTAGATGAGAGACTGAGATTGATTGTCGTAATAGTAATTTCAGGGCTCTTTATTTTAATGATGATTTGTTCGATATTTGCATCTACCCACAATGTCATTAATTTAGGCTTATATGGTGTATCATTAGTATTTTTAATTGAGCCAGTTCAAGATTGCTAGAGGACCAGAGACACTTCGCGTGGGACGAGGGTAGTCTTGAATTTACCGCTCCGTCGCTCCGCTAGATGAGGGTGTTTGGAAAACTAGTGGAAGAACTACATCCAACAGAGTGTCAATTTTAACAGAAACAACGTTAGGTAGATTATTGAAAATTGATTTGTGACTTTATTAAACTGTAGAAGCTAAAGTCTTGTTTTTTTGTATTTACACGCACACATTGGTATGTATGGTATGGTATGCACACAGTATACTTTCAAAGTACGAGATCACGAATCAATATTTTTTGATATTTTCTGTCAACCCTAAAAATATTGTATAAAAAGGATCGCGTTTTCAAGTTATTTAACTTATTTTCTTTGGCCAGGTCTTTTCAAAGCGATATTGAAGAGTCGAGTTATAAGGCAATTTAAGGTAAAATATTGTCATCATCATCATCTCAGCCTTAGGACGTCCACTGCTGAACATATGCCTCCCCCACAAATTTCCAAAAGGACCGGTTGGAAGTTGCCTGCATCCAACGTCGTCCTGCTACCTTTATCACGTCAGTCCACCTTGTCCGTGGGCGATCTCCGCTGTGTGGGCCTCCGGAAACTCCCACAAACCGACTGAAACGCAAGAGCAAGCTATGTTACTTCACCTCAGTGTTATGTGGGATTGTGTTACTTCCCCGGTCGTACCGGCCCATTCGGCTGTGGGGTTACAGTGTGGCACTACCACAAAAATACAGCGTGGCACTACCACCAAAATATATGCTGGTTTCGTTTTGAAAATTCGATATGTTTCATTAGAATATGACGTCAGGATGTTTAGTTGGAAAGCAAATTCTGGTGGGAAATAAAATTTATAACTTTTGGAATAATGAATAGAGTTTGATACCTATCGTTTTAACAGTTACTTTCCTGGTCGTTTTGTCCTAAAAAGGTACCTACTTTCAAGATTTATCTTTTGGTGTTGTCTCGTATTATTGGATGTTGAATTGGATTGATCTTGACTGAACTGCACTTGACTCCTTTTGGTTAGTTTTTTTCGTTTGAAATACAACTCGAAATACAAATTATAACAGCTAAGTCAAGTGCCATAAAATTAGTTATTTTATCATTACACGTTACGTTATAATTTTCTATATACGAGCAAGATAACCTACTAAAGGCAGTAAGTTTTTTAATTATAGTATGTTCCATTCTCACAGTTTTCTTTCTTATATTTTTCCGAAAGATAATATAGATGTTACGGTGAGTATAATAAATTGAAAGTTATTAATAATTACCTCATGATTTGGTAAATGTGAATTGTTATTAATAGTTTAGTACTCTCGTCGAAAACAATAATAAAATTTTAAAATAAGATTATGAGGTTCGGTTTTAAAAAATTGTAGATTAGTAGCCAAGGGCTGTAAGGCATCAATTGCAGCCCGAGATAGGCGCGCAAGAGCGCAGCGAGGGTACCTATAGTTCGAGGGTGCAATTGATGCTTACACCCGAGCTAACTACTCTGCTTTACATTTTGATTGTGAGGTAAGTAGAAAAAAAAACGCTATTACAAAAATAAAATTGACGACTATTATACTCATACGAAGACAAGGCTGAATAGCAAAGCGACCTCTTTTGTCATTGAGCTGAATGCATGATGTCTATTGCCAGTATGATGGTTAGATGTACGCGAACTTTTTGACAGAGTGAAGTGTTTTTTTAAATTACTTACCGCCCTAGGGTTTTTCTAGATACATTATTACCCTAGAGCGTTAATTGGTCACCTACAAGCCTTATTTGGGGGTAATAAGGACCTACTTACCGAATATGAGAGATGTAAACCGCCCTAGGGATTTTCTAGCTACATTATTACCCTAGAGCGCTAATTGGTCACCTACAAGCCCCATTTGGGGGTAATAAGGACCTACTTACCGAATATGAGAGATGTAGAATATATTTTGTAGCTGCTAGTCCCACGTAAATAAAGTCTGTGCACTTTAATGCAAGATTTTAAATTTAGAATTAACGATTTTAATATAACAGTTACAAAAACAATAACTTTAAATAAATTAAAGTCGTAATATTTGAAAAGGTTAACCAGTTCAAGAACGTACGTATTGCAAGATTATATTTTCATGTAAGGGTTAGGCTAGTTTAGTTGACAGACAGAAACACGTTTAGCGTACGTTATTTCTACATTATTAATAATCACATATAAACGTGATATTTTTTTTTACTTTTAGTTCGAATTATTATAATATATTTTTCCACACCTTGGGCTACATTATCGAAGTTTTTGAAAATATTTTACAGCCTATGACCATCAGAGAAAATGTAAGATTCTTATGGTGAAAGATTTTTTCAAATCGGTCCAGTTGTTTTGGAGCCTATTCAAGACAAACAAACAAACAATTAACCAACGAACCAACAAACAATTTTTTCCTCTTTATAATAGATATTGACAAGATTACTAATGCTCAAGATTAAGATTATTAGTTATTATTATTACTTAGTTCATATAATAGACGAGTATTATTACTTACCAACTATTCACACATACCTTAACATATATTTATTCATTTTAATGGGGCGTAAGTAGGCGTAAGTTACGGAGAGAAAGAGCTCAAATAAATACAAAATATTTTATGTGATTACCGGTTGGTTATTAGTTATACTTAAAATGACGGTTAGGAAAGTCCTTAGTCCAAGTTCCGAATACCAAACGTATATCATACCTCTTGGAGGTAATATTTAGAGAAATATATATACCTAGTTTGATAAAAATCTAGTCTGCTGATGAACTGTTGCCATCTCTAAAATTTGACAACCAGCACAAGACGCGTGAAAACCCCCGATTTTTGAGCCTAGAACCCGGACATGTTAACAAGTTTTTTACACATAGAATAATAAAAAAAATCATAAATCACCTTTTTATTTTTAGACCTTAAAGTTTATTAGTCATCTTTTATCATCATTTTAAATGAACCTAACAAAACAGAGTCTTACTACTGTTTGTTACAAAATTTGTTATCAATCAGTTAGATTTTTTTATTTTAGACTTTAAATGTTTAAACCGGCAGGGCTATTATGTATCTCAGTTGCTAACAAATGTTGATTGAAATCTGGAAAAATGGCGGCCCTATGTCAGTTTTGGCAACTCCAGTAAGCAAAAATGTTCGTAATTTGATCACTGAAGCTGACAAAAGTGACATAGAGCGGCCATTTTTTCAGATTTCAATCCAAATTTGTTAGCAACTGAGATACATAATAGCCCTGCCGGACTACAAATGACGCCCTCTAAACTAGGACAAATCCGGGGAAATCCGGACGGATGGCAACCTTATCTGGATCTCAGTTGTTTTTAAAAAGTCATCGAGTTACAGGAAATTTAATGAGCTATGGTCACGCTTTTAGACACGAACTCTGAGCCCGCTGATGATCACGCGGATAAGGGGTCTAATTGAAGGAAGGGAAACACCAAAAGACGTTGAGTTTATGACACTGAATAATACGAGTAACACAATATTATAGGGTGACGTTTCAGTTTTGCGAGCAAAGCCGAGGATGTGTCAGCTAATTAATGAAGCAAATTAGCCATAATTTATATATTTTAAATAAGTAGGTAAGTACTTAAATATATTTATAGACAAATTTAAATTAGACGTAAAAGGTACAATCTACTTAGATGAAAATAACGGTATAATGGTAATTTCTACCGACTTCCAAAAAAAGGAGGAGGTACTCAATTCGAGTGTATGTTTTTTTATGTTTGTTACCTCATAACTTTCGACTGGGTGATCCGTTTAATAAAATTATTTGTTTGAAAGCTGCTGCTTCCCGTGTAGACCCATTTAAATTTCATCAAATTCGATTTAGTAGTTTGCGAGATACACTCCAATAACTGAATAGAATGGAAGTCGGTATTAAATTTTTCAAATTGTACTTGTATTGTATCATATTACCTTTAATTACTATTGTAAGAAATAAGGATAAGAAAATAAAGGTGACATACTCCCCGACTAACCTTTGATGTATCAGACAATATTCCATATCGTCAACTCCAGAGCACTGTTGATTTAACCGGCTGGTTGGCGCAGTTGGTAGACCCCTGCCTTCTGAGCCGCTGGACCATGGTGCAACCTCCGAACAGGTCAAACATTTCTGTGCATGAACAGGTCTGTTTGACCTGCGTCTGAGTGTTTATATGTATATAAGTCATCAGGTAACCATAGTACATTATCTGCCGAGTTTGGGATCTGAAAACCTTGTCTGGACGTTGTCCCATGTTATATTATATTGTATTACTGTTGCTTTAAAGGAAAATTCTAAAAATCACAGATTCTGATCCACCATCAGTAGCATGTGGTACGCATGCATCTCTCGCACTCGAATGTTTCACTGCAAAATGGTGTAAAATAGGGGATGAATGATATCCGGCCAAGATTGGTCTGTCAGCCCCAGGATGTGTAAACTGCACTTCCAGATATTTTCTACCGACTTCCAAAAAGAAGGAGGTTGAAACAAAGATAAAAACAAATTGCACTTGTTTTTATCTTTGTTTTTGGACTGTTACCTACATTTTGTACATTTGCCTTTAAATGAGTAGTATTTGAATCAAATTGAGTTTGTACCTACTAACATACCCGATTTATTCAAGTTTGGGTCTATTTTTTTTTTTTTAAACCGAACTGGGTAGCACTTGACCACTATCTCACCTGATGCTAAGTGATGATGCGATCGACGATGGAGCGCGCTTACCCAGAAGATACCTATGCACTCGTGTTTTGAAGACCCCCATATCGTACTTAACCGGAAACACCGACTCAGGGAGGGTGTTCCATTCCCTAGCGGTTCGTATGATAAATGAAGAAGTAAATCGCTTCGTCCGGGTAAACGGAATATCCACCATAAAGCGGTGGCGCTTCTGAGTATCTCTGGATGTCCGATTATAGAATGGGGATGGCGGAATAAAATTTTGAAGTTCCATTGCACACTCACCGAAATGTATCCGATAAAAAACGGATAAACAAGCGACTTTGCGGCGATGCTCGAGACTCTGGAGTCTCTTGCGTACTAGGTGGTCGTCGTTAATGAGTTTCTTGGCTCTCCTCTCAATAGCTTCCAGTGTCTCCAGCTGGTATTTGGCAGAACCATCCCAAAGATGAGAACAGTACTCCATACACGACCGGACTTGGGCTTGATAAAGATTAAGCAACTGTCCCGGTGTGAAGTAGTGTCTCACCTTAGCCAAAACACCAAGCTTTTTTGAGGCAAGCTGGGCTTTAGACTCAATATAGGAGCCGAAATTGAGAGTTGGTGTTAATGAGATGCCAAGAAGCTCGAAATGGTTACTTATCGGCACGGACACATCCCTGAAAGTAGGAGCCAGCTGGAAAGGGCTCCGTTTGGCGGAGAAAAGACACGCCTGGGTTTTAGCAGCATTGAATTTAACTAGATTGGCATCGCCCCAATCGGAGACTGCCTGCAAAGAAAAGTTCAAGCGCTGAACCATCGCTTCCCTATGAGACTGGATTTGTAATGCACTGGTTCGTGCGTTAGATGTGTAACTCTCCACAACGGTGCTGTCATCTGCGTAACCAAAAATACCGGGTTTCAGCAGGTCATTAATATGCAGCAGAAAAAGTGTTGCGGAGAGTACTGATCCTTGGGGGACTCCGGCATTTATAGCCAATTGGGCGGAAGAACAGCCATTGATGACTACTCGAATCGACCGATCCCTCAAGAAATCTGAAATCCAGACACACAAACCAGTGGGAAGGCCGTATGAAGGAAGCTTGCTAATGAGGCTATCGTGCCAGACCCTGTCAAAATCCTTCGAGATATCGAGAGAGACAGCAAGCGCCTCTCCGTGGTTCTTTCGTAGAGTCTAGTCTGTAAGTCAGTGGACTTAGCACGAATAACTGCGTAAGTGTAAAGTAACGTGTCCTTCGCGTGAAACAGTACAAACTGTCATTTATCTAGGGCACTGTGACAGAGATAACACATAGTTTGTGAACCGAAGCGTGACGCGTTGGCGCTTACGATACGAATACTTTTTCGCACTTTGTCTGTGCTACGGCCTCTGTAATGTCCAAGTAATATTTTAATAAAGTTACTAAAACTAAGATAAGTTACTAAAACTTTCTCGGGAGAATTGATAAAACGTACAGGTTTATTTAATCAACACCTTTAGTGACACATACTGTTAATTGATTTCATTGGCCACAGTGCCCTTCCAAACGTACCAACCAAGCTATATTTGCACTAGGTTTTCTTGGAAACAGAATTCATATCTAGTACAATAGCGGTATCACACTAAAACAGTTTCGTGCTGAAGATTCCTTTCATCTAGTTTCTATAGTGAAGTAAAATATCTGCCTGCCGTCCGGCCAAATCACAACCCTACACATCTTTGAAACCATATTTGCGTACGTTTCGCATTCCCCGCGCACGCGGACACGCAAAACATCCACCTGCCATAGTTTATTACCTATTCACCAGGGCTGTACAAATAAAATTGTATAATGCATAAGCGAATGGCTAGTTTGATTTACGAGGCGGCAGCCGGCCGGCCGAGTCACGCGCTGAATAACTAACGCATCTAGGGGCTATTCAAATGCCCTTATCCCTACTGCTAGTTTCAGGCACTTTTGTGATGTTTTGCTCGCAAATGCCGCTTTATTTATGATGGATATATATTAATATTTCTTTATACCCGTTAGATATCCATGTATTTTAAATATCATCATTGTTTCTGTAGAAACTGACGGGAGGTAAGATGATAAATAGTTTTTGAGTAAGTTTCGTGTGACACCAAATCATAAACTAAAGATGCGCACGCAGCTAAGCCCGTGCTTCTAGTCTTGAGACTATTTTCCGGGATACCAAGAATTTTGTCTTTTTCTGGGCTACTGGCTGTCTCTGTGCCAAATTTCATCAAAATCAGTTCAGAAATGTATGCGTGAAATAAGTACAAGTAATTATAAAAACGCCCCAAAAACATCTATTACTTATATTGTTATGGATTACGGTTATATTGGAAAGCAACAAACATCCAAACGTTCGTTTACTTTAGTTATTAATTGGTAACCAACAGCTTTACAAAACAAACATATTCTCTAAAATAACATTAGAAAGCCAATTATAGATTCTCACGAAAATACATTAACTTAAAATTAACGTGTGCAAACAGTAGAACTTATATAATGGCGTTGAATAGTTCAGAGATGACTCAGATTAATACATAAAAAAGTATCGTAAATAAAATCCTAAACTGTATGGATGTTTGTTACTCATACGTTCAAACTATAAAATAAAATACTAAACAGGCGAGTTGATGGTAGACTTGAAATAACACATTACGACTTTTATCCCTGAAAAAGTTCATGTATATTCGTAACGAGTCAATTAGTCACTGGCGCAGTAGTTACTATAATATTTCTTCAATTTCCGGTTTTACATTTAAACAAAAATTATATAGTTTTTTTCTTGTTTTTCTTACGGTGCCATCTCCTACCGGAGGTTGGCTATCATTAAGGCTACTCCGACCTTAGAAGCTGCTGCCCGAAATAGTGACCTGTTGCTCATGTTAAACCACGTCCGGAGATTATTGAACCATGAGGTACGTCTTCTGCCTGGTCGTCTACGTCCTTGAATTTTACCCTGCATGATCAGTTTGAGAAGATAGTATTTCTCATTTCGCAAATATTTCTTCTATTTCCGGTTTTACATTTAAACAAAAATTATATAGTTTTTCTCTTGTTTTTCTTACGGTGCCATCTCCTACCGGAGGTTGGCTATCATTAAGGCTACTCCGACCTTAGAAGCTGCTGCCCGAAATAGTGACCTGTTGCTCATGTTAAACCACGTCCGGAGATTATTGAACCATGAGGTACGTCTTCTGCCTGGTCGTCTACGTCCTTGAATTTTACCCTGCATGATCAGTTTGAGAAGATCGTATTTCTCATTTCGCATGACGTGACCATGGTACTAGAGTTTTCTAGTTTTTGTTGTATTTAAGATCTCTGCTTTTTTATTTAGCTTCTGTAAGACTTTTTCATTGGACACTATCAGTCCACGAGATTTACAAAATTCTTCTGTACACCCACAATTCAAAAGCTTCCAATCGTTTACTTGTGGCTTGTGTTAAGGTCCATGACTTGACTCCATACAGAAGAAACGAAAATACGTAGCACTGTGCCAAACGCACCCTAGTTATAGTTTTTTTAGCGACTCTTAAATAGCTACTTACGGGATTGATTGTCAATCACCGTCAATTATACGATATCATCATGATAGGCGAAACACTTTTAGTTATTGTATTGTAACTCAAAAACTGCACGACCGAATTCGATGAAATTTGGGACCACCTCGGAAGTATATAAAACCAAACAAAAAAAGAATTATCAAAGTCGAAACACTCTGTAAAAAGTCATGCGTGATCATACATAAAAAATAAATATACGCATCGACTTGAAAACCGCCTCCTTTTGTTTTAGAAGTCGGTTGAAAAATATAACTTTATACGATCCATATGTTTAAATATGTTTTGTACATAACGGGCTATATGAAAGTAAAGACAGTCTGTGTGTTTCACGCATTCATCGTTCAATTTAGAATTCGTGTTGTATGGTCAAACCTTTCCGTTGACCCTTACGATGCGGTCGATGATAGCCCTCAAAAGGATCCAGTACAAGGATTTGCTTTCAGCGCAATATCTATTACTTGTATGTAACGACAAAGAGGTCACAAATCCTTTTGTTTATTGCAAAAAAGACTTTCTTTTATAGAAAGAAAATACATTTTTAAACGCCACGAACATAACATTTTAATTGAATAACATTTTGAGAGATGCATAGCATGAATTAGTCTTAACTCGGCATATCAATATTATATATTTATACTCGTATTATTATATAGATAGATGTCAAACTAGCGTTTATCAGCCAGAAACTACCTTGTTCCATCAAATGAAGGGGCGGGCTGTTGCTTCTGTGTAAAGCACTGTGCCTATCGGTGACCATAATGTCAGAATAATTTTATTCTTAGGATAAGAGTGCCAACTAGAGCCCTAATAAAATACAGACGACCACTTTTCTGATCTGATAACATTAAAGATTATCTATATATTTCTATATTTTCAGGTGTATCGTATTATCAATTTTGATAAGTGTGGCATCTAAGGAAGTCTATTCATAAGAAGAGAGGTTGTCTATGTATGAGGTACCTAATTATGTAATAATTATTGTGTAGTCCACAGTTCTTCTGGAATACCTTCATAGCCATCTGTATGCTATTTATAACTGGTAGTGTTATAGCTCATAAAGACATACTTAGATATTTTTTGGAGTTAAAGATAGGTCTATTAACTCTATGCTACTTGTTATGAACGTACCTAGCTCTACTCGAATTCATTATGTAAACAAAGCGATCACACAAACTTAACAAGATTTAGTTAACATTAATAGTAATAATAATGGGATAAAGTCTACTTTCGTAGTTATTTAACTTTAAAATGCAAGTTTCATAATATTCTTGGACTACGTAATACTGTTTACTTTTTTCTACGACGCGACGGTACGCCACAGGCTACGCGCTAATATTTCGCAGTTATTTTATTATCGCTAATACAATATTGTTACGTCGCATCTTTGTGTAGGTACGTGATACCATTGTTCACCGTTATTGAGCTACGAATTTTTTTTTCTACGCTGCGACGCTACGCCACAAGCTACGCGCTAATATTTCGCAGTTATGTTATTATCGCATATTTTTTTTTACGACGCGACGCTACGTCACATCATCATCATCATCATCTCAGCCGTAGGACGTCCACTGCTGAACATAGGCCTCCCCCATGATTTTCCAAAAGGACCGGTTGGAAGCGGCCTGCATCCAACGTCGTCCTGCGACCTTTCTCAGGTCGTCTGTCCACCGTGTCGGTGGACGACCTACGCTGCGCTTGCCGGTACGTGGTCTCCACTTCAGAACCTTTCGGCCCCATCGGCCATCTGTTCTGCGTGCTATGTGCCCTGCCCACTGCCACTTCAACTGGCTAATCTTCTGAGCTATGTCGGTGACTTTCGTTCTTCTACGGATCTCCTCATTTCTGATTCGATCACGTAGAGAAACCCCGAGCATAGCCCTCTCCATAGCTCGTTGTGCGACTTTGAGCTTATCTATGAGGCCCATAGTAAGAGACCACGTTTCAGTGCCATAAGTCATCACTGGTAACACACATTGGTCGAAGAGTCTTGTCTTGAGGCATTGAGGTATTTTTGACGAGAAGATTTCGCGAAGTTTCCGGAACGCTGCCCAGCCGAGTTGGATTCGACGATTGACCTCTTTCTCGAAGTTGGACCTGCCTAGTTTGACTGTCTGTCCCAGGTAGATATACTCGTCAACAACTTCGAGAACTGAGTTCCCAACTGATATTGGGGTAGGTACAACATGGGCATTAGACATAATTTTCGTCTTGTCCATGTTCATCTTAAGACCTACCCGTTGGGAAACTCGATGGAGGCCTTCGAGCATTGTACTGAGGTCTTCCATGGATTCTGCCATGACTACAATATCGTCGGCAAATCGAAGGTGAGTGATGTATTCGCCGTTAATATTGATGCCAAGTCCTTGCCATTCCAGAAGCTTGAAGGCGTCTTCCAATGTAGCGGTGAACAGTTTCGGAGATATAACATCTCCCTGTCTCACGCCTCTTTGCAATGGAATTGCCTTCGAACTCTGCTCCTGTACTCGGACTGACATGTAGGCGTTTTTGTACAAACACTTCAGCACTTCAATATACCGATAGTCAATACGGCACCGCTGGAGAGACTCAAGCACTGCCCACGTCTCGATCGAATCAAAGGCTTTCTCATAGTCCACAAACGCTAGACAAAGAGGCAAGTTATACTCTTCGGTCTTCTGTATAACTTGCCGTAGCGTGTGGATGTGGTATATGGTACTATAGCCTTTTCGGAAACCGGCTTGTTCCGGAGGCTGGAATTCATCAAACCTGCGACTGAGACGGTTCGTTATGACCTTCGAAAACAGCTTATAAACATGGCTCAAAAGCGAGATGGGTCTGTAATTTTTAAGTAAAGTGTTGTCACCTTTCTTGAAGAACAGCACCACCACGTTTTTGTTCCATGCTTCTGGCGTTGAACCTTCGAGTAAGACGGTATTAAAGAGCTTCTGAAGGACTTTAAGTACCGGTGTTCCACCCGCTTTCAGAAGCTCACGTCACAAGCTACGCGCTAATATTTCGCAGCATAATGCAATATTGTTAGGACGCATCTTTGTGTAGGTACGTGATACTATTGTTCACCGTCATTGAGCTACGAAATATTTTTTTTCTACGCCACGACGCTACGCCACAAGCTACGCGCTAATATTTCGCAGTTATGTTATTATCGCTATGCAATATTGTTACGTCGCATCTTTGTGTAGGTACGTGATACCATTGTTCACCGTCATTGATCTACAAAATATTTTTTTTTCTACGCCGCGACGCTACGCCACAAGCTACGCGCTAATATTTCGCAGTTATGTTATTATCGCATATTTTTTATTACGACGCGACGCTACGCCACAAGCTACGCGCTAATATTTCGCAGCATAATGCAATATTGTTAGGACGCATCTTTGTGTAGGTACGTGATACCATTGTTCACCGTCATTGACCTACGAAATATTTTTATTCTACGCCGCGACGCTACGCCACAAGCTACGCGCTAATATTTCGCAGTTATGTTATTATCGCTATGCAATATTGTTACGTCGCATCTTTGTGTAGGTACGTGATACCATTGTTCACCGTCATTGATCTACGAAATATTTTTTTTTCTACGCCGCGACGCTACGCCACAAGCTACGCGCTAATATTTTGCAGTTATGTTATTATCGCTAATGCAATATTGTTACGTCGCATCTTTGTGTAGGTACGTGATACCATTGTTCACCGTGATTGACCTACGAAATATTTTTTTTCTACGCCGCGACGCTACGCCACAAGCTACGCGCTAATATTTCGCAGTTATGTTATTATCGCATAATTTTTTTCTACGACGCGACGCTACGCCACAAGCTACGCGCTAATATTTCGCAGTATAATGCAATATTGTTAGGTCGCATCTTTGTGTAGGTACGTGATACCATTGTACAGCGTTATGGATTGTTAGTTAAGGTAGACCTATATTCTCATTACGTCACGATTGCAAACGCAGCCCATCTATGAGAAATATATATTAATATGTCCAGAAATCGTGTAATGAATTCGCCATGATACAACAGGGATCCTTTGCCACAAGCACAATGGAAAGGAGCGTATGACCGCGAGAACATGTATATCCTCGTGGTCATACTGATATAATAAACCAGTATGGCCACGAGGAAACGGCAATGTTACTAAAATATTCACAGTCACAGTCACAGTCCATGCAATGGACTTAAACAATCTAGGTGATTTCCAAAAATAGCAACACATAAATAAATGTTTTGTAAAACATAATAGGTAGGTACTTAGATTTAAACTTCACACATTCGCAAATTATTGGAAAGTGTCAAACTTTAACCTATAAACACGCGCCGGTACACCGCTGGCCAAATCTATACATTGCACAAACAACATTTCGGTTTATTAGATGTTTTTTTAATACTAATAAGCACCCAGAAATCATTTTTACATAGAAATATAAATTATTTTGGTTATCAGTAGGCTAGTAAAAAAACAATGGGCGTCGATACCATATCTCTTAAACTTTCGCAGGTGTGCATATGCTAGTGTATCGTTTTCGTGAGTAAGTACCATTTCGAGGTAAAAACCTAAGAAAAAGCTTATAATCCTCTTATATTATGGTTTTGTGAGCAATTCCCGTAATTTGATAAAGGCAGCCGCCATATTGTTTTTTAATTTTCGCGCGCTTTTTCCGTTCGATTTGGTACCAAAATATTTTTATTTTTAAGTTACTTAAAGGGTTAAGTTACTAAACTTGAAACGGATTCCATTATGTCAATTTATTACTGATGAATAAAATAACATTATTGATCTAAAATGTATATACCTAAGCACCAATGCCAAGATATATCCAACGTTTACTTACTCACACCCCACATAAGATACCCTGTGTCGCAGGAGGCATGGACACACGCATCATAAGCATCCAAGACCCGAGAACAAGTCAAACATATTTGATTTTCAGATTCCCGAATCAACATCGTGCTTCTTCCGATTTAAAAATGTACCTGAATACAAACGCCACGCGTAACGATCAGTACGCTAATGTAATTAAATTCGTTAATCAGCTAATGGAATAAGCCGAAGGTGCCGTCTATGAAGATTACAATCTGCGTATCCCAACCAGTCTCCTTACTCATGCATGAAGTCTAAAAGACCCGGTTCTCACTTGGAGGTATTTATATAGTATATTTATTAGATAATAAAATACTAATTACCTACTTATACTACAAATACTGAAATATATTACTTATTGGTAGTAGTGCCACGCTGTAACTCTATGGGTTACAGCCGAACGGGCCGGCACAACCGGGAAAGTACCACACTCCCACATAACACCGACGTAAAGTTATATAGCTTGCTATTGCGGTTCAGTCTGTGTGAGGTTCCGGAGGCCCCTTCCTCTCTCCTTCTCCCCTCCCTTCCTCCCTCCACCCTCACCCTTTCAATTCCTTTTAGAGGTCGGCAGCGCGTTGACAACGCCCTTGGTGTTGCCCAACGTCTAATAGGCGACGGTGACCACTTTCCATCAGGTGGGCCGACTGCCTAGCTGCCTACTTTGGGCAATAATAAAATATACAAGCATAGTGTTCCACTACTGTGGAAGAGTGTCAAGTCAAGTCAGTGACTTATACTTATTTTAAGTCCGTCATTAAATCACTGTCCTGGCTAAGACACGTTCTAGTAAAGTGATGGTTGCATTACTAAAATTGTCTAGGATAGTTGACGAGGAGGATACATAAATATGTTTAATGGATTTTACAATTTGCCTACACACGTGTACCGACACGAACACTAAACGGTATATAATCCACCATATATAATTCTTCCATCCATATATACTTAGTTCTTGTGACTTGAAGAAATAAAAAAATAATTAAATAAACAAAATCAAAGTCAGCTATGCCATTGTTTGTCCTTTTCCCATATATAAAAAAAGTAACGGTAAGACCTATTTTTATCAAAAACTGTCAAACTAGGAGTGCGTTCACACATCACTGCTGTTTGAATTTACTTAGAATCAGGAACACTGTGTTATTTGCAAAACTAAAACAGTGTTGAGAATTTGTATACAATATAAGAAATAATGGCATACAGTAATACAAAAGAGAGCAGGCATGGGATTACCTACACTATGTGAACAGCAAGAACTACGTGATTTGATATTTTTAGAATATAATCACAGGCAGCTGCACTACACCACAATAACAAGTACAATTTGAAAAATTGAATACCGACTTCCATTCGATTCAGTTATTGGAGTGTATATCAAAAATTACTAAACCGAATTTGATGAAATTTAAATGGGACCACACGGGAAGCACTAGCTTTCAAACAAAATAATTTTAAGGATCAATTTACCCAGTCGAAAGTTATGAGGTCATCATCATCATCATCATCATCAGCCTGTAGCAGTCCACTGCTGGACATAGGCCAACTGCACGCCACTTAGGTCTATCTTGGGCTTCTCGCATCCAGTTTTTGCCAGCCGTTATGAGGTAACAAACATAAAAAAAAACACAGTCGAATTGAGTGCCTCATTCTTTTTTTGGAAGTCGGTAGAAAAACACGAATTTATCATTTGCAATTTTATGTCGTATCTATATGCTATGAGGCTGTAGACATCGTCTTTCTCACAAATCCAAAATACTTTTATTTATCGCCATCGATATATATATCATCGTATAAGATCGATGTTTATCGCTCTCTAGTTCCCTGATTATACGAGAAACGCTCTTACATACTCGTACATCATGAATGAGTAAGTTACAAAATTACCTTTAGCATACCTTTATGAAGCTTTCGCAATATAAAATACGATAAGGCAATAAATGCGGAGCTTTGTGATTGCATTATTTAGGTACCTGTACATTTTGCCGGAGTTTCTAAGTGCACATAAAAACGTGAGCAATCAAGGGGCCAGATGTTATGCCGAGCACATAAACGGGAACGGCGTAAATTGACAATTAAGCCCGACTTTCGATACCTTTAAAATTGTGAGTAATAAAATTTATATCGAGTCTTAGTATACCTATAACGGAATCAAGCACTCGCTTTCAACTAATATCTCACTAATACTGTGTAGTTGACCTGGGTGACTGTCTAATGATTTAGAAGTAGGTTCTAGGAATGATGTGTTATACGCAAAACGTTAGTGGCACAGAATATGTAATAGTACTACGTTCAGAAGCGTCAATAAAATTTTAGTTTATGTATAAAATGGTCATTAAAGGGAAAAAAAATGTTTACTAAAAATGGAACCAACTTCAACACTAAAAAGTGTGAAATAATTAGTTGAAGTCGGTTCCATGATAGTAACTGAATTGAACTGTTCAAAAATACTTATTAGCACAATACTGTGCGCAAGGTACCGACTTCTACAAGTTATTTCACACTTTTTAGTGTTGAAGTCCGTTACAATTTTTGGTATTTTTTTCCCTTTATAGTGAGCCATGCTACTTACGGGATCGATTGTCATTCACCGTCAATTACCATATCATCAAATTAGGCGAAACACTTTTCAGTTATTCGATTGTAACTCAATAACCGCTGTACCGAATTAGAAGAAAATTAATTGGTACTACTTTGGAAGTATACTCTACCAAAGAAAAAAAGAGTTATCTAAAATCATTCATAAAATATAAAAAATGTATACCCGGCGATTCTCTAGCCGTTGAAGTTTTTTTATTGTTTATGTGCTCCTTCTCCTTTTTTTGGAAGTCGCTTGAAATTTAGTCTAGTTTTACGAAAGTTCCTGCTTGGGCCTAAAATACGGAGTGGAACCCTCTTGCTAGTGGTGCGAACATAATTTACATCTTAGGAAATAATCCAATGTACAACACCTACAATTCTTTCATTGGCTTAGTTATTGCCAATCTAAAGTTATTGTTGTTTGGCTGTTACACTTTATCACCGATTTATATTTCTTTGACATCACAGATTTCGTAATGTTTGTCTGTTTATGAGCCAGTGAACAGTTTGTGTAATCGCTCTTTGATAGCGGCTATTTATTTGGGGTCCGCGTTAAATTGCCGATAAACTGTAATGACGATCCAAGAATGTGTAAAATAATCTTAGTGGGGCGTTTGAACGACATAAAATAAGAAAGCTTTCAAGAGGGTATTAAAGTAGAGGACAAATACCAAGCGCAAGCTAGAACAATGTTATTTTTTTTTTGCTTTTATAAGTGGACTCGTACTTTTACAGATTCGCCGTTACTCAAGCGTATATTTTTATAGTTGCATCAAGAGAGATTTTTATTCTAGTACCTAGTCAGAATCATGTCACAGCCACATGTAATATAAGGCTGTCATTTAGGGCCGATCCCAATAATCTATCTATTCACAGTTTTCCTGACTACCGATAGAAATTTTACATAACGTCCATACAAATAATGTCAAATATCTATCTATAGTAGGAAAAACCGACGATAGGTAGGTTATTTGTACCGGCCGTAAGTCACATTAAACTAAGTTAAGCCAATGTTGTGTTTTTTTCCGCCATCCAAAGTATTCTACAAAAATATTATTTAAGTACCTATGTGGATACTTTTGTATCCGTTACTAACACCAATACAAATACTAAAACCAAATCCCACACCCTCAGTAAAGAGTATACCTATCTAGTATTCTTTCGTAAATGACCGACCTCTTTTTGATATTTATGAACCAACAGAAAATGAAAACTAATGATAGTGGTCGTGAATTTGTTCATTACTTACATTTTCGAAACTGAACACTTTTTTCGTTTGCATGCTCGCTTAATTAAAATAAAATGGCGTTTGCTACGAGGCTTGGCTTTTTTTACAAACACCAAGTCACCAGTTTTAGTACTCCACAGACATGAAGAAAGTTTTACAACTTATTTGGTGGTACAACTGTACTAACTTCATGTAATAATTTTACTCTGTTAGGAGACATTTCCTCCACCGTTGGAATGTGAATGAGTGAAACAGGTATAGGTACCTTGTGCAAGAATCCGTCTTGGAGCGTAGGTACCTGGCGTTGTCAGATATTCTGCCGCGAAGGAATGGTGCGCAAGCATTGGTGTGATAGAGCGTTGGAGGTATGCCCAGCATGGACAGGCGAGCGGCCAAATCGAAGCTTGCCTCAATTCTCGATCACTTTGTCAGATAGACAATAGTACAGACACGCCACTTACTCCAGGACCTATCCTCGTGGGTGAACCCCTAATCAGCGTCCCTGATATACAGTATAAAGACAAGAAAGTTAGCCTTACTTATTGCATATATAATAATATGTACTTTGCTGTGGTAGAGCGCTAGAGGTATGCCCAGCATGGGCAGGCGAGCGCCGGGCCCGCGTCAATGCAAACGACCTCTCTGCCAGCGTTAATATCATCAATGCTGAGATCTGCGATGTCGTGTGAGGAGGCACTCTTCTTCTGTGAGGAAGTGATGGGGCAGAAAGAGGTGGCAGAGACGGAGCAGGAATTGCTAGCCGAGCTCCCAATCTGCAGAAGGAGACCAGGTCGTCGGAGGTTGATATTTCACGCCCTACTCCGACCTCCATGATTGGGGACTGGGGCGGCGTACGCAGAGGCGATTTTCGTCCAAACATCAAAGTGTCTCCGAGGCAGCGCGCACGGTGTTTCTATTCGCCCTTCAAGACGTCTTCTTGAAGGGCGAATAGAATACCGAATAGAAACACCGAGCGCGGTTAGAGCGTAGTTTCCTCTCACCCCATCGGGTTGGGATTCTCTTCTAGAGGACCAGCGCCGCCGGGACTACAGCCGAGTGCTATAGTTACCGCATGCATATAATGCTATAGTATAGTTCTCGCAGTCAGACATTAAAGCGCTTGAAGGAACACCCTTGGTTTTATTTTAGTAGGCAAATGGACTCCCACATAACCACCTGCCTTCTGCAAGGTAGGTGGTATCCATTAAGAATTCTCCCGGGTCAAATAAAAATTAACAACTGAAAAAGACTTCTATAACTTAACTCTAGTCTTGGGGCAAGAGCACAATCCATTGCAGTACCACGCAACAGGGTGGATTTTTGAGACGGGGCAGTAAGAGCAGGTACCAACCTTTATAGTTACAGGAAAACGTTTTAAGCAGACCATCCATAACTTTTTATTATCAATTATATATAATAAATTATCAATAAAATTCTGAACTGCATTCACAGATTTTAAGATAAATTTACAATCTATATCCAAAATTAATCTGAGCCCATTCAGATTTTCGTGACGTGATTGAGTACTGAACTTTCACATTCATAATATAAGTAGGATAATAACTAAGTATTATTTTGATATTTATTACATAATATAATAAGCTTCATTAGGTCGTCGTCAGCTTTGTGAAGACTACAGTTACGTCTTTACAGTGAGTGTAGTTTTCAGGGACAGGGTAATAGATAACATTACGGTGCCAGGGACGTTGTAGCAGCACGTTTCATCTATCTAACGGACCTATACTATATGCGCCTAGAATATATAATACACTAGCCCACGTTAAAAGCATTATACATACGAGTACATACTTACCTCGGACTGCCAAGCACTCTGTGAATTGGAAATGAAGATCTCGCTCGGTGAGTCGTCCTATACTGAATTCGATCAATGAATTCTGTCAGACTATTGTCTGGCTGGCAAGAGAGAAATACGATACAAACTTTTCAAAAGTATTCAATATACGAGTCGGTTTCGAATATCATTGATAATATTAATAGGTGATTAACATGATTAGTACCAAATGTAAAAAAATAAAACATGAAACCTGATTTCTTTGACTTTTGCTGAAGTTCTCATTATGAGAATATGACGGATGCCACATTTTACTTCAGTGTTGGCTACATATATACTTGGCCTATCACGAATAACTGCGTAAGTGTAACGTAACGTGTCGTTCACGTAAACAGTACCTACTTTCATTTATCTGGGGCAACTGTGACATAGATAACTCATAGTTTGTAGCTGTAAGCGTGACGCGTTGACGCTTGCGATACGAACACTTTTTTGCAAGTTGTTTGTGCTATGGCTTCAGAAGAGAAAAGGCAAAGTGTACCTACTTGTTTGTTATGCGCTGAGTACGATGAACGGTACATATCCAACCACATGAAAAAATCATCCAATACTTTCGTTTCAGTTGCTCAGAAAACTCTCCAAAGTATTTACAGTTGTTGGGAGCAGATGCTTACTCTCAAGAAAAAAGCAGCATTGTGCTAACGATACTCCAAGGAAGATACAAACACTGTAAGAAATATTTATGGAGGTTTTTCGGAATGGAATCCCGAGGGTGGCGGGACGCAGCCTGAAGAAAATAGGGGAAAACACGTTTCAAATCCCTCGCCACGTATAACTCTTAATACAGGGATTATAGAATGGCTTCTTAAGTCCTGGGTGCTAAAAGAAAGATAACAAGCAATTACGGTGCGGTGATAAAAATAAATAACTACTTATTTTGAACGCGGAGCGGTCTTTTTGCATCATTAAAGGTATTTGTGTTGCTTTATTTTAACGAATGTCTTAAGCTTTTGCTGTAAGCTTTTGAGTCTACGTCATTTACCTTTTTTATCTTGGAAATTGCCCTAAATATCCATATTCTTTATCTGAGCTCTCATTTTGAATACCTATCCGAGAATGTAAGGTTTCACTACTTTTTCAAATGTTTAACTTATGTACTGATGTGATATGTATGAGATATAAACACACATCTGTAACTCTTTGTATATGTCAAAATTTTTATTCTATCGATTTGGTATGAAGTATAGATAAAACTTTTTTTTGCAGGCAGTCTCCGATTGGGGCGATGCCAATCTAGTTAAGTTCAATGCTGCTAAAACCCAGGCGTGTCTTTTCTCCGCCAAACGGAGCCCTTTCCAGCTGGCTCCTACTTTTAGGGATGTGTCCGTGCCGATAAGTACCTAACCATTTCGAGCTTCTTGGCATCTCATTAACACCAACTCTCAATTTCGGCTCCTATATTGAGTCCAAAGCCCAGCTTGCCTCAAAAAAGCTTGGTGTTTTGGCTAAGGTGAGACAATACTTCACACCGGGACAGTTGCTTAATCTTTATCAAGCCCAAGTCCGGTCGTGTATGGAGTACTGTTCTCACCTTTGGGATGGTTCTGCCAAATACCAGCTGGAGACACTGGAAGCTATTGAGAGGAGAGCCAAGAAACTCATTAACGACGACCACCTAGTACGCAAGAGACTCCAGAGTCTCGAGCATCGCCGCAAAGTCGCTTGTTTATCGGTTTTTTATCGGATACATTTCGGTGAGTGTGCAATGGAACTTCAAAATTTGATTCCGCCATCCCCATTCTATAATCGGACATCCAGAGATACTCAGAAGCGCCACCGCTTTATGGTGGATATTCTGTTTACCCGGACGAAGCGATTTACTTCTTCGTTTATCATACGAACCGCTAGGGAATGGAACACCCTCCCTGAGTCGGTGTTTCCGGTTAAGTACGATATGGGGGTCTTCAAAACACGAGTGCATAGGTATCTTCTGGGTAAGCGCGCTCCATCATCGATCGCATCATCACTTAGCATCAGGTGAGATAGTGGTCAAGTGCTACCCAGTTCGGTTTAAAAAAAAAAAAAAATAACTTTGTGAAAAATAAAACAATTAGCTCAATCTAATTCACTGATACATTTATATCATAAATGCGTTAATTTGTGCTTTTAGTGAGTGAGTGTGATCGTTTATTACATGTTTATGTTAAAACGGCTCAACGCATTTGGATGAAGTTTGGAATAGAAATGAATTCTACACGACATTAAAATGGCATTTTTTCTCAAATTAAAGTTTTATTTCTCAAGGGACCGCAACAACTTTACTACACACGGATGAAGTCGTCGGCAGTAGCTACTGTAAATGAAAAGTTTTTACCTTCTTCTTTATTTAAGATAGAAGATAGTCTGCTTAGGATTGGTCTAATGGTTTCGCTTTACCAGATATAGAAATCTTTTCTAATTAGTATAATTACTATATAATAATTATCATTTATTTCAAGTTACTATTATGAATATGTTAATGGCCTAAATTAGGCCAGTCTAAGTGAAAATATTACAATAACTGCACTACATACATTCATAAGAGTTGCCAGTAACATTTTTGTTATTTTAACCCAAAATTTCTATATGCACACTGTAGCTAAAGAATATGTACGTACTTACACAGGCAGTATAGTACCTCGGATGGGATACTTATCTTCGCTTTTTTGCTCACCTGGGCCCCGTAAATATAACGGACGACCATAAAATGCATTAGTAAGTCTACCTTTGAATAATGCTAGCATCTTGTTCTTACTTGTGGAGGAATGGAGAACGACCTCATATGTTACATGTTAGAGGTACAACTCTCGCGTGCTGACAAAATTATTTATAAAACGGAAGGTTCCGTGAAATACGTGCTTTAAGGTAACAAGGTATAAAGTGGAAGGAAAGCAGTCGATAGTTTGAACCTGAGTGGTAATTTTCAGTAAGATAAGAAAATGCCATTCGCTCTCACTGAATTCAATACTTCAATACCTTAAATTATTTGTCCGAGCGGTCAGATAAATGTGATAATACATTATAATAAGATATAGTAAGTAAGGTAAGTAGTATATAAAATATAATTACAAAATAAAACAGTAGATATGGCAAATAGGTTCCGCAACATACAGCCATGATGTAGCGCTTCATCGACCCGCTCGTGGCTATTACGCCCAGCTATGTGCCTAAACAAATATGACTATAAAATGACTTAGGTAAATTTAGTTTTTAACTCCTCGAGATCGACAAAAACGGAACTGTTAGAAAAAGTATCAAGTCACATAATATTATCAACGGTTAAATTTAAAATGACATACTAGTAAACACTATACCAGCGTCCCACAGGGTAGTATACTTGCCCCTTTACTGCTGCTTTAACTGGCTAAATTGACTTCCGTCTCTCCGTATGTTTGTTAGGTTGTATGTTGGTCCTCCTGTAGAGGATGGCAACTCTCAAAAACGAAGTATGAAGTTTCGTTTGACGGATTTCAGATTTTTTCTACTATGAAAGTGAAAGAGCACAAAAGCAGCCAAGGGAGATGAAATGTAATGATTTGACAGGTTTTTACATGATGATTTTTGTATATAGGTAGTGTGTTTTTTTTTTAGTTATTACTGATTGATCTACCATATATGTACAAAGCATTTACTAATAATTATAGATACGAGTGTGGCAAATGTTATAGTTTGAGCATGTACATATTTCATAAATATTTGATACGCTATATTTTGTATATTACGTTCTGTATATGTTTTATTATTTGTACTAATTATTTTTAACAAATTACACATTATGATGTTCCGATTTCATATGTCATCATCAGTTTAACATTAAACACTAATTATAATCACTCTAACATGTCATTACATTTCATCACCCTTGACCGTATTTGTGCTTTTTCACTTTCACAGTAGAAATCGCGAAATCCATCAAACGAAACTTCCTAGTTCGTTTTTGGTTGTAGGCCTCCTGGTTGCATTTATTTACAAATCTTGATGAAACTTGGTCTATATGTTTTGTTATAATTTTTTTTTGTCGTCGGCGATATTTTACTTTTCCTAAAAAGGGGGGAAGTTTGCTGCGGCGCTATTTACCGACCGATTTTAATAAAATTTGGTACACACATTATCGAAGTATCAAATATGGAAACATCGAAGTGGTTGCCGGGATAATAGGTAATGAAGTTTAAAATCTGGACGATCTTGGTAATATTCGGCAACCACATTTGGTACCAACAAAGTTCTTGTCGAAATAAATATTGTCTTTTTTTCTGAGTTTCGATGACCAGTGGCCCGAGCACGATAATCTGTGCACAAAAAAAGTGTAACGTAATCGCATCGTTAAAGTATTTAGTACCCACTGTTATTTATCTAGTACAATAGTGGCACAGATAACTCAAAGTTTGTCAGTACAAACTTTGAGTTATATACTCGTAGAGTACGAATACGAAGTAAATGATACGATAATGTTACACTTAGCAGATTTTCGTGGTCGGCCCACTGCATATAGCTCAGACTGCGAAAAATTGCAGCTGATAAGACTGTGTTCGCTATGTCTACTGTTTCAAGAAGTACTAGTTTAATTACTGTAAGTGCGTTTAAGTTGAATTGATCGGGTTACAATGATAAAATCCGACCTTAGCTCTTAAACATACTTACTCGTAATTTTAGTTAGTAAAATGTAATGACGTCTTTATTATTCACTAAACACATATGAAGAAAATCTTAAATTTCCTGCACATATTTTTGTTACTAATATATAAATACACTAGCTGGTGCCCGTGACTACGTCTGCGCAGGATTAGTACTTCGAGTAGCTTATTATTTCTCCAAGGGCGTAACTATCTTTATACCAAAATTTCAAAAAGTATGTACATGGTCAAACGCAATTGCTATAATAGTATTATTTGAGTACATTTAAATACTTAGAATATCAGTAAATAATTATAGTAAAATAAAATTAATTACCATGGAAAAACCTGTCATTATATTTCATCACCCTTGGCGGTATTTGTGTTACATTTCATCACCCTTGACGGTCGCCGAACACGTCTAGTGTATGGAGCTGTCAAATTGACTTGGCTTTTGACTAAGCTATCAGAAACTGACAAAAACTTTGATAGAACTGTCATCATTACTTTCTTGACGTAGGCAGAGAGCTTATTATTTTGTCTATGCTGTGCCCAAGCATATTAAGTTTGCGAGTATGGATGTATGGATCTTTGTTACTCTTTCACGCTCAAACGGCGGCGGTGGCAACTTTGATGAAATTTGGTATGGAGGTAGATGAGGCGCTGAATTAACACAATAGGATACTTTCATCATCAACATCATCATCCATCACCGGAAAAAGCATAATATACCTGGGCACAGCATAGACAAAGTAATAAGATCTCCGCCTACGTCACTTATAATAAGGGCGCTATCATTTTGACAGCTTGATACACTAGACGTGCTCGGCGACCGTCAAGGGCGATGAAATGTAACACAAATACCGTCAAGGATGATGAAATGTAATGACAGTATTTTCCATGGTGATTAGTTTTATATTTGTATGTACGAAGGTACTGTATTTTATTATTAGTTTTTACTGATTGATTTACTAAGTATTTAAATTTACTCAGACCATGTAAGTAAATATTTTATGAAATGTTGGCATAAAGATATATATGGCCTTGGATAATATAATAAGCTTCTCGAAGTACTAATGCTGCACAGACGTAGTCGCAGGCACCAGCTAGTTACTCTTTTTTTTTACAAACATCAGTCTATCGATTCGTCTATTCCTTTGGATATAATGATATATTATATACTTAACATTTATAATATCAGAGTGAGGAGAGAGGTCGTTCAATTGATAGTAACCACGCAACAATAAAAATAAGTTAAAATATATATAGAGTTATTAACTACGCGAAGTATCAACTTAAAACTCATTTATTCATGTTGCTTGTAGGTTTAACTTCCCATGACATGAAACAATTCGTAGGCACGGCATAATAAATTTATAAATAACTAGCTGCTCTCCGCGGTTTCACCCGCGCGGTGATGGATGATGATGAATCTTATATATCCTAGTTACTCGGGATGAATGTACAGTAGCTTTCCAATGGTGAAAGAATTTTTGAAATCGGTCCAGTACTTTTTGAGCCAATTCGTTACAAACATACTTACATACAAATCTTTCCTCTTTATAATATTATATTAATATATAAGTATAGATATTCAAACCTAAAACTTATTTACATAATTCTAAATAGGTACTTACATTTACGTTGTATTATACGTGTACAATATTGTTTGTAAAGTAATTGCCAAGCTGCGTCATTTAAAGCTTAAACACATTATCGAGCACAGCTTTTTCTTACATTGCCGTTCCAAAGCATGTTCAAACTGAGTCATGAGTGTTGTTAATCAAGTAATGGCTCCCAGAAGGCGCATCGCGAAGGGTTCCCTTAATTAATTAATTACCTTTTAGACACCCGATAGCTTTGATATAATTTTAAACATACTTAAATTGAGATTCAATGGATATCCGGCGTTAGTACCTACGGTTAGAACTCTTGAAATAATATTATCTGCTATTTACAACTAATAAATCCTTAAAATTATTAAAAGTAATAATTGTACAAGTTTACTTAAGTACATTTAGCTTTTTGGTGTAAGAACAAACACATTTTCGTTCTATCGTATTTCACATGAACTCTGATGCGCTCTAATAAGCCGACTATATATTTTTGGTAACGTTATATTATTAATACTAAACTTCTAGATATACCATTGGCGAAAACGAATTATAGGCAGAATACGTTCTTGATTCGGTCGTGCAGATGTTTCAACAAATTGTCTAGTGAATATGACTTAGATATTTTTTCTACTACTTCCACACTGTTGAAACGCTCACTTAGTGATAAATTTTACGAATGTTAAATTATTTCAAAGTATACATTTTGGCATTTAGACTAATGCATGATATTTACCTATTACTTAAGTAGCAGTTGTCCATCAACTTGTGTTGTTCACGAGTAGTAAACTACTCGTTCATTCGTATTCAGTTCCTATATGTGGAAATTTTTAACTGGCCTTCAGTTGTACAACCTGTTCTGTGTTTTTAATTATAGCTAGGCGTTAATTTCCCGAAAACTGTTAAATAAAATATTAAAAAAAAAAATACAAACCGGCCAAGTGCGAATCTTACTTTTCACGACCTTTTTGTATAAATATCGTCCGACTCACATGGTGATGATCGGTATTTTAGTATTTGTTGTTATAGCGGCAACAGAAATACATCATCTGTGATAATGTCTACTATCTATCTATCAGGGTTCATAAGATACAGCCCGGTGATAGACGGACAGCGAAGTCTTAGTATTAGCACAGTCTATGTACGATTTTTATGCTGTGTAATTAGGATCTCGTTTTATTATTCGAGTAAGATCTCTAAAAAAAAACTTTATTATTGCTATTGTCTGGATATACAATTGTTATAATTTATAAATAACGTCTCAGGTGTTAACTTGTTTGAAAATTTCGTACCTAAGTATTTACTAGAAGAAAAAAAAATAAGTGTCTATTTAATTATTTTATATATTTTTCCAATTAATTCATGTATTACTAAATTCACTGCTTTGTTTTGCAGTTAGATACATATTTTGAATATAATCTATATAATACACTGTGTTCCGACACACATCCATACTGTGCTCACTCCCTTATTGATACGTTCTTCGAGGTTATTAAATTAGTGACTATAGGGTCCGATCATAAATAACTACCCGACTAAAACTATCCACTGGTACTCTAAACTACCTCTAAACTATGTAGTTTCTTTGTACGTACGGTGAAGAAGATCAGATAGTGACGGCCGGTGGGACTGCCTAATTAATTAGGTGTGAAACGATCTCTTTAATCAGGCTAGCTCAATGTTTTTGCCACATACTCGTAGTTATGTGCCAAATTCAAAATTTAAAAATGTAAGACTCGGCTTTGGCTTGCTTGGCTGCATACACAGTGGGGGTTTATGGGCTTACATCACAATTCTACTCGTAAGTAATATTAAAAATGTGAAAGTGAGTTTGTTTGTTTGTTTGATACGCTTTAATATGAAACGGCTGAACGGATAGTAATGAAAGGCAAGGAGATAAATTGTATCCCAAGAACATAAGATATTTTTCATCACTATCATCATCCATCACCACTCTGAGGAAACTGCAAGGCGCAGCTAGTTTAGATATAAAAAGTTTGTTTGTTTGTTACGGTTTTACGAAACGGCTGAATGGTTCGTAATGAAATTTGACAAGGAGATAAATTTTATCCCAAAAACATAAGATATTTTTCATCACTATCATCATCCATCACCACACTGATGGAACCGCGAGGCGCAGCTAGTTTAGAATTTTGATAGGGCAACACTTCCCACTTGACCTTCGTTATTGTAGTAAAATAATATTTGGATGTAATTATTAATGTTTATATTGTAATTGTAGAAGAATATTTGGATGTAATTATGAATAATTTGTTATCGTTTCTAACATTAACGATACTTAAACTAAGTGAAATATACCGATTAAAAATCGCGCGTCAAGAGCGCTAAAGCCACTCGACTGCCCGCGACTTCGTTCGTGTAGTAGGTTCGGCCTTCGGGCTCGCCATAACCTCCCACCTTTTCTTCTTCTTTTCATAAGAACCTTCTCCTGACAATAGTTAACAGAATAAAAAATATATAGCGAGATTGTTCCATCCGTTCTCAAGTTATAGCCTGACCAGGAGAAATAGGGGATCATTTTTATATATTGTATGTATGATACTTGCTAACTACTATTTGATTCATTGGTATGTGTTCTATGTGCTCTTACGGGTTGAAGTCCGTTCTCAAGTTATAGCCTGACCAGGAAAAATAGGGGTTAATTATTATATATTGTATGTATGATACTTGCTAACTACTATTTGATTCAAATTTCTTTGATGTGTATTTCTATGTGCTCTTACGGGTTGAAGTCCATTCTCAAGTTATAGCCTGACCAGGAAAAATAGGGGTTAATTTTTATATATTGTTTGTATGATACTTGCTAACTACTATTTGATTCATAGTTCTTTGATGTGTGTTTCTATGTGCTCTTACGGGTTCAAGTCCGTTCTCAAGTTATAGCCTGACCAGGAGAAATAGGGGTTAATTATTATATATTGTATGTATGATACTTGCTAATTACTATTTGATTCAAATTTCTTTGATGTGTATTTCTATGTGCTCTTACGGGTTGAAGTCCGTTCTCAAGTTATAGCCTGACCAGGAGAAATAGGGGTTAATTTTTATATATTGTATGTATGATACTTGCTAACTACTATTTGATTCATAGTCCTTTGATGTGTGTTTATATGTGCTCTTACGGTTTGAAGAGAATTGATAGGCAAAGATGTCTTGGTTGGGAAAGCTCCTCGTTACTAACGACCACATGTAGAAGAATTAGTCCAGTCCCTCAGAATACCGCACAACTAACCTTCGACTGCTGCTATTAGTGTGGTCTGCTGGCAATTTGAGCTGGTCTACTAAAAAACATAAGATACTTTTCATGATCCATCACCACCAGAGTGTGACAGCGAGGTGCAGCTAGGTAAATCTTACTTAGATTTTAAGTCCGTAAAACTAACTGATCTGTATTTCTTTGTAATCATACTATAATAATATAATATTATAAAGAGGAAAGATTTGTATCTATATTTGTAACGATTCGACTCAAAAAGTACTGGAACGAATTAAAAAAATTCTTTCACCATTGGAAAGCTACATTCACCCTGAGTAACATAGGCTATTTAAGAATCACCATCATCATCTTCATCAATCACCGCGCGGGTAAAACCGCGGCGAGCAGCTAGTGTTAAATAATAATGGTGTTTTTATAACCAATATATATCCTAAGTTTATGATATAAAATATTAAAGAATATTTCATTTCAACTCTAGATTCTGCTTGACCGTGAGTGAAACATGACCTGTAGTATTTTTTGAACACAGCTATTTTTCCAAATTACCTAAATTTGGTATTTAAAAGAAAAAAAAATATAACTTAGTGTGTCTCGGCTGTATAACTTGCCAATTAGTTTCTAATATTATTGTTAAATTAATTAAAATTAATTAAAATTAATATTACTGCGAACATTGCTTACACAAAAGCACCAAGTTAATATTACTAATCAAATTAATTGCTTGTGTTGAGCCGTTACTGAAGCTATACAAACAAGCTTTAAGTGCATATGCTATAAGCGTCATACACAAGTAAAGATGTACAACAATTTGGTTAATTCATAAAATTTAAAATTATAATAATTATAATATATGGAGATATAACACTACATTATGCTCTTGAAGATCAAGACCAGGTCAAGTCAAGAATATGCTGGAGTTCAATGATGGAAAGCCTAGGGCGTGGAATGTAGACTGAATGGTTTGGATGTGACGCTTGCGGAATTCAACCTTTGAGAGTCTGCTGATGAGCTTAGGAAGTCAACTGAAGATTTGCTCTCTTGAGGTATCCAGGAATTAGATAAAATACATAACTCTCCCTTAGATGGGATCAAATGGATGGAAACTGAACGTCTCTGATGTTTTATGTCTCTTAGACCATAGGGAAAGAAAGCGCCAGCCAGATGCGTTGAGTTTTGCTTCATAATAACACGTGGTACTGACCTTTTAAAACCATAATATGTCGGTCCGTATTTCTAAATGCAATTAAAAGGATTGCATAGCTATACTTTGCATAGTAAAAGAAAAAACTCTTTTCTACCTCTTAACATTGTCCGATTTCAGTGATATTTTTTTTTATGGAATCAACACATGTTTACAATGACGTACTTTTTGATGTTTTCAGTATTTCAAAGTACTATAAATTTCCTTTTTAGAACTTAAAAAAACCGAAAAAATCAAAACGTACAGGCATAGTAAACAATGTCTTGATTGCATGAAAAAAAAATACTGAAATCGGACAATGTTAAGAGGTAGGAAAGAGTTTTTTTCTTTTAGTATGGAATGTAGGTACTAGCTATGCAATCCTCTTAAGTAACAAAAGGGGCAGGTCGTACGACTGATGCTAAGCACTACATTTGCCTATGACAGTTGAAGTGCCACCCAAAGCATAGATGCAATGCTTGCGCAATATTGCTTCGTAGTAGAATATCTGTCACTGCGGTGGTACCAACATGACGGTCTCTTGCAAAAGAGGCCTATCGTTTACGTAGGTCAGATTTCCTCGCCTATTACGATTCGCATCCCGATAACGGAGGATACTTGCTACTTTGTTCCCTCACGGCGGCTGATGCGGGTAAAGTGGCTCTTCGTGAAAGTTCTATTTTGAAGACCTGCAATTCTGCATTACAAACTTTTGAAACGATCATATTATTTTAATATTCATAATTAATTTGAATACTTTAACTCTGTAACAGCTGATCAGTAGGCCGTGCGATCTAAGCTGCGACCGGAATATAAAAATATGTACTTTAGTCAAACTATAAAATCAGTGGAACACACAAATCGCTATATCAAATAGCGTTTACCGTTTTAAAGAGTGCTATACATACGAGTCTAAAATAAAAAAAATATCTTAATTATTTCCGACGAATAAAAATTTATTGCGAATCTGTTCGGAAAATATTTGGAGAAGTCGGATTGAGGAAGTGACGACATTGTTATTATCGTCTCAATCCAGCGTCGATCTCTGAAACAATCTTTGGCATCCTTGTTCCAATCGGATGCTCAGCAGTAAAATCTCTGTTATGATTTCCATCGACGACTTTCATCTTGCGATATTATTATACGTTCAATTTTACGGCGAATTTTATGAAATTGAAATGGAAAAGTATTCCCTACATTTATATAAAAAGAGCAAACGAACCCTTGAACAAAATTTTATTTAGAGCCATAATTTTATTTTTGAAGTGAAGTGATGTGAAAAAAAGCATTTTTGTGATACCTACCTATTGAATGGGTCAATCTTAAGGCGCTGTCAGCTCAGCGCTTCATTTTCCTTTACTTGAAATCAAGCAAGCGCATCTCGTAAAAACGTAAAAAACAAAAAAAAATTAATTTGCACAATTAAATAAAAAAATAATCCGCCAATGTATGTGTACTTAAAATTGCTATTTTATAATATATGTTTCATTATACAATAGTGTTCATAGTTTATATAGTAAGTATATTATATATTTCATAGGTACTCGTAGTTCATAACACAAATATAATAGCGAATAAAGAGAAAAACTGTTTTAAATGTGAAATTAAGTGGTATGTTTGAATTTTTTTAATGTACTCTAGTATGTTAAAATATGTTTTTAATTCCGTCAATGTATACTTAGAAGTCTTATGAATGTCACATTACTTTTTGTAGTTTTAAATTAATCGCGGCTCATGCTTTAAAACCCTAATTTTTATCCACATCGTGATATGACAGCACCTGAAATTTAACTTATACAACACATTCAATGGACCGTCTTCTCTGAAATAATTTATTTTGATTATGAAGAAGCACCTATTTAGAAAATTAGCTTTTTGTTACCTTTACACGTGTCCGTATCTATTGGATGGATAAAAAAATAAATTATGTCATAAAATACCGGCTGCACTCACTTGATATTATGTCCGCTTAAGTCCGACGATGTTTAAAACACGTTCGAAGGAGTTCGCATCGTGCAATGTGGGCCTACCACGAATAACAATGTAAGTGTAACGTAACGTGTTGATCGAGTAAAACTGTAGAAACTGTTATTTAACTAGGGCAACTGTGACACAGATAACTCATACTATGTACACCGAAACGTGACGCGGTGATGTTTACGATACGAATTCTTTTTCACAAATTGTTTATGTTATTATAATGTGTAATACATATTATTATAACGTAATTAAAAAGTAATACTATAAAAAACTACCCAGTTAGTTAGTTTGATAGTAGGTTAGTTTAAGTTTGTTTTTTATCTGTCCGAGTATTTTAGAGATCTGAGCATTAATTATATGTTATTGTTGAATTCATGGGCCTCTTTTAATTTCGGATATTAAGTTACTTAAAAAAAAAATTCGGTCGATATCGTAAAAGTATTTTTCAATTCGACCGTGTTTTTTTTTAATTTTATGTATGTTACCTCATAACTTTCGATAGGGTAGACCGATTCTCAAATTTATTTTTTGTTTTAAAGCTGGTGCTTCCCGTGTGGTCCCGTTTAAATTTCATCAAACTCGATTTAGTAGTTTTTGAGTAACAATCCAATAACTGGTTAAAATGGAAGTCGGTATAAATTTTTTCAAATTGTACTTGTTTTCCAACATTTTCCTCAGTAAGACACCCGGTTCAAGCAGGTGATTAAAAAATATTGTATGCCGTTCACAATTTTTTAATTTTATGTATGTTACCTCATAACTTTCGATAGGGTAGACCGATTCTCAAATTTATTTTTTGTTTTAAATCTGGTGCTTCCCGTGTGGTCCCGTTTAAATTTCATCAAACTCGATCCAGTAGTTTTTGAGTAACACTCCAATAACTGGTTAAAATGGAAGTCGGTATACATTTTTTCAAATTGTACTTGTTTTCCAACATTTTCCTCAGTAAGACACCCGGTTCAAGCAGGTGATTAAAAAATATTGTATGCCGTTCACTTCTTAAATAAAATACATGTTCCTTCAGTTAAAGTTTGCTCTACCTTTAATATTTAGAGTTCTTTCCTTCCAGGAGCGTTCGTTTGGTTAATATATAATATGTTTTATACTGGAACGAAAATAATTGTGCAAGCGCTATTGTGCTCTCAAAACAAAGTAAAGGAACGTACTTCCGGGGAAACAATTTTTCAAGGCGAAACAATTGGCCGTAGTTTAAACACTGCTTAGCCCCGACTCAAGAGAGCGGAAGCGAAAATTTCAGCTTTTTGCAGTAATTTTTTGTCGTACTTACTCTCAAAACAAAGCTTAATGACCCGCACGGTACGCATTTGTTCGCGAACAATCCAAATAGGCCATTTTTCATGTGGAACAATTGAAGGCGGTGCTCCGACACAATTGGCAGAGTATTTTGTCAAGCGGTTGTCGCACACCGGGACTCGAGAGTACGACATAATAAGTGCACTCCGTACGACTGTTCACATTACTTCCCACAAAAGATCCTTTTAAATTTCCTCAAGCAAACCATCGCTCGGTAAAATTTCTTCGTTGCATATCTACGAGTAGTGTTTTATTATAAACATAGTGTGCTTTAGTCTGTCTCTAGAGCTGTAGTAAATACAATAAATTAAATAAACAAATAATTTGTATTTGTTTATGTTATTATTAATCACCTGAGGAAGTGTTGCGCTCGTTCCGATGGGCCATAAAATCTCGGATCTTATGATTTCATAGCGTTGGAGGCAGTGCGGTGGAATTTTTCGTTTTATTTTATGATGGTGCGCACTGTCGCGGAGAAATATTGGCTCAGCGGAATAGCTCGTAAAGAAAGCCGTTTTCTTGCCACGGGGTTACGCACCGCCACTACAACGCCACCTTCTGCTTACATTTTATTTTAGACCTACGGATTTTATGTCTGGTACCTAGACCGTAGAAGGTGTATGAGTAAGTAATTAGAACCTTGATTCTATGATCAAGTCCTTCTACACAGCAATGATTCATTCACAAAAGTCAATGATTAACTCTCTTGATTTTCAATGCGGAACATAAGTTGTAACTGTAAAAGAAAATCAAGGAAAGTACGACAGGTGTAGCATTATACCTGCGTAGTTTTTCAATCAGCCATCACGTTACGGGCGATCAACTGCGGGATGACGTAGCTCGGACTCCAGCCATTTTGCCGGCTCACCTCGCCCGATGCCCGCCCGGTCCTTTTTGCTCGCACATCATTATTCAAGTTAAGTGGACAGGACCGGTCAGGTTGCCGGATGGGTAACAAAAATTCAGGGGTTGCGTGTTACACAAATCGGTGAGTGAAAGGTTAGTAAGATCGATTGGGATGCAGACTGGTTTTTGACAGTTTTACGAAAAATGTGTAACGCCTTTTATATTCTTTGTTTAGTCTGTTCTTTTTATACAGTGAGGAAATGGAACGACCAAATAACATTCGATACAGATACCTACTCAAATGTGGATCTACCTTTATTATTAGACTTAAACCGTCCAGTGTCTAGTTTTTTCGGTTTATTTCCGAACTACGCTTATGCGTACTTTTATAAGTTGAAATAAAAAAAATACTACTCTTGAATAGTTTGACCCACTAAAAGCAAGTTTATACCGGTGGAGTGTATTGGATCTGATAAAATTAGTTACAAACTCAAAAAATGTGTATACACTTTGTGTATACGCGACAACGCTCAGCACTTTTTAAACGTACACATGGTGTACACGCGACACGCGATGGGTTAGTATAAGCTAACGTTTGTCTAATCAGAATAAGGTTTTAAAAAACAACACCTATTGGCTTTTGTTCTTGTTTAGATTTTACTATTGTGTTTTTTAAGTATTCTGAGACTATATTATAATAAATAAGATATACGATAACGATAATATAACGAAAGATACGAGCGTTTATATTACCGCTGACTCGTAGCTAGGTCATGCAATTTTCCGCCTCATTTTACTATTCGGATATTTCGGATAGTTCCAGATTACTATCCGGGTAAATCCGGATAATAAGTACGAATAATTCGGATATGACTGTTAACAAGTACAATTTGAAATATTGAATACCGACTTCCATTCTATTCAGTTATTGGAGTGTATCTCAAAAACTTCTAGACCGAATTTGATGAAATTGGAACCACACGGGAAGCACCAGCTTTCAAACAAAAAAATAGTTTTGAGAATCGGTTCACCCAGTCTAAAGTTATGAGCTAACAAACATAAAAAAATACAGTCGTATTGAGCACCTCCTCCTATTTTTGGAAGTCGGTAGAAAAGGTAAAACAAACTAATTTATGTCTTCAATCAACATAGCTATGTATTACAAACACTCTGCACAAATAACAAATCAATGTTCAGACTTCTTAAATGTAAATCACTTTTAGTACAGGATCCATTGTACATTTTTGCACTTGATTACTATCAAACGAATTTTCCGTGAGTAGCTTCATTTTGTCGTCCAACAATATCCCGTACGAAACTTTCGATTGTGGTAGCTAATAGAGGTAGCAAGGATACAATATGTCGAGTTGATGATTCTCAATTAATATTTATTACTATTTATTATTAATATTTATTGCTATTAGGTTAGAGCTAGTAAGCGTGGTTTTAGAGCTTACATTAAAATCTTGTTCCCAGTAAATTTGATAGGGATGCATAATATGTTTTACATACTTTCTAGAACTAAAGTACCTATTTGCGTCTGGTAGTCATTATCGCATGTGTTCGAGCTGATGATGGAGGGTACAACTCCTTGCTCGTTAGGAGTTAGAGGTTCATTCTTAAATTACTGTATAGAACGCTAGTTTTTATTCCATCAAATTCATATTTATAATTATTAGACGAGGGGCTTACTACTATCAAATAAACTGTAAATTTTTTGAGAGATTCCTCAGAACTTATTTTCTAAGTGAACCGACTTTGATGATTGTTCTTCTCATTCATTTTAAAGCTGGTGCTTTTCATATGATCCTACTTAAATTTGATGAAGATCTGACCAAGTTGTTTATGAATATTTTAATAATCTTCATACATAAATAAGTTTATAAAGTAGTATGTGCAATAATACACGTAACTCGTACTACTACGACTACCACACTAAACTATCTGTATTATTCGTATTATACGAATAATAATAGCGACGATATCCGGATTTCTGTTATCGGCGGATATCCGAATAGCATGCCCTACTCATAACCGTGCGAGCTGAGAGCCGAACCGCAATCTACAACCAAAAAACCGCTCGAACGTTGCAACGGCCGAAAGTACTCAAACTGCGGAGTGCAGAGAAACCCTCTGCTGCAGCTACGGGTGATAAGTACAATGTGCATAGTACTTATAATCTCTAAATTTGGTACTTATGCACGGCACTGCTGCTTATACCTGCCATTAGGCAGTTCTAAGCAGCATGCGGTTTCCATATATGTGTTATATGTTGTTTCCAGTATATACTTCTTAGTTAGGAAAATATCTTCAACCACACGATCACTGACCATCAAATATCACTATCTAAAGTACATAAAGAAAGTAAATACTAGAAAAATTACCCAGAAAATATTGTAAGGTTTAATAATAATTTTCTAGATTACATTAATGTATTATCAGCTTATTACACCCACCCCCCATAGAAATAATATATCCTAACGGCGCATGCCGCTTAGATTGATACTGTTTATTGTAATGTATTTATGTCAGCCACTAAAACAAGCTACTACACGGGTACATCACAATGACATTGCAATGTTAATTGGCAGAGCGAGAGATTACAAATTTCAAAACAAATGAACACGGCCGCGCGTACCTATTTAGGCTGAGCGCACATTGGAATCGCGACAGTTTTAAGACAGACTTATTTTACATAGACAAGTCAGTCTTAAAACTAAAACCAAATTGTTTTGCCTATGACATGTCGCACATCTAAAACGACGCGCACCGTCGCGTCTGCGTCAATACTTTTTCAGTACCAAAATGGACTTCATCGATACTGTTATTTTGCAATTACTAGTATACTTACATGAATTTGCCTTTTCTTCAGCCGACATTTCTCCCCACCTAGTAACATAATAACGTCTAGTTGCATTGTAACCTCATCCCAATTGTTTTTTTTTAAATTGACATCAGAATATTCCTTACGCATTTTTATTAAAAGGTACAGGCCTCTTTTCAACCTCGTCAATTATTTTTCTACGAGTTCTTCGTCTATAAACATGATGCGATGTGTGTACTTTCTGAACGCTCGGACAGGAATAAAAGAGAGGGGGGTACACCATTTTTTTTTCGAACATTCTATCGCTGTTTGCCTCTACCGGCATTTACAGCGTCACGACGGGTGACGAGCGCAGATGGTATTCAGCCAGATGCGGGCGCACCGCCTAAGGCGAGCGTTGAAGACGCTTCGCCGCAAGGAGAGGAGTAGGCGACTTGTCTATGACTATTTGGAGAAAATCTAACCAAGACATAATTTTTGCCTCGAGCTCGCCGGCGAGCTCGGTGTCTGATTGTGGGGGGTTCGTCACTAAAATGTTATGTCTTTGATGTGCGCGCCTGCATACATACAAAAGGAAAGTCGACAATCGTTAGTCAGACTTGTCGCCGTGCAGTTCTTGTAGGTATTAGACAATTTTGTCTATGAGACGTTTTGTTTGTAGTTTTCGCGTCTTCATAATTTTTGTAAAAATAGTCTGTCTTAAAACTATCGTGACTCAAGTCTGCGCTCAGCCTTAATCATTTTGTCGAAGGTTTTTTTAACTTACCAACAATCTGTTTGCTGTCTTGCCAAATTAGTTCTGTCGAACTGTATTAATATTGTACGTTGTCTACTCAAACAAATAAAAAAGACATCCGAATAATGTGAGGTGCTATAGTCGACAAATAACACATAATGAGTCATTAGCTGGACTAAGTTTGCCAACGAATGTCACATCGGTCTTGTACGCCTTCGCATTAGATCAAGGATTGAAACTGATCACGCTCAAGTAATTTTTTAGAACAAGAATTTATAGAAGTTGTTTTCTCATCTGTGGCGTTTTTAGCTTTGATCATAAGACTCCAGGATGTATAATATAAGTATTGACGATAGATTTATAGCATATACAATAAACAGGAAAAGGGTTTGTTCGTTTACCCTACTTTGTGATTAAGTAATAAGTAGTTTAATTCGCATACCTCGCAAACCATCTTTTCTAGAAGTGGTGGAAATTACTGACATAATCTGACATACTTTTTATCTCAAAAGATGCCTATGAGACAACGATTTTCCGCGCGTGAGGAGTACTCAGCAAGGTTTTTAATGATTATTGACTGTTGTGGTTGTGTTAGCACAAGTATTTTATATGGGATTAACGAAGAAATTTAAAAAATGTATTCCTCAAATTTGTTTTATGCCAACGACAGTAAACAAATTTATACGTTTCATTTATATCTTACATAGTTAACGTAATCCTCGAGACTTCGAGATTTGTCATTGCTCTGCTACTACAAAACATATAATTCCCTTAGGCGCATATGATACTGCACCGGACACCGCTGCGGTGATACGGTTTTGATTGCGGGCGAAATTTGACTGTAAAACCTAAGATTTTATAATAAAATAGCATTTAGCACACTGTCACCGCGTCTCAGTGTGGGGTCAGTTATAGTTAAAAACCGCAACAACGCACACCGGAGCGGTGTCTAGTGCAGTGTGATATGCGCCTAACGCCAGCTCCCGGTGGGATTCGATCTTAAAGTTGGGTGAACATAAAATCTGGCGTTGATTAGAGATTACCTACACGGATGCGGTAATATCACGGTAATAATTATTACGATCGGGTCTATTTATTATATTAATTACATATGAGGTAGTAAAGTGTGTATAAGAATAGCACTGAACGAAACGATTAGGGCTTCTACGATATTCTCGTACGTTTCGGAGGCTCATCAATTATTCGACTATGACGTTTTCTTAACCACAGTTGACGCTTACTTATTGAAACTAGGTAGTTTTAGTGCTCTTATCTTCTGCAGTTTAGAAAGAGGATAGAATATGTAAAGCAACTGCATCATATTTTCATTAGTTTTTTCACTTATTCATACTTATGAACCTTATGTTTGTTACATATAATATATGTCTTATGCACACCTGATCCGTCCCGAACACGCCCGATGGAGCAACACTTGTGACAACAAAAGATTTGCGCCTGCTTGATTTCATCTGTGTACTCTTTAGATCCTATCATAACCCCACATCTGATATCTACTCGCATCTATAAAAAAACACAGTGAAGTAAACCGATGTTTTATTAGAAATCCGGGATTATTCACGTAATATTTATCGGATAGGTCCAAGTATTATTTCGACTACATTCAGTGGTCTTTTTCAAGGAGTGTTCGGGAAGCCCGCGTCGATGACGTCTCGGTTAGCTCGTATCTCTCTGCCGCCTGCAGTGCTAAGCGAGTCGACATCGGCGCGGGCGTCCCGAACACTCCTTGAAAAAGACCACCGACCACCACGTTAGTTGTTATAACAAGTAAACCGATGTTGTAATTTTATATTTGAATTGACCTAATGTCAAATATATATCTCCTAGCTGCGCCCCGCGGTTTCACCTGCTTGGTGATGGATGATGTTGATGTTATTTTTTTAATTTATATACCACCCCTGTATCGGAGCGAACCAAACCAAGAATTATTCAGATCGGTCTAGCTAAAAAACTAACGAACAGAAATTGATAAGAGACGATTATGTGAAAATGTAGCGTCAAGAAGTCACTATAGATAGGTATTAGGATGTAAGTGAGTTGTGGTCGCTCGTATACAAAAGTCACAAAACAAGACTCACAATAAGTTACGATATAGAAACTGGGCGCAAATTATAAGGCTGTGACTACGAGTAAATAAAAAAGGCCGATTGCTATTTCGACTGAATAAAGTCATGAAACGAAAAATGTTTAAAATCGATTTTCTACTTGCATTTAAAACTCGTTTCAGCTTCGCAACTTCGTTTTGAAGTTAAACGGCAGAAGTCATTATAGACATACCTAGATACCTGTGTATATAGTTCGGATTGATACCGATAAATTCGGTTCCACGGCGAAGGTTTATTCGTTTACGTAAACTTTGAGATTGGCTCTAACAAGGCTGGGGAGGCGAGCGTCGGTGATTTCTACTCTTAAAATCCAATTTAAATGCATTCCTCTGCGGCACAGGAGCTTGCCGATACGCTCTAGGGGCCAATTAACTTATTCATCCTTAACATTTCATTGCTCAACTTTGATACTGTTTTTTTATGCCGAAATGAACCTTTATGTTTATAATGGGTGAAGTACTGTGTGACTGGGACATACTGGTAACGCCGCAGAAGATTTTCATGATAATATAAATAGTATAAAGCCAGTTTTGGACTTTGCAATTTTGTACCGTTCTTAGGTACTAATTTAAAAATTTATTATTAAAGCTAATTTATTGTGTAAGAATACGTACAAACGTATACTTATAAAATATATAAGTTTTAATCAGTTTTATACTTCGGGATTTTGCTTATTACAATATTTTGCCAGTTTTTGTTAAATTTTATAAAATTTAAAATTTCATATTTTTTTTATGTGTAAAAGAGCCACAGAACTATAAGGGATATACAAGTACATTTGTATATAATTATTTAACTTTGAGGCACCTCTGGTCAACTTAAAGGGGTGAAGAGAATTTAAACTTTACTTTAGGATTGCGTTACATAGCAATATATACAAATAAATGAATAGCCAAGGTATAGCTCAAGAATCTCAAAGTCTCAGTATCTCTACAAATCTTAGATAGCTCAACGTTAAAATCTTCATGGACGGATCAAAAATGGAAGCAGATCCTGGGGCGGGCACGCTCTTGGATGAACTCAAAGCATAAAATATGATTTTTGTTGGTGGTGGTCGCTGTAACCCTGTGGGTTACAGCCGAATGGGCTGGTACGACCGGGAAGTACCACACACCGACGTGAAGTTATATAGCTTGCTAGTGTGCTTGAGTCGGTCTGTAGGAGGTTTCGGAGGCCCGATCCCCCTCTCCTTCCCCCTCCCAATCCCCCTCTCCTTCCCCATCCCAATCCCTCTCCTTATCCCCCTCCTTCATCACCCCTTCTATACCTTCCTATGGTCGGCAATGCATCATTGAGACTTCTGGTATTGCGGATGTTATGGGCGACGAAATCACTAACCATCAGGTGAGCCACCTACTCGTTTTCCAACCTATCCCATAAAAAAATGCAATCAATTTCCAAAAAATTTGTTCTCAATTTAGGTTACCGTAAAAATCACTTTTAAGAAAATCTCGGTAATATCCATTCATAAAAGTCTGCCAAACTTATTTAGAATGCAATATCAAAGAGCCTAATAGAAACGTTCTCGCCAAGAATTGTTGCAAAGTGTAATGGGTTCAGGTAAAATTAACGCAGAAAAATAGGAAAAGTTAGAACGAGTTTCTACGAAGGTTTTTGCTTTCGCCATGTAGCGAGCTGTGATTGTAAACTGCTGAATTTATAATGCTATTTTCGAACTCCACTTCATCGGGAAGTTTGAACCGGTTCATAATTTAACTTGCAAGTACGACGTTTTATTCAAAATGTAAATTGGTTTCGTAATAGGACTGTTGTATTGCGTTTGGAAACAAATATTTCGTTAAAGGTGAAGTAAGCCGTGGTAATGTATGTAGCCCATTTCGATATATCTAATTTAGAAAAGGGATGTTTTTCTTTAAATAGAAAGAGTTTGGATTTTTACTCATTTGTTAGGAGTCACTGTACTGAATTAATATTCAAAATGTTATTTAGTAACATTATTATCTACATTTCCTTTTGTTGTTCGTGGCAGTCGAACCTACAATGCTGCTTTGATTTTTTTTATAAAAGATAAACAAAGAATAGGAAAAAATAAAACGTTTATATTTACGGTTTTTAATTAGTTAATGATTAAAATAGTGCCTGTCTGTCTGCCAAGTGCAGCCACATATGCAACATCTCGTCATCAGTACTGACAAAACATTTGACTGCCTATAATCCTTATCGTCATTGTCTTTGTTGAACCAAATACAGGTTTTCTTGGATAATAAAAATTTTACATAGGTAATTATATATTAAGGTTTGATTGAATTAACATTTAATTGAATTAATTGACAGAAGCGACTTATGAAACAAACTCTATCAATTGACATTTTTAATTATTATATCAAAGTCAAAGTCAAAGTCAAAATCATTTATTCAATTTAGGCATCAAAGACGCACTTATGAACGTCAATTTTTCATTATAATGTACTTTAAAGACTACCGCCGCGTTCCAAAATATATAGAGCCTACCGAGAAGAAGCGGCAAGAAACTCGGGGCCATTCTTTTTATATAGATGTTTTACAATGTTTTTACTTAGGTACTACAAAGATTAGCTCCAGTGTGTTGCCTTACAAAAGAGAACATAATAATGGTATTAGTAGGGCAAGACACGCTACACTTTGACATCTTAGTACACGAGTAGATAGATCCTGGAGTGATCAGTCCCAAGCTGTTTTATCCTCCAAGTAATCCGAAATTTTGTAATAACCTTTTTGACAGAGTTTAGTTTTAATAGTAATTTTAAACTTATTAATAGGCAAATCTCGGATAACATTGGGAACTTTATTATAGAATCGTATACATTGTCCCATAAAAGAATGACTTATTCTGTGGAGACGCGTTACATGTACGGATAGCTTGTGCTTATTTCGCGTGTTGATGGAATGAGCATCACTCCTTATATCAAAACTGCTAATGTTTTTCTTTACATACATTAGATTTTCATAGATAAACTGAGTGACAACAGTTAGAATGTTTATGTCTTTAAAATATCTAAAATCAGTTAATATTAATATTAATTACTGCCTGTTTAATTACTTTTATTATTTTGGTGTAGATTCTAAAAACACATAGGTATTATTCTTGTATAAAACATTTGCACGCCGTTTAGGTAGAGTTTTGTTGGATCTCTGGAACATGTGCTTTGACAACTATGCATTATTGTACCTAAAACTGAAGCAAATAAATATTCATTCATTCAGGTTTAATGTTCATAAGTATCATAATATTGCAAATCCGGCAATCGAATTAAAAAAGAGATCCTTTTCCAGACATCTTTTCGAACCCTATTTATTTGAAAGGAAAGCGATGAGTCAAGCAGATTTGCAAGATATCTGGACGCTCTCTGTGGATTACTTTGCAAGTCTTTTATAGGAGCGGCCAGTATCATCACTACTTAAGGATATTAAAATCCTTCCTATTTGTGTAAGGAGCTTGTTTTCTCGCTGAGTGCGGACCGTTTATCGTGTAATCCTGAACGGTATACTGAACAGATGCTTGTCGGTAAATTGTACTGAGCAGGCGTATTGTGTTGTTATCGTGAAATAATACAGGCAGAGTACAGAAATTATTCGTACACATTATAGTACAAATATATATAAGTATCGGATGATTAAACGGTATTGCTATAGTAGATATTGCATCAGCAGTTTCTAATCATGGGCAACTGCCAGTTTCAAGCGTCGTACCACAGTAAGTTAACACGCCAAATAATTATGTTCATTTTTAATTATTGTATTTATTCGATAATTTTATACGAATATGTTCGGAACAGAACAGCCATTTTGAACACTAACCCGGCATTTTTGTGCCCAAATGCATTGTTAGTCTGTGGCAATTTAAATTCTTTGTATATAGCACACCTAACCTATGTAAGTACTCGTAGTTTATGTACTGCCCTTGCAATAATAGAATTCAAAATGGATGATGTGTAACTTTTGTAATTGAATTTGTAATTCTTTGTGGGTAATTAATTAATGTTGAACCACTACTTTTGTACCGTACTGACGGACTAGTGCTATCGTGCTATTTGTAACTAAATTCAAGTGATCGCAATCATTCGCGCCTTTGGAGCAACCGCACCCAGCCACCACCACATTGGAATCTAAACCTGCAGATCTCTTCGGGAGGAAGACGTTAAGTAGCCTTTTGTCAGTACCTTTACCTCAGTGCACTGTCCGGTAGATATTTCGCTGCTTACTTCGGCCCAGCTTGCAACTATCGAAGAATAATTGTAAGTTACATTTGTATAATAATATTGTTTAACCCGTTTCATCGCGGGCGTTAGCACCCACGTTGTAGACCCTGCCCAAGTGGAGACTCTGCTATTTCATACCCACATAGGCCTAGTCACGGTCCTAAAATTGTGTTTTAATGAAATCATCATTATAGGTACATACTATATTTTAGTTCGAATCAGAACTTTGCTCACTATGTTAGTGAGCTGGTCTAAGATAGCCGTAGGTCTAATATCAGATAGAAACTGCGTGATTCGATAGCTAAGTAAGATTTTTTACGCACAGAATGGCATTGATAATGTTAGAAACTCACAGAAAATACATAGCCGCACTCAGAGCGTGGCCCGGGACAAAAATACAGTTTTTATGGACAACTTCATTGTGTAACCTTCACGTTTCAGACATGGTATTTCCCAGATATTTGGAGGAGCGCGCGCGCAGTATTTCGCTCTATACTTTCACTCAACGATAGGCAGTGGCGCCGTCGCGTAGGTATTGCTGAGATGACGGCGGTGCACGAAACTTCTGTCAACAATAGATCGGTGAAGGTGATTGCTCGTTTGGCGGAAAACGATTCGATTTCAAAACCAAGCCAATTTAGAAAATAAGCTCAACAGACGCGACCACGAGCGAGTCTTCTTCACTAGTGATGCTGTTAAATACATTCACAGGTTGGGGTATACGGTTATACAGGTGACGAAATTGTAACGCAGTATAATTGAATTGTTCTAATAGCACCGTTATTTACAACAAATAAATAATGAAAACCGTTTCAAAATCCTGGTTTTAAATGCTGAACTAAACCTATTTTTATTTCTTCTAACAAAGATCTTCTAGCTAAAACTTATAACAGCTTTAGCGCATGTTTTCCTCTACATTCATACACTGTCATAAATTGTGTTTGAGTAACTTATTTAGTAGTGAAATAATATTACGACGTTGTCATATATTGACATTATCCATCACATATTGTGATATTATTCTTATTAACATATAACATCTGTCACTGCTTCTCTTTTACTAGGTGAGCCCCACAGTTTCACCCGCATGATGACCGAAGTAACTGACATCTGCTATTTGCCAGTGAAAGCCACGTCAAAATAGGTCCAGCCTTTTCGGATCAGCGGGAACAAACAGGAAGCCAAAATGGTTAGGAATGAGATAGTGACACATTGCAAGATTCGATCTGGGCTAGTTCCTCTGTATAAATTTGGCTTTATGATGGGATACCCGATCAAAGGCTTGAGGATCACTAGCCGAGCGACCGCGACGACAACCATACTGGCGATCGCTAATCAGTTGATGTTCCTCTAGATACTTCAACAGCTGGTTGGGAATAATGGTTTCCATTACCTTGGAGAGCAAATGCGTAATGGCTATAGTAGTAGTTGGACGGATCGAAGTGGTCCCCGTTTTGAGTATTGGGTGCACCAAAGAGTCTTTCTTAAATTGGGAACATATCATAATATGTAGAAGACCCGGAAAAAACGCGTTAGAATCGGTGTCAGCTCTGGGACACAAGTCCGCTGTAGTATAGAAGGGATGTTGTTAGATCCACTCGACTTATACATTTTCAAGGAGAACAGTGCCTTGAGTACTGCACGCTGCCGGAAAACAATGTCTGGAATATAAGTATCATACCGTGGTAAGATCGGTGAGGAGTTCCCTCGGTTACTCAAAGTAGTTGGAAGCAAAAAGAGAGCCCAACAGATCGGCTTTATCTAGCTGCATAGACCAGAGTGACATCCGCTCTGTGCAGGGAAGGTAGTGATGACTGACAAAATCCCTTGGACAGCCTTAACAAGAGACCAGTACGAGTACTCGAAGGAAGGCGAGATAATCTTTCATCAATTCTACCGATGTGTTTCAACTTTGCATTTGCGATAACGGTTTTGTAGGACAGGATTGCTTAATTTGATGTTTTTGTATAGTAGGATCGGTTGTTTCATGATTTATTTATTTATTATTATCAGTGTCTAACATTTCAGAGCTCCTGTGTCTGATACAGAAATATTTTGCATCATCGGAGATACCTTCTTTTCAGTGGCTGGCCATTATCAGTTTGTATAAAAGGTTTTGAAGTTTTTTTAAGGCTATAATGCATCAAAGGTCACACGGCCACACACAATAGAAATTTCATTGTTATAATGACATCGACCCTTGAAGGGATAAGGTTTTATATTTAGGTAATGCTTTTCACAAATAGGTTAGAAAAGTATTTAGTCACACGTGTGGAAATCTTACTTCAGCTGTGTAACTAAAATACAACCTTTCCGCACTTCCCAGTAAGCGTAGGTAGAAATATGGTGGAAATATAGAGGATTAATTAAGATTCTGCGAATAGGTATACGATACAAACTATGTTTACATACTGATTGGATAAGTTATCGAAGTGACCTTTGTAATAATAATTATAAGGAGATGTTAAATAAAGCTGCCCCAAATAAGTTTAAGAAACAACAGTCAGTCAGATCACGTTATCCGATCAGAATAGGTCAGTGCAGTCGAAGATAAGATTTGAATCAAGTAAGTTTTGTACATTTACATAGGTTTATATTACTTATATAGAAATATTAAAATATTTGTATTACTTATGTTAGTAATACTAACATGTGTAATATTATTACCTAAATCAAAATTATACATTAAGCTTATGATGGTGAACTTTATTCGAATGTGAAATTTAACTATTTGTCTTTTATTTTATTTATTAAACTTAGTTACTGTCATTTCTGAAATGAAGAAGTTAACGTTGCTTTAAATATTTTACTTAATCTATATATTAATATATTTATGTACATATCCATAACTAAGATTAAGAATTGACATTGTATCACCTGTGCTCTCCTATAACGTTTTTATGTCGCTTTTTAGTTAAACGATAGTATTGTTTGGCTGATGGCACCGTGACAACGCGCTGCACTGGGTTTTACACCTCTGAAATTCGTTCTCTTGATCCATTAATAAATAGTTATTTCACACTCCCCTAAACACGAAAATCCAAAGCGTTTGTTTTTGCAAAGACTTATATATTTATAGCATGTGCCCTTCGAAGAAATAATGTAATAAGTCAGGAACTGTAACTGCTTTAAAAAAATACCCAATAAAAGTCGTGCTCAACCAAAAACATCGATCACACCGCTATGACTCGGCTGTCATAGTGGACATTGCAGCACGCATATAAACCAATCCCTGCTTTCCTTCTGAATTTACACCAATCACCGAACATGTCTATTTATTGTGACCTCGGAAGTAATTCGTATTTGGAATCATACGTCGATTTGGTTTGAAGGGACACTTTTTGTGTGGAATTTGTTCTGAATTATGCTTCCTGACATAATTTTATTCGTAGTAGCATTTGGCAAATAACGTCAACCGTCTACTAGAACACTAATTAAATTATAATTAGTACTCACGGGGTGTACACCACGATTAGACAGGTTTTGGAGTTCCCAATATTTCGGTACAGTTACATGCCATATGCACTATGTTCACGGGTAGACTGAAGATGCGGGTGGATGTGAAAAAGTTCGAAGTTATTAAGAGCAGACAACAAACAGCCTACTACGAGTATCTTTCATACTCTTTTAATACGGATACTTCTGGCACTCGAACTCGATTATAAGTCTCGACAATACACACTCACTGTATGACTGCGAAATTGATTGAAATTTGGACAATTCGTAATTTCTATGGCTTCCTTCACCAACCTGGGTATATAGTGGCGTTCCGTGTATAAGACTTGTAATCATATCAATACTATGTCTACATGGGAATATATAGTAGGACAGTTTTGGTGGATGGATGGATGCTTGTTACTCTTCTAAACTTCTGAAACGATTTTGGTGAAATAAACCTGTGAGAACCCTGGAAAAATATTCCTGATTAATAATCATTTTCGGTAGGTGCCATGGGGTCCAGCTAGTTACATGTATTATTATAAGTATATCTTAAATTATTTCTATTTAAACACTAACTTAAGGGATCGAATACTTCGACCCGGGTTTCCAGCATCGGACATGCTGGAAACTTTAAAATGTAATATATTGTGTTAAACTCACGAGAATTTCAATACAAAGTTATTATATACATATATGTCTAGTTAGTTTTAAAATCACAACACATGGTACGTTATTGATATTAACAATGGTTTCTACAGATTCATCATGAACAAAGCCTTGCTGGTACTTCTCCTGGTGGTCTCCATAGTGGCGGTGAGCCACGGAAGATCATGTTCGAACAGGTACACATACATGCACTTACTTGACCTTTCTAGTTTTACCACTCTAAGATTGAAAACATGTCACGAAGCACATAAATGGTGAATGCACCATGTGTGTATTTAGATCTTTGAGAGCCTTCCACCTCTATTAAATCTTCTAGACTCTAGTGTGGTAGCATTTTCGACTGTTTCATTAATTCATCGCTGACCATCAAGTGAAATGGAGGCCCACTGTAAGATGCCCTTCATAGGAAGGAGATCCGTAGACATACTATAGTCCAGTAAGTACATAGTCTGGAAGATTAGCCGGTTGAATTGGCAGTGGGCAGGCCACATATCACGCAGAACAGATGCCCGATGGGGCCGAAAGGTTCTGGAGTAGAGACCATGAACTGGCAAGTGCAGCATAGGTCGTCCACCGACAAGGTAGACGTGCGACCTGATAAAGGTAGCAGGACGACGTTAGATGCAGGCCGTTTCCAACTAGTCCTTTTAGGAATTTGTGGGGGAGGCCTGAGTTCAGCAGTGGGCATCCTACGGCTGAGACTATGATAATTATAATATATGTAAGTAACATTAGAAAGTATGTAACGTGCGCGTTCCTTAACTTGGGAAAGCTCTGCCATAAAAGTAAAAGCAGAATTTTTCCTAAGAGACTTTTTTGGGAAAACTATAATTTTATCATATAGATAGGTACAAAATGGTTACTCCTGCGCTCGCAAAATTGCACCCTGCTGTAACCCATCCCGATACGCAGAACTCAATATAGATTCGGTTTGAATTGCATACATGGTTATCATGTAATTTATTATGACTGTCGACATATATTTATTCTATACGATATGTTAAAAAGAGTTTTAGCATACAATATTATTTTAATCTAAATTAAAAAAGAAATGATTCCAAACCCGCATTTTGTTTCATCATATCATTATCTTATTTATCCCTTTTTTCAGACGGTCCCGATGCGATGACGAAAGCACAGAGGTAATTATAAATATTACTTACTACACAAATCCGATGAATACAGGCTATCTAGACCACCACCTAGATTCAGAACCCCAATAGAACTTTGCTATTGACTAATGATTAACCTTAATAGACTGGCCGGTTGGTGCAGTTGGTAGAAACCATACTTTCTGATCCTCTATGGTTTTATTCCCGGACAGGTCAAACATTTGTGCGTATGAAGTATGATATGTCTGTTTGACCTGTATATATGTTTATAAGTATGTACATCCGTCATCATGTACCACAGTAGGTACAGGCTTCCCTTTCATTAAATTACTACGACACAGATGCAAATTTCGGGACTAAAATAGCATAGGGATGTATTGACCTTCGCCGAGCGACGTACTCTTTCAACTATTTCAAATCGTCATTGGAATTGGTTCTATACAAAGTAACTTCTATCAATATGTTCTCGGCTGCACCTATTTTGCAATTGGTAAGTACAGGAACATAACACTGCATTAGTTGCTGTTTTTTTCCCCCAATAAACTCATTTTCCTGGAGCAGAAGGTAGAGTGCACGGATTTCCAATTGCTGTATTCCTAGAAAACCTAGGTTGCTTCATTCAGGTCATAACAATCCTCATTCAAGTATACACTCACCGGTTTAGCGGACTTTTGACCTGGCCCTACCCCAAGAAAGTTTTCAACTTATTTGGAATATGATATATTTTTCGTTCAAAAATGTAAGCGCAAGTTCGATTAGGATATGATTTAATCAATAATGCGCTTCCATCCCTTTTAGCTTTTTACATCATCTTCATTTGAATGAATCAAATGAATGCTGTCATTAACACAAGTACAAATGAATAATGTATGGGTACACACGTTAAACCCTCGCACGCGCACACACACACACACACTTATAGAAAATAAATCCGTTATTGGATGTAAGCGCTATATTATATAATGGTTTAAATTATGTTAAGATTCATGGATTTTGTGAATTAAATAAATGAATAAAAAATCTAATACAAGTAATAGTACCAGCACAGTTGATGTTGATGACGAAAACAAAGGTAAAAGCTAAAGTGGATATTTATTAAACTACTAGCTCCGCTGTTTCACTCGCGTGGTTATGGATGATGATGATGAATCAAAAATGGCGTATCTTACTCAGGCAAAATGTAGCTTTCTACTGGGGAGCAATCGGTTCAGTACATTTTCAGTTCATTTATCCATTACTAATAAATCTTTCCTCTTTTCTACCGACTTCCAAAAAGGAGGAGGTACTCAATTCGCCTGTATGTTTTTTTTATTGTTTGTTACCTCTTGACTTTCGACTGGGTGAACCGATTCTCAAAATTCTTTTTTGTTTGAAAGCTGGTGCTTCCCGTGTGGTCCTATTTAAATTTAATCAAATTCGGTCCAGCAGTTTTTTAGTTACACTCCAATAACTGAATAGAATGGAAGTCAGTATTAAAATTTTCAAATTGTACTTTATTTTAATGATTATTATTAGAGTAGATAAAGATAAGAGGCCAAGATACGAATAATGTGGCCTTTATAGTTTGTGCTGGCGTTAGTATTGCATATTAAAACTGTAATAGTTAGACAATGGTATTACGAACTTTTTTGTTGATATTGATGTCTTCTATAAAACTGTAGTACATTACTTAGCTCTATTATAAATATTTTCCCTTGTTTTTGGTTTTTGGGTTTGCGGCGATACAATTGCATATTTAAATATGAAAAAGTATTTAAGTCAAAATAAATACTTTAACAGAATACCTTTGCCAAAACACATTTTTTTCACACACACTTTAAAAATCCGACTATGGAATGGAATTGTCAAAGACATTATGGTATAATGTCTTTGGGAATTGCAGGCATTTTTGTTGACATGACGTAAAAAGGAAGTACATCACTTTGCTCTATTGTCAAAAGTTGCCGCAGCGTACGTGATATAAGAATTATTTTTGGTGTTATTTTCAAACCCTGGGTTACATTATCGAAGTTTTCATACGGATTCTTAAATCATTGAAAATATCCAATAGGTAGCCTATATGCATCAGGGATAATGTTGCCAGGATTCTAATAGTGAAAGCGTTTTTATCCAGTAGTTTCGGAGCCTATTCAAACAAACAAACAAACAAACAAACAAACAAACAAACAAACTAACTAACTAACTAACAACCAAACAAACAAACAAACAAACAAACAAACAAACAAACTAACTAACTAACAACCAAACAAACAAACAAACAAACAAACAAACTAACTAACTAACTAACTAACAACCAAACAAACAAACAAACAAACAAACAAACAAACAAACAACAAACAAAACAAATTTTACCCCTTTATAATATTGTTAGTGTAGAAGTGTAGATACTGGGTATTTGGGTGGCTCGTGTTTTTTGTTAAATAGCTGCTCCCGCAGTTTCTTATAAAAGTCTTATAACAGGAAGTTACTCCTAATAACGTCAAATAACTGCCAGTAAAATTCCTGTCAACATCGATCTACCAGACGAGTGATTCTCTAAGAGCAAACATCGTTGCATCTTTGACAACATCTGTGAAACAAATGACAAGATGACAAAAAACGTTGAAAAAGCAACCTTATGTACAAGGGCGATATCTCATAAATTATTTGACATCGGCGAGCTCGTCTACGAATCATTAGAGAATCGCACGGCTGTTTCGGAGATGATCCGTTAGACACAAAGTTTTTAAATTTATCTATTATCTATATAAATAAAAGATATACCTACCTAAATGCATAACGAATTGCATTTATTTCATGGTTATAAAAATATAATATATACATAGTCCAATAGGTATGTTTACTGACTAGATAACGAATTCGGAGCAGAGCAGAGGTTAAGGTTTAGATAATTTAAAGCAAAACTTACTGTTAATATTATTATCGAGTATCTGCACATAAACAAACATTTAATTAACTTCAGTTTCTATTTTGTTTGTCTGCCAATGAATAAGATAATTATTTCATCTGATGTATGCTTAAACTTGCCAAGCAATTAATAAATAGTGACTGGCCGGTTGACGCAGTCCCTGCCGCTGGCTCCTCGACAGTCTCTCTCGCTGTCTCAACAGTCTCGCTCTGTCCGAGCCTCGGACAGAACATCAAATAGTATTTGATTTTATCAATTAACTAGATGACCCACCAGCGGCTTCGGTCGCATGGTCTTGGTGTAGTGGCGAGAGGGTTATTCTTTAAATTTAATTACTTTTTTATTTATGTGCTGATTGACATGAAACAAACATAAATGTTAAGTTAGCTTACCACAATATATTAGTGAAAACCACATCTGAATCGGATAAGCTGTTTCTGAGATTAGCGTGCACATACGCACAGACAAACAAATAAACAGACAAACATGCGAAAATTCTAGCAACCATTTTTTTCATTATATTTTCGTTTATAAAAGTCCCGATAATATTATTTTTTTCTCCGTACAGACAGCGATCCGTTACATTTTTATTATATGTAATAGATTAGCGCGTAATTTTCATCATTATTCAATCTGGTTTTGTCGGTGGTAGCCTACAGTTTAATAATTGGTACCCATATTGGTTCTATAGTTTATTGAGATCAATGGAAAACCAATCGACCAATATCGCACAGCCTAGGGTATTTATAGTTTTTTACTTAACATATTAATTGTTATTATTTTAATTTAAAGTTTTGAGCTAAATAAATAATATTTTATGTTTCAGAGGTCTAAAAACAAATGTGACGATTCTTCATCATCATCATCATCGTCGTCATCATCGTCATCTTCGGAAGAAGACGACAAATGTGTAAGTATTGATGTAGGGAACAAAAATATAACGATTGACCTATAACCAAGTGACGATTCCACGTGAGGTATTAAAGCGCAACACTCGTGTCAATCAAACCTTGCAATGATCAAGCATACGCAAGTCAGTTGCAGTGCCACCTAGAGCCTAGAACTGTAGTTTTACGTAGGTTATTGAGCGTCTTTCGTCTAGTGATTTCACATGCTACTAGGGTTACTTTAATATATTTTTTTTAGTTTGTCAGACAACAATCGCATACATACGTATACATTCCTCGTGAACTGGACTCATAGTGTGAATGTTACCATAGAACCTTCAAAAAGTCGAGATAATCAAAAAAACTTGGTTCGCCTTTTTACAGACTCTCGTGAGGATCTGTAACCTGGTACACACGAGTACCTACGTTAATTAAACTTTATTTGGCATAATTTCAATCCTATCGCTTTACATATACGTTTTTAGAAGGGCATTACAATAAAAAACGTTGATGATATTATAAATTGATTAGCAAATTTGGCAAGTTTCTAAAAAGTTTCGATAGTTTTCGTTACTATAGTAAAAACAATCACTGGATAAACTACCCGCTAAACATATTTTAGCTTCTGAATATAAAGAATTACTTCTTTACTATTTTACTTTTATAAAAATAAAAATATAGAAAGTCGTTCTGTTTCTGTCATCTTCTGAATAAAAACAGGGGATTTATTCGCTATGACCAATAACCTTATTGTAAAAGGAGGCTGAGACTCTGATAGTAAGACAGCTAAGTATTTTACATATTATACGGAAACAGAAACGTATGCCGTATGTTGACCAAGCTGATAGTATGAATCGACGTAGAATATATCGTGTGTGCCACTATTACACATATCGAACGGGTCTTGCAAAAAGGTTATATGAAGTTATTTCTGGTAGGGTCTATAATAAAATAAATGCAATTCTGAATTCTATTGGGTCAAATATGCAAAAGTGAAAAATATTACTACAGACTGGCTTAAAGCTCTCATATATGACGACACAGAAATGTTAATAAGACCGATCATTATTTTATTAAAAATTAAACAAATCATATACCCATATCTTCCCGGAAAATAATGCAGGCACATAAATACACACACACACCCTCAGCATGCGCAACTTAATAGGAATCAAATATAATAATAGGATTTGCTAAGATTTAGATGTACATAAACACGTGCAATTTGAATAATTTTCTTCCATTTGACTTCCATTATATTACTTTGGTAAAAATCAGTTATTGAAGTGTAACTAAAAACTACTGAACCGAATTTGATAACATTTACATGGGACCACACGGGAAGCACCAGCTTTCAAACAAAAAATTGGGAATCGGTTCACCCAGTCGAAAGTTATGAGGTAACAAACATTAAAAAAAACAGTCGAATTGAGTACATTCTCCTTTTTGGAAGCCGGTAGAAAATGTACAAATTTTACGGAAATCTGAGGGTTTTGGGGCCGAAACACAGTTTACTAGCTCAGGCGTCAAATGTTCCAAGTAAACTAAGATCAGATTTTAAGTTAAGTAGATACATTAATTTAGTTTAAATATTACCATTTCTTTACGTCCATAAATAATAATTCTTATTATTATGATCATACAAACACGTAACACCGCTCGCTAAGATATCTCCAAGGAAACATCGTGATTTCAATACAACTTTACTGTCATTTCTTGATGAAATCGTAATGAACCGCGTTACCTGTTTGAATGGTCATAGCAAAATAAAAAATAAACCTATGTCTTAATCATGTTTAACGCTAAAAGTATCTAATGAGGTTTCGTACAAGTGGCCTAAAATCTTAACTAAAGCAAGACAAGGATATTGGTACCTAATTATATGTTACATGTTTTACTTTACATACCATTTTATACCTTATTACATGTTTTATACCTACTCTTTCTCATAGTCTGTTCACTCAAAACAGTACGACTAATGTAAATTGAGCTCTTGAGGGCTCTCCAATTTGTTTGCAGAATGTTTTTACTCGAATGTTCGCAGCGAGTTTCTTCAAGCGAGCGTCAATTGCGGCTCTAATGAGCAATAATGATGAAACAGTTCCCGTAACTTTTGCTGTATTTGCGGCGTTTTATTATTTTATTTCGATGCTAACAGGTGTTATGGAGCGCGATAATAACACTTTAAATTCAGTGGCTTGAATATTTAAATTTTAGAAGTTATTTTTTTACGGTTAATTATGTGTAAGTACTATTGCAGATGTTTACGTATAAGTACAACGTTCATACACTCACACACATAAAACCACGCTTTAGGATGCCCTATGATGCGGTAGGCGTGCGTACGTGTTTCCTTGCAGCTGTGGCCCTGGGTCTTTCAAGCGGGGCGTGAAAAAGCATCTGTCAGGTCATCATACGGGTGGCTATTAGTGCTGGCTGCACTAATCGTCATTGCTTCTTGATTCCGTCTTCGCTTTCCATCAGGCGAAAGGGAGGGAGTCACTTTGATGAACCATTATAAAAAAGGCATGGACACACACACAAGCTTCGAATCGAGAACACAGCAGTTTTTCTGCTCATCACACAATTGTTTGCCCAGGCTAGGGATCGAACCCGGATCCACATCGCGAAAGCAGAGTCAACTATCATATACCTACTGCCACTCATATTCTAAGAATAATATTTTATGCATTTTCTACTAATATTAGCTGGATACACAAAGTGAAATTATTTGAATTAGTGTTTTAAGATCAGAGGACCTATTATTAAACCTCTGTGAGGTGTAATGGTTCAATGTATTATAACAATGTACCTACTATTAATTCAGTGTATAATAACGTAAGTATTAATAATTAAAAAATATGGTCTAGACCTAAGTATATTATTATCTAATGGTTATAGTGTAGGTACTGTGCTAATATTTCTGATACTTCAACATGTTTGCCATGTTTTTAACTGATTTACGGAATGGGATAATGTAAATTACACGGCTTAAGACATAATACAGAGTCCCTTGGGAGAGGTTGGGGTATTTTCCAAGTTTCGTCATAATATTTTTTAAAAACATTCGATAGGTGTATAATTCTATGGTGTAGTAGCTATTTTTCTTTTCTTTTATGCATAAGACAGTTATATGTTAGTTAACATAAAACCTATTTTCATTTCAGGGACACGGGAAGAAGGATGATTCATCTTCATCATCATCATCATCCTCTTCATCCTCGTCATCGGAGGAAGACAACAAGATCAACGACTGCGATGATGATAATGACCATCACCACGTTAGTATTAGTTAAAACTTTGTATTTGAGTTGCCGTGGGGTACCGGCTTAGAATAGCCCCCCAACTCATTCCGCGGGTGCCGTAGAAGGCGTCTAAGAACCAGAAGGTGGGCAGAAACACCTTCTTAGTACAACACCCCTCCATAAACTGCACTCGCCAAACCGCCTGCCAAGCGTGGCGAGTATTGGCAAAAAATCCCACATGAACATGACAAATAGAACCAGGCCCCCAGTCCCCGGCAGCTTCGCTATTCCTGGCTACGGTAGCGGCCACGGTAACGGAGGGGCAGGGGGTGATAAGAATCCCCGGCAGACGCCCGGCTACCACCCTCAACAACGACAAAGGTAGCAGGACGACGTTGGATGCAGGCCGATTCCAACCGGTCGTTTTGGAAATTTCTAGGGGAGGCATATGTTCAGCAGTGGACGTCATATGGCTGAGATGATGATGATGATTTGAGATTATTTTGGTGCAAGTGTGGAAAGTGTGTCATTGTCAATGAACTTTGATTGGTGTTGTCATAGTTATAAGGCGAGATTTAACATGGTCAGGTTGAGTAGGAATGATCTCTTGGTTTGTGTATCAACCGATATTTATCACTAGTTTGAAATACTGAAATAATATACAGCAAATCAACGAACCATATACCGCTTAAAGTTAAAGTACTACTTTACGGATACCTATTTTTTTTTAAATATAAAATAACATGATAAAATGCATATTTAAAACATTATGCTAGTTAATAGATACTCTTTATTATATGTTTTTCGAAGCACTAACGCCATATAAACCAAACAAAATATTGCCATTTTGGACAGAAAAAATACATATACATTGGACCAGTTAGCTATGTAATAAAATGATTATTAACGGGATATTTACCGTGGTAAGGTTGTTGTACAACCTTATCACGGTAAATATCCCGTTTATAATCATATGACTTTAGAGAACAACCGTGATAGTTTAAAACAGTGTTTTATGTAATAAAATTATTATAAATGTCACAAATTGTACATTAGGAATATACTGAACGTAGGTATTTGCCTGATAGTGAGCCTCTCGCATTCCTATGATATTCGTAGTGCGAACTACTACGTCCTACGAAGAAATAATAAGCGTACTTATTCGTAGACTACGCCGCGTTTCTCTATGCTTGTCACCCGAGGGCCCCGAGGCATACCTGTTTGGGTTGATAAACAATTGTTTGTCTCGGTGTTCGCCAATGATTTAATTTGTTATAAGGTGCGTTCGTTTAGCTTTGATGGCATTGGTGGCGTTGTCATTGATGGCTATTTTCTTAAAGCGTTCGTAAAGCTCAAAAATGTTATTTTTACCACTTTCGCCACTTTTGCCCACACTCTACTCGAACGCTCAACTGAGCATTAGACCTAAAATAGCATTATTATGTTATGAAACACAAAGTTGTCAAAAAACGATCACAAACAACCATGCTCTGGACGTGGGTAAAAAATAGCACTTTTTTGTACCAAAAATAACTCTTTTTTAGCTTTCCGAACGCTGAACTAAAAGAGACATAAACGACGTTTTCAAACACGAACTCCCTTGTGAGCGTTTTAGCATTTGGGGTCTATTCGAATGCACTAATAGTGTCCTCAAACAAAACTTATCCACATACACAATCACGATATTGAACAGCCCATTTCTAAAGCTGAAAACTGTATAAAGATCTTATTATATGTGCTGATTATACTTACTCGTATTATAAATTAGCTTGCAACACAGCATGATGGCTATTATAAACAAATCTCACGCTACTGTAACCATTGTACAACTAGAGCATAGAACAAGCCATTTTGTCCGAGAAATTTAAGAATGATGTTTATAATATTGATATTTAAGGAAATGACACGGTAACATAGATAATGTAACCGTGGAAATGGGCACGAAGTATACACTCAGTTTTTCACTTTAAATGCGAGGAAATGAAACAGCTATATTTTAAATATTTTTTGTATAAGTTTGAGTAAGTATTATTATTTAAATGAAGTCTTTGATTCGTGTGCATAAGCCAATTAAAAAATAGAAAACGCGAAATTCGACAAAAGTAACGCCTGGGCAAAGACCCATATTACCAGTAAATACCCTAACTGGGTAACCCTAAATGGGTATTTAATAATGACCCACTGAATCTTCCTATATGAAAATACTATTATTAGCTGAGGCTGAAAATATTAGCTGAGGTTCATTTTGTAGTATATATTTTGGACAGTACACTTAAAATAATAGTTTTCAAGCCCTTGTGTTTAAAAACAGACTTTATACATTAAAGCATAAAAGCTTTTTAAGTCAGCTTTCATAGAACTAGAAGTGAATAATATACTTTACAAATACTATAAACACTGAACCCATTCAATAATTATATTTATTTGTGACTTCCGTTAAAATATACATGACATTTATTTTCTAATGTTTTAATTTACTTCTTTCTTTATGTTTCAGCATAAAAAGGGCAAGCACTTCAAGAGGAGATGCAATAACGACTAAACACCAGTTAGTGGGAATTACATCTAATCCTTTGACTATACTCTACACCCTGAGCATAATGTATTTAGATATAAAGAAATAAGTACTTGCATATAGACATATAAGTCGTAATAAGTACTTGATACAGGTACATACTGGTATTTCTCCAATATCACTAAATAGGTATAAAAATAAATAGGTATATTTTACTTTTTTAACAAATTGTTTTAAAAAATTACCATTTTGCGATTTTTATGTACATAATATGTCAGTTCTATGTTAATAAAATCTTTAAAATATTATGTAAGTATAGTAGAAGTATTTTATTTCATACATGTTGTATTGGCAAATGATTGTATATATCATAATAACATTTTTTTTTCTTTAATATGTCTCTCAAATCAGAATCAAAAAAACACTCAAAAGTAATATACGAGTACTCGTTTCAATGTTTTTGACGCTCTGAAAACTTTCCGACCCTAGTGCTGGCACTCGCACTGGACCCGTATGGAGGATTATTGCCAATACACCCTTTTTACATTTGATAGGCAACTGTTTGACCATATCTCACTTGATGGTCAGTAATGAGGTTGGAGGTGGTATCACACTCGGTAGACCTCGAATAGCGACTGCCTTTCAGGGGCAGTGGTATAACACACAGAAAATTGAGGGTGGTAGCTAGCCAAGTGGAAACCAGAAGTGCCCTACCACCATGCTTTGGATTTCATCGCGTGTTAACTTCAACTAAAGCTGCATCTTGGTTAAATGAAGTGAATCTTGGCTTCAAGGCCGAGGTGGGGATCGATCACGTTGCCACCTAATCGACGGCCGACCCGTTTTACCGCTGTACTACCCTTGCTTCGTATTTATTCTTCTATCCCTGAAATTCAAATCCAAATTCAAAGTGAGTGCAAAAGGTCCCATACCTGGGACACGAGACGTTCCTGCCTACAACATGGCCTTATAGCCGTTCTCTTAACTCCTAAGACGAGCAGCTGGAACTGACGTGCCCTCCAAAGGTCTGAAGCGATCAGTTGAACATGCCAGAGAAAGCACTATCTATAATCCAAGTAGGGATGCAGAAAACATAACTTGGTCAAGGGTTTAGAACGGCCTTTATATCACTTGTACCATTGGAAAGTATAATTAGTGATACTACTGATGTCAATTTATATCATTAGTACCATTAAATAAAACACTAGAGTCAGATTCCAAGGTTTACTTATTAATAACTTTGGTCAGTAGGTGCCATAACGACAAGGCAAGGTTATGAATCGTCAGTTCTAATTGCTTAAGAACTCGAGAGGCACCTAGACCCCATAGTCCTATCACACAGATATGAAAATATATGGGTTTTTATGCGAATATGCCAGCTCATAAAAGCGACCTCAATTTAGTACGTACAATACCTATTATTCATTAATTTTAACTTTTCTGGCGTCAAACAATGTTTAATTATAAGTAAATAGGTACGCGGATAAAAGCGAGGCATTTCAATCACGAAGCGCCTAACATGCCGCGTGTGGCATTTTTCATTTGGCGGCTTCAGTTTGGTGTCAAAGGATATGCTGGTATACGAATATGTGGTTTGTATTACACTGGTTTCACATATTGTAAGGGATTACAGTGTAAACTATTCACGATTGAAAATTATATGGTGAGATTAATGTAAGATTGAACAAAGGTATACTTACTTCAGTAATTTTCAGGTTCAGTAGGTAAACATAAATGGGTAAAACGATAGATGTTGCGTGATGCGGTTGTTTCGTTTTCTTTCAAATCGAAAGCAGGTCATTAAAAAACTCTTATACAAAACACTATCTGAACTGTTATTCGTAAAGTATAGCGGCTTGAAGCTGGTCTACATTGAATATGAAAATGTAAACAAAAATCTGTCTAAAACTGATATATACTGATACACGATACTTTTATCCCCCAAGAGAAATGAGTATCGTGGGCAGTTGCCATAGAGACCAACTCTTCATCTGAATCAACTTGGAAAAATACATCTCATTCATAGCTCGGCCTTCGCGTACACAGGTAAAACATTAGATAGGTACAATTTAAATTTTACTTCACATTGTCGTGTGTTTGTTGTACATAGAACTAAAAATATATCATGTTTTTTTGTTCCTCATCCATCGCTACTAAGTGATGGATGAGGAACGAAAAAACATGATCGAGAGTAGATATTCTTACCTTAGATTAAAAAACTCTTAGTCGTTTGAAGATCATCATCTCTTTTCAAATGGACGAAGGGGTGAGCAACTTCTACCTACAGGTCTGATCGATTCGAAAATTGCTATCTGGTTACTTCATCATCATCACCATCATCAGCCCACATTCGTCCACTGTGTGGCAATGTGGCCAGCCCTTTGCCACTTCAGCTTGCTTAATCTTTGAGCTATGTCGATTACTTTGGTTCTCTGTCGGATAACTTCATTAAGAATCTTTTTCTTCAGAGAAACCCCGAGCATAGCTCTCTCCATAGCTCGCTGAGCGACCTTAAATTTGTGGACTAGTCCCACAGTGAGTGTCAAAGTTTCAGCTCCATAGGTCATGACGGTTACTTCAATGATATTTAATAAATTCTTGATCTAATGCTGTAACATGAACTGGAATCTTCAGGTTACTAAATTTCTCATCAACTTAACTTAACTAAATGGGATCAGGGGTGGCCATGGCCCCTTCATGAACGGGTTATTGATACATATGTTGGTGATATAGTATTCTGTATCTAGTATCTGTAGCATGACCTGGAATCTGCAGGATACTAAACTCCTCATCAACTTACGTCATCATAAGTATATAGGCCCAATGTGCCATCCCATAGCCTTAATGAACGGGTTATTGATAAACATGTAGGTGATATAGTATTCTTGATATAATGCTGTAGCATGACCTGAAATCTGCAGGATACTAAACTCCTCGTCAACTTACATCATCATAAGTTTATAGGCCCAATGGGCCATCCCATGGGCACCCCTTAATGAACGGGTTATTGATAAACATGTAGGTGATATAGTATTCTTGATATAATGCTGTAGCATGACCTGAAATCTGCAGGATACTAAACTCCTCGTCAACTTACATCATCATAAGTTTATAGGCCCAATGGGCCATCCCATGGGCACCCCTTAATGAACGGGTTATTGATAAACATGTAGGTGATATAGTATTCTTGATATAATGCTGTAGCATGACCTGAAATCTGCAGGATACTAAACTCCTCGTCAACTTACATCATCATAAGTTTATAGGCCCAATGGGCCATCCCATAGCCACCCCTTAATGAACGGGTTATTGATAAACATGTAGGTGATATAGTATTCTTGATATAATGCTGTAGCATGACCTGAAATCTGCAGGATACTAAACTCCTCGTCAACTTACATCATCATAAGTTTATAGGCCCAATGGGCCATCCCATGGGCACCCCTTAATGAACGGGTTATTGATAAACATGTAGGTGATATAGTATTCTTGATATAATGCTGTAGCATGACCTGAAATCTGCAGGATATTAAACTCCTCATCAACTTACATCATCATAAGTATATAGGCCCAATGGGCCATCCCATAGCCACCCCTTAATGAACGGGTTATTGATAAACATGTAGGTGATATAGTATTCTTGATATAATGCTGTAGCATGACCTGAAATCTTCAGGATACTAAACTCCTCATCAACTTACATCATCATAAGTATATAGGCCCAATGGGCCATCCCATGGCCACCCCTTAATGAACGGGTTATTGATAAATATGTAGGTGATATAGTATTCTTGATATAATGCTGTAGCATGACCTAAAATCTGCAGGATACTAAACTCCTCATCAACTTCCATCATCATAAGTATATAGGCCCAATGGGCCATCCCATGGCCACCCCTTAATGAACGGGTTATTGATAAATATGTAGGTGATATAGTATTCTTGATATAATGCTGTAGCATGATCTGGAATCTGCAGGATACTAAACTCCTCATCAACTTACATCATCATAAGTATATAGGCCCAAGGGGCCATCCCATAGCAACCCCTTAATTAACGGGTTATTGATACATATGTAGGTGATTATTGAAGATTTAAAGAAGGTTTTTGTTACTTTATATTTTTTATGTCAGGGTCTTATTTTAAATGTATATGTGAACAAACCTGCCAAATGTAAATCCGAAATACACGTAGATTTTAACTACTAATACAACATGCTTAAATTTAGGTCTTACCTATACCCTTATCCTTAAACATTTTTTTTTTATCTTAATTGTAACAGTAATACGTAACTCTACTAAAGTGGATACATAATTAATTAAAATATCCACAAGTATTTTGTATAGTTACTGTGAAAACAAAAGAGAGTAGAATAGATAAAATTAATTATTTAGTCTAATTAGTGTATAAAAAGTAGATAAAAATTGTAGGCATTATGAATGATAAAGTGCTCTCAAAACTCATCATGAAACGCTCGTTAGCAAGCTCGCAATACAGGCTCGGTTCGGCGACTTCGGTTCTCAAGTTTTGTTGGGAGCTGAGATGGTTGTCTATTTTCAGATGAACTGACCAACTGTTCTACTAACAATAATACTTACCTGTTATAGTAATTTTGACACAGTAAGTTTCAATAGAATTTCAAACACAATAGAGTATTAATGAATGGAAATCGTGAGCTTTAAAGTTATGATTTTTGTGCACAGAAGCAGAAACTATTATCCTAACTTTTTCTATCAACTGCTTGTACTCTTCCAACGTTAAAAAGCCACATAAGAAGAAGAAGAATAAATACTTGTATGATTCCGTGTTGTTGTTGGTATCAGCAAAGTATTTGGAGCGCGCGGCCTCCAGTAAGTAGAACTACTTCGCGACAAATATATAAACAAAATTGTTCTTAGATGCTACGAATAATAATAAGTCAGGAAGCATAACTCAGAACAAATTCCACACAAAAAGTGGTCCTTCAAACCAAAGCGACGTATGATTCCAAATACGAATTACTTCTGAGGTTACAAATAGACATTTTTGGTTATTGGTTTAAATTCAGAAGGAAAGCAGGGATTGGTTCACGCGCGCGCAGCACCGTCTACTATGACAACTGAGTCGTAGCGGCGTGGACGATGTAATGCAACAAGTGGATTGGACCAAGTCAATAATATACACAATGTTTTTTATTTGTTTTTTTTTATATCGGATACTTTTTACATTTCAATGAATTTTATGTCCCGCCAATTATGATTAATTTATTAAGTTTTCGTCTAGAAGTAATTAGAAGAGACTCTTTCTTCGCAATGTAGTGAAGTGAGATTAAAAAACTTTCGCATATTCATTTTACCAAAAATATATTTAACTAGCTGACGCCCGCGACTACGTCTGCGCAGGGTTAGTACTTCGAGGAGCTTATTATCTTATCCAAGACCTCACCCTGACCAGACCTCCATCTATCATTATACCAAAATGTCATAAAATATGTACATGGTCAAACGCAATTGCTATAATAGAAATCCAAGAGTAAATATGAGAAAATTTAAATACTTAGTGTATCAATCAGTAAACACTAATAATAAAAGACAGGACTTACGAGTACATACAAATATAAAATTTATCACCATTGAAAAAACTGTCATTACATTTCATCACCCTTGACGGTATTTGTGTTACATTTCATCCCCTTGACGGTCGCCGAGCACGTCTAGTGTATCGAGCTGTCAAAATAATAGCGAGCGATACAAGCTTAAGGCACAAACAAAAAAAAACAAACAACTTAAATGTAGGCGTTGAAAACACCGCTGCTTACCCCTTCGAGTATATTTAGGCGAAACCATTTTTCAGTGATGTTGATGTTTTTTTCGGGACGAATCATCAGCGTAAAATTGCTTAATATAAGATTCGATATACATAATAACATAACTAAAACAGTAGGTTCTTACTGTACCTGGGATGATCTGCAGTTTTGTGTAACATGGTACATATACAATTACTTTCAATTTACTTTTTTATTTTTATTTTCGTCAAAACGAACGGAGTAAGTATATAATGCTGGTTTTCACAAGCATCTAGTCATACTCTTGTCTTTCTAGCTTAAGTGCAGAGAGGCATTTTTTTTACTGCATTGGATCGACAAGAAAATGAAAATAAAACAAATTATGCAAAATACATTGCTGTTACATTTCAATATTCAGTTCTGTAAGAAATATACATTAAACAAAAATAGACTGACTTTATTTTGCATGGTATTGACCATCTCGGTTTGTATACGTATTTGAACATATGTTAATATAATTATAATTTTGCTACTACTTATTAATAAAAGTGATTCCTGGACATTTTAATCTTGTATGGATCCTGCACCACTTCACAACACATGCTGGCATGATGATTCACAGCTGTAGTTCACAATGATAAAAATTAAAATGTATGCGAAGAATTCACGTGTGCTCGCTTGCAAGAAAAATGTCCGACTGATGACGTACTGAACACGACTTTTAAGCCCCGCCTACTTGAACACGACTTTTGTTGGGTCATTTTTTTAACGCAGTTACTGTTCCTGACTTATTATTATTCGTAGCTTAGATGCGATGTGGACATCCCTGCATACGTCTCGCGCTGTACACTTGTACCTGCCTTAATCAATACTAGTAAGAAAGACGTTCTACAAGATATTTACTTACTTTGTTTTTAGCAACAGACTTCCAAATAAAAAGGATGTTATGAGTTAAATCCTCATTTTTTGGAAGTCTATTGCAATAATCAATATAATAATATATATAATTAATAACTCATAACTTTTTTATAAGCGAAACTATTTTGATGATTATCTTTCATTTGAAAGCTGGTGCTTCTCATGTGATCTTATTTAAATTTGAACAAGATCTTACCAGTAGTTTTTTATAATACTTTGTCATCAACATCGGCAATAATACAAATTTTGTTCATAAATTGTTATTTTAATAGTGTTAAAAATCAGCTAATGTTAATGTGTGTGTGTCTTGTGTATCTTTAATTTAAACCACGATGTATCTACCTTTCAGTAAAGCTTTGCAAGAACGACTATTATTTAAGCGTATATATATCCATAAACATGTTGATATGGGGTAAAATAAAACTTCTAGAAGTGTTTCATTACTATCTTACTTGATGGCTAGTGATAATGCGGTTGAAAGGCAAACTATATCTCAAGAACAGCCACTGGAAAACACCGTTAACAGACAAATTGTGTAAATGTAACAGAAAACCTCAAGAGCGTTCAAACAATACTGCTTCAATAAGTCTCGTGAGTTTGACAAACCATCCATACATATAAAAATGAACCCCTATTTCTCCTGGTCACGCTATAACTTGAGAACGGATGGAACAATCTAGCTAATTCTTTTTTTGTGTTAATTATTGTCAGGAGAACGTTCTTATGCAAGAAAATCCTAGAAAAGATGGAAGGTTATGGCGAGGCCGTAGGCCGAGCCTACTAGCTAATTATATTCTTAATAAACAAGTAATTGGTGAGATGGGTAAGTCGTTCGTATGATGGCAAGCCGATTACAGTTGCACTAGGGCCCAGATCTTCAAAATTCAAAGTTCTGCTCGACAGTGAATGCAGTGAATGCGCTCGTCACCACGGCTTAGTCGCATTCGCCTAATAATTTTACTTGTTACAGTGCCTCTAAATCCCTAACACTGTAGGGGAACTGTAGTCATAATGGACCCTACGGACATAACAAAACATTGCGATTACTTTGAAACTATTAACACCATGTACCATAATGGTTTATGCAGCTAAATCAAAAGAGCCTCCCTCTCGGTCAGTATCTGCAAGATTGTCATACGTTCATACTGATTTAGAAAAATAATAATTTTTTACTTGCTTTATTTTTTATGGGCTTAGTTATTTTGATTGTATTGTTGTTACATAAAGAACAAACGATTTAAAAGACCATGCGTAGCAGTAAAACATTAAATATTACATAAAGGCAAATGGACCCGGGAAAACGTTTTACCTTCTTGTGTTTTTGATTTTCATCTTCATTTTTCGCAGAATGTCGAAAAGCCAGTGGTTTCATTTACGGTTTACAGTAGCAAGTAACTTGTGTTTAGGTTCATATTAATTTTCATGACGATTTATAAGATGAAACTGATAGTGATTTGATACAATCTATATATATTTAAAAATGAACCCCTATTTCTCCTGATCACACTATAATTCTTTTCTGTTGTGATAATTATTGTCAGAAGAAGGTTCTTAATGAAAGAAAAACCAAGAAAAGATTGAAAGTTATGACGAGCCCAAAGGCTGAGCCTTCTACGCGAATGAGTTCGCAGGCATTTGCTAGTTAGAGATAAAATTAAATAGTTGCACTGATTAGTAAAAACAAAAAGTTTTTCTTAAGTGTCCCGTATTGCTTTTAGTTTAATACGCATTTATGCGTCCTCAACGTGCGTATAGGTCCTCAACTACTACTATTTGAGTTTTTACCATATTATTTTTTTGTTGATCGACCTTGCTCTTCTTTAGAAGTACCTGCAGGATTAATGACTCAGTATGGGACAGGTTGTATATAATTAAAGGTATTTATAGTACTTATATATCCAATTTAGTATTTGGTATGGATGTAGTCCTCACCAATCCTTGTAGATATCAAGAGTCCTGCCAGCTATACTTGTCATCTGACTTGCACCACCCAAGGACTTGTACTCATTCTTTGGATTTCTCTTTTAAGGACGATGATGACTCGGCCCCCAATATTGAATGACATAATATTATTATAGGTATATAGGAATGCGCAGAAAATGTCTATACCACATAAACATTTATCCAGAATATAAAAAGCATGCCATATTAAAATCCAGAATCTATGGAGTCCCTGCACATAAGCAAACATGTCATCAAACATCTATTCTGTCCAGCAGTAACAGCGCCGAGTAGCCTCATATAATAGGTATTTATTTAGTGCACAATATTAAATTATGTGGATTAGAATCGATAACTGGTCAATATAGTGAAAGAAAAATATACATATTTTTTTATTATTATGTATCCATATTCATTGCTCTCAAAATCTGTTTCAGTGTAACGTAATCGCATCGTCAACGTATTTAGTACAAACTATCATTTATTTAGTACAATATTGGCATAGATAACTCATGGTTTGTACTGAATACTTAAACGATACGGTTACGTTACACTTAAGAAGTGCTTGGCCCACTTTTCTTTAATACAGCAGTGCCGTCGTGCATTCAGTCGCGCAATGGTTTTAGCCGTGGAGCGGCGAATATGGGTTCATGACATAAAATAAATATTTGTTATTTGTTCTTTTACTTTCATCAACAGTTATCGAAACCACCCCGATAATATCTTATATAATGTATTTTTACAAAAATATTTTAAAGCGGGACATAGTCTATGTGTTAATCTTTGGCTTAGGCCGTCTCCATTTCATATTTCAGTCAAATCCATTGCGTTATGTCAGCGTAAAGAAGTATCTAACATATACACATACTCATTAACTCTAGCATTTATTAATGCGGTAGGGAGTTAGGAGTAGGATTTGCATTTATAATATTAGTATGAAGTGTCATAAAAATAAAAATAAATATTTAATTTATATTCGTAGGATGAAATAATATAAAATAAAATGCAATTTAATTAGTAGGATGTTGAATATATTTTGTTAGAAATTTCGTATATAATTTTCTTTTAGATAAAGTCTTGGTTGACTTATGACATAAATCTAACATATAGGATGTTGAATTAATATCCACGAGCCGGTTGGTTTTAATAACGAAAAGCACTAAAACTATTATAATAGGTACAATAATACCCAACTTACATTATTATGTGTGGAAACCCCAACAAATGTTGCTATCCTGTAGACAGTTAAAATATCTCAATCGACTACCAGTGGGCAGCGCTCCCAGAATACTCAAAGATGAATCAGTAAGAAAAGATGAATATTTTTTCGACTGAGATAAATCTGACGATGATTTATGTACTCATATACGCAGTCGAGACTATTTGAACAATGATAAATAAAGACCGTCGAAGTCAATTGGTACAAATAAGTTCAATTGGCGATGTCAATGCGCGATGAGCGTTTATTGTTGGCCATCAAGTACTTCTTAATTTATTTGCGTCAAAACGTACGATCAGCTCTGACTTGTTGCTTAAAATTCCCGTGGAAACATAATGTTCAAAATCTTTATTCTGCTTTACTCATTCATACTGTTGACTCAAGAGTTGGTACTGAAAAGTACCATCGATGACGTACAGAATTACTATGGAATTGAAAACGTTGATACATCTGAAGAAACTCCTATAATTATTCGAGAAATAAATAAAGGAGACACAAAACAGTACAAATACAAAATAATCATCCCCACCGATAAGAATGGCGATTATGAAGATGACTTCAAAGATTACGTCATAATTAAATCGAAGAGGAGATCAATCGATGTGGTCCCTTACACATTAATAAAACGTTTAGACAAAATAAAGTACATGATTATATGGCTAAATTTATATTGCGATATGCATCCGGATTGTGACAAATCCATACTAAATGACGAATTGAGAAAGGTAAGCACAAATATTTTATAATACCAAGAAGAATGGTGATTGATACTCGTTTATCAGTAGTCAGTTTTTATCATTAACTATGTGACCGCTTATAGAAAATAGTATTATATATTTGGAATTGGCCATCGATTTATCAGAATTTCGCAATAAATGATAAGTTAGTTAGAGATAATAATACAATTAAACGTAGGTAAAATACAATTTGAAATCGTATTTATGTCAAACATTACTAAGAATATGAGCAATTTGAATGAGTTAATATTATAGTTAGTTGAGCTCTAAATACTGTCCATAAATACATAAAGGAAGCATAGTTTATTTATAATGTTTGCGGACATTATCGTGTTAGTGTCACGTCGTCTCTTCGGTACACATTGTCGATAAACGTCGTGGATAAGAATACTGTCCCATTGGTATAAAATGACGACTACGTCCACGCGTGTAGTCGTGTTCAGTATCTTGGTTCATTTGTTGATTCATGTCACTGCTGCACCCTTTTCTGCCCAAGATATTCTTGAAATATTTGGTAATCCACTGGAAGACATTAAAAGATCGCTGTTTACGCAAGTGAACACTGAAGAATTGAAGACATTTACGGAAAAACCGAAAAAAGAAAAAAATGGAGCTGATGCTGCCCCAAAAATGATAATTGTCCCGCCAAATACTGAGATGTGTAAAGACGGATCGCAGAGAGACATAAACGGAGTGTGCAGACACCCATGGTGATCTCATGCTAACAAACAAAGTTCCCGACTTAGTTTAATCGATGCATCTAATCGAAATGGACGTAAAAAGTTTGTTTTTTATAGTGACAATGGTTATGAGTATGTGTTGTGTTGGAGAGGCGGGTGTGGTGTTTAATTTTCATGACAAGCTTAAAATGGCGACTACTACTACCACTACAACTGAGAAAATCGATACTAGCCAAGTGATAAGAGTGCCAGAACTGGACTGTCCTCTCGGCCAAAGACGCGACCAGCTGGGCAATTGTAGGCAAAGATTGTAGAGGTACGATTATGAAAATAACAACTGACTCATTTTATTTTACATTGGTTTAACCCGCCTATTCTATACACTTGTTGTTTGACAAGTTTACCTAAAATTAAATACCTATTAAATAATTTTAATTCAACGAATATTTGTAACCTGTTTTGATAACTCATGTTGTTCATGTCCTATTATCTTTTGTTTATTGAGCTGAATTATTAAGCGAGTTAAAAAAGTAATTGTTAACTACTGAAACTGCAAGCACTAAATATTTCTATAGGGCTTTTGAAACAACATTTTGAGCTCTACTTAGTCCGCGTTTTTGTGCCAAAATCGTTGTACCAGTCTTGACTAGGCCAATCATTAGGTAAATCGACAGGTCCGGCTCAGATACTTAGGGCACTAATATAAATTGTGAAAGTATGTTTGTTTGGATGAAGTTTTATTACTTTTCACACCATAAGTACTTAACCAGTAATAACACTGGTACTACGCTTATCTTGGTTACTCTGACGCGATGTTGGGCACACCTAATACATATAATATAGACATGGTGTGGTTTTAAAGAATAATATGAGGACTGAACCTGTGAATATAAAGCGGTTCTTTGGGTCACTTATCACTATGCAATATCACCAACTTTTGCTCAGAATACATTGGTCTACAAGTGCAATTTGAAAAATTTAATACTGACTTCCATTCCATTACTTTGGTAAAAATCAGTTATTGGAGTATAACTCAACACCGAATTTGATGAAATTTAAATGGGACTACACGGAAAACACCAGCTTTCAAACAAAGAATTTGGAGAATCGGTCCACCCAATCGAAAATTATGCGGTAACAAACAAAAAAAAAATACAGTCGAATTGAGTACCTTCTCCTTTTTGGAAGTCGGTAGAAAATAGCTTCGGCTGGTAGTTACCTATTACCATTATAGTAATAACTGACGAATGATTCTAATAAATAATATTTGTTGCAGGTGGTGTCATCAGTTGAAAAAACGCAAGATAAAGATACATAATTATGTACAGAAATTAAACGAGGAATAATATTGAAGAGGTTATTACAAATGTTACGTAAACTGTGCTTACGACGTAATATTATCAGTGGCTTATTTAAAATATAAATCAAAATTAGTATCTTAAAATTGTATTTAGGTAAAAAATACAAAAGTGTCTTGTTATTTTGTTTTGTAACTAAATTAAATAGGTATCTAATGCTTAAGGAGTATTTTTATAAGAAGTTTATTTCTTCGTGTTATATGCGTTTCTTTATGATCTACCTGATTACGGTACTTTGGTAACCTGTGGGCCTAGCATGAATAACTGCGTAAGTGTAACGTTACGTGTCGTTCACGTGAAACAGTACAAACTGTCGTGTGTCTAGGGCAACTGTGACACAGATAACTCATAGCTTGTACGCCGTAGCGTGACGTGTTGACGCTTACGATACGAATACATTTTCGCAAATTGTTTGTGCTACGGCTTCTGCCGTGCGTGATGATACGTTGATGTGATCGTCGACGAGCTCACCGATGTCAGATACTTTATCAGATATCGCCCTTGTACATAAGGTTGTTTTTCCAGCGTTTCTTGTCATCCCCGTCGTTTGTTTCACGGATGTTGTCAAAAATGCAACGACGTTTGCTCTTAGAGAATCGCACGACTGTTCACACCGGACGTTCTCGAAAAATATAAACAATACTCGTATATCTGCATAATCTGACTTGTATAATGTGTACTTACTTAGTCAGAAAACGAAGAATTGCAATGTATTTCAGGCACAACTGGTTTTCAAATATAAATGTTAACTAACCTTGATTGTAAAACCTTTCGGGTTGCAGGCCCTAAAACACGGGGACTCAAATATTTCTCACACACTGGAAAATCATAACCAATAAGTTTTATTATGAAAACTAACGTGGTTTGTACACATTTTATATTAAAAACGGGAATCACGTAAGTGTTATTTACGTGATACCCGTTTTTATATTAAAAAAAGTAAGTAAGTAGTACATTACATAACTGTACATTTTATCCGTTATGTCATAACCACATTCTTAATTGATTTTGGTCTTATTTTTATTTATATAGTTAAGAATTGTAATTAGTTAATATATTACGCTGTTGATTGCAATAAATAAATAAAATTAATTTTAACTGTTTTATATAAGACAAAAAGTTATTAAAATTATATTATGGATTATTTGTGATGAGAGTTTTACTTGCTTCTAAGTATAATTATTCAATTTTAGTCAGTCAGAAGACGCGGGTACGAGTCCCGTGACCCTTAGGAGATAATGTTTTTGCTCTTTAAATTAATAAATTTGATTTCTTTGAGATTTTTTTATTATGTCTTATTTTGATGATTGGCTGAAGCGGTTGGTATAGTGGAGTGCTGCATAAACCGGTTTCGTGACTTCTGAGCCACTTCCTCATAGAGCAATCGCGTACTCGGCTTCGGTCACGCTAGTACTGTTCTTAGAGAAATATGTTAGTGATTTGTTAATCATATTTTATGCCTCACATTTCACAGTCTCCCACCAAAATACAGAATGTAATATAAAGCATTTTTTTAAACAATGTCCAGCCGTGTCGTGCCTTTCAGTCACTGACGAGCGTCATAGGCGGTCTTGGCACGTGCGGTGTAAGTATTTGGAAGTGTAAAGATTTGTGAACGCCTCTATTTGTTTACCTACTTATAGATATAACAGAACATTTAAAATGGTTTTGCTTTTTTGTTACAAATGAGTGTTCTGTTTTTGACGTTGTTACTATTAATATGGAACTGTAATTGATACAAGACGTACTTGGCTGGCTTTTTAAATTATCATATTTACTGCACATTTCTTGAATTGTGTAAAATTCGTTTTTTTTTTAAATGGAAGCGACTGTCGATATAAAAATCAAACGTAAGGGAATTAATTTGGTACAGAATCTTAAAATGTGAATAAGTACTCGTATGTATAAGTATGATTTTAATATTATAACTATTGCTCCAGATTGCACGTGTCGATTGAGATAACATGAAGATAGTACATAATCGTTCGCCTTGAGCATCATAATCGTTTATTCAATTGTAATGGTTGATGGAGAGCCTATGCATAAAATACGAGATGATTATGTGACTTTCAAGTCAAAACATAATGTCGAATGCTGTGCGTGTCCAAAAGACAACACTTATAATTCTAATGAACCTATGAAACCAAAATCCAGGAACGAAGAAGAGTCATTCGAAGATAAAATTTCTATCCCTCTGCCGAAAATTAACCTTAAATGTCAAAATGGGTACTTACGTTCAGCAGATGGTGTTTGTACGGAGATATTTAATTAACATTTATGATTATTGTGATTTTAATTCATAAATATGCAGTTTTGTCTTGTTGCAGTAGTGAAATAAATAAACTTCTCTTGCTGTGAAATGATTGTATGTTAGAAATAGTAAGTGACCTGACGGGCAATTCATTCATCTGATAGTAAGCGTCATACTTACCGAAGACCTTTATCTTGTGAGATCTTTAAGATTTACAATTCAGCACGTAGCTGCACTGATTCTGACCACAAAGTCAGATACAAGTATGCTTCCATCTTTCATTCAAAACTTACCATCACTCAGATCCAGTTGACTTTCGCTGACCCACCAGCAGACCTACAAAATAAGCTAACTAGCTTCAGGCGGACCCCGTACGGCCATGGATGTGGGGTGGCCAGTACTATTGTAGAACTTTTCGGGCCGGCCAAATTCCAGGCCATAGCCTTACAACTATTCTCATGAGCCAAACAACGGGGGTCGACAACTAATCAGCCGTGCGATTCTCTAATGATTCGTGGACGAACTCGTCGACGAGCTCATCGATGTCAGATACTTTACGAGATATCGCCCTTGTACATAAGGTTGTTTTTCCTACGTTTCTTGTCATCTCGTCATATGTTTCACGGATGTTGTCAAAGATGCAACGTTGTTTGCTCTAAGAGAATCGCACAGCTGTCTCCGAAGCACGGGAGTGCCCAGTTAAATATGCTGCTACTCTTGGGTACACTCTTTCTAGTATGACCAACAAATCGTCAGAAATAAAGAGTATGACTCTGAGTCGGTAGGCCAGTCTAATGGCTCATAAAAAACTTTAAAAATCTTAATTTTAAGCCTTGGTCCTTATTTTTTGGGATCTCCCAAGTGTTCTGTGACACACAGAAAAACAAATTTTCATAATTCCTTTTTAGGTTTAGTACTTATACGGAGTACCCGGAAATAAAGTTTCAAAATTAATATTTAATCGAAACCTAAGTAACCTTCCTCCCATTTTTCGTACACCTAAGTATTGTTGAACCGATGTATATCCGATTTAATATAAATGTTGATGTAATGCTCTAATAAAATAAATTCAAGATGTAGTATATCCAATACCATTCGTTGGAATGGACGCGACGTCTGTGTTTTTTATTGCAATCGTTTTGAGTGTGTGTGCGGTGGGGAAGGCAGAAGCGGGCTTCAATTTTCACGAAAAGTTGCAAATCGTGACAAGCTTGACGACAACGGAAACCACAAAACCGGCTCAAATGATTACGGTACCAGATTTAAGCTGCCCGCTCGGCCAGAGGAGAGACGCACTTAATATTTGCAGACAAAAACTATAGAGGTGCGATTTTTTTTTCAGATAGACATGCAATTATTTGATTTTATGAGCAAATAAACATTTGAAACAATATATGTACGCTATATTCAAAGCATTAGGAACCTTAAGAGTTATTGCGGAAAAAATACTTTACTTTACTATACTTTGTACTATATTATAACTAAAATTTTATAATGAATATATTTTTTACCGAAAATAAGTACATATGATTTCTTTTTCGTTTCAGCTGGCCGCAAAAGAGAACATACATTTAAATTGGTTTGTGTTGTATAACTGTCGATAAATATTCCACAAGAATAATTACAAATATCAATTTTTATCTCTTCCAAGAACTGAATATTGTTGTTAGTGTCTCCGCTTGATAAATTAAAAAGGTCACTGTTATCTCCAACGGTGTCACTTAACACGTTACCTACTTGCATTCAGTTGAGTCGGAGAATTTAAACAAGAAAACAAGTTGATATACCACAATGAATTTATCTTGTTTCGTTTCGTGTTGTATTTTAATATCATCGTTTAATGTCTCTGTAAATGGTGATGTAAAGATTTTTGGAATTATACGAAATACCGCTACTAAAGTAAAGCAAGATGTGAGCGCTGTATTACCTGTTAAAACGTACGGCGGTGGATCCATAACCTTCAAGGACAGCGAAGAAGACTTGGCAGTTGACACCTCTACTAAACCTTCTGTAGTTACTTCTGATGCTTCTGTGCAACTAGGTGGTAAACAAGATGTTACTACACAAGCTACAGTAACTACTGCTGCTACAGTGACTACTGCTGAAACTGTAGTGACCACTACGCAGAGTAGTACGGGCAACAACAACGCGACAGAAAAGGACGGCAGAGAGAACTTTAAAGCTGGTTGTGCTACCGGGTTTATGCGTACTGCCGATGGAAGATGTAAACCTACATTTCGATAAAGATAATTAAAACTTTGGTGGAAATATGCTTATCTTTATTAGTGAATATATTTTGTAATACTTAACTAATTCACCAATCACTGTAATAATGTTGTAAAGAAAGACTAAATTATGTACCATTACTAAAATTAGTTAATAAATACAGTAAATACATTGAACACATTAACAAAGTGTTCGGATTAAGCCAATATATTTTGTAATACTTAACTAATTCACCAATCACTGTAATAATGTTGTAAAGAAAGACTAAATTATGTACCATTACTAAAATTAGTTAATAAATACAGTAAATACATTGAACACATTAACAAAGTGTTCGGATTAAGCCAATATATTTTGTAATACTTAACTAATTCACCAATCACTGTAATAATGTTGTAAAGAAAGACTAAATTATGTACCATTACTAAAATTAGTTAATAAATACAGTAAATACATTGAACACATTAACAAAGTGTTCGGATTAAGCCAATGGCGTTATAAAGTACCTTTATCATTACTATCCTACTCGTAGGCTAGTATTTCTATCTATCCTAATATAAATAACTAAAATGTATAAATAAGTACCCACAGATAAAACTATGATAAACATCCGATTCTACTAAACATATGTAACTTGTAACTAATTTTGAAAAGTGACATATACGGCTACCATCAGTTATTACTTATAGTTATTTGAAGTTTTTAATTAGCAGGAGTGATGGCAATCGCTTGAAACATCATACTAGGATCAACATTGGCAACAGGTTGAAAACCTGCAAATCTATCGCTTATGATATTATTTATTGTAGACATTGTAGTCACCTTCAAAGTTAGAACATCAGTGGTAGCTTGAGATACTCGTTCACTAGTACTTTCTTTATTATCTGCAGGTGGCTTAAAATTACTAGGGTCACTTTCAGAATTATTATTACTATTATTATTAGAAGGTTTAGAATCCTCAACATCATTTTGAGGCTCTACATTGTATATACCATTGTTTTTTTCGTCTTCTTGTGGGTCTCTGTATACTTCTGGTCTTATGTTTATCACTTGGCTTTCAAAATCTGGTTGTTCTCTGTTGTCTGGGTGTCCATGATTAGTAGAGGGCTCTCTTTGTATTCCGTTGTTGCTTACTTGTCCTCTATTATTTGTTGAACCCCTATTATTTGGTGGGCCCCTATTATTTGGCGGGCCCCTATTATCAGGTGGTCCTCTATAATCTGGTGGCCCCCTATTAGGTGGTGGCCCTCTATTAGATGGTGGCCCTCTATTAGATGGTGGGCCTCTATTAGATGGTGATCCTCCATTATCTGGAGATCTTTTCCAATCAGAATGTCCATTAAATCCTCTGTGATCAGGCCCTCCCATATTTGAGTAAAACTTAAAACTACGGGATTCAGCATCAATCTCGGAGTTTTGAGTTCTTTGATCTATAAAGAAATAAATTATTATGTCTTAAATGCTTTCAGTCTCTTCTACGCTACGATTTGTCTTGGGGTATATAAAAGGGATTACAGGTCACAATTCTGGACGTGAATGGTTACAATGAGAAATATATTTCAAAACTATGAATACTACTAAAACCACCTTATAAGATATTTTGTACAAAATTGTGTGCTGTGCATTCCGAAAAGCCAATTGACATGTTAAAGGTTATCTCTGTACTTTGTACAATATATTCATCAATTGAATTTATAATCTTACGGCACGGTTTTTTGTATTTAACGGCAATCGTTTAAAATAGAACAAAACGAAATATTTACCCTATTACTAAGGCTAGTCTGTACGTCTATCTGTTTCTATGTGTGCCTGTCTGTATAACTATCGCATCTTTACCAGCTTTACCGCATTTAAATTAACATTTGAAACTGTACATGATTAAAATAATACATACATACCGTACATAGTAATATGCCAATTAAAAATACATGTAAACGTCAAACTAGATAAAACTATAATGGAAATCCTAAAGTTCAAAAATAAACATCACTCGCCCTAATGACAAACACAACAAATACAATACCTAAATACGGATGGAAGTATGGAACCCAGGTTGACGGACCGGTTGGCGCAGTTGGTAGATCCTTCCTTCTGAGTCGCTGGCCCCGGGTTCGATCCCCGGACAGATCAAACATTTGAGTGCATGAACAGGTAGGTACTAGGTTTGTTTGACATGTGTCTGGGCGTGTATATGTAAATCAGTATCTATATCTGTCATCAGGTACAGGTACCATAGTATAGGTTCTGCCTATTTTGGAACCTGGCTTGGCGTGGATGTTGTAAAAAATATATCCGCGTCTGTCTGTCTGTTTATAGGCGAACCCTCGGTGCGCGAGTTCGACTTACCCTTCGCCTAGCCGGTTGTTTTGATTGGTCACTTCCAAGGGTTCCAGGTTCGATCCCTAGCCAAAGAAAATACTTGTGATGAGCAGAAATGTTTATCCTCGGCTCTTGGATTTTGAGAATCACAGTGCGGAGGTTACGTGTATACATGTAAGTATTTTTTGCATCTCTCCGAAAGTTCTTAAGTCTGCCTTTCTAACTGAGACATGCCTCCTGAACGAATTAACTTATCAAACAAGTACAATTTGAAAAATTTAATACTGATTTCCATTCTACTCAGTTATTGGAGTGTAACTCAAAAACTACTGGACTGAATTTGATAAAATTTAAATGGGACTACACGGGAGGCACCAGATTTCAAACAAAAGATAATAATTTTGTGAACTGGTTCAGCCTATCGAAACTGATGAGGTAACAAACATAAAAAATATACAGTCGAATTGAGTACCTTCTTCTTTTTGGAAATCTGTAGAAAAGTTAAACATGATGACATTTTGACGATTCGCTTATATAAAGACTTACATAAACGTTGGAAAATCCACCTTATGTACAAGGGCGATATCTCATAATGTATTTGACATCGGTGACCCCGTCGACGAGTTCGTCGACGAATCATTCACGGCAGGTCTATAAAGTCCATAAGACTGACAGTGTCACGTGATACTATCGACCTTGTGAATCTTATGCGCTGCTAGTTTTAGGCTGGAAATCTAGAATTATAGTGGTAGCCACCAAGATTGATCCGTACAAGTCTATGCTATTATCTACCTATAAGTATATTGATTTGCGTAATCTTTATACTTATAATAAAGGAGTAGAGAACATAAAATCTGTATTGGTGAAAAATGTCAAAAAAAGAAATGTCGATCAGACTTAAAATTACCTAAAAAAGAATATAAAGTTTTTGAAAAAAAAAACTGTGTCTGTATCACGCTCATTTCACTGCTCACGCATAACTTAAAAACTACCGCTCAGATTTCGATAAAATTTGGAATATGGATAGAATAGCGCCCGGAGCATTCAACAATAAACTTTTTATCTTGACTCGTCACATAAATCCAAGATGGCAGCTTGATCTCTCTATGGTATGGTATGGTTTCATATAAAACTCGTCATTTGAGTGGTCGGCGCTCATGAATTTCTATGGTACGGCTACAAAACGTAATAATTAAAAATGTAACACGTTTTGATAAATTTGCAAATATGCCCTAGAGATAGGATATTAATATCCTTATATTAATATCCTATCTCTAATTAAAACTTATAATTCTGTATTCTCTAAATGATATTTCTGGTTCCATTCACTTAAACTTGGTAAAAATAAACTTTAACGGGAATATTATAATACATGTTATTTTTAAATACAAGATAACAAATCCTCACACCTTTATATCCTCGAAAGGTTCAGCAGCGGTGTTTTAAATACTTTGCCATATATATTATTGGTCCCATTTAATAGGGGACAAGCCTATTGCCATCTACGGGATACTGTTACAGACTCTGGACTGCTATTGAGAATTTCTTTGCCAGAAAATCCCAATAACTGTCCTACCCAGGGATCGAACCCAAGACCTCGAGATCCCGAAATGGCGCTTCTACCACTACACCAAGGCAAGTGCGCGAAGGCACTGCCGGGCCATCTTATCAAATATAAGAAATGAAAACAGATTACTCGTAGTATCTAAAAATATAATATAATATTATTGCTAAATCTTTATATTCATTTCATTATCTTTATATCTATTGATAAATCCTTACCTACCTTAACTAAGATCTATTATATAGCTAGGTAAGAACTAATTTTACTATTTTAGAGATGATAATTACACATCCTCTGACGGGATTCGAACCAGCGTTTCCTGACAATCCGTGTCCGACGGCATTACCGCTGGACACTAAGGCACCCATCCGAACGTTTATAACTATTTATTATTTACAAACAATCTATGATACTCTATAATTCCAATTGTACAAAGGATAGCGCCTACCGAGACGTTAACACAGAGCATATAATTATAATATCACTGAAACCAGGTTTTGATTTTGTAGAAATATTTATTTGTAATGCGTACACAGTTACAGGTTTAGTATAATACATACAAAGCAGGCATATTCTGATTGTTAATAATTACATACACACTTATCAGCTATCCGGTGTAACAGGAATGACTTGGAACAGTGGAGGAAAACGTGATTTATAAGTATCCTGATACATAGCAGAGTCATTACTTCCAGGGAAGTCTTGAAAAGAAAATCTTGTATCGATATCAAATTCTGGTTCTAAAGTAGATGTTGATAGAGATTGTTGTTCCTTTTCGTTGACTGATCTTATGTCAATATTATCGCGTGGTAATGAACTTGGTGTGTTATCATGAGTATGTGAATTGGAAGGATTTTTTGAATCGGAATCCTCAGATTGAGTTAATGATTTCTCGTTTAGAGGAGACGGTGTATCTGTGAATCTTCTAGGTTCTTTTTCAACGTTTGACAAAGAAGGTTCTCTACGATACGAGGATCTGTCATAAAATGAAGGTGGTCTTTCGTCGTCATGAGGAGGTGGTCCTCTATCGTATCTGTCGTAGGGCGGAGGTGGGTCTCTATGGTATTGCGGTGGAGGTCTACCATAGTGGTAAGAAGGAGATCTACTTTCGTGTGGTGGTGGTCTATCATAATGATCTGGTGGATGGTTATGAGGTGGACCCCTTTCATGGGGTGGTGGTCCATCATGATAATCATGTGGTGGGCCTCTATCACGAGGAGGTGGGCCATATGGTGGAGGGCCCCTTTCATGAGGGGGAGGGCCTCTTTCATGGGGTGGAGGGCCTCTTTCATGGGGTGGAGGGCCTCTTTCATGGGGAGGAGGGCCTCTTTCGTGGGGTGGTGGCCCATCACGATAATCATGTGGTGGGCCTCTATCAGGAGGTGGTGGGCCATATGGTGGAGGACCTCTTGCATGCGGTGGATATCCGCCATGATGATCGGGTGGTGGGCCACCAGGTGGAGGACCTCTCTCATGGGGTGGTCCATCATGATAATCGGATGGTGGACGTTTATCATGAGGTGGTGGTTCACCGTAGTGATGGGTTCTACTGTAAGATGGTGGACTACTATGATGAGGAGGAGGAGACCTTCCATCTCGAGGAGGAAACCCATGATCTCTGTGATATCCCCCTCGGTCGCCTCTTTCATAGGAATTAAATCTACTATCATAATGATTTGATGACCTGTCATATGGAGGAGGATGATACGGAGGAGGACGATGGTGATCATACGATGGATGACCTCTATCATGAGGTGGCTTACCTTCATATCTTGGAGGAGGTGGAGGAGGTGGTCTATCATCAGGAATCTGTCTTCTGTCGTAATAATAAGATGATGGACCTCTGTCATTCGATGGTGGGTCTCTATTGAAATGTGACTGATAACTCTCTTGCCTTGGTGGTGGCGGAGGAGGTCTACTTGCATATTGAGATCGAAAGTCATTGTATCTTGATTGTTCATCAGATAGAGGTGGTGGGGGAGGGTTTTTATTATAAGATTCATAATTTGATTGACTTTGTTCTTCATTATAACCATTTCCATCGTGAGGCTTAGTTTGCTGTTTACTGTTCCAGTTTTCAGAAGAAGTTGACTCCCATGATTGACGTCGCTCTCTATTACCGATTTCTGATCTATGTTTTGGTGAGTTATTGTATAAATATGAAGGCCAGTTGTTTTGCGAAGTCCGTTTTTCTGATGAAAGAAAAACAGCTCACTTTAAAAACTACGAGTACTTTAATTTCATTGTATTTATTAAGTCCTTAGAAAGCCTTGTTATCGCCGTATTGTGTACATTGTTTTATTACGTGTACTAAGTACACCTATACCTACTACTCAATAAGTACTGCATACATGCCTTATTATGCGACAATAGTTAAAAACAAAAAAAAAAGAAAATTCCAATTACTTTAAAGGTAATGAAATAAATAAAATCCTACTAAACTGTGCTAATGGTTAATTAAAACCCTTAATATTTCTTATTCAGCTTATTGAAATGGAGTAAAAATATAATTCGCAAAATGTCCTGGCTTATTGAAGAGTCGATAGGTATTACAATAGACCATCTATGGGTATTACGATTAAATTGAGCGTGGATTTAACCCCATCAAAGATTACCGTTAAAATAACAAAATAAAAATAACATTTTACAAAGTCAATTTGCTAAAATTACTTATTGATTTTAGTTAGTCACACACTTGCATACTAGTTAATTAGTTACCTAGTTTATTCTTACTGATTTTGTGATATTATTACCAAACCAAATTCGATAAATACTACCTAAAAACGCTATAAAACGTTAATTTGTCATCTCTGTATACGTAAAATGAACTGAAATTTATTAGACATTTAATTATTATGTTTTACAAAGCAAATAAGTTAAAGACAAGTTCAAAATTGCCGAAGGCGACCACAGCATTATTTTTTCTTTTATCAAAATACATTGAAAAGCACAATATACAAGTGATGCAAGGCCTTGGTTGAAACCCGCGGAAGTCCGAGTTAGTGTTTGGTTAAGATCAGTTATACACACATACGAAATTTCACTTAGTATAGTCTATAATTTGTATAACAGTTAAACAGAACTAACCTCTTAAATCATCCTGTTGGGGCGCACTCGACACGATAAAGAACGCAGCACACAATGTTACTAGCACAAGTTTCAACATAATGCTATTTTATTTAAATCTATGAACAATTATCTTCTCATATCGAGTGCTAGTGTGATCTTCGTACCGGTGTTCCGGTTGGTAATGACGGATTCGTAAATACAACGTCATTGTTTGTTTTTGCAAACCAGTTCCTTCACGGCTGCTTCGAACTTGGTAAAGTTATCGAGAACAACCTTTTCCATAATCAGACGTCATCCATTTAAAATGATTCTTGGTATTCGTATAAGTCGTCATGTTTATCAACACCTTTTATGTTAAATTGTTGAAACTATTATTAAATAATACAATTCGCTATTTAAATTATTACGTTTATCTTTAGATCAAAATAACATTAACACGGATAAGGTTCTAATGTATTTATTGTTTTACCAACCGACTTCCAAAAAGGAGGAGGTACAATACGACTGTACGTTTTTTTATGTTTGTTACCTCATAACTTTCGATAGGATTAACCGATTCTCAAAATACTTTATTGTTTGAAAGCTGGAGCTTCTTCCGTGGTCTCATTTAAATTTTATTAAATTTGTTATAGTAGTTTTTAAGATACACTCCAATGACGGAATAGAATGGAAGTCGGTATAAAATTTTTCAAATTGTACTTGTTTTTTTAATGTTTGTAACCTCATAACTTTCGATAGGATTAACCGATTCGCAAAATTATTTTTTTGTGTGAAAGCTAGTTTATCAAATTCGGTCCAGTAGTTTTTGAGTTACATTCAAATAAATGAATAGAATGGAAGTCGGTATTACATTTTTCATATTGTACTTTTGTAAAATTGTGTTAAAATATACGGTGGATAAAATGTATGTAAATGCGTGCACGCAAGAGTATGCTAACAACAATCTAAACATGGAACAGATACAATTGAATAATTTGCTTAAAACGAATGCAGGGAAAGTCAAATTAAATTTGCATGTATATTGTAATTATTTTGATATAACTTCTATTTATAAATAAGCATCTACGAACATGTACGTACGGTTCTAGTAATTGAACGGTATGAGGAGGTACCCACCTGTATTTTAGTAATGGTGTAGGTATTTTACTAATTTTGTCCTACTACAAATTAAATGTGTACGTATAAGATCGACATATACGAAAAGTATAGTGGATACAGTCCAAAATATACGCAAAAATAACGGATCTATTAAGCACAAATTAGGGTCTAAGCACACTTAAATGTCTCGTCTCCCACCCGGCAAAAATAATATCATTCAAATAAAGCTTTGATTATTGCTCTTTAGGTATACTTTACAGTGGCAACAAGCTAGTAAGATCACTGACAGCGAGCTGTCTGCTAATTTTATTTTGCCAATGAAAGTATATCTAAAGAGCAACAGTTAAGGTTCATATTTGAATGATATTCTTGTTGTCGAGCGGTAGGCGAGTCGTTTAAGTATGCTAGGACCTTAAGATGTCTCGTAAAATAGCTGTCTCGGTGGTGACTTCAATTAGGAAAATTATTTAGGTTCTAAGTATACTTAGAATCAAGTATTATAATACTAAGAAACAGTTTACTAATGCTGGCTAATTTGAAATTCTTGAACTTTCTTGATTCCTAGGTTCTCTACTAGACTTTAATTAAATTAAAGCATTGGTACAACTTTAATATGCATATTACAAAAATGTGTTCATATTGCTTCTGTTCACTTTTTAAAAGTTAGTAAATATGAATTTATAGGTACCTACCTAAACTATTAACAGATAGCATTTAGAGATACTTCAGAGATACATCATCATACATAACTATTAAATATAATATATAAAATAATGTTATACACGAATATGAAATATGTCCGAACGTTTCAGTACAGACTTTACAATGCATTTAATTGTAAACTGAAGTCAGATTAAGACTGTATTGATTTTATCGTAGAAATTAAAAACGCCCATCGTATTGTACTTCAGATATTTTCTGAGATTTAATATATGGTAAGAATACGATTTACTCATTCTCTGAGCTCTTGCCTAGCTACTGTCTAATAATATGATTACTACACAAATAATAAAAAAGAAGTATATTTTTATTAAGAAATAGTGGCTCTGTGAGCTTTTGACCTTGAAAGAAATTAAAAAAATTTGCATAGCTTAAACTGAATAAATATTCCAATCAGTAAGCAACTAAGTCCGTATAGAAAAGCCAAAGTCATTTCCGTATGGAAAAGCCGAAGTCATACAATTCCAAATAATTGTAAATTATAGATATAGATAGATATATTGTACATATAATGGTATGTGATTGTTGCTATATAATCCTGTCAAACCTACCAGACACAATACAAACTCCATTGTTATGATCGAGTGGATGGGTGAAGCGAAGTTAGAAATAAATAATAAAGTCTAAAGTCTAAAGACTATATCTAAAGAATATAGTCGGTTCAAACGAACGATGATCAACGAGATGATTCAAATCAAAGACGAACCTCTGATTATTCAAATAAACATTAAAAGTGCGATAAAGAAAGAAGCAGCCCATCCAAACAAATAAGCTGCAAGTCGATCACATTATATAATATACTTAATATGAAATTGAAGCAGGTAGACCCAGACAGAGCTAATATATGTATTATTACAATGCACACAATGATTACAAAAATTATTACTATACATATACAACCAAATCAACACATAGAAGAGAAATTAAACAAACGAAAGCACATGAAACTACAAATACGAATGAATTGACCCGGCAAACGATGATCCTTACGTCCTTAAGAGTACCTCTTAATTCCTGTGACATATGCTTGCCTGTTTTAAAGATCGCCAAAGCCATCAAGTTTCATTTTAGGATAATGAAACTCGTGCAAGCAACGCTTGCGTATTGTAAGGATTGCCAACTCCATCTAGTTTCATTTTAGTATATTAAAAAAACCCATGAATATATTATATTTTGAAAAATCTCCAAATACATACATTTTGTATAAGTATCGAACCTGCTTACAAAATTTCACCAAAGTCTGTTGACAAATGATCTGTAGAGAACAACCAGACAGCCGGACAGACAGACTGATGAAAGCATTGTTGCCCAAGCTATTGCAGGAACGCTTTGTTCGTGCTTCGCACTCGCTCGGTCAAAAAATATAATATACGCGTATACTGCCTTGACTTCATCCACGCGGAACAGGTTTATCATAATCCCTTGAGAACTACCAATTGAAACAAGATAAAAACCTATTTGTTAATCCTGAGCATAAGTTGAGATTTAACCTACCGACCTAGTCCATCAATATATCTCTGACTAGCTGCGCTCCGCGGTTTCACTCGCGTGGTGATGGATGATGATGAGGATTAATCAAATTATAGCGTGTTACTCAGGCATAATGTAGCTTTATACTGGTGAAATAATTGTTGAGTCCATTACAAACAAATAAACAATCATATATCTTTTCTCTTTATTGTTAGAGTAGATAAGGTTTAAGTTAAACTTAAATAGTGTTTGTCCGCGCAGGTAAAGTTATGGACAAATGTGATAGACAAATACTTACTCTGCGGTCTTTAACAATGAAAAGTAGGTTATACTAAATATAAAATTTTATAAAAATAATAAAATCTTTTTTGATAATTTTTCTACACCTTGGGTCGCATTATCGAAGTTTTCATATAGATCTCTAACATTTTTGAACATATTATATGGCCTAAGTTCATCAGGGAAAAAGTAGGATTCTAATTATGAAAGATTCTTTCTTATCTGTCCAGTAATTTCAGGAGGAGCCTATTCAATTCAAACAAATAAATCTTTCCTCTTTATAATATTTATTATCTCAGATAACAACATGATCGTGTCTGTAGGTACACTTATCACTGATACTGTTATTACTATCCTAATTCAGCTCAATTACAAAAGACAAAACAGCAACATCCCACTCAAAGCCGAATTAAAACTTTCCACATATGTCTTTTCATTGCAAGCGGGGCCGGGGCCGTAAAGTGAAATGTGAAAGCCACTTAATACAGAAAGCGGCGACAATCTCATTCCGGGCGACAAATTGAGAACACCTTCCGGCATCACCGCGGCCGCGTTTGCTGAATACCTATTTATTGTGGTGTGCCGAGACACCTGTCCCGCCGGAATGACATGGTTACATTTTAGACGATCTAATTAATTGCAAATCTAGGAGAAAATATGTTATTTGTAAACTAAGTTGTTCATTACTGGGAATGAAATTACAAGTATGATAGATATCTTGATTTGATGTACCTACATAAAAATAACTTACTTGGTAGGACTAATTGACTTTTTGATTTTTATTTCCTTCTCAGCGTTGTAGGTTATACTCACCAATACGTTTTTACACCTCTGGAATCGGTAGAGCTGATTGTAAATCGCATTCAGCCAAACATATTTTCGGTCCCATCACTGAAATTAAGAATATCTTCATGAAATATGACATTGAGGAAGAGCCTTTCTACCTATATTAAAATTTTCACGCGATTTCATTTTAACAATTTTGGCTTGAAAGAGTAACAATATTAATATAGGTGTAAAAACAACTATGCATCATCATCTTGACCTTCTAACTAAAGGATTGTAATGAATAAATGTGCACTTAACGGAAGGTTCAAGGCAGAACGGTTTTTGCGCAAGTTTTTGTGAATGTTACCATACTTTTTCTAATGCTATTACGTATGATGAATGACGAAAAGGTTAGGTAGGTATACTTACATCTATTATATATTTTTTACTTACCCATTGTAAATCAATTATTGAGTTGTTATCACGAACGTTTATGATTGAGATTCTTTTTTAAATCATGGATTTAATTTTCCTGCCTAAAAATGTATGAACGGATGTTTGGGCATTTTGTATGTAACATCAATCATAGGCTAGGTACTATTATTATAATCTCACCTGCTAATCTGGGGCCTTACTATCAGCTTCGTAAAAACCATGCAAGTTCCGTGCAGTTCTTATACCTGACATAAACAATTTTGGATGAAATCATACCATGACGCTCATTTAGGTAAACTGTTTGAATATTGTTTTCTTAAAAGTGAACGGATAATATTGTGTCTGGCACTCTAACAATTTACTACAACCAACATTGCAGACCCTTAGATGTTTGTAAACTGATAAACTGAGTGGATTTAGAGCGTCATGGTAACGAGAGTCCATACAAAAAACAGGTGAACTGCGGTTCTTGAATAGTAGGCCTGGGCAGGCCTGCTTTTAACGTTGTCATAGTACGAATAAAGCGGGCAGTTGTCTAGAAGTCCTGCTTTAAGAGCTCATAGTAAGGCCCCAGTAAGTGTGAGGACGAAATAACACCAATCGCATAATGGTAGCAAATGTAGCAATAGCTTGTGCAACACACCGAACTAAACTAGCGATCTAAAACCTATTATTTTCTAAACTATGGTAGTTCTTAATCTGTTCACACTAATACAATAAATCCTTCGCATAACACTTAGAATGACAATTCTAAAAATATGATTATTATTTTCATTGTGGGTAGTTTTAGATCAGTTTAGAACGCACGAAGTTACATGACGAGCAATGACGACTAATTCTGCAATTGAACAGATAATTATGTCAAATTTGAGGACTGTCATTCGCAAATTTCGCAATGAACTTATTATGAATTTGGATTTTAATACGAACATAATAAAATCTACCATAATTTACAAGAAAATAAGTAATTCGTTCGCTGAGTTGTGTGTTTGCACAAGTGAATTGCCACCAATATGTAGGTAATTAGATGGGTAACTGCCGCCTTAGGATAGGTGTCGGAACGCACCGTTAGGTGCTTGCCGAAAAACTATTAAAGTAGATGTTTGAACAAAGCCATGCTAGTACTCACTAAAAAGTACTTTATCAACTCCTTACAACGCTAATTTCACAGTGAAATTTGGTGGGAATTTTCAAAACCCACTAACGTCACTAAAACCTATGAATTCTCGCAACTCGCTTGAATGGTTTGGAGCGAATACTTATACGAGGTATTTACACAGCATTTTATACACTTATATGAAAACAACAAACTTTATAAAGGGAAAAAAACAGTTAAGTGCTTGTGCTTGCTATGCATAAGTTGTAGTCATTTTTTATTTCGAATTTATGTATGCACACTAAAATATTAATATTCTTATATCAACATTTTTATACCTACTTATTCATGTAACTGTCATGGTAATTCACTTTTGTGCAAAAGGTGGTACAGGTTGTTGTTGAGTGCATTACAATTGTGCTTTTTGACCGCGCATGGCAGTTGCAATTCATTAGTAGTATCATAAATACTGATAGACGATGGAATATTTCGATCCTTTATGTACAGTAAGCGGCTAAAAGTCCATAGGCATGCTAAGGATTACATTGCTATGAGCCGCACGATATAGCCAGTGCGAGTGCGTGTCCCGCCTTGGCCACATCGAGGTTCAACGTCAATGCCTAACATCGCCTTAAACAATGCGCTAATTATTCCGATAATTATCACGACAAATTGAGTGGCCACACTGGGACCGCGGAACGTCAACGCCCATTTCATTGCCAATAAAATTGGCAATAATTCAAGATGGACGTCGACGCTGCTACACTGTATTTAATGAGTGTCAATTTGTATTATATGAATGTATTATATCATATATTGAGTATATGTCATTTTTTCCAGGACTTCAAATATTTTTAATATTTATTTAAATGGGCTCTGTAATAAAATAAGCCATTAGGGATTCGTTTTCCTATTTTAATTCTTCTAAAGTTCATACGTGTGATCCCTTAGCTATCACGGTTCACACTGACAAACGTTGGTGTAGCCGCTTCAACGCAGTAATTCTCGCGTTAAATCTATTTGATGTTGCTAAGCTGCCAGCCGATTTATCGCCCAACGTCAATGGCAATGTTAATGCCGTTGTCGAATTATCGCGATAAGGGGTGTCTACATCTACGGTTAACGTTCAACAACGCGATAATCAACGTCTTTTCTCCTCAATGTGGCCAAGGCATCCGTGTATGACGTTGTCTCGGATGTCTCAACATTCCACAGATATCACACACTAATGAACTGTCGTCGTCGCATTACGCGAAAGAACAACATATTTCTGTTGCATTTAGAATATGAGTCATAGTGGCAACCTATTCTTACCATTGCATTGTTAAAATTCGCGTAATGTATAGGTGCTGGTGGCTGTTTGGGCTAAGCAATGGATTCACGATCAAAGAGGTCCGAGTTCTAATCTTAATTTAATCTGTTTATTGCAATATGTGGCTCATTGTTGTTTCTTTGAACCCTATTATTATTATTTGTATTGTACGCAAAATTTATTAGGTATCTGATTCTTTATAATTCTTTACAATCACAATTTTTTACTTATTATTAAAATTAATAATAAGTATAAAATATAAAATATAGTTTTTTTATTATTATTTAAATATATACTTAAAAATAAATAATTTAATTTAATTTATAAATTTTGATACAACTCGTTTTTCATGTTCACGTAGGTAGGCAACAGATACTTTTTCATATTATTATCTAAAACCTAAGTTTTGATAAAGCATAGTTTCCACTAGCAATTTTTTAATTTATATATTTAAAATAAAATATTTTATTTATTTTCAAATCCAATTCACGCAGCAGTTCTTGGACATGACTTGTTTGAGGCAGAATGTCTGACAGTACGGGACCGTAGTATCCTTCAAGACAGATACTTGCAGAAGACGAGTCGTTGCACCTAATAGGTAAGTTACCCGACTGGCCCCAATCAGTTATTATCAGGATGATATACATGGGTGTAGTAATACTTAAACCACACACGCAGAAGCTTGCATACAATTGGAACTAACTTAATGCGTCCCAGGAAGTAATAAAATTCCGAGTTATAAATAACCAAAGTTTGTCTAATACTCTAGCAGATTAATCCCTGAAAAACTAGGCAAAAGATGATAATGATCTTCAGAACGTAGACTAGATAATTACGGGGCTTGGGATGGGGTGCGGTGCGTGGAGAGGGTGCATGCAGGGTAGGGGGACGGTGGTGAATGAATAGCTGGCGTGGGGATTGTAGAGCGCATTGAACCCAACGAACTCTAACAATAGGCATGTCTAGTTGGGCTGTTCTTAATTTAAATAGGAATATTTTTTTTTATTTTGCATTGTATTAAAAATTATTCTATATAGGTTTAGAGTGTTAATAATTTGCCATGTGAATCCTGACTAGGTAAATACGCACAACTCTCAGTATTACATTACTACACCTTTTCATTACACGGTGTATACGTTTTACATTTTTAGATAGTTCAGAAAGGAGTACCTACTACTACGAAACTGGAGGTAAAACGGAACATGTAGGCAATGCGGGACAGTTCAATTACTTAGTACGGAGTACTATTATTTATTCTGTGTTAGCGCCATCCATTGACGAGAAGCGAAACTAAATTAGGTAATTCCTCCCGTGCCAGTCTCGTACTGCAATCATGAACCTTCTATGCGTCGCTGCAGATTTTATCATGGTAAGTAGTTTTTGGACGACCGACGTGAATTTTGATCCGTATTATATATACTATTTTTTGATAGCCAATCTTACTATTATTATTTTTCGAGAAAAAAATAAATAAAAAAGAATGTCGACATGAATAAACTCCAAAAATTCATAAATTATTTAAATGTCTAAAAGCCGAAAAAACCCGGACGACAAGATTGACTCGGTAATATTACGTTCATATGTTTATTATAAGTTCTAAACTTCTTGTTTTAATCTACCGCGCTTAAACGAAGAGGTGTTATATATAACCTTTGAAATTTTAGGGAACAAAATTATATATCCTCGGATAGGATTCTAACCCGTGTTTTCTGACAGTCCGTGTCAGACACCATGACCGTTAGGCCAACTAGGCCATCCGTCAGAACATCGAATTCGCTCTAGTTTAATTTTAACCGTTGTTGTATGGGGACAGAGCGACAACTGTTAAATAAAGCTTGACAATATTTATCAAACTGAAAGAAAAGTTTTTACAAAAACTGACGTATTGATGTTGCATCCAGTCATACTTTTTAGGGTTACCTACCTCAAAAGAAAAAACGGAACCCTTATAGGATCACTTTGCTATCCATCTGTCATTCTGTCAAGACCCATTTACTCAAGAACTTGAGAATTAACTAACTAACTTACGAAGAACTCATAAGGGAATCAATATAGGGTACTTTCCGATGACCTGGAATCATGAAATTTGTAAGAAGCAATGACTTATGGCACATACAAAAGAATAAATCTGAAAACCGTATATATGTTCTTTAGTAAGTATAGCAAAATCAGCGAATTTATTATAAATAAGTATAAAGTTACAACTATTTTTAATTAGAAATGAGTGAAAACCACTTTAGTTTTTATAACAGGAAAGTTTACATACTATAAAAAGAAGATTTTGGAAATCAATCAACGTATTCTATTTTCTGAGATAATAATTTCAGCCTAATAAATAACAGGAGCTAAACAATGTTTATTGTTTATGTACTGTTTGTGTTGTTTACAACATTTTTAGATAATGGGAGTAAGATAGATAGATAGAAAACTCTTTATTTGTACACTATAATAAAATATAAAAGAGAAAAACATACGATATAAAAAATATAACATAGTTGTACAAAAGGCGGTCTTATCGCTTAAAGCGATTTTTTCCAGACAACCTGTGGGTAGATAGAATAGTAGTTATTATATACTTATATATATATACCTATAATATTATACATGGGTATTTCTTTAGCTATAGCGAGATACCATTTTCCCTTCAACTCTGTATAATCAATATTCTACCGAATTCCCGATTATAAATACTTTCGTCAAAGCTGTGGATTCTACAAAGCCAAAGTGGAAATACAGTTTGAAATCATATTAGCTAAGCCATCCACCTCTGCCACTTCCTATTCCATAAATTCCAACTCATCGGACAGTTTGGGAACAGACATTCAATTTAGTGCCTTTGCGATCAGAAGAGCTTGCTTTGACTCCGCGTTAAATTTGCAACAATCCGAAATCAGGCGCAAAACTATCGAACAAAGCTAAATGAACACGAAGTTTTCGACTGTAACCGTACAGTCGGTACGTCTTCCTTCTGTTTACTTCGAATAGTTGCTTCTCGACAGGTCGATATGTAGAAAGCGGATAAATTCGTTTTGGCGGGGTTGTTAACTGACTACAAGTACAATTTAAAAATGTAATACCGACCTCCATTCTATTCAGTTATTGGAGTGTATCTCAAATAATAATAAACCGAATTTAATGAAATTTAAATGGGACCACACGGGAAGCACCGGCTTTTAAACAAAAATTTCGAGAATCGACCCCAAGATACAGGCCTAGTGCTTAGTTTGGGGTCCGCCGGTAATATATTTAGTTTGTACATACAATAAATACTAGTTACTACTCGTTATATAAGTTACAATGTTTAGTATCTACATAACTTTTTTTGCCAATAAAACATCTTGTATCCTGTATCTTGTTCACCCAGTCAAAAGTTATGGGGTAACAAACATAAAAAAATACAGTCGAATTGAGTACGTCCTCCTTTTTGGAAGTCGGTAGAAAAGATGAGGTTATTAGATTTACGCGTTTTTGCAGTATGTCCAGATACAAGTTTTTACTGAATTTGATAATTCAGATTAGGTATGTCCAAAATATATATATATTTTTAAAAATATTTTCTTTAATATCTATTATGTAACTAGAATACGGTACAACACGAGTCCCAAATGGGGTTAAGCAAACTTCCGCTAGATGCAACTGAGCTCATCACCCTGAGACATAAGCTAGAGTTAAGTATCATGTACCCGTGCTTTCGCGGCACCTATACCCTGTTACACAACGAGCTATGGAGAGGGCTATGCTCGGGGTTTCTGTACGTGATCGAATCAGAAATGAGGAGATCCGTAGAAGAACGAAAGTCACCGACATAGCACAGAAGATTAGCCAGTTGAAGTGGCAGTGGGCAGGCCACATAGCACGCAGAACAGATGGCCGATGGGGCCGAAAGGTTCTAGAGTGGAGACCACGGACCGGCAAGCGCAGCGTAGGTCGTCCACCGACAAGGTGGACTGACGACCTAATAAAGGTAGCAGGACGACGTTGGTTACACGCCGCTTCCAACCGGTCCTTTTGGAAATTTGTGGGGGAGGCATATGTTCAGCAGTGGACGTCCTACGGCTGAGATGATGATGATGATGATGATGATACCCTGTTAACCGGAACACAGTAAGTAATACAAACATTACTGTCTCGCGTTAGATGTATATATAAACCTAGAGGTATGGTGACAGAATCCTTCTCCCCCGGACCCCTACACGGAGCAGTCGTGTGCATACAGTCCCCATTTCGTTTTAAATCATATTTAAACACAATTTTGTGCTACGTTAAATAGTGTCGAATAATAGGAGCACATAAGCTGCAAGAAACCTGTTGCATCGGCATCGAGCGAGCCGCACCTCTGTGTGCCGTTGGTGAGTGAACACATTTTACGCACACCGTGCTACGTCTGTGTATACGGTGCGTTCGACCACTCACTACACATACGCACTATACGTTTGTGTACAGCGAAAGACTCCTGCCTGCCTGCGCGCACCGCTTCTAACGTTCTGCTTGCCTAGTACACAACAACTGTTTGGCTTGCCCCAACCCACGCGCCACCACCATGCCACTGAGACGCACTCCCCCGCCCGCGGTTCCTTCACCTGCCCCGCTTATGCACTGTAAGTCTGACTCGAATATTAGCTCCCCTGCAATTGCAACGATCGCGGTGCCTACGATTACGCGAGAGCAAGCCATGAGCGAACCTAACATTGCGTTGCGCAAACGGAAAAGAGAGGGTGAGATCAGTAGGACGGAAATCCTGGAGATGTTGTCTGAAATCCAGAGGCAGCAGGATGAAAAGTTCACGGCATTAATGAACAGGGTACAGAGTGGTATAAACGCACACACGGAACAAAATAAAGATATTTCCAGTTCAATAGACTTCCTTGCCCTTAAGTATGACGAAATGGTGACGAGAATAAACTCTCTAGAACAAGAGAGAATTCTGGACCGTACATATATTCGCTCTTTGGAGGCAAAGTTGGAGCAGTTGGACAGAAGCCTTCACAGTTCAAAGATTGAGGTACGTAATGTACCTAAAAAATCGGGGGAAACCAAAGACGACCTACTTAATATAATTAAATCAGTAGGAAGTGCACTCAGTGTGGCGGTCAATCCAATAGATATCTGTGACGTTTTTCGCATAAATACCAAGAGCGAACAAAACCAGCCCATAATAGCGGAGTTTTCGACCGTTGTACTGAGAGATAAAATAGTCGGATCTGTAAAAGTTTATAATAAAAAGTACGCGGCTAGCAAGTTGAGTACAACGAATTTAAAGATCGAAGGCCCACCTAAGCCCATATTTGTGTCGGAAAGCCTTACACCAAATACCAAAAAGCTTTTCTTTATGGCCAGGGAGTTTGCCAAAGGAAATAACTTTAAGTACTGCTGGGCATCACGAGGCCGAATTTACTTGAGGAGAACGGATGGAGCTGCACTTGTTAGAGTAAATAATGAGAGCGACTTTGAAAACATCAATAACAAGTGACTATCTTTATTTATATTTGCATTGTTTATTATGGATGTAATTTTCGTTAGTTGCATCTATCTTACTGCACTGATTGTTTACAATATGTATATTTTAACAGTGAAACACACACACACACAGCAATTACACGTCATTACATGTACACTTGATATACAACACACCACACATTCATTACTACACCGACATATAAACATACTCAACTTTCACACTTGTACGGTACTTTCACACTTACAAATATTATGTACTAAACAGTTTTATTTTCATAGTTGCAAGACCAACTTTATTAAGCATTTAATAAAAAAAACTCCAAATATCTATTTAATAATGATTTGTTTCTATATGGTAATTTTAACGCATACTATTCTAAATAATAATATTAAGTATTTCTCCGTGTTAATATTGCACCCAATTACTATTTCACATGAGTATGGATGATAATTCTTTTATTATAAATGAAGTTGACAACTCAGGGAAAATAGAATGTTTATCTCTTGGTGACTGTAACAGTTGCCTTAAACTTCTTGATTATGATGTTTCTAACAAGCGGTCTCTTTTGGTTTTAACAGTAAACATCCGAAGTATTCACTGTAATTTTGATCTATTTGTGGCATTTTTATCAAGTCTAGATGTGTCGATAGACGTGGTTGTTCTGACTGAGTGTTGGACTAGCAGCAATAATTTACCACCTACTTTGGACAGCTACAATATTTTCTGGACAAAAAACAACTTGAACCAGAATGATGGCGTGGTTGCATATGTACATCAAAGTATTAAAGCATCCTCTTTTGAGCCAAATTTCTGCGAAGGTAACTGTCTTGTAATTACGATCTCAACAGACTATACAATAATTTGTTCGTACCGTCCACCATGTTTTCGAAGCGCAACTAAGTATTTAGAGTCAGTTGACGCCCTTCTAGAAAGCCTTACTACAAAAAATATAATTTTTACCGGAGACATTAATTTGGATATTATAGCTGATAAGTTAACCGCTTGCTGCCAGGATTACTTGTCTTTGATGGCAATGCATGGACTTAGACAGGGAATTAATCTACCGACTAGAATCACTACATGTCTTGACCATTTTATGGTTAAAACTCATGGTGACTGGAAAACTGTTGTATTTGAGCAACTGTTAACGGACCATTCGCCTATTTTACTCTATGTTGGTAATGTCAAAACAAATAAAACTCTATTAACATACAATAAAGTGATCATTAATTACGAAGGGATTAAAGATTCACTTATTAACGAGTCTTGGTTAGATTTGTTCAACATTACCAATGCTAATATTGCAACAGAGTTATTTTCAAGTAAAATACTTAAAATTATTAATGATAATACCCAAACAAAGAAAATTTCTAAACGGAATCAACCGTTGAAACCATGGATCAGTAGAGGTGTAGTTAGATCAATAAGAAAAAGGGACAAGTTACATATGAAAGTTAAAAAGTCACCTAATGATGCCAAAATAAAAAATAAATATATTAAGTATAGGAATGTATGTAACAGGATTATTAAAAATATGAAGAGAGAATACTATAGGAATAAATTAATTAAAAACCAAGGAAATATGAAACAAACGTGGAAAATTATAAAAGAAGTGTGTAATTTTAGTGAAAAAAAGGTTCGTTCAAGTGACTTATTAAGCATTACAAATGATCCGACTAAATCACTTGATGTGGTCAATACATATTTCACGTCTGTAGGTAGAACGCTAGCTGATGAGACTTTAAGTATGATGAACAAAACAGAAAACGAACTAGCTTCACTTTCGAAAACACCCAACTCTCCAATTTGCTCCATATCTCTACTTCCGACTGATCCATTTGAAGTAAGAAGCATTATTTTCAGTTTAAAAACGCATAGTGCACCTGGATGGGACAAAATCACCACTAGCATATTGAAGCAATTTATAAAGCTTCTTGCTGAACCCATCGCTTTCATATGCAATTTGAGCTTGGAGACTGGTGTTTTTCCAATTGCTTATAAAAAAGCACTGGTATGCCCAATTTACAAAGGCGGTGATAAAAGCAACCCATCTAATTATCGACCAATTTCTCTCCTTTCGACCCTTTCTAAAGTCTTAGAAAAGATTGTCAAAAGGAGAGTGATGGGGTTCTTAGAGAAAAATGGACTACTTAGTCAAAACCAATACGGTTTCAGAGAGGGTAGGTCGACAGAAGATGCTGTACTGTCGTTGGCATCTCTCATTACATCGTATCTTGATGGTGGAAGTAAGTGCCTAGGAGTCTTTCTGGATCTTCAGAAGGCCTTTGATACTGTTTCTATAGCAATCTTATTAACAAGATTGGAGAACGTTGGTATCAGAGGTTTAGCTTTCGATTGGTTCAGCGACTATTTGTGTGGAAGAACACAGCGGGTGCGCGTCGAGGATCATGAAAGTGAAGCCTCCGCATGCACATTTGGCGTGCCGCAGGGTAGTACATTAGGACCTATCCTTTTTCTTATTTACATAAATGATCTATGTAGTACTACCCTGCCCGGCCTTGACCTATTGATGTTTGCAGATGATACTGTGCTTCTTCTTCATGAAAAAACTTGGCCTAGGGTTGCGGAGTTAGCTGAGAATTGTCTTTCAACAGTAACAAAATGGCTTGAAAGTAGTCTGCTCTCACTTAACACCAGCAAAACTAAATTCATGTGTTATAGTAAAACATCCTCGGGAGATCCAGAAGCTGATTTTAGGTTAAAAATCCATACTTTCCCATGTAACCAAAGTTATATCCGTCAAGACTCTTGCAATTGCAATACTTTGTCTCGTGTTGATGCCATTAAATATCTTGGCGTAATAATAGATAGTAGACTTAACTGGAGTAATCACATAGTATCACTGGCTTCGAGAATAAGAAAATTAATTTATGTTTTTAAAAACTTGAGAGAGGTGGCAGACTCCAAGCTTATCATTCAAACCTATAAGGCGCTGGGTGAGTGTATAATTAGATATTGCATATGTGCTTGGGGTAGTGCAGCTAAAACCCATCTTATTATTGCGGAACGTGCCCAACGAGCTGTTTTAAAAGTGCTTCAATATTTACCGTATAAACACCCAACAACAGAAGTTTATGTGAAAGCGAACGTTTTGTCGGTCAGAAAAATGTATGTTTACGAAAGTCTTCGTAGATATCATAAAAAAACTGTGCCTAAATTATCTGTATCCACCAAAAGACTCGACCGATGCCCCGTTCCTTATGTCAAGAGCAGATTTGCACAAAAACGATTTGACGTTATTGTACCACATCTCTACAATACATTAATAAAGGGATATAATGTAAAGGAATGTAGTGTTAAGAAGTATAGCAATAATGAGTTCAAAAAAATCATACTTAGATGGCTTAAAACCTTTGACTATGATGGCATTGAAAAAATGTTAGAAAGTTTTTATTTTTGATTTTTAAGTATAAAGTATTTGAATGACAGTACTAAACACACCCACGCCCAATACACAAACACGCACTCATACACACACACCATACACATACACACTCACATTCTCACACACACACGCGCACACACATCCTTTGCTTCATTGTTTAAAAATGTAAAAATGTTTTGTTTTGTTTTAGTTTATTTTAAATCTTTAAAATTTTAAATCTTTAAATCTTTAATTGTAGATACATTAGAATAAGTTGACCAGAATGTTCGACATAACTACAATTGTGTTTACCGAATGGGAGAAGCCACTGGCTGCTGAAACACAGTTTTTACTAGTTCGGCAGCCTATGGATTCACTAAATAATTGTACAACAAGTTATATCAATAAATTATTTTTTACTTTTTTTTTTTTTACTTTTAGAATATCCCGGACAAAATCGTGCACAAAGAGTTCTACTGCTACTGAAAGTAATTCTTCGGTGCTAATAAATTAGTTTTTATAAAGAGAGAAAAATATCAGAAGACGCGGGTTCGAATCCCGTCAGAGGATGGAATTTTTCTCTCTATAAATTTCAATAAATTAGTTATACTGGCGGAATAAAAAGTTGTGAGTGATACTTTAAGAGAGAAAGGTTAAGAACCTTGAAATAGAGGGAATATCGCGTATTCATTACTTTTAAGCTGTATAAACAAAATTGAAACGAAAAGGAAATACAGTTTCTTGTATATGTTTAAGTATTAAATTGTAGTTATTATATATAAAGATAACACAGGTAGCAAAAAGGTGTTATTGTACTCTAATTGAAGCCTAATTCACGTATACCATAATATCCGTAACGACAAACGAACAAAACACATTCGAAAAATAGAATATAGAGCTCTTTTAAAGTAAACAATGTTGTATAAAGTTGCATTGCGGCGTTGTCAAGCTGGAGTGACACAAATAGCTCAATTAAACGAAACCAGCGTCGGAACATCCAATGACAAATGCACTGTATAAGTCAGTACCAGAGGTTTATACATACAACAATTAAGTATGCACTAGCTACTTATTTAGTTTACAATACTTTATTTTCCGAATGCGACATAAAAAAATAAAAATGCACGGTGGCGGCGGTAGGTTATCTAAGGTAAGGACAGGGAAGCCTCGGAGATGCTGATGCTATAAAGAGTAAGCTTGGCTAACCAATACTAGTACTAGTAGTACTAGTACTAGTATATTAGTACTACTAGTACTAATACTAATATAGTACTAGTAGTACTAGTACTAGTATATTAGTACTAGTATATTAGTACTACTAGTACTAATACTACTAGAACTAGTAGTCCTCGTACTAGTATATTTGTACTAGTACTACTAGTACTAGTAGTACTAGTACTAGTATATTAGTACTACTAGTACTAATACTACTAGTACTAGTAGTATTAGTACTAGTATATTTGTACTAGTACTACTAGTACTAGTACTTTTAGTAGTACTAGTACACTTGGTAATGTATAACTTGGAAAAACAATTAGGGTTACGCGCAAACTAATCCAACTCATTATCCCCCAGCCACGTAAGAGAAGTCGCGGACGAGTCAGCTAGTAAGAAATATGGTTCTTACTAGTGGACCTGCCAGCGGCTTCGCTCGCTTGGTCTTGGTGAGTTGGCGAGAGAGTTATTCTTTAAATTTCAATAACTTTTTTATTACATGACATAAAACAAACAAAGAACATTAAGTGAAGCTTATCACAATATAGTAGTGAAAACTACATCTATATCGGATAAGTCGTTTTTGAGATTAGCGTGCACACGCACAAACAGATAAAGAGACAGACGAAAATTCTAATAATCATTTTTTATTTTCATTCTATTTTAGTCCCGATAATATTTTTTTCATATATCTTCCATGTATGGACAGCAATCCGTTACATTTTTATTATATGTATAGATGTTCTTATCCTATCTTCTTTTTCTTCTCACCGATGCAATTTTTTAAATATTTGTTGAATAACCGCAAATGAAAAACAGCATGAGCTTGTATTCTGTAGAAATACCACTTTTTGAAGCTGATGCGTCGGAACATCGGACAACAAATGGCCGTGTCCGTTCGCATATCGGTGCACTGTCACATCCTAAATTGGTTGCGTACATGTTGCGTGTACAGACAACTTTTTTAAATCCGTAAATATCAGATGTCGAAGCGCTTGTCCGTCTAGTATTCATTGGAGTGTACCCGTGATGGAATGTATAGCGTATGTTACGTCAGTTTTATTTCTTTATTTCTTTCGTTTGCGACAGTTTTCATACTGCTAGTGAACCGCAAGTAAATAAACTATATGGCATATGGGCCTTATAGTTCAATAAATAACCTTAGATTTACTCCTAACCTATAATAGTGCAAGATAATTTAATTATAAAACTCCGTTTTAGCAGTTGACTTTGAATTATTAAAGCTAACTCTAGAACGTGCAAGTGGGCCTAGTTGAAGTACCCAGACATTGTTTCGTTTCGTCGCGTGCAATTGAAAGCAAACACAGCATGTTTTAGAATATAACCAAAAAATGTGGACGTAAGTATTAAAAGAGACTTACGGATTTCTTTTAAATATGGTAAGTAAGCATTTCACCAGTTTCGCCTGATGGAAAGTCACTACTAGTTAGACAGTGGAACATGCTTGCCTAGAAGGTACCTACCTCTTTCTTCCTTCACTCTTTTCTTAAAGACTACTAGACTATATCTACCGGGAAATCCTGCCTCTCCTAAGTTGTTCTCCAGCTTCATAATTCGTATGGCTCAAGTAGGCATTAGTAACGCATTTGACAAAAATCTACTTTCGGAATATATACACACAATAATAAATAATGAAGTTTACATAAAACAAAACCACTTGGTTTTAACTCTACGTGAAACAAATTAGTACGTAAGTACATTGTAAAACAAGGAAGAAGTTCTTAATTATACCTATGACACAGGTTTTTCTTTAACAAATAAGAGGATGTGCCGTGTTTTACTCTTGTAAACATGTGACTTGTGGCTTGGCAACATGTGGATAAGCTAGTGGCAAGTCTAGTGTCGGAATTTTAAGATCATTTGAACACCTCAGATATGGCCTAACAACATGGCTATACTGTCCCTCACACATCCACATTTTCATTATTTTCATTCGTATACAAGCGCTCAGAACTATCCAATTATTAAAATTAAACTTTGTCATCATCCTCTACTTGGTGTCTATTGGTCAGTCTTGATTTGTTGTCAACAATTATTAGTGATATTGTGTCTTTATTTCATACCACTAAAAACGATGTAAATATTCCCTCCATTGAATCAACAGAACTCTATTACTCTCAAGAGCTTAATAACAGACTTTACTACAGTATTCCAACTGCATTTGCTTAAAAGTTGTAAATATTAAGCAAAATTCTATCCAATTAGCCGAGCGGCAGCGCTGCACCCGAAGAAAGTTTCAGTAGAGCTTGTTCCGAATATACGAGTACAATCGAGAGCTTATTGGTTTTTGATTTATAAACTTAAGTTTGTGTTTACGGTAAACTGATTTACTAAGTTAAAACTTTTATTATAGTTTTTACTAGCTGCCCGTCCGCTAGCTGTCCGATGCATCTGGAACTGCTTTGGTTAAAATAGGTTTATGATATTTAAAACATCATTACATACTTAAAAAAATTCATTTAGAAGTAATTTGCTAAAAAAACAACTTATATGTCAAAAGCGCTCGGTACTAAAATATATTTTAACACGTATAAAGGGACTTTATTTTTCTGACTGTTTCCACTACTAAGAACCAGTTAATGTATTCCCACTGATCAGCCAATTCCCAAGGATTCAAACACTACCCAAATACTTTACATTAATGTCATAAACTCAACTCTGGCTGTTTTAATTCTTTTTACACATGACTTATACGAGTAGTTTATAAGCGTCACATTAACAAACATAGATTGATTTTCACAAAATTAATGCATTTTGACCCTTTCTTTCATTGAGATTCGGTTCACTTTCCGTGTTCATCAGCAGACTCTTGGGTTCAAATCTTAATGTCTTGGTTATTTCCATTATAAAAATTTATTTATTCATGACCCTCAAGTGCCTGGGTATTAGGTTGACATCTGTGTCTTATTTAGTTGTCATCGATAGAACGATATCTCCGATAAATTCAAGAGTTATAAAATATTTATAATTTAGTAATTGTGCTTTATAACATGGCAGTATGTTTCGTTTCAATGTGATGTCAAGAGAAACACACTCTACCCTGTGACCTTTTCGGTCACTGGATAGAGTATCAGCAAAACTATTGTAAGAAAACCCGATCCAATTCTATTCAATAGTTATTGAGTCATACGGTGACGATCGCCCATTAAGGACAGAAAATGTATAAATGACATTCATGATCTATTGCATAATATCTAAAACCATAGGGTTTTAAAATATATTTCCATAGTACCTACAGATTGTTTGGTATGTACTGTTTTATTTTGATATAGTACATACAATATTTTCTACAACAACGTCTGGGCAGAAATAGTATAAGCATTGAATACTAATTTAATGGCACTTGAAACTACATTTGCAGTCGAGCTGTCCCGTGCGCTTTCAACCTGTTAAGGAGGCCAGACAGGACTGCCTAGACTAGATGGTATTGTTTTTAATTAATTTCATTACTGTTTATTTTAAAGTTGACATTGATTACTCTTATAATATTCATTTGATTATGTTTAATATGTTCACACGTTTTTTGAGAATCTAAGCTATACCTAGCTCACAAAAAACTTTCATGTTCATAGTTTCTGTTTTTACCAAAACGGAACCACCATTTTAGTAAAAACTTTTACACCACAAAAAGTGTGAAAGAACTTGTCGTAGTCGTTACAATGATAGTTTTCAAGTAGGTACCTATTATGATAATATTATGCGCACGGTTACGACTTAGGTAAAATATTACTTAGATATAAGAGTTAGAATCCTAACTAGGATTCTAATTACTCAACTCAATAAACTCAATGAGCGAGAGTCTTTAAAGTGTTGATGTAGGCGTTTCGCTATAAGGCCGTTTGCCGAAACGGCAATCGGAAAATTTTCGTAGAGTTGAAATTTCACATAGCGGTCACCTTGCGAGCTAAGTCAATGTATGTTGTAGGTAGGATGTTAACTGTGATTCCACAGGCAAATGGAGGGTTCATCAAGTATGTATGTAGAGACATTCAAACAAGAATCTGTATATAACTGATTTAACATTTATTCAGATACCTATCTTCCTCGAAAAATTATAAGATCTTAATATGTTAAGTACTACATAAAAGTAACTTTTAATGTATGAGTCAGCTCCCTGTATTATCTTGTGTATATATGCTTTTAAATAAATAAAAATAGGGTTAAATAATAATAAAGGTAAATGTGTGTGTTAGCTCTATAAGTATATAACAAATGTCAGCAATTTACAGTCTACCAATAGTTAAATTAAATGGAGTTGTAAACATTATGATTTGATCCGAGCTATATAGATACCTTATAGATAATTTATAAATGAGTCAAAACTTGTAGAAGTACTGATTAGAGTGTAGTGAACTTAGTTTTTATTTTCTGTGTACTTTCTTTTAAATGTTTTTTTTTGTTTTTTAAAGTTTACTCCACATACTCCAGGGTCCGTGCCTTTTTTCAACTTTTTAGATTTTCAGAACTTACGATTAATTTATTACATGCAAAAAAATTATTTTAAATGTTAATAAAGATTATTATTATTTCATTTATTTCACTATGTTCACGGATTTCATCCGGTCCTTTACAAAGGCATAAGTGGGGCTGTAGCCAACACTTAGAGGCCTGTTTGGTATACAAATACAAAAAAGTATAAAAAACAGAAAACATGTTGGATGAAGGGTAACATGGTACTTATAACTATTACAAAAATGGCCATGCTATTGATATCAACTTATTAGTGATAAGAAGATAGTGGGCTATGGAAGAGACTAAAGCACCTGCCAATTTCAGTCTCATTTAAAAGTTTTTGGACAGGTGGTGACTTGCCACCCACTAAACGGGCCCCCCATAAAGGTCACCATGAATGGTGACAGAAGGGGCAACGTTGATGTGGATGGAAAAAGGGTGTCGAGAGGTGTGCTGCGGTTTCACTAGAGTGCTACTACAGGCGTTATGCCCTTTAACACTTCCACCCTTGGAGCTTTTTGTTACTTGCTCTTGCGTCTCCATCCCCAAACGGCCAATTAAGGCAAGCTGGGGGTCAGGGGTATCATTTAGCCCCAGGGAGAATCAGGGTCCGCGGTGTCGCCACTCACCGACGGCTCGCCACAAAGCCGTCCCTGCGGTATTATTATAATTATTATTATAGGTTCTTGTTGAGCTTGTCCTTATTATTACTAATAAAAAAAAGATTACAGCGAAGTGCTTCCTTGTTTTATTATAGCTGCGTGATGTAGGTTCCTTTGTCTTTTAACGCACTACAGTAATTACTGAGTAATATAAAATCAATTGAAAACTGTTATTTAATATGTTTAAATAAAGAGGTTCCAAGCAATAGTCACTTATCATCCTCGTGAGAGATAAAATACTGGCGTCGCAAACAATAAAATAGAGGTAGTTATAACCCTCTACAACTAAGTCGGTATGTCAGACACCGTCAACCAGATACCCCCTTGCCATTAGAAATGTTTTGTCATGTAGCTCTGTCTCCATCAGTACCCTTATGTATTGGTTTACGGTGGTGTGGCGCGAGCGGTCTACGTGTTTGGTGCTAAGAGATTTTGGTGTCACTCAGACGTAAGTATAACAAAAGATCTGATCCTGTTAGACGTCACCACACACAAAGACTACCTGTTGTTTCGTAATGTTTAACATTCGCATCTTCCGTAAAAATATGTAAATTGCCATAGTATCTCTCAGTAACCTCATTTGTTTTTTTTGTAATTATTTATTATTTTTCGATTAAAAATAAGAAGGATTTTAGTAAAGGATTTGCCTTCCCCTTCTCAACTACTCTTCTTCAAAATAACTATATAAGCAAGAAATTTATACAACCCAGAAGACTGTAAAGCAGTCAAGATTCATCTCCTGTGCTTGTAAATAATCTTATTTGCTTTAAATTCTCAGCTCAAATTTTTAAGCTTGTAACTTTAAAAATAACTCTAGACTGAGTTTTAGAGTGATTTGTGCCTATAAATATATTATACGACTTTATTGTATTTTTTACGATTACATCACATGTTTAGGCTCAGTTAAATATAAGTACTTTAAGTTTTAAGTGCAAGGCGGGACGCAACGACGAGCGCACCGCACTCAAGATCCTGAAGAAGACTTCCGGACGAAGCCGAAACATGCGTCAATCGTGATATCAACAACGAGTAAGTCTGGCGTTAATCCCGTTTTTATTATTACAAAAATACTTTTAGTTTTATTTAAAATTCTAACTAATTTAGTTACCAAATGTTTAAAAATGTGGTCTCATTCACAGTTATTCTTCAATCATGCAAATAGTGTTTCCTTTCATCTGATGTTTAAGTATAAGACCCAATTTAAACATATACAACGCATATTTGTATATAAACTTCAAATTAATATAGGTAACCTACGCTAGTATTGCTAACGAATGACTCCACATCAGTCAAATATTAACAAAGTCACCTCAGTTGCAGGGTTAATTCCAACAAAATACGCATAAAGTAAAATTACATTTATCTATCTACGTTGACATATGGCACTGAAACGTGGTCTCTTACTATGGGCCTCATAAGCAAGCTCAAAGTCGCACAACGAGCTATGGTAGCATAGCCTTCTGGCTATGCTCGGGGTTTCTCTACGTGAACGAGTCAGAAATGAGGAGATCCGTAGACGAACAAAAGTCACCGACATATCCCAGAAGATAAGTCAGTTGAAGTGGCAAGACCACGCACAAGCATGCGCAGCGTAGGTCATCCATTGACAAGGTGGACTGAGGACCTGACATGATGATGCAGGCCGCTTCCAACCGGGCCTTTTGGAAATTTCTGGGGGAGGCTTATGTTCAGCAGTGGACGTCCTACGGTTGAGATGAGATGATGAAATGTGATATTGTCTTTTCAAAACTATGAACTTTGTACAATTTAAACAAGTCAACAAAATAAATAACCAATTCAATAATTTTGAGAGAAAAACTGCAGATTCATTAAAAGGAGTCTTTGTATTTCGTTAACTTTTAAATGTGTACACAATCAACAGCTTTACGTAGAAAAAGCCACCGTTTCTCTGTGAGAGATACAATATATAATAGACAATATTTAATACTACATAAGTTTTATTACCAACATAATACGGATAAAGTAATCAAATTCATTTGAATACTTTATTAATATAACTCATCATAATGCTATAATGGACAAATTAAACAATAGGTATTATTCGTGTTAATAAATTTAACAACAGATGTTTGTTTGAGAAATAAACTTTATTTTCATTTGAATATTCAGTTAACATCGCTTTAGATATAGAAAATTAACAGTTAAGACATCAAAGGCTACGTAACTAAATCCGAACAAGCCGTTTTGTAATGACACAAGCACGGCATATTCCTCAAAGGTGTAAATCTCTTAGTATCAAAGTCCTTTCTCTGTATTTTATGTTAAATAATTTAATCTCACCGCTGGCGTCTATGGCAACATGTTTTCGTGTAATTTAATCAATAATGTTCGCTGTCTAACGTAACGAAGTTTATTTACGCGACAAAATATGAATGCTTTATATGGTACGAGTAAAAGAGCAACTACGCGTCGATAGAATTTTCAGTAGCAATAAAAAAACAGTTTTCCTTCGAAGGGCTCGCGTAACGGTGGGCTGCGATCAAAAAACAATATCTCCTACGATGTCTCAGTCTATCAGTAGAGTCAATGGCGAGTTTGGTAAAAGAGTCACGTAATATGTAAATCGTTCAGGGCGCGATGTGGACCGACTGTCAAAGCCATCCGGTGTAACATCTTCAGACGATTTTTTTCTTAGTGACTATTTCACTTTCGGAACGATGAGGGTGAAAGTTCGCCATTGTTTCCGTACCAATGTTTTGATTTGTTTTTCTTTCCAGTCAAGGGTGGAATAAGCTTTCATTTATTCATCTTTTGTTATATGTGAAATGCTATTTGTTTTTCTTACGACTACGAGTCCAGTTTTCTACCGACTTCCAATAAGGAGGAGGTACTCAATTCGACTGTTTTTTTTATTTGTTATCTCATAACTTTCGACTAAAGCCGAACCGATTTGAACCGATTCTCAATTTTTTTTGTTTTAAAGCTGATGCTTCCCGTGTGATCCCATTTATCATCAAATTTGGTAAGGTACTTATTGAGTTACACTCCAATAACTGAATAGAATGGAAGTCTCTTTCAATTTTTTCAAATTGTACTTGTAGCAAACACATTTAAGGCGGAGCACTTTTATCTAAAGCGAGTCTTAATGGCGCAACAATTTCGCTCGCGTCGCGACGGCATTGTTTAAATATGCACCATATCACCACGGCGAGTTCTCGTACTCAAAATATTACACCCGTCGGCATAATAAAGCGAGCATCGCACCGGCCGGGCATTAAACTGCACTAACGAGGTGAGCGGGGAAATCAAATGTCACTCGTAGTTTGTTTTCTAGTCTGTGAATCGGTGCTGTTAGATTGGTCAGCGTATAGCAAGTTGCTGAAGATTTTTGTAAAGTAATTTCTTCGTCTGTGAAATTATTGGGCAAATGAGATAGAAATGTTTCAGAGTGATCAGCAGTGCGATTCTCTAAGAGCAAACATCGTTGCATCCTCGACAACATCCGTGAAACATCGACGACATGACGAGGAATGTTGGAAAAACAATCTGAGATCATTAGAGAATCGCACGGCTTGATCCGTCGATGAGCTCACCGATGTCAAATACTTTATGAGATATCGCCCTTGTACATGAGGTTGCTTTTCCAATATTTCTTGTAATATCGTAATTTTTTTCACGAATGTTGTCAAAGATGCAACGATGTTTGCTCTTAGAGAATTGCACAGCTGGTCAACAAGGGCGATCGATACCAATAACGACGAACCACTTCTTAGATAAGAGAATCGCACCGCTGTAGAGTATGCTGCTGCGTCAAACTTGAAAGCTTATAGCCTTTTTTTTTTTTTGGCCCGGGGAAATCCTTTATAAATCTTAAAGGGGAAATACTAAATATTTTTGTATTGTGTACTATAGTATTCCAATACTTGACTTGACTTCTTTTTTTGTATATTTTTGAAATTATTTTTAGTTTAATTCTTTATAATTTGACATTGTGAACGATTTTATATTTTTAATTATGTAAATGTATTAAATATATTGGAAATTCAAATACTATATGTAATATAGCATAGTACTAAATAAGAAATATGTGACGTGTAACAAAAGTTAGTAATAAATTGATTATGATTATGATTATTATGATTATTATGGATACCACCTACCACGGGGAGGTAGGTGGTTATGTGGGAGTCCGTATACCCACCAAAACTCCGGGGTGTTCCGTCACTGCCGCCCTCGGCGGGAACGCGGGACAGATTTTCCACACGACCGCGAATCCACCGCGGCTGTCCGTTGCCGGACCCTTCTCTTCGCGGCACGCCAGAATACATGGCACGCCGCAACTACCTCGGAGACTAAACCCGCCAACAATGAGCGCCAGACTTCCCCGTGTCTGGACGCCCGTGGTCTCCCTGCGGTGGGTAGGATACGTAGCCCCACCGCCTGCTACGTCAGCCACAGGGGATAATCCCCAGCGACCCCACCTCCTCGAGCCTCCTCGAGCCTGCACCAAAGTGCCCGGGCCCCTCTCCTCGAGCCTGCGCCAAAGCGCCCGGGCCCCACCTCCTCGAGCCTGCACCAAAGTGCTCGGGCCCCCTCCTCGAGCCTGCGCCAAAGCGCCCGGGCCCCACCTCCTCGAGTCTGCGCCAAATCGCCCGGACCCCGCCACTCCTATGTGGACTTGGCGGCCAAAGCCCATAGGAGCGGCCCCGCCTGAGCCGGCCTGCGCACCCCAACGCCGGCGTGGCCCCTGGGTTCCTCTTGGCTTCACCGTGGTGATCCAAGCCACGGCTACTGAGCCCCCCCGCCACGTCAATGCGGGAACCCTTCGGGGGGGAAAGCTTATAGCCTTGTGCTGACCGCTGTGGACTGGCTGTATGATGTTTAGTATCAAGTGAATTTTTCTACAACTAAAAAATAAAGAATTTTTATAGTATTACTTTTTTTAAAGCATTAACGCCTGCTTTAGCGATCTCAAATATTGAAATTTATAGAGAGAAAAATCCCGTCCGAGGATGTGAATTTTTATCGCTATAAATTTCAATGTATAATAAATAAGTTATTCAACAATATTGTGTTTACAAGATATTATATGCATAAAAAATACTAGTGCCACAATTATTGTGGGATTTATAATTTACTAATTGCGTCCTGCGGTTTCACCCGCGTAGTGATGGATGATGGATGATGAATTAAATATAGCCTAAGTAACTCAGGAATAATGTAGTTTTTACAGGTGAAAGATTTTTTATATTAGTTATGTAGTTTGTTGAGTTAATCCACTACAAACAATCAAATCTTCCCTCTTTTTATTAGTGTAGAGGGTACTACCTGCGCCCATGACTATTCCACGGATTATGATTTTTATGCGGATATTTCTTTCTGCCCCCGACTACGTACACATGAATTAAGGTATTTTTAATAATGACTAATCGGTAATAAATAGCCCATGTTTTATATTTTCGGTATAAGCTATCTATACAAATTTTCACCTAAATTCGCCGAGCCCTAAAGTGAGCTAGTCATGCATTCCGGTTACCGCGCTCGCCCGAGACGGTCGCTAGACGCTTGCGCTCGCTGCAGATTCGCGCTCGATGCTTGAAACCAGTTATCGTTCCTACAGTGTTGTGTTGTGTTGTGCGATTTGGATTGCAGTGATAACTTGGACCTTTTTTTGTGCAGATTCGTGTGTGAAGCGACGTTGGCCAGCGGGTAAGTGCCTTACGGCACACGTAGGTTACACACCCTCCCCGCCCTTGCCTGGCGGGGAGTGTCACCCTCTCCCGTTCTCGCATCCTGAGATATCTCTCAGGATGACGTCAGTAAAACGCTTGCCCGACGGCGAAATGGCGCAAGCCTTTCTCAGTTGGGTGATGAAATCCGCTCCCTCAATGTTTGAAAAATTCATGTCCCATCAGGACGTTAATACGCAGGATACTCTGCTTCCGCCCTCCGGCTCGCTTGCGAATAGCTTGCCATCTCGCTCTTCGGCCGTGCTCATGCGCGACAGCCCCCTCTCCCCTGACCGCCCGCCCGCGCGCTTTCGCCCACGCTCGCATTCCTGCACACGCGGCCGCTCGCGCTCCCCGCTCCCCCTCCCTACCTCTCTGGTAGCATCTGACTCGGATGATTCAGATATGGAGGTTGAAACTTCTCCCCTCGTCCCCTCCGCTATCCCTAGCGACGACGACGACGGTTTTACTACCGTCACCTCCGGCATGAGAAAGCACGGTGGAAAGGGGGGCTCCCCCGCCCCTGTCCCACCGCCGAAAGCGGTTTGCACTTCCGCCGGCAAGAAACCGGCTCCTCCCGCACCCGTCTTACCTGCATCTCAGGTAGAAAACCCTACGCAGGGGTCGTCCGCGCCAAGACGCGAAAAGCCTCCGCCACCTCTCTTTATTCAAGAGAAGGCGAAATGGGACCGCATATCCCAGTTACTAACCAAGCGTAAGCTCAATTTCACCAATGCCCACTCCACGCAGCAGGGCATTAGAGTTCAAGTCCCGACCTCCTCTGACCACAGAGGCGAAAATTAGCTTCCATACGTGTGCTCTCGAGGAGGAAAAACTCCTACGAGTAGTTATTCGTGGCGTCCCTAAGGAGGCGACAGAGTAAGTCGGCACCGACTTAAAAGTACAAGGCTTCCCAGTTCGCGAGGTTCACCGCATGTACAGCGGGAAAACCAAGTCCCCTTATGACCTAGTATTGGTCATCCTTGACCGCTCTCCCAAGGGCAAAGCCATTTTTAATATAAAGACAATTGTCAATCTGTCGGGTATCACCGTACAGGCCCCCTATCGTAATGGCACCCCTGGACAGTGTCATAACTGTCAATTGTACGGGCATGCCGCTCGCTTTTGTTTCGCCCGTCCCCGGTGCGTTAAATGCCTAGGTGACCACGGCACCTCTAGCTGCTCTCGCACTAGAGACTCGCCGGATCCCCCAAGCTGCGTTCTGTGTGGCAATCAAGGCCACACCGCAAATTATCGCGGCTGCTCTAAGGCGCCCCGTACCGCTAAGGTAACGGGAAAAAGGGCTCCGCTACCTTCTAGCCTAGCGAACCCTTCGCGCACACAAGGCGTCAGCCCTAAGCTGACGCTTACTCCTCCAACTCCGGCAACACCTAACGTGCCTAGCTTTCCCCCCGCACACAGTGCCTGGGCCAAGCCACTGAGCATGGTCCAGAAAAGCACTCCCGCTCGAGTAACAGCCTCCGCTACCGCTCATCCCCCAACCCCCTCTCCCGCTAAAGCGACTGCCCACCCCTCTCCCCCTGCCCCTGCCCGCAAGCCCACTCCGGCCTTACCAAAGGCTGCAATAGCTGAGCTGGGCGAACAAAGCCAATCTGACTTGGCGGCAGACCTAGCATTAGTCATGGACTACGCCATGGCTATTGATTTAGACGAAGTACGGATGTTCGCACACAAACTTCGTATGGCAAAATCCGAAAACGACCGCCTACGAGCTATGCTCGAGCACGCGGGAGTTATCGGCGCCATTAAGCGCTACTCAGTCCCAAACACTCACTAGTACAACTAATATGGATTGTACAACAATAAGAGTAAAAACCCGCGCAGTTACGTTAGTCACCTTCAACGCTAACGGTTTTTCTAGTCAACGTGATGAAATTCACGAATTCTGTAAGACCCATCAGGTCGATGTCCTATGCATTCAGGAAGCTTTCCTGATACCGGGAAAAACGGACCCTAGGTTCGCTAATTACCGGTTAGTCCGTAACGATAGAATGACCCATGGAGGCGGAACACTTATCTACTACAAAAGGTCTCTACACTGTATTCCTTTAGTACCTCCCCCTCTAGTTAACTTAGAGGTGTCACTTTGCCTGTTAGGGATGACAGGTCATCAACCTGTCGTCATAGCCTCGTGCTATCTCTCTCCGAATAAAGTCTTACTACGCAGCGACTTGGAAGCGCTATTTTCTATGGGTGACTCCATCCTTTTGATGGGTGACTTTAACAGTAAGCATATTCTTTGGAATTGCTCCCAAACTAACCCCAACGGTAAGATCCTAGACTCACTAGTCGACGCACTAGAATTTGATGTCCTCTCCCCTCTGGAGCCCACAAGATATCCCAACCAGGAACGACAACGACTTTCTGATATACTTGACATTGCCCTTCTTAGGAATGTAAGCCTCCGCATACGCGCCGTAGAGGTGTTACACGAACTCGACTCTGACCACCACCCAGTCATCTTTCGACTCGGCCCTGACCCGACTGACTCGATCCCTATCACTAAAACGGTCGTGAACAGGAAGCTTTTGAGGGAGTCCCTACAAGCGATTAGTTCACCAGCTCTGGATAGGATACCTGATGATATACAGACTGTTGATGACGTCTCCTTGGCGATCGAAGCTCTCGGCGACCACCTCCGCACCGCACTAGGTGAATCCTCAAAGCAGATCAAGGTGGCGGATGACCGTCGCTTTGAACTGCCCGAGGATGCGAGGAGGCTGCTGACAGCCAAGAACGCAGCCACTAGGGCATATGACTCGACACCAACCCGCGAAAACAAGGCCACCATGCGCTACTTTCAGCGTGCTGTGAGGAAACGCATGAGTGAGCTGCGTGATCAAAGGTGGGACGACACCTTATCAGAACTCGAACCAACCCACCAGGCGTACTGGCGGTTGGTACGAGCTATGAAATCGGATGGACAGACGACTATGGTTCCCCTCCTTAGGCCCCCACCCCTACCCCTAGCATTCTTTGACGATGAAAAGGCCGAGTGTTTAGCTGATAGTCTAGAAAATCAGTGTACTCTCAATGTAGACCACGTAGACCAGGGTCACCTCTATACGGTGGACTCTGAAGTCGAACGTAAAAGCTCTGTGCCCATCTCAGACCTCCCACCCCTCCCACTAATCAAATCTTCTGAAGTGGTCGCTCTGATCAAGGATCTAAAATCCCGCAAATCCCCTGGATCTGATGGTATCAGTAATAAAAAACTGAAACACCTCTCAGTCCCACTAATCCATCTCTTAGTCAGCATCTTCAATGCGGCTATAAACAACTGCTTTTTTCCAGACACCTGGAAACATGCCATTGTAATTGGCATTCGTAAACCAGGCAAGTTGGCCTCACTGCCAACTAGCTACCGCCCTATCAGTCTCCTCAGCTCCTTGGGGAAAATATACGAGCGACTCATTATCCAACAATCTGCTTCCTGACGAGCAGTTTGGCTTTAGGGCCAGACACTCATGCGTCCAACAGGTGCACCGCATCACGGAGCACATACTCGAGGGCTTCAATAAGAAGCCAAAGCCTCAAGGGACAGTAGCTGTCTTCCTCGATGTAGCGAAAGCCTCCGATAAAGTCTGGCACAACGGCTTGATCTACAAGCTGTACCAACTCGGTGTGCCAGACCGTCTTGTACTTATAATACAAGACTTTCTCAGGGATCGTAGCTTTCAATACCGCGTGGAGGGACAGCTCTCGTCCCCTCACCCCATTCACGCAGGAGTCCCTCAGGGCTCTGTACTCTCACCCGTCCTCTTCTCGCTGTACACCAGCGACATCCCACGATCCGAACCCAATGTTCAGATTGCTCAGTTTGCAGACGACACTGCACTCTACTGCACTGGCTGGTTCAAGACCAGACAGAGAAAGTAGGTCACAAACGCCCTGCCCCATGTAGGAACATGGTTCCGCAAATGGCGTATCGCTATCAACCCAGAGAAAAGTACAGCAGTGTACTTTCACGAGAGTGCTGGTCCACGGAAACCGCCAGAACCCATTATTTATTTTGGCGAACCGATACCATGGGCTACGTCCGCCAAATATCTAGGCGTAATCCTTGACAGGCGACTCACCTTCGCCAAACACATTGAAAGTGTTCGCAATAGGGCAGCTTTTATCCTAGGTCGCCTCAATCCCCTTATATGCAAGAGTAGTAAAATGTCCCTTAGAAATAAGGTGACACTTTACAAAACTTGCATTCGTCCGATCATGACCTACGCGTCTGTAACGTTCGGTCATGCTTCAGATAGGCACATTCATAGACTTCAAGTGATTCAAAATCGCTTTACCCGCAAGGCAGTAGGCGCACCGTGGTACTTACGGAACGCTGACCTCCACTGCGACCTAGAACTACCCTCTATCGTACAGTTCATGAAAGACTGTTCTCGCCGCTACTTCGATGCGGCCCCACACCATCCCAACCCACTAGTGGTGCAAACCGCTAACTGCAAAACACGACACCTCCTGGATGACCCGGACGACCCCATCACGACAGCTCTGGCGTCGATCAGTCAGCCTCCTGGTAATATTGGCATTTCAGGTATTTCAGGGTCTACTCGCCGAGCCACGAGAGGTAATATGTCTGATTTTGGATTTCCAGTCTTCACAGTTAGACATCGAGGTCGTCGTAAGCGACTTCGAAATAATCCTAAATCAGACACAAGGTAATCTGTATTATATTTTGGTAATGTGTATTAAGGTAAAGGTAACGTATCGATTTTTGATTGAAAGTTTATAAGTATCATCAATATTAACCTGTGTTTTATTTCATTAACCTGTGTTTTGTTTTCTTTCAGACAGTGCTGGCGGCTACCGGCACCTCTATTCCCTACTAGGCAAGGGTTCGCCCTTGTCGTTGTCTAGCGCTTTATGCGCCCTTGTTGTCCCTCGGTTGAGTGCTGCGTGCTTCACCAACAGTCCTGTGTCGCTTTTAATCTGTCCGAATCAGCAAGACTCATTCGAGTTAAGTTTCATTCATAAATCTATTGTTATTTTTTGCGCTGATGCGGACGGGTTAATGCCCGTAGTGGCAAAAAGCTCTATGTCCTTCCTAAAAAAAAAAAAAAAAAAGTGAGCTAGTGAGCTGTTAGAGAATCTAGCCTATAGATACAAAAAAAAATCTCCAGCTAAAAACATAATCATTTCCCTTAAACAAAATCACCTCCATTCTTTTCGGGAATAAGTAAATATTATAATAAAAGCCGGCCTAAAAATATTTGGACATAAAACATAGGGACGAGAATCCTTCATATTAGTTTATTAGTTGTAAGAAAATGACTGTACACTATGACAATGCATGTATAACTTTGTGATACACATGTAACTCTGTGATTAAGTAATAACTTGCTCGTAACTACATGTAAGTAATCCTCTTACTGCAAATTGAAGAGCTTAGAACGTGCAGAGGTCGCATTTGGGCATGAAATATTAAGATATTCAAAATTTATAGAGTAATATATATAATAACTGCGCCCCGCGATTACACCCGTGCTGTTGGATGATGATGATGATGATTATTATTATGAAAAATATCCTATATGTTAATGCAGCACCTCATCTACCTCAATACCAAAGTGCATCAAAATTGACCCAGCCGTTTGAACGATAAGGAGTAACAAACATCCATACATTCAAACTTGCGCATTTATAATATTATATAATATAGTCATTTTCAACCGCAATCAGGTGTCTCGAAACTGTAGTTTGAAAGGTCCGACTTTTTTAATTTACTTGAGTTATTTCCGATTTTCATATTAAAAATGTGTACAAACCACGTTAAATTTCATAATAAAATATTATTGTCATTTTCTGCGTTGGATAAACCGCGGCTGCACCTAATAATATACTATTTAATATATATATATGTCGGATCCGGACATACACAATAGTCATAGACACAGTTGCTGGGTTGATAACGTCACACCAATGTGACGTGCAAGAAGAATGGCGTCGATTGACACGACACGAGCCAACACGGGTCGCCTAGAAGTCTAGGAACTGTTCCGTGTTTCGCTATTTACCCAGTGCACATTATAGTATTAATTATTAGATAGTGATAATTTAACTAGTAACTAGTAGCGACTGCCCGCGACTTCGTTCGATTTGTAGGCTCGGCCTTTGGCCTCGCCATAACCTCTCATCTTTTTTTGGTTTTTCTTTCATGAGAATCATCTCCTGACAATAATTAACACAATAATAAAAGAATTAGTTAGATTGTTCCATCCGTTCTCAAGTTATAACATGACCAGGAGAAATAGGGTTCATATTTATTTAAACATATTTATATATATATATATATATATAGATATATGTAAAAACAGGTACACTTTCTTTGCGGCCCAGTTTGTACTCGTAATATTGCATAAAATTGCATATTGTTTAATATACACTATACAATTTTATGCAATATTACATATAAACACAATTTTTGAAAAAAATTGCAAGTTACCCAATGTAATACATTAATACTCTAATTGGCCACTTCGCTTATTAATTAACTTAATATGAGGGAGGTCCTATAAGTTACATTTTGACAATAACTAATATAATAATAATAATCAATAATTATATTTGGGTTTCAAGCGCCACGCAGAGCATGGCGCCCATGTTGCAGCGCATTCTCATATGTATATAAATATATATATATATATATATATATATATATATATATATATATATATATAATATATAAATTTCAATGATACTGCGTCCAATATTTGTAATAACTTCAGCTAAGATAAGGAGTGTAGGCTTAATAAAAAACAAATAAAACACGCTCTTTATTCTTATATTTTTATCTTAAGTCTATGAAGTGCAGAGTTAAACCAATCCCATTTGGCTGCAGGGCGGCTGCTCTCTTGGCGAAACTTAATTCTGAATGAACTTGAATTGAAGAATAAATTCACTGCCAGTTGCTTGCTTTCATTATTATTGCAAGATTTGGCTATCGATGCATTGCTTCAGGTACCCACTGCTGATTTTTTTATATTCGGAGTAACCTCGCAGGACATTTAGGTACAAGTCCGTCTTATTATACACCTGGTTTGTATTTAATAATGTGGTATTAATACCTTATTAAAGCTACTTCACTTTCATTCACTTAATCGTGTTAGCAAGAAATACATTATATTTTTTAATTGCAATAGGATATTTTACTTATCTGTATGTGCAGTTTAATAAATTATGTGTAACCAAAGAAGCGTACCGTATAATGTAATTCTAGCATGCATTTTATATCATTGGAAATAGTTTTTTACAAGTTGGATTAGAACATACATATTTTATAGGTATGTATGTATGTTTGGATGGACGAACATATGTATCTCTTTCACACCAAAAGCTAAATATTGATTCGGCTGAAATTGTTAGGTTGTAAGGAGAAATAAACTAATAACAAAAATATGTAGGTAAGGTTTTGAGTTTACTATTTCTCTTTAATATACATAGGATACTTTATTATAGTGCCTTAGGGTTGGCCTGATGATGGAGCCTCAAGGTCAACTTAGAAAATACCACGTCGTTTTTTTGACTTGTTATGATTGAAAAATTATATGTTTGAAACGTGACTGGAAAATATTATTCAAAATAAATAATCGTTAAAGCTTTAGGCTTTTTCTCCTTTACACATAAAATTGTCTTAATATTAATACAAAGGCACAATTGCTTACTTATTTATATTATTAAAATGTCATAGACATATGTAGGTAACAAATAATGTACGTATTAATGTATCGTACGCATTCATATCCGATTTTGGTTATTGCAATATAAAATTATTTAAAAAAGAGAATATTTTATTAAAAACACATTTTAGTAGTTTATGGTGCTACACATTAACATATCAAAATTATCCAAGGCCCAAGTACACATGTTTCTGAATGAAACGTAGGTATTTACCCCGGTCAGGAATCGAACCTGAGGCCGAAACTTCGAAGCCCTACCTTCGACGACACCTTTATATATAAATTATCTGATAATAATATATGCTTTAATTCAATTTGGATCCTGAGACCGAGTGATGTCAAGAGTCTTAAATACTTATTTAATACCAACAATTACGAAGAAGACGCATCAGATACAAATTAGCTCTTCCCAACACTTCGTTTCAGTTGATTGAATACTGCAGGTGCAATGCTAATGAGTTCGAGCTCTAACAACATTTGTAGATACGCTATACCTTAGTAATGTTATCGTAATTAACGGTCTGTATAGTAGCAAGGGCCACCAAAAGGGTATTTTTTTTTTTATTACAAAAAATTGGAACCGACTTCAACACTAAAAAGTGTGAAATAACTTGAAGTCGGTACCATGATATTTCAAATGCACCCATTATCACAATATTGTGCGTATGGTACCGACTTCTTAAAAAAAATTCATACTTTTTAGTGTTGAAGTCGGTTCCAATTTTTTGTAAATAAAAAAATACCCTTTTGGTGGCACTTGCTACTATACAGACCGTCAATTACGATATCAAGATACCAGAAATACTTTTCAGTTATTAGAGTGTAACTCAAAAACAGCTAAAATTTGATGAAATTTAAATGTGATCATCTCGGAAGTATGATATATCTAGTACCCTACCAAACAAAAACATATTATCGAAATCGGACTACTCTGTAAAAAGTTATGCGTGATCATACATAAAAAATATATTCGTGTCGACTTGAGAACATCCTCCTTTTTTGGAAGTCGGTGGAAAAAACAGGTACAGGTTATTTTTGTTTACTAGATCAAATAGGTAATATTTGTAAAATAAGTTGTTTAAATCTTACATTATTGTTTGAGAAGCTCTCGTAGTGCTAGTAGTACAGAGAACTTACCCAGTCGTGCCAAACTGGTTAGTTGGCTTTTCAAGAAACATTAAACATACCGGCGTCAATTAGCAAACATTTTATGTTCAACGCAATCCGTAAGAAGTTCTAAAAACTAACTACATTTGTTTCATACCCTAACGTCTCTGAAGCATGACAGTGTAAAGTCTGCTTGATGACAGAATGAGGTATTGGCTATAAGTTCTCAGCGCCTTATCGATTATTAACAGCCATATTTATAGACAAGCAAAAGTACTTAATTTCTAAAGAAAAAGTAATTACTTAAGCAGCGATTATGATGCTATAGACTATAATTTGCCAGTTACAACTATCAAAGGCTATAATTCTTAGCGGAGTCACCATTTCAACACGTAAATTTATCGTTATTATTAAAAAAAAAATAAACCGATTTCAGCACCAAAAAGTGTGTAATAACATGTTGAAATCGGTACTATGATAGTTCTGTTCAAAAGTAGGTACCTATTATATATTGTGCACATGGTACCGACTTCAACATGTTACTTCACACTTTTTAGTGTTGAAGTCAGTTCAATTTTTTAGTAAAAAATTGTTTTTCACCATTTTTGGTAATCCGCTACCTACTTACGGGAGATGCATTCAAACTAGATTTATTTTATTATTTCATCATTATCATCTCAGCCTTAGGACGTCCACTGCTGAACATATGCCTCCCCATGATTTTCCAAGAGGACCGGTTGGAAGCGGCCTGCATCCAACGTCGTCCTGCGACTTTCATCAGGTCGTCTGTCCACTGTGTCGGTGGACGACCTACGCTGCGCTTGCGGGTCCGTGGTCTCCACTCCAGAACCTTTCGGCCCCATCGGCCATCTGTTCTGCGTGCTATGTGCCCTGCCCACTGCCACTTCAACTGGCTAATCTTCTGGGCTATGTCGGTGACTTTCGTTCTTCTACAGATCTCCTCATTTCTGCTTCGATCACGTAGAGAAACCCCGAGCATAGCCCTCTCCATAGCTCGTTGTGCGATTTTGAGCTTATATATGAGGGCCATGGTAAGAGTCGTTTTCGTCGTCATATTGGTCGAAAACTTTGTATTTAGGTACTGAGGTATTTTTGACGAGAAGACTGCGAAGTTTCCGGAACGCTGCCCAGCCAAGTTGGTTTCGACGATTGACCTCTTTCTCTAAGTTGGACCTGCCTAGTTTGACTGTCTGTCCCAGGTTTGGTGGAATTCCCAACTGATATTGGGGTAGGTACAACATGGGCATTAGACATAATTTTTGTCTTATCCATGTTCGTCTTAAGACCTACCCGTTGCGAAACTCGATGGAGGCCTTCGAGCATTGTACTGAGGTCTTCCATGGATTCTGCCATGACTACAATATCGTCGGCAAATCGAAGGTGAGTTATGTATTCGCCGTTAATATTGATGCCAAGTCCTTGCCATTCTAGAAGCTTGAAGGCGTCTTCCAATGTAGCGGTGAACAGTTTCGGAGATATAACGTCTCCCTGTCTCACGCCTCTTTGCAATGGAATTGCCTTCGAACTCTGCTCCTGTACTCGGACTGACATGTAGGCGTTTTTGTACAAACACTTCAGCACTTCAATATACCGATAGTCAATACGGCACCGCTGGAGAGACTCAAGCACTGCCCACGTCTCGATCGAATCAAAGGCTTTCTCATAGTCCACAAACGCAAAGAAGCAAGTTATACTCTTTGGTCTTCTGTATAACTTGCCGTCTGGCTCTTACGGGATAAATTATCAATGATGATATCATCAAGATAAATCAACACTTTTGAGTTTTTGGGGTGTAACTCAAAACCGCTTGACCGAATTTGATGAAATTTAAATGGGACCACGTTGGAAGTATACTCTATCAAGCAAAGAATCTATTTTGAGAATCGGTCCACAAATGGGAGAGAAATCGGCTAACATACACATAAAAAATAAAAACTCGAACTTATAACCTCCTCCTTTTTTAAAGTCGGTTAAAAATGAAATTTGCACGATGATTGTTTAGGTTAATGATTTATTAGGACAACAACCTAATACAAGTGTAAAAAGATACATCAAATTTTGATAGGGTTTTGTCATGTATTTACTTTAGTAAGTTCATTGCTCGACTGCCTATAGAATAAGACTTTATGTTGAAGTATTCTATCGTTAAGTAATTACTTCATTGAGAAATTACTTAGCAACAAGTAATTACTTGTTTATAAATATGAGTGTTAGAGTGCAAGAGACAAAAAGTCTTAATATGATTATCTCGTTTATAAAACAAAGTATTTGCATGTTCGATAACTGTTGTTAAAGTTTAAAAAAAGAGTTGAATTGTATCAGATCAGTGAATAATAAAAATTAAGCAATTTCGATTATCTTAAAATATTACACCAAGACCGAGCGAGCGAAGCCGCTGGCGGGTCAGCTAGTACTATAAGTATATATTTGCTAAATTTAAACCTTATTTTATATCCTTAATAAACTTCAAATTGTGCAATCCGTTTACTTAAAAATAATGTAGATACTTGTATCTATATCTTCATAAGTAGAATTATGGAATATTGGTAATAAGTAAAGATGTTTTCTTATATATTGGTAATAAGGCTTATTCAGAGTGGGATTGGGATTTGATTTACTAATGCTTATACGTTGCATACCTTCGGTGCCGGGTATGGAGTGTTGTGCATGAAATTGAAATCATCAAGACGATGTAGAATGAATGCACTGCGCGAACATTAAATCATGTTGTATTAGGGAAAATAAAGGCTTTATTTTACTTAACGCAACTGATCCGACCGATCCTGCTAAATATCTTGCACCCTTGTGGCGTCGCGGCCGCACTATTTTCTCATAGAGGTAACAAGATTGAGCAGGAGCAAGGCGATCATAACTCACGGTTAACGTGGACCGAGGTAATCTTGCTCAGGACCACAATAATCCGACCGCACTATCGCAGGCTGGACGTGGGATTTTTGTACATTAGCTCTAATCGCGATGTTTATGACGCTTTGGTTAGCAACATTATTTTTGATCAGTGGCTTCATCACTGATTAGAAAAAGATGGGACGTAAGGAAGCTCAGCAATAACTCTGAGCTACGTAATCCGGCTCGAAGATAAGAATGTATATTGGATCAGCTACAGATTCTGATTGAAGTTCGAATAAATTCAAATGTACCTACTCGTAGAGCAGAATATAAAACAATAAACATAACTCAAAAACTACTGAACCGAATTTGATAAAATTCCTCCTTTGAGTACCTCCTCCTTTTTGGAAGTCGGTAGACAAGGTCTGTAAGGCGCAGGCCACACATAAACGGCGTCGGGCGCGGACATGGCAAGGGTGGCCACCTATTCCATTCAAATTTCATACAAAATCCATGGAAATAAAGCTGAATTTAGAACCAGTATGTCGTTACTTGGACGTGGTTATGACGCGCCATTTTGTGTTCTAAATTGCGCTTTATTTCCGTGTGTTTATATGAAATTTGAATGTAATAGAAGTCCGCGCCCGACGCTATTTATGTGTGGCCTGCGCCTAAAACGGACACTGACCGGGCGGGCTAACTAAAGGTGTGTGGCTTTTTTCGATCTTTCTCTTCGTTCACGTAAAGTGTAAACGTAATAAACAAGTAAATAAAACTACTGATGTTAATACAATATTGTATACTGCTCGTACACTATGAACGACTAGTTGGTCACCATTATTTACAGTGTACTAGACTTAAGGCGTTAAAGTGCTTTTAAAAAAAAACTAGATCTTCGTCTAGAATCTTCGTTTAAGACACGTGTTACACTGTTATATTACTTATCCTAAGTGCATATACTTACCTCTACCATTTTAATAATAGAAAAAATACTTATATTTTTTTATAAAATTTGTAGAAGATCAACACTTTTAATCTGAAATTCAATCACAAAGACAAGATACTCAATCAATGGGCGGTTTCGAGAGTTTCCTTCAAAAAGTTGCCGTTCAGACACAGGAAAAGGAAATTTACATGTTATTGAATTTTTATACCTTCGTTAAGTCAAGCCTTAGCTCTGCTACTTGTTTCCTTAGTAGCGTGAAAGTTTCAAGTTTAATGATATTGCAAACCTTTGATGATAGCCTGAAATTAGTGTTTATTTTGATGAATTTGGTATTTAGATTTGGAAACGGGTATATTCGTTTAATCTACCAAAATATCTTCTTTTTCCACCCATATGGTTTAACTATATGTTGAGTCAACTATGCACAATTACTTACATAAAATTTTCCCTAGGGAGGGTTGGCGTTGGGCAGACGACCGCTCATAAAACCGATTTGCACATAAATGTGGTTAATGAAAACCATGCTGTATAGACGCCACCCGTCAAATGTTGGATTACAGTAGAAGTATAAAATAACACTGTGATTTTACTGTGTACTAGCGACTGCGCGCGACTTCGCTCGCATATTATTATTTAGAATATTTATATTATATTATATTATATTTTTTTTGTTTTTCTTTCACAAGAACCTTTTCCTCACAATAATTAAAACAACAATAAAAGAATTATCGAGATTGTTCCATCTGTTCTCAAGTTATGGCTTGACCAGGAGAAATAGGGGGTTCCATTTTTATCACACTGTTTTAACCTAACTTTTAAACTTTTTGACCAACCACCCGCATTCTTCAGTCTTCCCGTGAACATGGTGCATGTAACTGCGCCGAAATATCGGGAGCTCATTCCACAACCTTACCACGGTAAATATCCCGTTAATAATCATATAACTTCCATTTTTATATTTACATATAGATTTTTACTATCTACAAAAACATATTGGAATAGTCTTTTATCGAATGTCTTCTCACATTATAGCAGACTGACCTTACAGCAAAATAATATCAATTAAAAGCAGCTCTATCAAACATTCTGCAGATTACACGGCTCTCGAAACTGCTGACGACTAAAATTTACAGCGGTCATGTGGCATAGGTATATGACGAGGTTTAATCCACGCAACTAACTGCACATTCAATTTAGACTCGTGCATAATGCATGTCGGCGGGCAGGCACGAGACCCTCCGAGCATTTGCTGTATCTAATTACGTATTATGCTTTGCGATGTAGACAGGCACGTCTGTCGACGATGAATATTAGATCATAGTCCAGCCGACAATGCCCGCCTCGATATTGCAACCGATACTACACGTAATTGTTCCAGACGACAATCAGCGCTCGTGATCCTTACACATTTTTAATTTATTCATAATAATAATATTATACTCACGCCTAGGGACGTTTAAATTCATACGTTGAAAGGACTTTCGAAGTGTTCTTAAGTGCTGACGACACACGACGCATAATGAGTGCTGTGTCTACCTGGGGACCAGAACACACTCGTTGCGTCGTAATTTCCAAGGAGTCTACGCTTTGCGTCTATAACTTACTATAGGACTCAACGTTGTCTATTAGGGTTTGGTCTAAAATGGCAAGTTTATGGACCTACCTAGCTTAACTTTGGGCAATCATAGACTCGACCCTCTCGGCGTCTCGGAGCAGAAACTGTCGTATTTCCTCATAAGGGCGGAGAAAATGCCGTCATAACTCACGGTTAGTCGTCTCCCTAGCGTGTTGTAAAGATGCCCTAAACACCAGTCTTCATTCTAGTAGAAGTAATGCTACTATCTATGCTTTGAATTTTAAGGCCCCAGTATCTTATTTTTTCTATATAGTTTAAACATTGTTAATCGGTGTTAATAGTAACCGCAGAATTACTTCTGACGTACGCATACTTTTTTTGCCACTTTGAGATCAGAACCTGTATTTGTGAAGTTGGTAGAGAAATACTACAGAAGTTTGGTCTTTGCTTCATTGTCTACAAGAAAATAGTAATCATTCTTTTTTTGTAAATCCTGGTAATGGAGCATCCGAAATGGCGTAGGTCGTTACATTGGCTCACGTGGTGTGAGCTCCTAATAGCCTCTCTCTATTCCTCACTATTTGCCAGGTGGCTGCGTTCTCACGTTCCCCTGCTAAAGGTTATTGGGCCTGCTTTCACGCTTTTTATTGCCTGAACGCAGTTTGAACTCAATTATTTTTATGGTCGAGCAAATTGCTATTTTGTTGCTTTATCACGATTATCAAGCTGAAATTAGTTCAGTGATCGATAGAGTTTTTATTTCATTCTACAATTTGGCTTTTCATTTGTTCTTTTGTGTTGCCGTTTAAAGCATTGGATGGAACTTCCTGTGTAGCTTTAACACATTCTTATATACATCTAAACATTAGTATTAGAAAAAATCCCAAATGAAATAGAATGTTTTGATATAGGCTGTTATACTTTATTGCTTAAAACAAAAATCAAGAGATTTATTTACTGGTACCTATGTATAAATTAAATAGTAGCGATCACATATTCATTAGGATGACTATGTACATGTTCTCTAGAGGCGACTTATAGTAGTCTCTAGAGAACAGTGTGTGTTTAATTTAAAAAATCCAGTAGTCGAAATTTAACGCACGGAAAAAATATGTATCAAAATAGCTGTAAAAACAGTTTATATAAAAATATATGAAGAATATAGTCGTTATTTCTTATGATTACAGAGTTTGGAAGACAAATACTTTGTATGTATATGACTTAAACATAAAAACAATATGGGACAATATTCACGAACGTCGTAGCAATCACGGTGTATTTACGAGTACAACCCAGTGACCGAGTGCGTGTATATTCAAAATTAAAAAAAATACCTGAAGTACATACCGAAAAAAAATAATGAACTACCGTGAGATTCTCTAAGAGCATAAAACAATGATTCTCAAGTTATTGTCAAACCAACAACTACGAGTACCTGAGAAACGCCGATTCCTGCAAGCTGCCTAAACTTTGGTCCATAAACAAAAGATTGCCAAATCTTTTTGAAGATATGGCATCGCGGCTACTTCTTCCTGATATGGCTGTCCAGTACATCAAACTAATATTTCAATTATAAAAGATTGTGAGTGAGTGTATGTTTGTTACATCTTCATACTGAAACAGATCAACGGATTTGAACTAAATTTGAAATGGCTATATTTTATACCCAGATCTAATATATCCGAGAATAAATATATTTCATTTCATTCATTTCATATATAAGTTACTTTTACCTCAACGGGTAGTTTGCGATCACGACATAAAAGTTACATTTACCCCGGTTCAACGGATAGTTTCCGATCACCATGTAACTTATTCCATCCCGAAGTTACATGTAGTATCTAGCAATTAACTTATGCCTAAAGCTGAAAACACACAGACACCGGAGGCGGAGGCGTACCGGACACGGTTTTTCTGTATTGTTCGAATTAGTATGAAAGACTATGCAGACACAATTTGGAGCTGTGAAGTAATTGTGTGTGCAAATAAAACAAATATGTATTTTGACTTTCAATTTGACTTAACATAAATATGACAATTAATGTGGAGTCATTGAAATGAAATAAAATGAAATCGTTTATTCTGTATAGGCCTACGGCCTACAAATTGTCATATTACATATCTTTTTTCTTAAATCGACAACCGGATCGGAACGCGACCACGACTGAGAAGATCCGGCAAGAAACTCGGCGGGCTTGTCTTTTTACATTTTTTTATCGCCAATTTCTTAATGTATATAACAAATGTTCGTTTATTTTTAGCTCCAGTGTCTTGCCTTACAAAAGAGACCATAATAATGGTATCATTAGGGCAAGATACGCTACACTGTGATATGGTAATGCACGAGCAGGTCAGCAGCAGATCCTGGAGTGATCAGTCCCAAGCTGATTTATCCTCCAAGTAATCCGAAATTATGTAATAACCTTTTTGACAGAGTTTAGTTTTAATAGTAATTTTAAACTTATTAATAGGCAAATCTCGGATAACATTGGGAACTTTATTATAGAATCGTACTCGTATACATTGTCCCATAAAATAATGACTGTGGAGACGCGTTGTATGTACGCATAGCTTGTGCTTATTCCGCGTATTGATGGAATGAGCATCACTCCTTTTTTCAAAACTTTTCATGTTTTTCTTGACATACATTAGATTTTCATAGATAAACTAAGAGACAACAGTTAGAATGTTTATAATCTTTATTTTTCTGTGTAATATTTTTTTGTTTAATATTTAAATTTTGGAATATCTTAGAAAAAGTATGTTAAAAACGTTTTAAGTTTCTGTGATATTTCATTTTGTTGTTCTGAAATTCGTATTGAATTATTTTATTTGGAATGAAACAACAAAGAGTTCCATACCATAGCGTTTTATAAACGGCTATGCACAAAAGTTGGACATGCAAAGAGTGAACAGCAAGAACGGCATTTTTAAAATTGTTTGTTATTCCGCTTTGATATCATGCTGTTCCGGTGACACGACACAATCGCACACACAAAAAAAATGTCTATTGTCTGATCCTTTATAATAACGATGATATATGCTGAATTTGTAATAAGCATATTTAATTATTATGCCTAGATATACCTACACTTCTAAAAACTTGTTTAATTAGCGTTGATATAATATAAAAAATAAACATAATAGGTCACAATATTGTTAAAATAATTTAAATAAAAATATGCATTTGAATAATGACTTGAATTAATCGTCTTGGGTAAGTCTATGGGTCGTCTGGAAGTGATTGCTCTGAGCGATAAGACCGCCCATTATTACACCTAGTTTTAGAATTGTTCTTTTGTTTTAATATTAAGTGAATAATGTGGTGTCTCAAAAAAATGTTATCTATCTATACTTAAATGTTTTATAAAAAAAACTAGCCAAGTGCGAGATGGACTCGCGCACTGAGGGTTCCGTATTTATTGCTCTAACTAAATGACAAACTAGATTAAAGGACAAACTTAACTTTGCCGTTCGATCTCTTGACACAACTCTTGTACCGACCGCAAAAAATAAGTGTCAATAATAAGTAACTATGCTCATATTTATGGTTTTAAGATGTTTTTCTTTTTATTATGTGCTGTTAAACATTGGTTTCGCCAAATTTCACGTTTCCAGGTCAACGAAAGGTACTCCATACGTTTTTGTTCCCTTGTAAAATATGCTAGATAAACGGTCATATCTTTCGATGGCGTTAACTTGTAAGTATGATTTATTCACAGCTGAAAGAGACCATAGATCTAATTGTACGATATAAATTCCAACTTGAGTCCTCTACGTCTTGACAGACATACTGGCAGACGGACAGACGGGTAACAAAGTATTCCTATATAGATTATTTTAATTTTGAGGCAGGAACCCTAAAATTATAATAAAAATTAATCAAACAGATCTACAAAAGTTCCAATCATTTCATAACAATTTCTAATGTCTATATAAAACCAAATACGAACGTACTTAAACGTAACGTAATATAAAAAGGCTCAGCAAGCAGGTTTACAGGTGGTGGTCACAGGCGGATTACAGGTGACTTAATCCTGTATTCGAGAGTTTGCAAATGGCGCTTGAATAATAAAATCTTTTTCTTGGAGCGCAATTGTAAGAAAACATAGACATGTATACATTGAATGCTATTCTTATGTATTTTTGTGTTTGTCAAAGTTAGGTACATTTAATACAATACTTTATTATGATTACAGAACCACCATTTTCAAAATCCCAAACTCAAGAGAGTTGTATGTAGTTAGTCATAAAATTATCAGTGGATACCCCTAATTAAATTGGGTTAATTTCTCTAAAATTATCAGATCAAGCATCAGTTGCCTGCTACATCACTATCGAACCCACGCCAAAAAGCTAACAGCGTAAAACATACGCCGCATAACTTAATCAGGGCGTAATCCCGACTGACGACATCACATTCCTGCAATTGCGTACAATGAACAAAGTAAACGTTACTAAACGTATTTCCAGAAGCGAGAATTGAATTTGAGTGAGAGAAAAAACGAAGCAGTTTATTTAAACGACTGATTTGAGAGCAAACAGCTAGTGAGAAAAGGGGGACGCCTGCAGCGCAATACAGGTGTTCCAAGTAAATGGGACGGAGTGTTTGGATTAGATTTGCCGATATGATTTGTATTTTTTGCTATAGATAGACTGGCTTTAAGTTGTTATTTTTAAAATGCATAGCTTAATAGTATAATGTAAAGCGACGTCTTATAGAACGGTTCAGCATACAACCACATTAGTAGATATTCTAGTATAGAGAGTTACAGTTGCGCTTATCTCTAGTATTGACATAGAAAGAGATACAATTATGAGTATGAATCTGTAGACTTTGAAACAATCCCGACTTACATACGTTAGTGCTTACTGCTTCATCATGTATTTTACTATGTAAAACTACATAAGGATTCTCATTTCTCTTTTCCTAAAAAATTGGTTTTGTTTCTGAAGACATCTCAAGATGAACTATAACCGCCAGTTTTATAGTCTAGAATGTTCACTTACTAGGTGGTATGCTAAGGTTGTTTTAAAGTACTTGTTCCTAGCGTCTATCCATTAAAATATTATATTCTAATAGCTTCTAACGTTTTTTTAACTCCTCATTTAGTGTTGAAGTTTTTCGCCTATGGAATGCCTTACCTGTAGAAATAAGACGTGCGCCTTCTTTGGACACTTTCAAACAACGTGTCAAAGCGATTTACTTCTCGTTTTAGCTTTGTGCTGCATCTGCAACTTGTTTTCATTGTTATCATTATTATTTAGTATATGTATTAGAATGTATATATGTATGTAGTTTAGATATATAATAATTATGAGTATATATATGTATATTATACTTTTATGCCATGTTTATGTATATTTATATATTGTATCTACATTCATAAGTTAATTTAATATTAAAGTTAAATTATATTTGTTTTATACACCACCAATAAGTTTATACCTATTTAATTCCGTTCATGGATGTCTGGAAGAGATCACTCTAAGCGATAAGGCCACCCATTGTGACCCTTAATTATAAGTTTTGCATAATGATTTCTTGACAAAATTATCTTGTATATTTTTTATTGTGTTATTTTTCTGTACTGTTGTGTTGCAATAAAGAGTATCTATCTATCTATCTCTTCTATTTCAACACCACAACAGATTAGTCATGCCCCATTAAGTAAACTTAATCAAACCCGCGAGTGTCGTGCTATCGTAAAAAGAAAGCCTTTGCGTAACCCCACTTCTTACGAAATATTTGGAAGGGCACAAAACTTAATTAGCGTGTTTTCTTTGATTACCAGCCATCAAGGCGCCGGGTGCGCTCAGGTGACTCGGGCGTTATGCCTAGACTAGAAGTTGCTGCTGTATTTTATTACTTGTATTATTAGTCATTAATTTGATTATAAAGGTGTCTACGTATGGGTTAGAAGAGAATGGGGATTTGACTCTGAAAGCTTTAAGCCTATAGCTTAGAGTTTTTCATAGTTTTGATATAGTTGGCAACTTTTTAATTTATAATTAAATCTTACTCTAATGTTAAAGAGTCTTAATAATGAATCACATACTTACATAGTATTTCATCACCTCAGGAACTCCACAAGTTTTTTTTCTATTTTAATTTAAATTAACAATTGCTCGATTGAATACGATCCATACATTAAAATGAGTAAAAGCAAAAAATCGAGCCAAAAATTGGATTCTACATGGAAAAACTGCATCAGTAATGTTCGAAAACTGTCCTGAAATTAATACAACTGAAATTAACAATGTAGTTTGTTTTTCCAAAGACTCACTTCACTATCTGCTATGCTTACGAAATTGTAGTGCCTATTCTACAATTTAGTAAGCATAATACTAGATAAATATATACTAAATAAATAACGTACTATAGTAGTTTGAACACGATCTTTGTAAACTTTTCGTTGTTATGGCATGTTTATGGTAGAAATTGCAGTTTCGAGTTCGAGTTCTTGCCCATGAGTGTTTTTTTGTATCATATTTTAACCATCTCAACCCGTTGACTCGCGATTCGCCATATTTGGCCAATAATACAATAGATTTCGCAGAAATCAACCTACTTTTCTCGGAACTGCAAAGTGTGTGCTAAACACCAAAGTAACTTGTTTCTCCCGTGACTCCTCGACTGTTATGCTTAACTAAATTACAACATTTACCGTCCGATGTAAGAATACTAACAATACGGCTACAGAAACGCGCAGGTGGGTACTTTGAGGAGATGGCGTAATTACTAGAATTGCTACCACTAGGTACACATTTTTAAGGAGATTCGTTTAGATATGAGACTGGGATTTGCATAGAATTAAAAAATATATCATACAAACCAGCTGTTTTAATAAAATAAAGAACAGCCACTAAAACAACAAAACGATGATGTCTACAGAAATCATGCCGGTTGGCCTCCGACTTATTTTTTAATTGATATCATACTTATGAACCATTTTGTGACAATGTGTCACAAAATGGATTATCAAAAGTTTTATTGTGCACTTGAAACACACTTAAAAAAAGAATTCCTGGTTATCGCAAATATTTGTGTGGTAAACATGTTTATGTTTAGCATATAGTAAATTGGTATAGTAAAGAAGGAATAGTAAACTGAGGCGATAATAAATACTATTTGTGCCTTACTGAATTTGGAATTGAATTATTTTTCCATTGTTATCTTCTAGATTGGGATGTAGTTTCCACTCTGTGCGATCACTTGCGCAACCTTCATCTACATCCACACTAATAATAATAATAATAATAATAAAAATCTTTATTTCGGACACTAGGTCCATATCACATTTACAAAAAACACACAGTATTAAGAATAATAATTAATAAATTAAAAATTAAAATAAAATATATTTAGGTGGCAATTTTTATCCACCGTCTATACGACTCCGTCAGCAGCAGCCTGTCGCCTAGGCTTCTAATAATGGAGTTCCTACACGTGTCAACTCTGGACATGAACGATGCTATTTTCTGTCGCTGTATAGCATGAAATGATGCTATACATATATATAATATTAACAGGAAATATTTGTTTGATTGTTTAAATTGAATAGGTTCCGAACCTACTGGACCGATTAGAAAACTTCTTTCATCATTATAATCCTACATTATCCCTGATGAACATAGGCTATACAATACTTCCAAAAAGTTAGGGATCCGTATGTAAACTTCGATAATGTAACTCAAGGTGTGAAAAAATACCAAAATGTCCTTATACACGTACGCTGCCGAAACTATTGACAATTATAGAGCTAAGTGACGTACTACAGTTTTATAGAAGACGTCAACATCCACAAAGAAGTCTGCGGACTTCACATTACCATATGTCGTACCATTACAGAAATGTCAAAAGAAATACTTTTTGGTTTTGAAATATGCCATAGCCACGTCGGTACAAACCAGGCCACATTATTCCTACCATGGTATTAATCTTTATCTTCTCTAATAATAAAGAGGAAAGATATATGATTGTTTGTTTGTTTGTAATGGAAACACGTAAAAACTTAAGTAGTTTCTTAACCCATTCGAACAATTATTTTACGAGTATAAAGCTGCATTATGCCTGAGTAACATACGCTGTGTTAGATTCAGCATCATTATCATCATCCATCACCACGCGGGTGAAATCGCGGAGCACAGCTTGTACTACATAAAACTCCATAAGTAAGTACTCGTATACGCAACAACAACAAAGTAACGGCCGGATTCACTTAACTGTGCAAAATCAATTGGGTGATTCAAGGGTAATTCGTTTGAAGTTCAATGAAATGGCACTGTCGTTGGTTAAATTTCCTTTGGAAAATATTTGCAAGTATCAGTCGTAAACTCACTACTACGACTATAAATAGATAAGGTGAATTCTGGTATCAATTATAATTTATATAATTTCGACGAGGTAATTATATAAATACATATATTTATATATAAATGAACCCTTATTTCTCTTGATCACGCTATAACTTGAGAACGGATAGAGCAATCTCCCTAATTATTTTTTAGTTGTGCTAATTAGTGTCAGGAAAAGATTCTTTTGAAAAAAAAACAATAAAATATGGGAAGTTATAGTGAGGCCAAAGGACGAGCCTACTACGCGAACGAAGTCGCGGATGATATTGACAATGCTTCTATTGAGCAATTTGACATTTTTAATTCAGCCAATTGCTCGGCTACTAATGACATTGTACATAATTTAAATTAGTGCCTAAGACAATAGAGACAACCTCTTGCATTAAATCAATCAATATTGTTCATTCAAGGTATGATGGGCAAAGAGTTGGAACTGGAATTGTTTATAGATGATAGCAAAATAGATATTCTTTGTATTACTGAACACTGGCTTAAAAAGAACCAACTCTTATTTAATTTTAAGAATCATCATGTTGCTAGCTCCTTCAATAGAGAAAAATCTATACGTGGTGGCTCTTTAATTATTACAAATAAAAATATAAAACTCAAAGTACGAAAAGACATTGTGAGCCTATCTGTTGAACGAGTAATAGAAATGTCCTGTATTGAGTTTGAGCAGTTCCTTGTTCTATGTGTATACAGACCTCCATGCTCACCATATGATGATTTTGAAAAGTGCATGGAGGAAACATTAATTAAGCTATCTAATAAAAATAAATCAATGATTATCTGTGGAGACTTTAATATTAATTTGCTAGAAAATGATCAGATAGTGGATAAATTTTTGTTACTGTTTAAATCTTATAATATGTACAATATTTTCTTGGAACCAACTAGGATAACAGCCACAATTCCACCTGCATAGACAATATATTTACTAATCTCAAACCTATTAAAAATTTCATTATAAATAATCTAGAATCAGACCACTGTGGTCATCTAGCAGTGTTTCCAAGAAAAACAAACAAACCCCAAAGCAAATATGTTAGCTTTGTTCCAATAAATGCAAGCCGCCTAGAATTGTTAAGAAGTAATATATCCCAGAAAGTGCCAGAATTGACCAGTCACAATGACCCAAATATATTATATAACTCACTGTTCCATCTTATCAGTGATGAATTTGGCAAAGTGTTTGTACCAAAAACAATATATGTTGGTAATCGTGCTAAGTTTAGTGAATGGGCAACTCCAGGAATTTATAAAAGTAGGCAAAAGTTATATGAATTGTACCATAAAAAATCGCATAATCATAATCCTGTATTTATGGAATATGTCAAACGTTATTCTAAGTTATTTAAACGAGCCTGTTCCTCAGCAAAATCTATTTATTTAAGAAATAAAATCAAAAATTCTGTTAATAAAATAAAAATGACGTGGAACATTATAAACAGTGAAACTGGTAGAAATACAGTGCGTAATCGAGACTTTCATTTAAAAATTAATAATAAAGATGTAAGAGCAGATTTGGAGGTAGCGGCCGAGTTTGAGAATTTTTCCTTATAATATTCCTTCTTTAACAACTAAAACTCTAAAATCTTCCTCCATTTCTGCTGAGATCTTACTTAAACAAAGTGTAACTGAATGTGACACAACTTTTAAATTTTCAGTAGTTAATTGCAAAGATATTGAAAGCAATTTCAAAAGTCTAGATGCAAAAAAAACGGCAGACCTATGGGATCTTTCTGTGAAGACCGTTTCTTCAATTATAGATGTCATTGCACCCAATCTAGCAGCTGTGTTTAATAGTTGTGTTGCAAGTGGTGTATTTCCTGACCTAATGAAGCACAGTAAAGTGGTTCCTTTATTCAAATCTGGTAGTACTACTGATCCAACGAATTTTCGGCCTATTTCTGTACTACCTACCTACGCGAAGTAAGATTTTCGAAAAAATTATATTACATCAATTAGAAACTCATTTTAGTGCAAACAAAATTTTCCATAAAAATCAATTTGGGTTTACAAGGAATCGCTCTACTAGAGACGCAGGTATAGAACTAATAAAAGATGTGCTTGATGCCTGGGAGAACTCTCAAGATGCCTTAGGTGTTTTTTGTGACTTATCTAAGGCATTTGACTGCGTCCGACATGATATACTTGTCAGGAAATTACAACACTACGGTATTAGGAACATGGCTCTCGACCTTTTCACTTCATATTTAAATGATAGAATTCAAAGGGTTGACATAAATGGTAAAAAATCGCCCGGCTCTATAATCTCAATGGGCGTTCCACAAGGTTCAATACTAGGGCCGTTCTTGTTTTTAACCTATATAAATGACTTACCTTATTATGTAGAGAAGAATTACGAGATTGTATTGTTTGCAGATGACACTTCACTGTTATTTAAAATTAAAAGGCAGTTATTAAACTATGACGATGTTAACAATGCATTAGCTAAAGTTGTGAATTGGTTCAATACAAATAATCTTCTCCTCAATGAGAAGAAAACTAATTGTATAAAGTTCTCGACACCAAATCTGAGACAAGTAGAATCCAGTATACAATTGAATGGAACAGGGTTGGACCTTGTGGAGTCAACGGTCTTTTTAAGAATTACTATAGACGCTAAATTGCAATGGGGTCCCCACATTAAAAAATTGTCTAGTAGGCTCAGTTCAGCAGCTTATGCTGTTAAAAAAATTAGACTATTAACTGATGTAGACACAGCTAGAATAGTTTATTTTAGTTATTTCCAATAGCGTTATGACTTATGGCATACTGCTCTGGGGATGTTCTGCAGATATTAATTCTATTTTTATACTGCAAAAAAGGGCTATACGAGCGATCTACAGTTGGGCTCCCAGAGTTTCCCTTAGACAGAAATTTAAAGACATAAACATTCTAACTGTTGTCTCTCAGTTTATCTATGAAAATCTAATGTATGTAAAGAAAAACATTAGCAGTTTTGATAAAAGGAGTGATGCTCATTCCATCAAGACGCGAAATAAGCACAAGCTATCCGTACATGTAACGCGTCTCCACAGAATAAGTCATTCTTTTATGGGACAATGTATACGATTCTATAATAAAGTTCCCAATGTTATCCGAGATTTGCCTATTAATAAGTTTAAAATTACTATTAAAACTAAACTCTGTCAAAAAGGTTATTACAAAATTTCGGATTACTTGGAGGATAAAACAGCTTGGGACTGATCACTCCAGGATCTATCTACTACCCCCCCCGAAGGGTTCTCGCATTGACGTGGCGGGGGGGCTCAGTAACCGGGTACACCACGGTGAAGCCAAGAGGAACCCAGGGGCCGCGCCGGCGTTGGGGTGCGCTGGCCGACTCAGGCGGGCCGCTCCTATGGGCTTTGGCCGCCAAGTCCACATAGGAGTGGCGGGGTCCGGGCGCTTTGGCGCAGACTCGAGGAGGTGGGGCCCGGGCGCTTTGGCGCAGGCTCGAGGAGGTGGGGCCCGGGCGCTTTGGCGCAGGCTCGAGGAGGTGGGGCCCGGGCGCTTTGGCGCAGGCTCGAGGAGGGGGGCCCGGGCACTTTGGTGCAGGCTCGAGGAGGTGGGGTCCGGGCGCTCGGCGCAGACTCGAGGAGGTGGGGTCGCGGGGGGGGCTATCCCTTGTGGCTGACGTAGCAGGCGGTGGGGCTACGTATCCGACCCACCGCAGGGAGACCACGGGCGACCAGACACGGGGAAGTCTGGCGCCCATTGTTGGCGAGTTTGGTCTCCGAGGCAGTAGCGGCGCGCCATGTGTTCTGGCGTGCCGCGAAGAGAAGGGTCCGGCAACGGACAGCCACGGCGGGTTCGCGGTCGTGTGGAAAATCTGTCCCGCGTTCCCGCCGAGGGCGGCAGTGACGGAACACCCCGGGGTTTTGGTGGGTATACGGACTCCCACATAACCACCTCCCTCCCTGTGGTGGGTGGTATCCATAAAGGATTTCCCCGGGAAAAAAAAAAAAAAAAAAAAAAAGGATCTATCTACTCGGACGGATCTCTCATTGCCGACCATCCTAGCCAGGATGGTCGCCGATGAGAGATGTTGGGAGGCAGTAGCCTCCTTCTGCGAGATTATTGTCTCGCGGAGGGAGGCGGCGGAGCGTGAGAGGGAGAGAGACCCTCTCTCTCTTCCGCTCCGGAGAGCGCGGACACGGGTGCGGGCTAACCGAGCCCGCACTCCGTCTCCGCTGAGAGGGCCTGGGCCCTGGGCATCCGGCACCCTTCAGAGATAGGTCCTTTCGCGATGTTGATGCCCCCTCCGTGTTCGGGGGGCATCACACGAGGTGGAGGGGTGTTCCCATTGACACCCCTCACCGAGGAGGGCCCGCCACTTTACAGCGGGCAGCGGCGTCGACGGGGGCTGTGGTAGAATAATTCGGTCCCACGCCCCCCGACGCCAAGACGGTATGGGCGCCTTTAGCCGATTCCGTCATACCCCGTATGCCCCCCCGCATACGGCAATGCGTAACAGCATTTCCCAAGTCAAAAAAAAAAAAAGGATCTATCTACTCGTGTACTAAGATGTCAAAGTGTAGCGTGTCTTGCCCTACTGATACCATTATTATGTTCTCTTTTGTAAGGCAACACACTGGAGCTAATATTTGTAGTACCTAAGTAAAAACATTGTAAAAACATCTATATAAAAAGAATGGCCCCGAGTTTCTTGCCGCTTCTTCTCGGTTGGCTCTATGTATTTTGGAACGCGGCGGTAGGCTTTAAAGTACATTTTAATGAAAAATTGACGTTCATAAGTGCGTCTTCGATGCCTAAATTGAATAAATGATTTTGACTTTGACTTTGACTTTAATGTTTATTGATTATAAATACTTAGTACTATTTATTTATTACGTTCTGGTAAACTTATACTTTCTCAATGACGAGAACTGATAGAGCTTCTTTCTCCGGAATTTCTAAATACTGCTTTCATGTTTCATCATCTAAATTTCTTCACCCTGATAGATTTGCAAAATATTTATTGCTTCGTATTATCGTAATCGTTTTCTCATTGAGCATTTTTTTTTAAATTTAATAGTTGTTTATTAAAATTCTTTCAATATTTTGACAATTTGATAGTGGTGTTTGTCGTAATATGAAAATATAAAATGAACGTCATTTTAATGAAAATATATAGGTAATACAAAATAATACATCTCGGTCATAATTTTAATAACTGATATGGTTCTGTAGCCCAGTATTCAACCATACAAATTAAAATTACACCTTTTCTTGTACCCCTGTTCATGTTTATTAGAACAAATAGTCAGCATCGCTTAGTGTCACGGCGCGATGGGCCCAACTTAATAAACCTTCTGCTAAATAATGTTTTTCATCTCCCGTGTCTCCGAAACAAATTGCTTCATTTTTGGCGCATGGCAACATTAACAATAGAATTTATCACTGGAATATGTTGCCAGTCTCTGTCGCTTAACACTTCGTAATTTTCTGTTAGGTTATGTCTTTATGCAGGGCTAAATTAATTTATGATAGAATTTACAAATTTAATAGGTATGTTAACTAGAAAAGAAACTGGCTTTGCTTTGTTCTTTGAGGATATGGGGTGGGGAAATGCTGTGTACTACTTTGGTGTGTGTGTGGGGCTCAGATTCACTAAACCCCCCGTGAGCAATAGTCCGTCAAGGTTAAGCGAGATGGGGTCGTGCTAGCATTCACCATCCCGCCCTAGTGGGCCCAGATTGATCTTAACTGAACCTCAGCGCTCGTAAAGGGGTCACTTTGCTCACTTAGGTCACCATGTGGGACCGTGTAATCCTAAGAAGAGTCCCCTGACTCTTCACCAGTGACCTCACTATGAAGGAAGGAGGAGGGGTGCATGGCAACCCCATATTAGTGGCATGCTGAAATCGACTCCTATCTTGCGATTTTGTGCACCTTCTTTCCGCAGCATCCAATCGGGGGCTCAGCGACCTCAACCGCCACCTTAACCCCCTCCGAAGGGCCGCGCGGAAGACCTCAACTGACCTCTGCTCAGGGGAGCATGCATGGTGGAGCCAGGTCATCCGTCCGCTGCCGCGAGAGGGACGCCCGCGCCTGCACACCGCATACGTGTGACTTCCTCCCACGAAGTTATAACACCTACGAGTATCAATCTACGACTATCCAAATTCATGACTTTTTTGAATGTTTGTAAATCTGTTTATCTGTTAAACTAATAAATATGGAGTAGCTACGAAGTTATATTTACATATTTAAGTTAACGGTAAGACATTTTGTTCATTTATTCTTTAAAAATAGTGATCGCAGACAAATGTTCAGATTACGCGATCAGTCCAGCAACTTTGATGTCGGGGTAGGTTTATTATGGATGTAGACAGGTACGTTTATTACTCAAAACAAAAATATGTTTGTCTATAAAACTAAATGTAAAAATAAAATGTTCAAAGGCATCGTACTTTTTAAGTAGATACATTCCAAATTATACATATTATAGTTTCCACATTATTAAAGGAGGATCAGCTAAATAAAATTGAGCGTCTCCAAAATTTTTGTATTAGGTTCGTATTCGGCTTGCACAAATATGATCATGTTTCCGAATTTCGTACTAAGCTCCAGTGGCTTCCCATACGCCTCCGTCGGAATGTTCACATATACAAGAGATATCTTATTTATACTTTTCAATACCTCTTCCCCGAGCTACCTTAAAGAACGTTTCGAATTCTTGCACACTTCTAATATATTGTCATTACGGTCATCAGAGAATCTAAAGCTGAAAACGCCTATACACAGAACCAGTTTTTATTACTCCTCATTTACTGTTGAAGCCGTCCGATTGTGGAATTCTCTTCTATTAGAAATACAGCGTGCTACCACACTGAACAGTTTTAAGAATTGGGTTAAAAAACTTTATCTTTTACTCTAATTGTTGCTCATGCACTTGTATTTTTAAAATTATGTAACTACTTATCATGTTTTTGTATTTCTCAACGTTTACTTGTTTTATTGACATGAACTACAAACATGTCCTAAGCTATAGAAATGTAACTGTCAGATGCATTATTGTTTACTTTTATACACTTTATTTTTTATATTTACTTAATAATATAGTTAAATATATATATATATATACATATATATATTATACGTATTTATTATACAAGTATATTATTTATGTATGCATGTATTTATATATTATTATTAGTTTATTTACTATAATATATATATGTAGATATTTATAGTGTACCTATTTAGTGATTTTGTATTGTTACCGTCCAAGATTGATGATGATGGTTATATTTGATACTCCTCTGAGAATGGGTTGTCTGGAAGAGATCGCTCTGAGCGATAAGACTGCCCATTGTAACACCTAGGTTTAAGAATTGTACTTTTTAATATTAAGTGATTAATGTGATGTTTCAATAAAGTGTTTTCTATCTTCTATCTATCTATCTTAATTAATTAAGAAACTTTGATGGGATTAAGGATTATATAATTAAGTCAAAATCTAAATAGTACTTGCAGATTTATTTGCAAATATGTAACTGTAAGAATATTCTTAAACAGTTTTTTTAGTAAAACGCTAAATACCGTTTTTACCACACCACATCAAAACTTGCGATCAGTTAAAATCTTTAGTCATAATTTTATTGAAGGCAGGTAAAACAAAACACTTGCGGACAAAACTGAAAGTGAAGTGAGAGAAAGTGGTAAGAAAATAATCGAAAGCAGTGTAATACGTATTAAAATACTAAAATGTTTATATATTATATCTACATAATATCGTCATACTCGTATACAAATCTAATATTATAAAACTCGAGTTACGGTGTTTGTCGTCGCAATCCCTAAATGGCTCGCCGATTTTATGATTTTTTTAAATGTATGTTAGGTATGAGAATAGGTCGTAAAATAAACTACACCATCATCATTACCATCCATCACCATGCGGGTGAAATTGCGGGGCACAGGTTGTGGTTTACATAATACAAAATATTATACCCTAGTATGTGTGTATTAGAAAACGTTTTAGTCATTGTCAAAGTCAATTATATCTTGTATACTCTTAACATCTTGGAAAATTGGTATAGTCAAGCTGGACAAAATAGTTAAATTATCAAATAGATGTATAGTTTCAAGGCTGAACTTGTAGTGACGCAAGATATTCATAGCCGAAGGCCATTTCCAATTACCAATATGCTCCCTGCGGTACAGGCCACGTGACAGATGGCCAGCGCCGGACTCAGATAATTAACACGTTTCTTTTGGTTTGGCTCTGGAGCAAAACTTTATTAATACCGGAGGGGACTTAGGCGTTGAGGGTAACAAACTTTTGTAATGAAGTCGCCTGCGGAATATTACGATTGTAAGTAGGTTCCTTTAATTTGTTGTATACACGTACCGTATATTACAAATTACTAACGTATATTTCAAGAAGTAAATAATTTACTACCTAAATATCTGGTCATCTAAAGAATTGAGCTGTAGAAGAATAATTTATGGCCACCACTACCGGGATTTGAACCCACGACTCCGTAGTACTAATCAAACTATAGTACGTACTTAGTACCGCTAGTCTGAAAACTAAGTATTCTTCATGTATTAAAAAACTTTCGCAATACTGTAATCATACCTAAACTAAACTACCTAGGTACTAATTTTTATTGTTTGTTTGATTTGATCTAAGAAACAAGGTTTTTTAGATCAAAAAATCTACAACAATCTTACATCTTAGAAAAAAATTGCCACAATATTATGGTATGCACTACCTATTATTAACCTGTTATTAATTCCCTCCATTAACTACTGTGAAGATAAAGACAGGCTCTTGAACTAATTTTCAGTTTTTAAAATTCAATTACTTAGTCTACTAACACACATTGTATATTCAATTCCTCATCAAATAATTAAATCATAAGAACAAGTCATTCGTTACGTATGCAAGTACGGTAGGCGTCAAGATGTGATGTTAATTCATAGCAAACTCCCGGTAATATTCATGTAGGAGATTTCAAATGTCAGCCGTAGTAAGGATGTCAAATCTTTGGAAATGTGTTTATGGAAAGTAGCTGGTCCATTAACATTGCTTCCCAGCGAGCCGCGAGCGCGCGAGTTACATCAATATTTTATCTAGCATTTGAATTATTTATGGATGTAGGGTTAAGTAAATCTGTCCGCTAAGAAAGCAGCACTAAAAAGTACAAAGGACTAAGTTAAATAACATAATCATCTCATTACATTCCCATTGCCGAAACACAGAACTTTAACCCATAAATAAGAATACGGGGGACATCTACGTGGGTCGTGGGTCCAGTGGTCCTCCGCCAACTGGGGGATAGGCTAGTGATTGGCCTGGTGTCGAAGTTTTCTGACTCCCCGAAGCATCAACGAAAATTAAACATAATCAGCGATGCCCATTGTTAGGTTTTTTCCCACCATTCCTTCTTTTTATTATTCAATTTAAATTTAAATTAAAACAGTTTTTGTTACACAAGGCGTATTATACTGTAAATGAATACTTTAATATGACAACTTTTATCCACATTAATTATTTAATTTATAATTGCTTAATTTGCAGTGACTTTCATAATGTATATATATTTTATTACTTTGACATTGTATATTTAATTCATAATTGACATAGGGATCAAATTATAATTTATTTAAGTAGTTTTCGTATGCTAAGGCACGGTGTGGTGTTATTATTGTGTAACTTTATTTTGACAGTCTCGAGCATGTCTACCTTCACCAACTTTTATTATTATTGCATGCCGAAAGGCTGAATATAGCTGAGCATTTAAACTTGTAACAACTTATTAGGTTACCTATATTCGCAATAAATGATTTGAATTTGAATTTGAATTTGAATTTGAATTTACTTAAAACAGTTTTCTATTCACAAATCAGTTCCAAGGACGTGAAAACGCCAACAAATGGCTAATATTGTGAAATATAATGTGAATGACCGCTAACTGTTAAGCGCAATAGTGCACAAGTGTAGGCAAAGTGTGTAAAATCATGATACGTAGTTTTTGTGATTTTCTCGTCAATCACTTTAGAAAGTTTTAGTAATGCATTCACCGCTCTACTAGAATGTGACTTGGACAGGGCAGTAACATAATTAAATTTATATGACCGTGACTTGACTCTGACGACCTCAATAGAAATGTCACTATTGATGCAACTTGTTTTCTAACTTAGTTTTCTAATAAATTTAACTTGAGTGACAACATATATTATGTACAAACATACGAGAGTCCATAAACAAAGACAAAGTCAGTTCGATATTAAAATAAAAATCTTTGATGTCATTTGTTGATGACATCAAACCTCTTTTGTTGCCAATTTTCGAATTAAACGGTTCATTTCATATTGTCACAAAAATTTCTGTAAGAACTCATTACTAAATGGTAAAACCGGCAAACACTCACGTCTATCATCTAGTCGTTACTACTCCGACCGGTGTTCGGGCAGTACTGATGCCCATCCTCATGGAGCGCGTGGTCTAGCAGCGAGGGCCGCTAGTCGCGCACTGATAGACGACGCTCTCCATGAGGATGGGCATCAGTACTGCTCGAACACCGGTCGGAATAATAACGACTAGATGATAGACGTGAGTGTTTGCCTTTTTTACTATTTAGTTAATTTCATTTGTAAATAACACGACCGAAGTAATTTATTTGGCCTTTAGATACGACCGACACGGATACGTTACCGGATACGAATACCCACGGATACGAAGTTTACCGTCGCATGCAATCAAGCAAGCATATTTGAGAAAAGCATTAATCATACCTAGTGTCACATAGCCCTGTGAAAAAAAGATCAGAAAAGTAACATTACAAAACAATAACATGTAATAGTTCTCCTGCAATGAAACAAAGAATTTCCCTCTCAACTGAAAATATTCCTCATAATTACAAAGGGTATACAGCAGGTAAGTAAGTGGTAATATCTGGCATTGCGATTGTCAAGTAGTTACTCTGTCGGTCACCGCAAGTATGCCAGCAATGTGAATTTGATGCCTGGAGTGACAACGCGGTCACGCCTGCCTCCGTCCATCTGGGTTATGTTACGAATCTCAGAGGGCGTGTTTTGACAAATTGCTATGGACATAGTTCAGTGGATTACGTTCAACGCTTAACCTGACCCGTAACTAATGCTTAAATTGTTGCGACTGACATTTAACCAGCAAATTTCATAGAAATACCTAATTCATGTTATGTGTAATGCAGTTGACTATGAGTACAATGTTATACCTAATACATGTTGATATGGATAACGAAGTTGGGAAGGTAATTGAATTTATATTACCTACATGACTATCAATCTGTCATAGAACATGTTTTGTTATATACGAGATCTAATCCAGATGTTAGGATATGAGTGATGTTAAAAGTTGTGTTATGCTGTTTTACGCAGTACTGGCTGACACAGAGGAGGTAGATGCAAAAGTATCTTTGCAAGTTAAATGAATTCTTCTACGTATCTTAGATATGTTTGCTACTTTATCACGCTAAATTAGCTTCTTGGAGTGACTTAACTGAAAATTGAGTTTATACCTTGACAAAATTAACACAAGCTATACATTTACGGGTACTTAAATTTTTTGTGGGATAGTCTTTATGCGGATGGATGCCGCGTGGTCCAGAAAAGGATTTTAATTTATCACATACGTGGAATATGTACCTATGACGATCGATCCAATATAACCAAAATATCGGCCCTTGAACAGGCTTGTAACACCACACATTGCACCTTTTTTATAGTATACGCAGGGCTACTGACGTTAGAGCAACGGGGTTTTCAAGCTCTTCTTTTACTGAGAGTGGCCTTTTGACCCAAAAGTCAAACGATTGCCAATTGCCAAACGATTCTAAATCCCTACCCCATAGCGCTCCAAATTTGGATATGTTTTATAATTAAACCAGAATCTTCGAATGTATTTACCCCATTTCTTTGCATTACCTCGAAGCCATTTATTTTGCCACCAGTTCACAGAAGCTCATGCCCAGTTTGCGGAGTGAATGGCTGAAAGTTGGACAGTTCTACACCCATTAGAGAGCTTTATGTCTCCGCGAATGGGGTACGTGACTTTAATGTCTCAGTTACGCACAATGTACCTATTGTGTTTTGTGATTGATAATTTGACTGAAAAAATGTATGAACACTATGTTTGCTGCTTTATCACGCAAAAATGGCTTATTGGAGTGACTTAACCGAAAATTGAGCTTGTACCTTGACTACTTGCTTATTTTACATTTCTCGTCTTTTCTTGACCGAACGACTCCTACAGCAACTTCACTCGGCGATCTTTCATTGGTCTTCTTACATTTCATGTTCACAACTACTGGATTAAAACTGCTTTTAATCGATATCTCTGTATTACTACGTAGTAGAAGTAGTGTTTAGAGAACGAAGATAGAATACATAAGATTTAATAACGTCAGAATGTTGTACGAAAGGTGCGGATAAAATGTCTAAAGAGATGACATTTTGCACTGACACTTTTCAACCGACTTCCAAAAAGGAGGAGTTACTCAATTCGACTGTATTTTTTTTATATTTGTTTCCTCATAACTTTCGATAGGGTGAACCGATTTTCAAAACTCTTTTTTTGTTTGAAAGCTGGTGCTTCCTTTGCTGGCTGCTTGGTGTGGTCCCATTTAAATTTCATCAAATTCGGTCCAGTTTTTCAGTTACACTCCAATAACTGAATAGAATGGAAGACGGTATAAAAATTTTCAATGTGTACTTTTATTATAAAAACAGTTTTACACGTGACTGTTTCGTTAGTTGATTGATAAAAAGAAGAAAAGTATTGGTGACTTTGTGCAATAGTTTATTTAAAAAAACAACAGCTAGTTCCAGGGCTACCTTTTAAGTCCCCTGAGTAGGTAAGGTGAGAGGCGTGTGACCGAGTGCCGTTTTGTAGGGACGTGATGCTTTTGTTAAGCACTCCGTAGAGTCCCGACCTGTGAAATTGACTCTAGGATATTATTAGACAAACACCTATTCTGTAAGCTGGAATACGCTACTAGATTTTCTTGATCGAAACTAAATTCTATAGTAGGTAGGTATTGAAATACTTTTATATAACCGATTCTACAAGCGGTTATACGAGTACTATCAGCATATAATTTAAGTTTTGTATAGAAAGAATCTCCTTTATAGGGATAGTCAAGGTAGAAAGGCCTGCTCGTGATATGTTATTTAAGGAGTATGCCATAGGAGGACATGCTTGAATGAAGCCGTCGCAACGAAGCTTGACTTGGCGATCTCTACCGATCAACAAGTTAAGCAATGCTTGCTGCGGTCAAGTGTTGGGTTACCGCTAGTGAAATTATTCAACTGAGCGTTTCCGTTCTTCAGAGGGTACGTTAAACCGTCAGTCCCGGTTGTGTTTCTAAGAACAACAGTCGTTAGCTATGTCGAAGGCCTTCAGGCGGTGAACATTTTGACATGGGTTGGCCACTAGACTATCCACACAGCCACGCGGGGACCGAGTGGTGGATTATGGCCCATCTCCTCTCTGAGCGGAAGGCTCGAGTCCCAGCAGTGGGAACATAATGTGCTGATTATGATGCCATATGAGGACATGCTCAAATAAGCAATTACAAAATCTATTCATGTTACGAACCTCGCAAATCCATCTGCTATTCTACAGAAGCATTTTTCCGAGATAAAACTATTCTATTTTGTGTGTATGTATGTGTTTCAAGCACCTATTCATATTATATTCCTAAAGAATCTAATCATATGTCCCGTATTTCACTACTGTTCGGTTTGTTCGCTTCAAATGCAAATGTAAAATAAGGTTAATCTCATCGATATCATGAATGTACCTGCAACATTGCAGTTTGCAAAGCCAGAACGATTGTGAGGATTTATCAATATGGGCAGGGAGATTCCCTTTCACGGGCGGCAGCCGATAGGAGCATTTGTGGAGATGCTGCTTTTTATTTTTAAAAGATTTGTATTACCAATGCAGATGGTAAATTGCTTTTTTATTACCCATAGCGATACGGAGTTATTCAATTATGGTATTGTGAATGTTATAAGTAATGTAATTTAAAACTAGTATTACTTATTAGTATATTGGGGCCGGAATGTTCTGGAGTGGATATCACGGACTGGCAAGCGCAGCGTAGGTCGTCCACCGAGATGGTGGACAGACGACCTGATAAAGGTCGCAGGACGACGTCGGCCGCTGGCCGCTTCTAACCGATCCTTTTGGAAAATAATGGGGGAGGCATAAGTTCAGTAGTGGACGTCCTACGACTGAGATGATGATGATTATTTATGACATTCGCTATGTACTTATGTATGCTGTACATACATGTAAGTACTACATTAACATCTCCTTAGGCACTTCACGTTCCAAGAGTTGAAATTACTCGTACCATACGATTCCAACTCGTTAAAAGTCAGTTGATACGTAATATTGAAATATCAGATATGCATTCATTGTATTCATGAACTGGTATTCTGTGTGCATTAGCTTTGCAAAAAGTAGCACATTTATAATGGCGCTCAAGTCTTCAAATAGTTAACAGCTTTATGCATTAATGCCAACTGTCATAAAGGTCTAAAGGCATGTTATGTTGTAAGCATTATATAACCCTTAATTTGAAAATCATGCATCTGAAATCAGATCTATAAGCTGCTTAAGTAATAATGATCTACATCAAGTATGTAGTCTCAAAAGTCAAAGCCAAAGAGTGAACAGTTTATTGTCACAACACACTAAAGATTAGGGTTTATCCTTTGGTTCTCGATGCTGACAGTGAACTCGCATTTTTACGATACTCTGAATTTACAATCGCCTACGAAAGCACACTGTCTTGAGCAATCCCTTTGTTTGTTCTATTCAAATCCGATGCTAATACGTTCGTAGAATCAAAGCGGGCAGATGTTCTTCTTTCCGTCGGGAAACGTGGATTTCAATGGATAAGATGAGAACGGGAACATTTTCTAACTATCATTTTCGGAGATGTGCTTGGTCGGGGATCTGTTTGCAAACTTTCGTGAAATTTTTACGAGACTTAAAGAGACGATGTTTACGAGCAGACAACGTTGATGGCGATACTAGCGAAATATTCTTCAAATTTATGTAAAACCTGGTAAAGATAAATGGGGTCTTCTCGGTGAGTGCCAACTCAAAGTGAAGTTACTGGGCTAATATTTCTTATTGGATACCTACTGAACAACTGTACCCTAGAGTGACGAGTGGAGTGTTGCGAAGAGATTTAAAGTTTGCGTTTAGGGTGAAACTGCAACAAGTCTTAAATAGTTGTGACTTCCTCGTGATACATTTTCTATACATATATTCTTCTTGTCAACCATGATTAATATTATTGTGGTTGTATAATACGAGTACAATGCAATACAATATTTGTTTTATGTCTTATTTACTTTACGGCCCCGTTATAAAAGCTTGTGTTTTAATATAACCATTGATTACTAGTATTTTAGTATTCTTCAGGCCCTATGTATATCTTATCCTACTAAAACAATGATGTGCATGGATTTCAATAAACAACAACATATTATTTATTTCGACGGGTAACAATAAATATATATTTCTATGAGAACTTTCGTTATGATGAACGCTGTTTATTGGCAAAAAATGTGACCAAAATGGCTTTTATAATAATAACGATGTTGGTAATGTGACGCGAGGGCCAGCGGAGGGCATCAGCGCCCGCTAATGGCGGTAGGTACCCGAAAAGTTTGTAACTTGCGAAATCTATCGGCACCGCACCACTTCTTTATGGGCTATCATTATCATCGCCTCTGCGTTTCCCGATAAAACGTGTTCGCGCTACTTTTAACGGCCATTTTCACAACTTTACAGATAACATAAAATTATTGAAAATTCATTGTTTTATCTTCTATCCTCAGTTGTTGTTCTTGCAATCGCTTTGAGCGTTTCACGCGCAAATGCTTATATGAAAGCTACTGGTAAGTTGGCTCTCATGTACTCATGGGTATTGTTCATAAATAAATTTAGACCGCTAACTTTTCACTTAACATCTTTAAAGTGTTGGCTTCCTGTTTTTAAGTCCAGTGGTTTTTCCTCGAACGGAAAAGGCGCTTGAGGTTGCAAGTTCAAAACAGCTTTTAACACCCTCAAAGTTTCAACAATGTTTTTGCTTTATTTTTACGCTTGCATTTACCAAAGTTATTAGTATTTATGCATATATATGTAGTGGCTACTAAATTTGATAGCAATGCTTGAATATTATGAAATTTATCTACGAGCTATTTATAATATTCATTCAGTATTTAAATCTAAACCGAATCTAAATTACCAGACAACACAAAATGGCTCATTATGAATTATACTAAAACATTAATATGTCGCTACACTAGGTCTTAACCTAGCCTACCAATTTATTATATATATTTGTATTTAATATTTAAATACACAATAATAGATACAAATATTCACCTATAAAACAATAGCCTGAAACAAAACATACTTATATGTAATTTAACTTTGTAAAATTAAAATTTTAATCTCTTAATCACACCATAAAGAGAGTTCCCTCAATGGAAGACATCTGAAAACATCGAAAAGGCCGAAAGAAGTGGGTAAAGAGTTTTGATTGATCCTTGTGCATAATCTGATTATTATTATTATAAGTAATCCTGTATTAATAATATGTCATAATAGGTCACACGGTCGAAGTTGTAGTTAGCTTGGCTAGGTTAGTTGTAGTGGCAAGTTAGCTTTTATATTTAAAAATTTAATTGGAAATTTATTTCTATACATTAAAAAACTGTTGGGTCGGTTTTTTAATTTATTTACCTTAGTTATTACATCTACACTAATATGAAAGAGAGATTTCATTGTTTGTTTGTTTGTAATGGATTAACTCAAAACTACATAACTAATAAAAATAACGTAAGAGTAGAAAGCAAAATGATTCCTCAATTATATAGACTGTATTTGATTTCATCATCGTCATTATCCATCACCACGCGGATGGAACCGCGAGCGCGGCTATTGTATTACTATAATGAGGAAAGGTTTGATTATTTGTTTGTAATGGATAAATTCAAAAACTCTTTAACCTATTTTGAAAAGTTCTTCACCAGTATAAATATTCATTATTCCTGAGTGGCATAGCCTATACTTGATTCATCGTCATCATCGTCCAACGCCGCGCGGGTGAAACGCGGAGCACAGCTAGTTGGATTATGAAACAAATATAATAAAACATCGAAAAATTATTTTCTGTGTCTTGCTGCCAATTGAGCTCGATTGAGTTTATAATGCATTTTACAGCTTTTATTTTCAAGTAAAAAAGTTGAGGAAACGGGGAATCTTCAGGATTTTAATTGAAATAAAATCTCATTTGGCCGAGGAAGTGAGTGAAAAGCTATGTTCTTTAAATTCATTTCAGGTTGTAATGATATTTAAAGTAAGTGTTTCCTTACCCGACGATCTGCTTTAAAAATTAGTTCAGATAGTAAAATATGCTGGTTTCAAAGCTTATCAGCACCTATTCTTCTAATGCCCATTACTGCCATAATAATTTGACCGAAGGAAATGCTTGAAATGGGCATATGATTTCAAAAAAGTATAAGTAAGTTTGTAAGAATTAAAACGATTACAAAAGCATATTAAAAAAAAGATTATAATAACATTCAAAAAAAGGTCATTTAGATACAGTTTAAGAAATAGGTACAAATAAAATAAAAGTTAACACTCCAAGAACTAACTACGGTAAAAGAAATACTTTGTTTGAGGGTGCACAATTATTTAATTAATAATTATTATCATTAGGTAACCTAACGATGTTAAAAACTGTAAGAATATACATAATATGTTAAACATATTATGTTTAAAACTAAACTAAAAAAAGTATATATATGAACATGTTTTTTTAAGTCCATACCACTAGAAAACTGGATATTTTATATGTTTTAATATTAACTAGTTCTTAATTAATTAATAGTTTTAGTACTTCAAGCTCATTGTAAGTGAACTACGTTCTTTATGAGTAATAAATCGTTAAACCTAAACCTAAGTCGTTTCAAGATGGGCCATGATACGAAGCAACCATTTAATCCACGCCAGCATCTCATATCTGGCAGCCAACCGATGTTAATTATGCTAAAGACAATGAGCCAGACCCATCATGGCATTCATGGTCTTGTTATGCACCTACCTGCCTGACACACATCTCCTGACATGCGGACATACAGATTCTCTTTGTGCAACGCTTGGCTCAGTATTATACCAGACAATCGGCTACGACACCCGTCTGGGCAGGATAGCGATTAATCGAACATCATCGGGTGACACGCTGTAAGACATTACGGGCTGCCGTGCCGTATAAACTCCAAATATCATGTTCCAAAAGAATTCACTGTTACCTGCAATTTTAATAATCAATTTACTGACAGTAGGACTGAGTTGCAAATACAGAGTAAGCGGGTCGGTTACGCACGTCAGGTAAAAAAAAATGCGCTACTTAAAATTTTTGCGCAATTCATTAAAATTAAAAACGAAATTAAAGTATTTGTCGATGCGTCATAAAAATGTTGGAAAAAGTGTAAAACCTTTGTAATTATTTTTAAGATGACCTTTTTCGCCACATTTTTTTACTCATTTTAGTATTTTGTATTCCCACCGAGCTGTTAATAGAGCTGTTAAACGATATACATGACCTGAATATAATTCTGCATAATTAAATTTAAATTAAAACTTTGTAATCAAATCAAACCTCAAATAAACACAAACAAAGGACCAATTTGCGACTGTAGCGTAAGACAACATCTATAATTCTAACACCGAGAACATAAAGGAGTCTGTGTCAGCGACGCGAATAAGTTTACACTTAGTTAATTAAAAGATTACACACGAATGGGTAATTAACGACGGATTTGTTCTCATCTGTTACAAAGGTGCTTGTAGACTCTAGGCGGTAAGCCTCGTATCAAGCTCATTATTCTGTTACGTATGGAGACGCAGTATGCGTAAGCTACCTATAATTAAAATGCTGTGTACTTGCCAAATTATAAATCACGTGTATAGGTTATTTTATTGTACATAAAAATAAGGCAGCAGAATTTTATATTTACTTTTGCAAATGGCATGCTGGTACCCAGGAGAGATATAGTAATGTAAAATAATGTGATGTTCCCCTTAAAGGGGTCCTTGAGACTTTTTGCGTGAAAATCCCCTATAGCAAGAATTTTCGGTTGCAAACAGGATTATGAGACTGCAATCTCTAATTCCCTTTCAAAGGGAAAATTTTGAGGATATACACGGACTGCTCGAGCAGTTAGCCAGTGATCAACATACACGGACCGCTCTTGCAGTCAACAGCTTGAAGCTGCCATTGATAACTGCTGGAGCAGTGGGCATTAACTCATTAATTAATTTATTAATTAATATTCGGGGCGAGAAGCGAGCGAGACGAGGTATGTAGAGCGCGGGCGGAGGTAACTGCGCGAGAGCAGTCGACAGCCCGAGCAGTCAGTGTATGCCTGGCGACTGCTTCACCGCCAACCGCCCGAAGCATTTACAACTGTTTACTGTGCTCACTGTGCAGACGCAGCTTGAAGTAGTCACTGCTGACTGCTTCAAGCTGCCCGTGTATCTGGCCTAACGGGGATTTTGACACTAACCCTGTTGTGGCTATTTTATCTGAATTTAATATTGTTAATCAGTAATCTAAGAAGCGCTCGTAGCGGATTTTGACTTGGCGATCTTAACCGAGCAACGCTTGCTGCGGTAAGGACTTGGATGGGTGACTGCTAGTGGCATTATTCAACTGAGCGCTTCCGTGCTTCAGAGGGCACATTAAGCCATGGGTCCTGGTTAACCGTAACTTCATAAGACGGTTTTGTTCATTTAAATGTTGTTCGTTTACTACTCGATTTTCTTTCATTGAGCTTCTTACACCTTTTAGAAATATTCTAAAATGAGGGACAGTTATCCTGTTTTTAAATCTATGGGCAACAACGACATAACCAAGATACATAAGATGGTATCTGAAAATTTTACATTTATCAAGGTTAACTGTAAGATTAGCAAATTCAAGTTTGACACGTTGAAGAAGATGCACATGCTCTTCGAAAGTTTACTTATTAAAATAATATCGTCAAGGTACGCAAAGACTTTACATTCGAACTTAGGCCCAAAGAGCAGATCGACCAATCTCTGTCGTGAATTACCGTTTATAATATATTTTTTTATTTATTGTGGGTCATGATACCTGTGATTCTGCAGATAGTGTTAATCAGATGACTCTTAGGATGTAGGGCTCTTCTGTAAATGTCCTTCTTAATAGGTACCACTGCAGTGCCAGATCTGCCTTTAAAGTGTAGAGTGGACCACAGAGTTAAAGAAAAAAATCTCTCCCCGCACTAGGATTCCTTGTGTCGCGAGAGGCATGAACACACAATAACACGTCACAACATCCATGACCCGAAAACAAGAATTTCTGTTCTACACACAAATGTTTGCCCTAGCCAAGGATCGAAGCTGTGGCCCCGCGCTTCAAAGGTGTAGGTGTCTACCAACTAAGCTAACAAAATCGTCAATCTCTGGGTAAACTAATCTATAACTGATCAATTTGTATATCTCGGATCAACCATTAACAACAAAGGAAGATGCGAAACTGAAATTCGTTCGACGTCGTATTGGCATGGCTAAGACTGCAATGACCCAACTCAAAAGAATATGGAGAGATCGAAACATCAAGATACGCACCAAAATCCAAATAGTTACGCACTCTGGTCTTCTCCATATTCTTGTATGGCGCTGAATCTTGCCCCCTGAAAGCAGCTGATAGACAAAGGATAGACGCTTTTGAGTTGTGGGTTTGGTGCCATCTTCTACGAATACCATGGACAGCTCGCCGCACAAATGTATCTGTCTTAGAAGAGCTATATTTAGAACGTTCCTAAAGACTATCTCCAATATGCTTACACCGAGTATTACAGTACTTCGGTCATATTGCGCGTAGAAGTTCTGACAACCTTCAGCGTCTTATAGTAACTGAAAAAATTAAGGGTAAAAGACCAAGTGGACGAAGCCCTAAGCGATGGACGGATCAGGTATCAAAACAACTGGAGATACCTTTCGGCACAGCTGTACATTAGACCAGCAATATAACTCGATGGAGAGAAACAGTAAAAAACTGAAACAGAGGAGTCACGGTCCTCAGTAATGAGAGAACGATTAAAGAAGAAGATGTGTAAACAAGGGTATGGCAAGTGAAATGGGACGGTGCCGCGCATTACTTTGTTGATTGTTCTGTGACTGTCTCGGGCAGACGTGACGTAGGCATACTCTCAGGCGCTGCTGCAATGATTTGCTCGTCTTTCTTAATTAAAAACGTCATAATCATAATCAGCCCATTTTGTTCCTACTGTTGGGACTTCCTCTCAGAGAGAGGAGTTGGGCCATAATCCAACACGCGGGCCCAGTGCGGCTGGGTGGATAGGTTAATGGCCAATCCATGTTGAAGTTTTCAGGCCGCCCGAAGGCCTTCGACACAGCCTAACGACTGTTGTCCTTATATAAGATAAAACAGTAATTAACAAAGAAATGTGTATGAGTCGAATATGCTTAGAATATTCCACTTTAACAAACTTTTAATCTGTCAGTACAAAAGTAAATACTAAAATATTTTAATGCAATATATATTAAAAACATAAAAAAGCCGTTGAAATGAATTGTCGATTTAAAAACTCTACAGTCGAGCCCTTTAAATAAAAAATTAACGTTCTTATGTGTTAAATTTAGTTCTCAAATATATATCTATTTTAACAGAAGTACTTCCTGATTATACGGTTTGTGATACATAAATAATATCATTATTAATTATCAAAAGTTAAATTGTCTTTTAAATTAAATCTTCAAGTACCACAGCCTTATATGTATTTCTTTATGTTTAGTATAAAGGGCTGCAGAGCAGAAAGATATATCTCAAAGCTCTCAAGGGATTTTGTAATGGATCAAAGGATCTGAAAAATCAATAGATTAAAGAGTCGAAAACATTCAATTGATCAACGGTCGAAAAGGGATTGAGGTTTTGTGTTGGATTTTAATTTAAACTTTCTTTTCCTCGTGTTGGATTTGGGCTGAACATTTTAAATTTATTAATTTAGCATTTTTTTTTCTAAAATGACTGTAGTTCTATGCTTACTGAGTAATATTTTTCTATTTTCGCAGCCCATGGTCTTAGCTTAACCCCTAAGGGGTCAGAGGAATGAATATAAATGAATCTTATATTTATGATACTTTTTTTGTTCTCTTGGCAGCATTTATTGCTCGTGAAAGGGTACGAATTGTTTTGCTGACAGATTTACGACGAGAGATTCGGCGATCATTTTATCTGTGACTTCGTTCTTGAGAATGGCTGCTCTGGTAGCTTTGAATACTTTAATATTACTTACCACTCATGGTTTGATGATTTATGTTGAAGACGTTATCGCGGTAGGTTCCGTAAATAATAAGATGCCGTAAATAAAAGTTGGAAAACTATTTGGGCCAATGTTTGGATGGTGTAATTTATTTTAGCTGTTAAGATAACCGCTCATCTGCTTCTATGGGTACAAGATATGATGGTTTATTTATTTTGTAAAAACAATGTTATGTTGTTTAAAGACAAAATAAGTTTACGTACGTAAGTCTAGCATGAAGCACTCCATGTTGTTGGAGCTATTACCAAGGGTTTAGAATTAGAAAATACATTATTTATTTATAAAGTTACCTAGATTACTATATAAGCGTTCTCTTATTGAATATTACATACTCTCATTGAATAGCAATGGATGCTCTTTCGCACCGAAACAATAAAACCAAATTAGCTCATTTTTTGGCGTTATAAAATGGTGATATGGATTGTCGAAAGACACGGGTTGAAATCCTGTATGAGAATTTGTAATTCATCTCTCTAAAATGGCAAAGTTAATTATTAACATAAAATTTCAGCACATTATTTCTGCGAGATTCTTGCGCGGGATGTTACCGTTACCGGTAGAGCTACTTTATATGGAAACGTGGCGTGGTACTCACCATGTTCTGTTATATGTAACTAATAAATAGTATCTAATTTGAGTAGGGCTACACGGTTCATGTTTTATAAATTACGTAATGTTAATAAGTAATCTATTCGTCTGAAAGTTATAAAACTCTTTTTTTATCTCTAACCTCATGCTTGGAAGAGTCTCCAGTGGCATTAACATGAAACTATTTGGAAATACTTCTACGATTTTATTCTATTTGGAAGTAGTTCTACTTTTTTTTACTACACGTCTTTTTGTCGTATCCAGAGTTCAAACAGTTTAAGTGATCAAAGCGTTGCCTGTAAACAGTTTTAGCTATTAATGTATCGCCAGCGGGGTGTGCTGGAGTGTTCCGGAGCGCAAAGCTTCGAAGGCTGCTAACTCGATAACAAGACACAACAAGCTTTACTAATTGCAATTTATTGCAGGTACTACAAACAAGTCTGTCTCTCAACGCTCACGTATTTTAAATTAATTCGCACATTCTGCCGGCGACGACTGCCGCTGAGAATGTATTTGTCTGTTTCGTAGGCTCACTTTATAATTGCATGGTGTGTCTATATTAGGGTATAATTATTTGTTTAATTTGAAAAGAGTTGCAGTTTATTGTGCAGTCTGCAGCTTATAAGTGTTTATAAACAATTTGCCTTTCACGATTGAATTAAACAAATGTTTTGCTACAGAATAAGAGCGTAGCATTCAGCTTTACTTTAACGATTTTTTTTGAATTCAGAATATCCTGATGCTAAAGTGACTTAATCGATTAATAAGAAAGCAACAGTAGGTACCTTGACTGTATACGGACCTAACCTCTTTAATTGTCATCGAATCTTTGAGAATGTTATCCCACCGAGCGTTGATGTTTTGCCAGTGACATTATATTATATAAAGACAATGCTGGAGCTTCAATTCTTGATATCTTTATTGGCCCGCTAAACAAAAAGCCATCGCAGCTTATTTAAGATCCGGATCGGGGAAACTTCTGTCTTTCTTTGTGCCGATTGCTCTCTTGCAAAGGCGGATATTCAAAGTCTTGTTTATAAATTATGTGAAAGCAATTAATTTAAAGTCAACAATAGGAAAGTTCCTGCTGTTATGCATTGTGTTCCGCTTAGCCAGTCGCTTTCTTTAACCGTCTACTCAATGGTTCCCATTATTGGTTGTTTATTGAAAATGAGAGGTCTTTTGTTCAACTATGTTGTATTGAGTTTTGAGTATTATATTACTGGAGATGAGGTAGATTGGAATAAATAAATTGGCTTGAATTTCCGTGCAAGTAGTTTGTTCCCTTTAATAGTGAACATCTTTTGTGTATTGTGTTTTGTTGTTTGTGAAATCAATTGTTGAAACTGACAGTGGGTCTATTGGTAAGTTGTTTTTGTATAGATTGCAAATGCTTGCAAATATGGTTAAAAAATAAATAAGTTATTATGAATATGATAAAATGGAGCATGAGGACGTAGAATATTTTTTTTTCAATTAAATATAAGATAAGATAAGATAATTTTTATTTGCGAAAACATGTGATGTCATACATATAATAATAACATGCATGTGGTCTTAAGCTAGGTCTGTATCAACATGTTTTGCCTGTTTTAGGCGTACAAATGTAGCGAGATGGCCGTCATTTACAATAATAATAATAATCACATGAATAATAACATTGAAATTGTAAGTTAGTTAAATCGAACAACAAACATCAAACATAGATCGAATGCATCGTTTTTGAGCTTTGAAAACTAGGTTGACGTTGGTTGAGTCCCCCCAAAATATTAAGCCATATCTTAGTACCGAAGCCACAAGACCATGATATGCTGTTTTAAGAACTTCTTTCCCAACTATGTAACTGAGTTTGTAGAGAGCGTAAGCAGAGCTACTCAATTTTTTTGCTTAGTTCAGTTGTGTGGGCTTTCCAGTCTAATTTCTTATCAATTGTTAGGCCAAGAAACTTTGCCGCGTCTACTTCATTTATCTAATCTCAATTATCTAATATAATGTGTAGGTTGGCTAGGGCTAGGGCTGGGATTTGTTAGCGTATTAAGCGTGTAAGAACAAACAAATATTTCGTTACTCCACTCCGGCAGTATATTTTTGCCCAGTCACAGAATAGATACAGAATACTTATCGCTGCAGTTGCCGGACTAAGACAGGCTTTGGCGAAAACGTCTATCAGGTACCTGGTTTATAAAATATTTTTAATCCTCATGATAATACCTACTATCAGCAGCCACGTGGATAATGACTGTTATATTAAGGGTAATATTTTCCAAGTCCCAGCTAAATACATACATACGTAGACAAATACGTGAATAAATGTAATTTGAGGTCTTCATCTAACTATGTAAATAATTTCCGAGTTGCATCGATTTTAAGTTTTGAAGTAAAATGTAATAAACATCAATCCATCCAAACATTTCATAACTTTCCCTAAATAAAATGTAATTTTTAATTCATAATGTGCTCTTGATAGTGGCCAGAGGGCTGAGCATCTAGTATAATAGTAGCACAGATTGTTTGTACTGAATACGTAAACGATACGATAACGTTACACTTAAACAGATTTTCGTGCTCGGCCCACTGGACACTATCAAGAGCACACTCCACACTATACAGTTTTATTTCTGTAATGCGTAAAATTCAGCAGAATCTACGTGAAACGTTTCCTTGATAATTATTCAAATTACTCCCTTTATATTTTTATTCAGATGTTATAATAAAAATTTAATTTCACGTAATTTAATTCTTATCTTCTCCGGCAAGACCATATCTCAGAAGCAAATTCGTAAATTATTCATAAGGAAAGTTTTAGCGGGACATGATTTTAAAAGTGACATTTGTGAGCCTCATTTAGCAATAACTCCATGGGCTTTAAGCGGAACATGAGAGTTACAAGTTCTACATTTCATGGTTCATTTTATTTCTAAAGTAGGTATATAGTAATAAGCATAAGCATTTTTTTATTGATACCCAAAAATAACTTTGTAACTTACAATGAACACGAAACACAATATAAAATAAATTTCAAATTTCAATAATTACACACAACACGAAAGCATTATGGGATACAAATATATAAGCTTACAAAGTTAGACTGTTTAGAATCCTAGCTCTCACGGTAGGATACTTACCCTTTTTTTGTAAGAGCAAGTTCTTCCTATAATATTTGATATTTCTAGCAAAATAGTATGTATGTTTAAAACCCGCCGCGTGTGTGTCGCGCGTACACCTAATGTATACACATTTTTATACCTCTGGTTTGTAACTAATTTATCAGATCTAATGCACTGCACCGGTATAAACTCGCTTTTAGTTGGTCCAACTATTCAAGTGTAGTATTTGTTTAACTGAACTTTTATGCGTAGTTTGGAAAGACACCAAAAGAAGTAGACACTGGACGGTTTAAGCTATGACTATCTGTTGGTAGGTCGATAGGTGACACTCTGTCTCTTACAACGGTTAGAAGAAATATAGAAAGAGATAGATACACACAGGATTTCATCACTTGACGAAATTCATTCATTCAAATACTCTGTGTATACTTTTTTTGGATTGGGGTCTCGGTTACTAGAACGGAACTTAGTTGACTAAAGCATCTGGCGCCGTAACCCAGGGAATGCAATCGTATGGGCTTGCGAATTTTTTTGTCTAATTTAGAGCAGTGCGCGGAGTAGGCATTAGTGATTTGAAATATAGAAAACACCATATTTCTGTCTTTTGTTATTTAAGAAGACGATTTTAAAAAATATCGGGTATTATGAATTAATTTTACGTTAATTTCATTTTTTAATACGTTATTATTTTATGATTATAACAATTTAATACTTATATCATAACTGCCAAAATGAAATGAAATTAATTATATAAAGTTATTGTACTCCTATTTGAAATTGAAATTGAAATTATGTAGGAAATTATAAAATATTCGTATGCAAACCGTATACCCAAACTGTTCTATTTTGTTAAATTTTTACATCGGTTAAATTGAGAAGGCGCATACGATGAATAGTTTATTAAACATTTATTTAGAATAAGGATACATTGCAGAACACAAGCATAAGTTATTTTGTGGTAATACACCACAACCGAAATAGTTATGACGGTTAATAGGCAAGAATCCGGGTGATTTAAAAAAAAACATAAAATAACATATCTAAACTACCGTGACACTTAGGATAGGAGAAAACTAGCGCATTATCCCCCAACCCTCCAAAAAATCCTGTCGGTCCATGCACCAAACATCCTGTATAAATAAGATTTAGGAAAAAATGTTCGTGGGATTGTTGTTATAGGATGAATACGGAACAATCCTTTTAAAATCGTTACAATTATGTAATACTAGCGGCTGCCTGAGATTTCGTTCGCGTAGCGGGCTCGCCTTTGACCTCGTCGTAACCTCCCATCTTTTCTTGTTTTTTTTTTCACAAGGACCTTCTTCTGACAATAGTTAACACAATTATTCTTTAAGACCGCCTAGGACTCGCGTTATCTCGCGTTATATTTACCGGAAATAGTATCCGACTAGTTTAGAACTTATTTGAAGTTCTTCTTCTTGGAGTCACTCTTGGGCACAGCGGCGAGCCACAGCGCGTAACTGAGTGATACAGGGATTATTTGGTGAATATTCCGTAGAGAAGGCATTAACCATGTAATTAAAATCAAGGACGAGTACTGCAAACATGATGGAATTCAGGATGATGCTGTTGATTTTATTATCACTAACACTCAGGACGACTCTGATGATTCAAATGATGGCTGCTTCGAAAGTGAAGAATCTAGTTTCACCAATATTCATTTCATTTCAAAAATTCTTTATTAAGTCATAAAATCATTATTAAAATTGTACAGAACTAGTGTAAGTTTAATCCTAGTTTTTACAGTCGTATTTATTTTACAATTGTTGTTTTACAGACAATATAGTCTAAGCGAAAACTTTTAGAAATGGGATAAATAATACAGACGTGGTAAATATATTCAAGGTATCAACTGACAGTAATTATATTGGGATACGGAGTACATAAGCTTAAGTTGTAGCTTTACGTATTTAAAAGAAAGTTTAAGAATTCAGATACCAACTTTAGGCGAAATATGAATAAAATAACCGCGCAGCGCGAGCGCTTGGCAACGGCAATTCGCAGCTAGCAACAAGAACAGCTGTAGTCGTGAGCTACACATGCAATAGTGTGCGCGCAGTCCGCCACCGCGCGACGCGCACGCCACTCCCACCCGATACCGGCTGGTAATACAGGTGAGAGTGGCGCGCACGCCTGCTGCGACGGGCTGCGCGCGCCCGTGCATGTGACGTCAGCCTATTCATTGCACTCTAAGAACAAGTGATGGGGCAACTTGTAACGATTATAGTTGTCGATATAGGGAATATTTTTCTTGCGGGTTTTACACAGATATTGATTCACCAATATTGATATGGACATAAGTGAATGTAATAAATAGTGGAATAGTTTATATACAAATATTTTATTGACTTACCTTTTCTATGCGCCCCCACCGCACGCACCTCTCTCAGTCTCCTTTGTCGTCATACCCCCGCGCCCTTGTACCGCACAGGCGAGGACTAAGATAAACGGTCAACCTATAATCGAACCCTGACATAGTGGTGCTTACTGACTGTTGTTTGGATGCAAACATATCTGGCACTGAGGCACTACCCACCCGGACGGATTATTGGCCTACGACCAGACGTGTCACGAATAATTTACTAAAAAAGTATTTGTATCGCCAATATAAACAATTACAATATGCGCCATGCTTCATCTTACAAGGTATCAGTTATCGTGCCATAGTTGAAATAAATAAATAATATTTATACTGCATACGTCAATAATATGATTACTTTACACTTACTCAAGTTTCTATGCTAGGCCCTCAGTTGTTTTTATCTCGAGCTCTCGTGTACGTAACTGCAGGTAGCGTTAGCAAGTTCATCGTTATTGAGCAAAATAATATTATAAGTACGTATGTACCTAGTAAAATTTGAATTTTAGTGATAACATAAAATATTTTTTTTATAAATTCAATCGTTTACGTATAACATAACAAGACAACGTAACACTTGCTTACATTTTCATCCTAGGCTCACTTATTCAAGAAATAAAAGAGAATATACATATAAAAAGTAAACTGAATTGTACAAAAGATGTAAATCGATCTTATTTCTTAAACTAGCATTAAACTGTAGTGCAACAAAAATAACTTAGCTTTCCTTTTAATAAGGCGCCTAAAGCATAGACTCGGCATAAACTTTCCGTATGCCTCGTTCAAACAACACAGCAAAATAAGAAAGTAAACAAGTAGAATGTCGAGTAAGGAGTCATCGTTTACATTAACACAAACACTGTTCACCGTAAACAGAGCTCGAATACGCTAACACACAACGGGCGAGTTGTAAAGTTAGTTTTCAGTACAAACAGCTAGGAACTCGACTTTCCTAGTATTAACCTATAACTATGTTTCTCGTGAATTTGCTTTATTAAGTTGTTGTTTAGTTAATGTTGGTCAACGAATAGTATTTTTCGGGTTACGTAATAGAAAGAGCCCTTTAATATTATTCCATTCTGAACACTTTGAATTCGAACCTATTTTATCGGTGGTACCCTCCAGTATGTGAAATGAGAATGAAATATTGTCTTGTATAACTTATATGGATAACTAGCTGCGCTCCGTGGTTTCACCCGCTTGGTGATGGATAATGATAAGGATGAATCAAATACAGTGTATGTTACTCAGGCATAATGTAGCTCTAAACTCGTGCCGCGCCAATCGCCGAGAGGTGTACTGGTGGTGCGCAATTCAGATCTTCGAGCTGTCTGCTCGGAGCTGCGGTGGCCCTACTCTCGCTGCAGGAGATGGCGCAAAGGCCGGACTGATACCCAGCTGTCATCCGAGGAGCTGGCAGCAGAGAAACGGCTGCTCGACGTATACCACGACACAAAGCGGAAGCTGCAGCTGGCCATCAGTCAAGCCAAATCGCGGGCTTGGGGTGAGGTGCTCGTGGACCTCGACAAGGATCCGTGGGGACGTCCGTATAGAGCCACCCGGAATAAATTCTGAGGCTGGAAGCCCCCAGTAGCAGGAGCCTTAGAGCCAGAGCTCTTAACCAGGGTGTTGAAAGGGCTCTTTCCTGCTAGACACCCTCCGACGATGGCTCCGACGATCCTCCTTCGATGTGTTGGACCCGGCCTCCATTCCACCTGTGACTGAAGTAGAGATGAAAATCGTAGTCGGTCGCCTAAAAGGCAGAAGGACCACACTGGGTCCAGATGGTATTCCAGGGCGGGTCCTCAGGATCACCTAGGGGCAATTGAGCGGCCGGCTACGAGAACTGTTCGACAAGTGCCTCACGTCAGGACAGTTTCCAAAACTTTAGTAGGACGGTCGACTGTACCTCTTACGGAAAGAGGGCCGAGCTGTTGACTCACCCTCCGGGTACAGGCCCATCGTACTGCTGGATGACACGGTCAAGCTATTAGAGAGAGTGGTAGGTCACGTATCATCCAGCACCTGGCGGGTACAGGGCTTGGGCTGTCAGAGGCCCAGTTCGGGTTCAGAGTGGGGCGGTCTACAATTGATGCCCTGCTCTGGCTGAAAGGGTGGACGCAGGATGCGGTCAGTGCGGGGGAAAGGTGTTGGCTGTCTCGCTAGATATAGCCAACGCGTTCAACAGCCTCCCACATGGAGCAATACCTCTGATAATGCGAGTACCAATTACCAATTACTATGATGAGTTGACAACTTGATATTGTATTGCTTCAGACTCCGAGAGCTATATAAATATTGATATATATTATTGATATCTATCAATAAGTTGTATCTCAACAGTTCGCCCATATGACATGAGCTCTCGGAGTCTGAAGCAATACAATATCAAGTTGTCAACTCATTATAGTAATTGGTAATTGGTACTAGTATTATCAGAGGAGTCTGAGTATTTGTTTTTGTGAAGCTGTAGTGTACGAACATTACTGGATTAGAAAAGCACTGTTGCTAGTGAAATGATGAATGATGGGCGAATGAAGGCACTGTACTGATTACGATGCAAGGCGTTGTAGATGCGAGCTACGAGGTTACGACGTAGCGTTGCTTACTTTGAAATGGCTTAATATGTTTAACTTATATAACAACGTAATATCAAATTAATACTTTATAGTACCATAAATACTAATTGACTACCAAAATTAGTACACCAATTTCATGCTAAATAGGAACTAAAACATTTAAATTTGTCACCAAATATAGCATTTTTAACGTGTTGTGAAATCACGCCAAACCCGGGGGGATTCTATGGGGTATGTCGGACTCGTCATCTACGCGCCAATTGCACCCATAGCAGCAAGCAGACCATACCGACTTAACTACCAGACGGTGTTTCTACGGGACGCCCAAAGAAACGTACTTACTACTAACGTAACTTTCGTACTCATCCGCGGCGTGAGAGTAGACGTAATCTCTCTCTCCCTCTCCGCAGCCTCCTTCTGCGATACGACCCGTTCCCAGAATTTTAGCCCTGTCGCTCTCCACCATGGCTTAAACCAATGACAGAAGCGAGAGGCCATCATCCACCGCTGCAATGTGGTCACGGCGCATTCCTCGAGCATACCTATAGCAAAATGTAGCCTAACCTAACCGAACGTAGTAATTTGCTCTTCGAATATATTTTGAGGTGGAGTCATAGATTAATAAACAAGTACCATTTCAATTTTAGATTTTCGTATTTTTGGACACATTTTGTATTTTTGGCGTTTAGTGTTTTCTTTCAAGAAAACTTGAGGGTATCGAAATATTTTTGGTGATCATTATACTTAACCCTTTTTAAATCACAGAACAATGAATCGTAGCAAACGAATTGGCTGAGTAAGCGTCCCGTTTCAATAAGCAAGTCTTTCTTCTACTTCGCTAAGCATGTAACTCGGTCATGTGCTATTTATTAGGCTATGTATTAAAGGATAACATACTCGCACATAAATAAATACACTCGAGAGCAATGAATCCGGGTCACTTAAAGAATGTTAAAAATCTCGGAAACTAAAAATGATAGGTTAATGCAATAAATTGTATTTAATAGACAATGTAATACTCCTTAAATGAAATTTAAAAAAATATGAGTCACCATACATTTTATTAACACAAAATTACATAAAGAATAAAACTGCTGATCTCTCCTTAAAACAAAAATAGGAAACATGAAATTTTTGAACTTTATTACGATTTTCTTGAATTTTAATACTTCGTATTGCCTCCTCGTGCTTCCATTACTGCGTTTACGCGGTTTGGCATGCTGTACACCAAGTTCCTTATACGATTTTGGGGAATATTCTCCCATTCCTCTGTGAGAGCAATTTTGAGCTCACGAAGCGTGATTGGGGGAGGGTTTCGTTGTTTTACGCATCTGCCTAGCTCGTCCCAAGCATGCTCGATCGGGTTGATATCCGGGCTGCGCGCTGGCCACTCCATACGAGTAATGTTCATCTCTTGAAGGTAGTCATTCACAATCCTACCTGTATGAGGTCGGGCATTGTCATGCATAAATATAGCATCCTCACCTAAATTGACCATAAATGGACCAACGTGATCATTGAGGATTTCTTCCACATATCTTTCGCTAGTTAAAGAGCCGTTTTCTATGATCACCAGCTCTGTGCGACTTTCAGAAGAAATTCCGGCCCACACAAGTACAGACCCACCACCGTAGGCTACTTTTTCTTCGATGCATGCTAGCTTGAATCTTTCCCCTGGTCTTCGATACACTCTGTGTCTTCCATCGTGCTTGTAGAGCATAAATTTTGATTCGTCGGAGAACATAACTTTTGACCAATCTTCAATACTCCAATTTACGTGGCTCTGGGCATATCTTAGTCTTGAAATACGATGCCCACGCTCCAGTTTAGGGCCGTTTGCAGGTCTAAGGGGTTTTAAGTTAGATTCAGCAAGCCGACGTCTTACTGTCCATGCACTTGGGTTACTTCCTCCGAGGCGTCGAAACTGATTTGTGAGTTCAGTTCCTGTGAGAAAGCGATTTCGAAGCATGGTGTTCACCAAGTATCGGTCTTCTCGTGCTGTGGTACACCTGGTTCTGCCCGTTCCTGGTCTGCGTAGGTTAGAACCAGTTTCTTCGTAACGTCGGAGAACTCTTTGTACTGTTGACAGCGACACACCGACAGTCCTGGCTGTATCGCGCTGACTCCGGCCGGTTTCCAGCATTGTAAGTATTCTGGTGCATTCTTCAGGCGTAAGCGACATAATTTCAGCTTGAATAATGAATATAGAGCACTATCAACATGGTTTATGTATCCACATAAATGACAGATTACAAACAAAAGCAAAACCAAATGCTGTAATTTCGTAGTTCCATCTTCGAAAGTGGCCCTTTTTCCAATTTGATTTTTTTATGATATAACTAAGAAGTTTTAATACCTTCATTTAAGGAGTATTACATTGTCTATTAAATACAATTTATTGCATTAACCTAGCATTTTTAGTTTCCGAGATTTTTAGGATTCTTTAAGTGACCCGGATTCATTGCTCTCGAGTGTATATGTTCATTTGTTTCTGAGCTTTGTATGCTGATATTTTTATTATGTTGATATATTTATTAAACAAAAAAGTAAAGAAGTAAACCAACAGAAGTTTTATAGAAGTTAGTTATTAGCAAGAAAATCGATATACAAATACTACTATATGATTCATATTTAATTAATACATTAAATTAATGCGCTGGCATGGTGCATGCTCATCTTAATATGAATATTTTTGCGTGCTATAATATTGGAATGTTTGAAGAAGTTAGATGAAGAATGTAGAGTTTATTAATTTATTAAGAATTATTTAATTGCTTCCTTATTCATGTATATGAAAAGCTTTGATGTCGACCATGATTAATGTCATCTAATGAGAAATCCATGTAGAAAGAAAATACCCTCATTCTACGGAAATTCACGAAAAGGTTACCAATCCTTTTTTTCGTTTTGTAGTTACTCTAGCTACAGTTGATGCCAGTTCAGTTATTAATGCCATGTTTAATCTCCATACTAACATCCACGCTCACCCATGTACCATTTACGTATTCACGCAATAAGCCTCGCTAATCACACGATATAATTAATAGAAATTTGATTGGTGCGCAAATTAGAGTTCCATTGACGCCGGCGGCGTTCGAATACTCACCACTATGTAAGCACGTTTGCATATCAATAGCTTGTGAATCGTCACTGATTTCAGTGAAATATCTTTATTGTTAAGAATACTAAGATTATCTTCACGTATCATAAATGTTGTGTAATATGAAGCCTTATTATTTTAAAATAAAGATTTACATATAAATTATTAACGTTCGTCCGTTTTAACACTATGATGATACGCAAATGTCGGTTATCAATTTACTGCTAGATATCAGAATATTATATATTTATTTGCATTATGTCAACCAATATTTTAATAACAGTTATCAAAGCTGTACCCATGCGCGTTACTTCCTTTTTTACTGCTTAATATTGTGATGCGGTCACGACTGCTCATAATAAATATATATCGAGACGGAAGATTTTTTAGCCTTATAGTTCTGAGCACGTGTCAGAACATATACGTTCAGTTCCATTTGCTCAGTAGTTCCAACCAGCTATTAAAACGATAGTACCCACCAAGATACAATAAAGAAACTTTAAAAACATTTTTACCAAAAATGGAACCGACTTCAACACCAAAAAGTGTTAAATAATTTGTTAAAGCCGGCACCATGATAGTTCAAAATTACCTATCATCACAATATTGTACGCATGACTTCGGCAATACTTTTCACTTTTTGGTGTTGAAGTCGGTTCCATTTTCTGATTAAAATGTTTTTACCTTTTTAGTGACCCTTGCTAATTTCAGGACGATTATCATTCACAGTCAATTATGATATCATCAAAATAGGCAAACACTTTTCAGATATTAGAGTGAAGGTAACTCAAAAACTCAGAAGTATCTCTACTAAAAAAAAAAATTTGAATCGGTCTACGAATGGGGGAGAAATCGGTGAACAATCACATAAAAACAAACAGTCAAACATGGAACCTCCTCCTTTTTCGAAGGCGGTTAAAACACGTCCGACCAGCTAGTAGCATCCAGGGTGAAAATATGTATTTTTATTTTGTTACAGTAAAGTAACGTAAAGCTTTTATCAAAATAAATCTCAGATATTAGGTAACTATACAAAAAAAGCCAGAGGGAGATATAAAATAAACGTTCACCTGTACAGGAAGCATACAGCTGAACTAAAGCAATTGTACGGCAAACAGGCTATCGAATTCGAAACAAAGCTAACGAACCGTTGAATCATGTAAACAGCGCCAAGACGACCGTCTTGTTTACCTAAAGAGCCTTTGCTTCATTAGGATCCAATTTGCTGACAAATTAATCCCTTTCAGCTGTTGTATTGAATACGGTGATCGGATGACGATAGCTGGAGGCATTTGATCATAATTAACGGTGGTGGGCCTTCGAGACAAGTCGAAATATGTGTGTGTTGCGCCACGCTGGTTCACCCGCGGGATAAAAAATGATTTAGAAGATGAGTGTACCCCACTTTCTTTTGTTCCAGGACTTAATACGAAATATCAGGGACCACAGATATGTATCTTGTTATTTCCCACAGCTAAGCTACAGGGCAATTCGTATTCAATTTACCTTTGCAATGAAATTCTAGTGATTATGTAATACACACAGACATAACTATTAATAAATTAACCGACAATACACTTAGTTTAGGGATCGGATATATCGACCGGCGTATCAAGAATATCAGTTGCTCATCTTCAAGGTCCATGAGCGCGCAGGGATGTCCGTGAGTTCTCGGCGGTTCCCAGTCCTGGTATTCGGTTTCTAACGTAATTTTAAACCGGTACATAATATTTTCTTAATATGAATATTTTCTTATAATGAATTCTTATAATTAATGTTAGAATTTATAACAAACTTGATCAGTTTGTTTGTAGGAACCGATACTGCTATTGCATAAAGAAACCCCATGCAATATTGAAGACACTCGTCAAAATCAGGGTAGCTGGGTTTTAATGATTTACGTGTTTCAAGTTGTTGTTTACATCAAGCTGATACCTTACCTTTTACCTCAAACATCAAAGTGAGGAAATCAGTGGCTTATAGATTGTAGCACAATTTATAAGAAGGCCATGCAGATAATAATTTGAGTTCAAACCTTTGGGAGTGGCAGCTGAAGAGGCTACGACCGCCTTCCCGTAATTTTCTCAAGTACACCCTCTAAATTGAGAGAGAGCACTTATGTTTGGAATTTATAATATTACTGCTCTAAATATATCTAACTTTTCAAGTGACCTTGAGTTGAATAGCAATGAATTTTATGGAAGGGCTTTTTAATGGTCATCATGTCTTTCTGACAAAGTATACTGGATAATAATTTTATTTTTAGAACGAACAGTTTTAGATCAAACAAGTCAACTAAGAACAAAGTCTCAAATTACGTCACAATAAAAATATATATTGTATAAGTATAATTTGTTTGGCTGCAAATAAATAAGAATGTTTTTTTAATGTCTGTATCTAGGTCAATAGAATGTTAAAAAATATATTCACGATATTGACTAGTACTTCTTGCCCTTGACTTCGTCTGCATGTCGTTTGTTTAACAGGTTAATACGAGTAACTGTGGTTGGTTGTAGTCAAAATAATCGTAAATCACTTTCTAAAGATGTAAGTATCACGACACAAAAATAAACTTGTTAATATATTGCTGCGTTACTGCGTAAAAGTAGGATGATACCAAAAAACACATCGTCGTATAATATTTTATTATAGTGCTAATGAGTGGTTCACCCGACTCAGTTTTGTTTTTGTGGTGCTCAACTGTTTGTATTGCCTGTACTTCAACGTACCGCGAATATACTTTGAGAAGATCGACTTTAAGAAAGTCACTGCAAAGAGAAGTCGGGGTAACAACAACACCTTCTTCAAAGGTTTTCAAAACAACATCATTATGTTTTTAAAACCAGTAAATATTGTAATTTGTAGTAGAGAAGAGATTCTTTCGGTGTAACTATTTTGATATTATTTACAAGTCTGCTTCTGTCTATCTCTCTTATGGAGGATCCCAATAATCTATCTATCCACGGTTTTCCTTACTACCGATAGAAATTCGACATAACTTCCATACAAATAGTGTCAAATATCTAACTCTAGTAAGGTAAACCGGCGATAGATAGATTATTGGGACCGGCCGTTAAACACATACCTGTATGACGTTACATATAATAAAAACTTGAATCTATCATTACAATCACGTGATTGAATATCGCTGATTGAATATTTCCTATTATATTGCCTTTCGTGAAGTAATTAGTGAAGTAATAAAGCTCTTAATTGGACATTACACAAACATGTCTAAGCAATATTAGCTAAGCTTACTGAGAAATTCGTGGTCTCTTCGAGGCGCATTGATCAATTTATACTTAGTAATTAATAGTGTTAACTTACACTAATAAGGTGTCAGAAGTGATTGCGTGGTTGGAATAGTTAAGTCAGATTTAGGATTGTTTATCTTTGTAGGTTAGGCAGCACTGTCTCTTAATAGTACGGAAGGGATTTAATTGAAGCTTTTATTTTAAGTTTTTTTTGTTTACCGTAACATCGTTTACAATATATATTTCTGTCGCTGTGTCTGTCTTTTTTGACTCTTTACAATTTAATTGGTTATTCAGTTATGAACGTCTGAGTCTGTCTTTTTTAACTCTTTATAATTTAATTAGTTCTTCAGGTAAGAATGTCTGTGTATGTCTTTTTTGACTCTTTACAATTTAATTGGTTCTTCAGTTATGAACGTCTGTGTCTGTCTTTTTAGACTTTTTACATTTTAATTGGTTCTACATTTATGAACGCAAGGGTATGAAAAATAACACATTTTTCATTTAAATCACAACTAAATTTTAACGTGAAATTGTGGTTATCTTATTATAGGGGTGGCGTCAGTGTGAGTGTAATGGCATTATTTTGATGAACCGTATTTTTTAAATTATTCTTTGTATTAAGAGTTCTATTAAAATGAATGTATTTCTCAGTTAGATTTTTCAGTAATAGCAATCTACAGTTTAGCTCCCTGAGTTTCCCTTAGACAGAAGTTTAAAGACATAAACATTCTAACTGTTGTCTGTCAGTTTATCTATGAAAATCTAATGTATGTAAAGAAAAACATTAGAGTTTTGATAAAAGGAGTGATGCTCATTCCATCAACACGCGAAATAAGCACAAGCTATTCGTACATGTAACGCGTCTCCAAAGAATAAGTAATTCTTTTATGGAACAATGTATACGATTCTATAATAAAGTTCCCAATGTTATCCGAGATTTGCCTATTAATAAGTTTAAAATTACTATTAAAACTAAACTCTGACAAAAAGGTTATTACAAAATTTCGGATTACTTGGAGGATAAAACAGCTTGGGACTGATCACTCCAGGATCTATCTACTTGTGTACTAAGATGTCAAAGTGTAGCGTGATTGACCTATTGATACCATTATTATGTTCTCTTTTGTAAGGCAACACACTGGAGCTAATATTTGTAGTACCTAAGTAAAAACATTTATATAAAAAGAATGGCCCCGAGTTTCTTGCCGCTTCTTCTCGGTAGGCTCTATATATTTTGGAACGCGGCGGTAGTCTTTCAATTACATTATAATAAAAAATTGACGTTCATAAGTGCGTATTTGATGCCTAAATTGAATAAATAACTTTGACTTTGACTTTGACTACCCTTTGCAAAATATGGCTCGCAAAGTGGCTAATAGCGTGTTATCCTACCTGCTAGTTGTAAAATACTAAGATAGAAAGTTATACGTGACTTTGAAGTCACGTATAACTTACGTATTATGGCTTTCTTAGGCTAGTGATCGCTGGAGCATTGCTTATCTGACGCTTTGCAATAAGTAAATAGTTAATTAATTTCAAAAATGCTTTTTGTGCTTTGTAAACCGGTACTATTTTATACAAACTTTTTCTAGTTAGACCTTAACACAACCTAATCTTGTGAAGGAATAACTTTCACTATTGCAAAACAACAACTTTGATACTTTTAATTCGAGTGAAGGGCTGGAAAAGTCAAGGTTCGATTAACACCCAAAATGGCGAAAATTCCCAATCAACCCCTGTAAATTGGAAAACTTTTATATGCGCTCAAAGTCCAGGTGTACCTATTTCTATCGTCCGGGACGAGGGGAAGTTTTTGTTCAGATCGGTCGAAAAACGATTTAATTAGGCCCTACTGAACATTTGGACCGTGAAATTGAAACTTTTTTAGAATCTTATTTATTAGGCGCCTTTGAACTGTAAAATGTTTATTGCCAGTAATAAAAAGGTTATTTTATTACATGTATATAACTGGTATTATATTGTTATATATGTTGAATTCCTTTCACGCTACATAGATTTTTTTTATTAAATTAATTGTCATTTTTTTGGTGTATTTTTAAGATCAATGCAAAACAGTAGGTATTTCTCAAATTAATTCTAATTCGACACATTACTTACTTATACGGCATTACATATAATTTGATGATTTATTGCGGCAGAGGGGAATCCCCGTATGTCACTTCATTTATAAACATACATAAAAATAAAGGATATAGTTATAACAGCGCACTCTGGAAGATCTCAAATTTTTAATAGGAATAAGACTCAAAGCAGAAGAGTCGATATCGACGGCAAAAAGCGGAAAGGTTGTTTTAAAACCATTGTTTTAAACCCACAACTTTTAAAATGTTCAAGAGAACCGAAAAACTTCGGAGATTTCAGAAAAAAATTACTATCTTTTGTGTTATTTCACCTACAAATGTCATTCTAAGAATCTAAGAGTATTTTTTGATCATTTAATTCATCAAGATAAATATCTAAAATCGACTAAAAGTTTCTATAGATCAATATTTTTGTGGATTACAGGAGTAACACCTATTTTTTGTTACGATAAAAAGCTGTAAACAAAACAAAGAATAGTATGGACGACTCCAAATCAAGTATTTTTCTATAAAGCCAAAATGATGTAAATACATAATACATTCAAGTAATTTACCTTAACTTTGACTTAAATTCAAATGTCTATGTAACAACGAGCGCTGAATTGTATTTACTGTTAAAAGATAAAAGAGATAATTTAAATAAAATTACGTAAATTTTGTATTAACTTTATTTATAGTTTTTTAAGGACTGTTAAAATAACAGAAATAATCATGAGATCACAATTAGGTTACGTAATAATTAAAAGTAATAAAGGGAAAATATTTGAAAGTTTGTTTGTAATAGGTACACGGAGAAACTACATAAGCGGTTCAAAAAAATATTTCACCAGTAGAAAGCTATATTACGAGTATGTCTGAGTAACATATAAGCTTCGAGTTTCTCAACGGGTAGCTTAAGATGAACATGGACAAGACGAAAATTATGTCTAATGCCCATGTTGTGCCTACCCCAATATCAGTTGGGAACTCAATTCTCGAAGTTGTTGATAAATACATCTACCTAGGACAGACAGTCAAACTAGGCAGGTCCAACTTCGAGAAAGAGGTCAATCGTCGAATCCAACTCGGCTGGGCAGCTTTCCGGAAAATCGCGAAGTCTTGTCGTCAAAAATACCTCAGTGCCTCAAGACGAGACCCTTCGACCAATATGTGTTACCAGTGATGACTTAAGGCACTGAAACGTGGTGTCTTACTATGGGCACAGATTACTATGGGCCTCATAAGTAAGCTCAAAGTCGCATAAAAATAAAATAAAATAAAATAAATAAGTTTATTTCACATAGATTTTTGTACAAAATAAATGTATGAATCCATTGATTCCGAACTAGTTTTCACTGTGTTTCGGAAATCAATGGCCTCTCCCATATCAATGACTAAAAGCTAAAGTTATGCGAAATAGCAGGTAACAATTTGAAAGTATATAAAAATCTTAAAAATTAAATATGTAATAGGAAAATTTGCAAAGTAAAGCTTAATCTTAAATCTTACAATAAACCTAAATTATTACATTAATTTTGGAATAATAGATTAGTACACAAACAAGCTATGAAGAGGGCTATGCTCGGGGTTTCTCTACGTGATCGAATCAGAAATGAGGTTCAAAGATTAATTCATCTTCATCATTGGCATCAGTCACATCTTCATCAACTGTATCTAATAATGGAGCAAATCTTAAAGGAATGACATTTTTGTAAACAAGATTAATTAAATCTTTGTAAGTTTTTGTAGATATGCCTAGTTGTGTCGGATATAAGTTTTCCTTCAAACCAACCGTGTATTTTAAAGGAAGCAAAGGAATTTTTATAGTGTCAGCATCAGGCATAATTTAGTTTTTAATGTATATCACATTGAGTTCTTGTTTCTTAAAAGCAGCTATGTATTTTTTATTTTTTTTATGTGGCGTTAAAAACATCAACGAATCAAATTTACCATTTAGCACCTTAACTTTATATGGCTCTGCATCTTGACGTGTGAATTCCATAATAGTTAGCCAATGCGACGACGCCAATAGTAGAGATTTTTAATTATGGTCTCAATGGTCGCATAAATCATAAAATTTTAGATTTTGTCGATCGGGACTTTCTGGTAAATTACATTGAACCTTGTTTAATGTAATTTACCAGAATTATATGTAAAGTAAGTAATAATATTATGCCATATTGATTGGTGTGGATGTGGGGTATTTAGAACCTTCTGGGTATCGAAACTATGGTGTTGGTACACATTGTAGTTTTATATGGTATATGTAAATTTTGATGACATTTAAACCGCTTGTAAGACTCATGTTTTTCTTTAATATGCTTTTCTATTTTATCCTTTATCTGCTTCTATTTTTTGTTCATAATGTTTACTACAACAAATAAGACACTTATCTTTTTTAGGCACGTGAAATCAATGTTATATGAGTTATTAAACCAGGTCCAAAATACTTGAAAATACATTCCTTTAATTGCGCTCTGATCACATTTGTTTTCTACCAACTTCCAAAAAGGCGGAGGTACTCAATTTGACTGTATTTTTATGTTGCCTCATAATTTTGGACTGAGACTTTGATTTTTATTTTTTTTTGTTTAAAAACTGGTGCTTTCCATGTTCCCACATAAGTTTTATCAAATTCGGTTCACTAGTTTTTAAGTAACACTCCAATAACTGATTTTTACCAAAGTAATAGAATGGAAGTCGGTATTAAATTTTTCTAATTTCACTTGTTGTAAATACGATGTAAATTACTCACGTTTCGCATTTCTTAAGGTAGATATAATCGGTTAGAGTCTTTTCTGCAATAATGCGATGGCACCTTTGGCAAGCTTACGACGCGAGCGCGTGTTACAATGGCATTAAATCCTATTAGTCAACATTTAACAGCTGTATTTAAAGGGACATAACTGCGAATATCCCAAAAAATATATATTTTTGAATTAGCGTAACTATAAATTTTCTATAATACCGAGTATGTGTAAATTGCAGTAAACCAGGCTGATCTACAATTTTTTATCTAATTAATGTAGTTAATGTGGTGCGTCACAAAATTTTGATACGCAAAAACGCTGTAACCCACACCACCCGACATTTCAACAGGGCTGTAATTATAGTGGATTAATTATTTGCAAAAGTTGAATTGGCATAATGCAAAATGATAAAAATATGATGTTTTTATGCTATTTACAACAATTGTTCGAACGGTTTTAAAAAAATGGAAAAATCTCAACGTCGTACAAAATCTTTTATTGACCATAGAGCCAAGGGGATTAGAGCGTTCGAAGCAGAAAAAAAAACTGATATTTTGCAATAAAAATAAAATGGGGTGTCGGTTACAACGTTTCTGCTTTTTGCCGTCGATATGTATCCATCGGGAGCTTAAAGATGCTGCGCTATTCGCATTCGCTCTGAAGATGAGTATCTGATATGCTTGAAACCTGGGTAAAACAATTAAATATAAAAAAAAAAACTATAAAGTTTTTCATATTTAATTATTTTTGTTTTAAAGTTAAGATAAAGATAAAAAAGATTTATTTATTTGTCAAAACATGTGTGTAGTCATACAGGGATGTGCATGTAGGTCTTAAATTTAAATAAGTTTCAACGTGTTTTGCCGGTGTAGGCGTACAAATATAAGTAGTGAAATGGCGGTCACTGGCAAATAATATAAAATAATAATTGGAATATTTATATAAAGTCAGAATTAAAATTAAAATTAAATATGCATACTTGTCAATTAACTTATAACTAAACTTATTGTACTTCAAATTGCTTGTCATCTAAAAAATCATTTATACTATAATAACATTAAGTCAAAAATATATTTTTAATTTAAACTTTAAATAGACTAAAGCTGAAGTCTCAAATGCTTTGCGGGAGCTTGTTAAAAATAACAGGTGCCATGCAGAAAATGCTCTTCCGAAATATTGTTTTTCGAGCAGAGTTCAGCCTTAATCTTTTTGCGTCTCGTCTGTTTGTTTATCAGTGTCGGACAAACCTGGGAACAGTTGCTAGTTACCTTTTACAAATATTAGTTTAGTAAGGTTAGTAAGTTTTATGAAGAAACAAAGTTGTATAGCAAATGCGGAGAGAGATTTCTAACAGTGATTTCTAATAAATAAGTTTCAATAAACAATCGGAATATCAACTGAAGGCGATTGTTCCAGGTAGAGATAGCGCTAACACCTACATTATCTATAGCTGGCCATTTCGGAAGCATATCCGACCGCTGATGGTTTCAACAATGTTGTTATTAGTGTGTTGCAAATTGGTTTTTGGCTCGATACAGTGCGGCGGACGCCGCTTCGTGGTCATTAGCAATTTTGGCATCGGCGCGCCTCTGACTTATGACTTTATGAGATTCCAGCGGCTGAAATTGCTTTTCACATCTTTGCTAGATTGATATCACATTTAAGAGAAAAAAAATCGTATCTCGTGCACGAACTGCTAAGCTAATAAAATTATTTACGAATTCTTTCAGATAAAGACGTAAGAGGTGACAGAAAAGAGTACTGTTGGTTAATTTATATTATAAAAATACAATAAATCGAACATATAACCTCCTCCTTTTTTGAAGTAGATTAAAAAGCTATACTCTTCGGCTCTGTCCGCGCGACACAATGCCCATGCCACAGGAACGTTATAACGTTATGTTTTATATTATCTATCTTCTATATTGATTTAATACAAAGAAAGATTTATTGAAACAAATCAATATATTAACTTTGCCTTTCTTATATGTATTTAAAAATATCATGTATGTTCGTAAAAATTTACATAAATAAAAATTTACATAAGTTAAATAGTGATCACCACCCTTTTAATACTAGAAATACAAATAGAATAGCTGTACCTAGTTTTAGACTTGCGAAGACTAATAAGTCATTCCTAGAAAATTGTGTGCGTTTTTACAATAAAATCCCAAAACACATAACTGAGCTCACAGAGGGCAAATTCAAGTTGACTGTAAAAATCGTTTTAAAAAAAAGCTTATTATAAAGTCTGACATTATATAGAAGATAAAGATGCTTTGAATACTCCACTTCTGGCAAGCTGTCACTCTACCACCCATAAAATGTTATATTTGTAGCACCTAAGTAGAAACATTATAAACATCTATATAAAATATAAAAAAATGGCCCCGAGTTTCTTACCGCTTCGTCTCGGTTGGCTCTATATATTTTGGAACGCGGCGGTACAGTCTTTAAAGTACATTATAATGAAAAATTTACGTTCATAAGTACGTCTTTTATGCCTAAATTAAATAAATGATTCTGACTTTGACTTTGACAAAATATTATTTGTTTGTTTGTTTAAGCGCGCTAATCTCTGAAACTAAGAGTTTATTTAAAAAAAAATATGATAGCCAGATTCATGAGGAACTACTGTTCCTCATGATTGTATACTGTATGTGTTCTGTCATACTGTTGTATCTGGCTATCCGATATAACAAATAGTCTATTTGTAATTTCGGATAATGTAGGTAATTACGCAGGGCGCAATTAGTCATCAATAAAAGAAACCTACTCGTACGATGGGTTTGAATCAGGGTAAATGTTAGGCAGGGTAGATTATATGTTTGTAACAAATTGAATTCAAATCATTGCAGTAATTGCGACGCCAAGTGAGTTAAACAAAAATACATAAATAAAAAATATAGGCCTGCATAAACTTAAGTTTTCCTAATATTTACTCGATAATTACAAAGCTAAAATAGTTTTTTAATAATAATACGAGTAAACGTGAACATTTTCTCATGAATTCCTAGTAAATTCCCTTTGTAAGATTTTTAATAAACTACACGTGTCCTTGATCTAGTTCTATTTTATTTAATCGATGACTCCAGTGTTGTTTATATTTATTTGAAAGTACTTTTCAACTACCGTCAGCAATAATAATAATAAAATATATAATAAAATAATTATATATTATTTTACTTATATATAATAATAAAACAATTAGTATTTTTGCCACCGTGGTGGCCGCGACCATAGACCAAAATATATATACTAGGCCGCGACCATTCTCATATTATTTCGAGCCATTAAATCGAATACGACATTTGCCAGTTGCATCACATCACTTTATGACATTAGAAATGGCATAAGGATGAAGATATAATAAAATAACCAAAACATACATTCATAAATTTGACGATAGGCTGTATATTACTCCAGGTCCAGAAGTTAGGGGCAGAGGGAATACAATAATTACTATAAAACAGGACTCAGATCCTTGACATCTTTTGCATTCATATAGACCCACTATACATACTACAAGTGTCCCACTTTCGAGTACAATAGTACAACCACGATAGTAAGAGTTTGGATATCAGCTTCATGAGTTCAAAATACTTTACATTCTAGCTGAGACCTCGCAAGTTGTGCAAGTACTCACCAAATCTCGACTCTTTCGTTCACTAAGCTGAATATTGTCTTACGGCCTCAAAAAAGACTCCAATATATTATGATATTTGGGATTATTAGGACGATATGTATGCACCATAAATTAAATTATTTAAAAACATTATAGTAGATCCAACCGTTTATCCTCTTTTTGACAGATCTAATTTGTCAGTTAAAGTGTTGTGACCAAGTGATTATAGTGGACACGATTTCGATTCATTTTTCTATCGAGTCTGTGCGGAAAGAGAATAGTCCTAGGAATGGCGCCATGACCATGGCTATTGGCCATCTAGAAATACGTCAGCCAATGGGGAATGTTGAAAGGGCGTGGACAGGCCGTCATGGCATGGCCATCTAGAAACGCATCAGCCAATGGGAAATGCTGACGCATTTCTAGATGGCCATGCCCAGATGGCGAGGCCACGCCGTCCGGTTACACCCGTGTAGTTTCCAAGGTAAGCTATCAAATTCTGAGTTATAAGTTTTCACTTCTATCGGCAATTCCTATGACTGCCAATTTTTTTGTCTATGGGTAAGCAGTAGTATTTTATCAAGGTAGTAAAACTCAATGGTCCACCGCCGTTTTGTATTTGTCACTGTCACTCGCAACAAGACGCCCGTGCTAGTAATTATTTGCTGAGTTTTATATTGGAACTATAAAATGCCGAAAGGATCAGTGCTGAAAGGACAGACGAGAGAAATGGTGATCAAGCTTCGTAATTACTTTGAAGCAGAGTATCAAAATGGCGGCCCGCTTTTACCATTGTCGCAAGTGAGAGAGCGCGTTGCGGCCGCGTTAGGTATTAGTGCATCTACGATTACAAAAATTACTACCGAAGCCTACGGAACAAGCGGCATGCAGGAGAATAAGCTTCGTACGCCGAAGAAAAAACGCCAACCACGTCGTGTGACTTCGGTTGACAACTTTGACGCAGACGCTATACGCCGTCATATATATAACTATTACTTACGTAAAGAAGTTCCAACACTTAAAAAACTTGTTGCTTCTTTGCGTGAATGTGATTTGTTCCGAGGTCAAAAATCGTCATTGGTAAAGGTCTTGAATGAAATTGGATTTACTTATAAAAAATCGGACAAACGCAAAATATTGATGGAGCGTCGCGACGTAGCTTTTGCTCGTTGCGAATTTTTGAGCGAAGCCAAAAAAATTACAGATTGGTCAAATGTTGTTTTCACTGACGAAACTTGGCTGAATGCGAACCACACAGTGTCTAAGAGCTGGACTGATGACACCGCTGCTTCCACTACCTCAGTACCGATGGGAAAAGGAGAACGTCTAATCATTTGCCATGCAGGGTCTGTGAAAGGATTCATGCCAGATGCTTTGTTGGCCTTTAAATCCAAAAAAACAGTTGAGTACCACGAAGAAATGAATTCTGAGGTTTACGAAAGTTGGTTTAAGGAAATGGTACAATCATTGGAAGAACCGTCAGTTATTATTATGGATAACGCATCCTATCACTCACGCCAAATTGATAAAATGCCGACCCAGGCCGACAAAAAACAAGTAATCATTGACTGGCTTCAACGACATGGTGAAAATGTTGATAACTCCTTACTAAAAGTACAATTACTAAATATATTACGAACAAAAAAACACTTCCCAAAACGATATGTGATCGACGAAATAGCTGCAGAACATGGTCATTGGGTTCTTAGACTTCCACCCTATCATTGTCAATACAATGCCATTGAATTAATATGGGCTCAAGTTAAAGGACACGCTGCTAGAAATAACACAAAACCCCCATTCACGGCAAACAAAATGGTAAATTTATTAAAAAATGCATGTGTGAAAGTAACTGCGGAAAGCTGGCAAAATGTAATTCAAAAAACACAAGAAACTATAATGGCAGATTGGGATAAACACGTGGCGATAGATTATATGAGTCAACAATTAATTATAAATGTCGGCAATAGCTCGAGTGACAGCAACGATGAATCTGATTTTGATTAATAAATAAATAAAAATAAAAGATTAGATTTCGTTTGCTTAAATTGGAATTGGGGTTGCTCAAACTTTACTATTTTCTGGTACCAAACGGCAGACTTTAATGTCTGCCATCCCCAGCGAGCAACACGGAAGGGAGTAGCCTTAGCTAAAAAATATTGTTCAAATCTTTCTGTCATTTCTTGCGGGAGGGGAAGTTGCACACTAGCGCAAAGCCGCACTATTACATACAAAACATACCTGTACCGATCCATTGCCGATCATACTCACACAACCAAATCACTAACACATAAAAAATAAAGCACCATTCACAAATCTAGCCCCGCCCTCACCCCACAGTATATTATCAAACTCCATGGTCCATGCGGACTTGTACTTTGACAGAGGGGAAACGCTGTGTATGCCTACTCCCTTCCGTGTTGCTCGCTGGCCATCCCAGATTTAACCGGTAACAGCTTCGTCAAGTATGACTTGTACTTGTAATCATCATAGTCATCATAACCTTGTTCTTTTTTGGATATACACCAGGAGATAAACACGTCTTCAAATAATGCTGTATGTTTTCCTGAGGCGCATCAATATAACGGTTTTACATAAAAATAAATCCGATATTATGTGCCGAGAACGGAAAACACCCGTGTAAAAATAGTTCATAAACAATATCGATATCTCAATCGTAACTTCGTAACATCACTATGTTGATAGCCATAGAACGTAATTTTTTAAAAACGTTTGTTATTTTATGGAATTTATAAAAAAACTACTGCACTTATGGACTCATTTTGTGAAAGATGATTATTATACGGGATCAAGGAGCAAATTTAAGCAGTTGTCATATTTTTAAAACCTCGCATTTATAAGTTAACTTTTGCGTAACATCGTCATGTTACGTTCTATTGGTGCTGTCAAAAAGAGGATAAACGGTTGGATGTACTATAATTGACAGTATTCATTCAGTACAAAAATTGCAGAACAATTGCAAATCCCTAGTTAAAAAGTTTGCTCATGAATATTTCCACGAGTTATGGGCCCGAAGAGGAAGATAATAAAATTTGGTATAATTTAATTTTATTGCAGCCAGTAAGTAAGGAACAAAAGGGGGCTTGATTTGAATAATAATTAGTTTTTCTTCGTTTCTTGGAAGTTGTAAATTTTCCATGTGTAGCGTACAACACCTTACAATTAATACATAATTAGATGTAACTTGGTGGAAGTATATATAAATATATTGTACCTAGATACAGTCTCTGTCAGCAGTCTCTGTTATAATTAATATTCCATCAGATATTAATTGATAACAACCAATATAGGTAAGGGTTAGTTAGATGTTATCAGAATGCAGTTAATTAGTAATAGATAATGACTATTATTATTGAATTAGACTTATTTTACGTGTAGCAAGAGGTAGTAGGTGTAGTAGATACCAACATATTGCCAGATATATGTTTACTGTAATTTAATCAGTAAATGTGTATATATGTTTTTGATTTAGAATGCACTGTAAAGGAAGCTGGATGAATGGACGAATACTACTGTAATAATTACATCAACCTACACTGACGCATATTACCATGCAGCGCTTTATCGCTGTGCCATTAACACTGCAACTGTTATAGGCAAGCATGACGTCTAGCATGAGGCAATATCTTCCTGTAAATACCAGTCCCACACATCTGACCATTTGATAACACTGATACAAGAAATTCTAAAAGATACTATTTATAACTAAAATATTCAATATGAGATGATTGGTAAAAACTTATTAGTGCATCCCCAAACTTAAGGCGCATCCCATAGTAAATGCTGCGCAGAACCTGATATTTAGAAGCTATCTTTGCGGTATCTCAAAGACATAAAACAAAATAAAAATGTATCATTACAATTTCCAACTTCCATTTTCGCTATATATTTTAAACGTAAAATATGTAGAGAATTTGCTCTACATATTTTAAAATATTATTTAAAGTTATTACAATCTAATTGTCCAACTTCTAGAAACTTCTGAAATTGAAAGAGAACATTTTGATTCCTTGCATCTCCACACGAACTACAATTTGTTTTGATATTTGGTGTACACTAATGGATTAACAGATTTTTTTTAAATTTAATGTTATTTTTTTTTTGCAGATAAGCTATTTTTTTAAATCCAGTATTAGAAAAGACGATGAGAATATTCTGCACAGAGGTCACGCGACTGTCGGCAGGTGTCTCCAGAAGGGGGATTCGAGACTCGACTGTCGCCTGCCGCCCAGAACCAGGTTGTATAGGTCATTTGATCTGGGATGCGCCTTCAAATGACTTACGTAAATCGACCAATAATAATAAATTACTCCGGAGATGTGAGCGACCGCAAAATAAATTTATACTTTACACCAAAAACTGGCATACGACTGCGTAAAATTTCAACAAGCCTATTTAAATGCAGTGAAATCTATAAATGGGGATTTAATATGATAAGTGGTTATATCGCAAACATTTTGCGGAGTTCCAGATAGAGTTATTTTAAATACCGTAACTCCAGTAAAATGTTCCAGTTCACCCCATACCTATTGATCCGCGAAAACTGCGTACTAAACCGGTATTAGATTAAGTGAAGCGTTACTAAAATAAAATTAACGAGGGGCTTCTCCGGAAGGCGACGCAGGAAGCGGATGCGACGTCGCTGACGGAAAAGTTATTTACAGCGAAGGTATAGAGCGTTAACTGCGTGTACTAAGAATAATCATACGCATAAACGTACTGCAAATCTGTTAACTGTAAATTCACTGATATAGGCAAGCATTGAGCATTGCTCTTATTTATTGAAACATGTTTTGTGTATTTTTATACTCGTTCTTGTATAAAATATATCATTGTTATATTGTCCTTGGTGTAAACGGAGTCCCAGCAGTGCGAACAAAATATATAGGCCATAAGCATGGCTCAACATTGTCTTGGTAATAAATATCTACTAGGCCTATTGGGAACGTGCACGGCGAAGGCCTACCCCTGGTGGCGTTAATCCGAATATTTTAACATTAATTAACATTTATTTAATGTTTTTTTTATATCAATCATTTAATATTTCAGTGTGTTTTAAACTAGAACTATATATAAGCGTAAAAGCAAGATTTCAGCGTGCATTTTTCAGAATAGTGAAACATAAAAATGTTTGATTGTACTTTCGTGCTTAAAATACCAATTAGTGAGTACTAAAATACTTGTAATTAATGCTTTTATGTATATTTAGTCCGTGTTTTTATATACTTCGAGGCCGAGACTCGGAGGCGAAGTAAATAAGTGAATCAGCCATATCTATCGTTTAATTACTACGTGTTATATTAATATTAACATGGGTTAGTTACAACATATTATATAGTCAGTATATAGTTTATATATTATGACATAGTCCTAGTGTCGATTTGTATTCGTATTTATACATAATCTTTCTGTACATCGCAAAATATACTAAGCCAGAAAATAAGCAATTAAAAAAGCCATAAGACATCCCAAACGACATAGTGGAAATAAATCATTTTTATATGAGTTGCTACAGTATCGCGCTCGGTTTTTTCAGATGATTGTCGAAATTAATCGTTTCGTTGGCACTCATGATGAATGACGCAAGGAACGAATTCAAGTAACGTACAAATTGCGAGCATAAATTACTCTCTAATAATTTCGCGTACGGCCGCGCGGCTCTCTCAATCACTGACTGCTACGCCAGGTGTCGCCAGCGTAAATTCACAATGTTAAAAATTACAAAGGCTTGTTCAAAATAGCGTTTAGTTTTTAATGGTTTGTCAATGGTGTTAGTATCATAGTGGTAATATTATATTCACATAAGCCTATAGTACATAAAGCCTACCTGCAGAGTTGGTTTTCCGATGTTCTGAAATTTTATTAGAAATTTGGGAAATAGGAAATTAATTATTTAAATTTCTCGTGAGTTTGACACATATTTATTAAATATTAAAACCGACTTTATTCATGTACTTAGCCGACGTTATCAACCTAGGTTTCGGGCATGTCCGTTGCCGAGTTTAGGCTGCAGTGGTCGCCGCGATCTTGATCAGATGACCGAAATAATTTAGTTTTCGATTTAGGGATTGTCTGATCGCACAGCGTCACTTACTTTTCTATATATTGATATCTCGAAAATTAAACGAAGTAAATTTTCTTTACTCTCATCAGTTTTACACTTTTTTCTTAAATTTTCACTTAATTACCCACATATAATTTAATAGATATATAGGCGCTGTTTGACCAGCGCTTCTGCCGTGTGAATCTCTAGTGCCCTGGTGACACGAGGCCAGTTTTTCAAGCCAGTTTTCTACTAAACTGTCCTGGGACCTGGCTTTTAACAAGCAAATTCCGTTTACATGAGGCTTCATTATTTTAAGCTAGTACTATAGCAGTGACTGAGATGACCACGCGTCCAACATGAATTGCATGCGAAAAAAACACATAATTCTCCGTGAAGGAGTTACTTCGAAAACTGTACTAATTCGCAAAAGATGAATTGCAAAAACGGTACAGGACAATAACCACTTTTTTTAATTCGCCACACATTTTTGTACTTGAATCACGTTTATAATTGTCTTTATAACTTGGAAGGGTGGCTTTCCACCGACCATAATGGTTTTGGTACAGTTGTACTAACTTTAGATTAATCTCTGTACTTAGTTTGAGCATCTTAAAATCTTAAGAACACGTTAGATAAATTAACAAAACACGTAGTTACTGCTTACTAGCCAACTGAAAACTAGCTTCACCGGCCACATGAAGCTAGTACACAAGCCAGGATAGTAAAATCAGTGGTGGGAGGGCGCTACTGGCCTAAAAATAGAACTCCATTCTATTAAAAACTGTCTTGGCTTGTGTACTGGCTTACTAGTTTACTGGCTTAAAAATGAAGCTAGTTCTGTCTACACGAAGCCAGAAGTACTAGCTTGCTAGCTTACTGACACTATCTTGCTGCCCTGGCTTGAAAAACTGGCCTCGTGTCACCCGGGCATTAGGCAAACATCGTTGCATCTTTGACAACATCCGCGACGAGATGACAAGAACTTTAGAAAAATAACCTTATGTACAAGGGCGATATCTCATAAAGTATTTGACATCGGTGAGCTCGTCGACGAATCATTAGAGAATCGCACGGCAGAGCGGTAAGTGGTGACGGTTGGTAGAGTCACCGACGGTGCAATTGGGTTTTGCGGATGGTGTTTTGGTATATACTGTCACAATATACAATTAACTATAGTAAACATTTCACCTTATACCTAAGTGTTTTGTGCAGATCGGGCAACGCATTCAATTATTTTAGAAAATTTAATTAATGTATAATTAAATTAGTACACAAAAAATTTATGTGGCATATAAACGTATGCTTCACATTATTTTCCCGTTTATTTTACGAACTAACGCTGTTACTTTAAATCTACAAATAGATACTTTTTGTTATTAATCCTTTGAGTACTATTGACGTAAATGTACGTTCGTTTCATTCATAAATCTTTTGTTTTAATTATCACGGTATATGGAGGGTGTATAAAGATGAATTTCTACTTATTAACTATACCTACTTACTTCTTCGATGTTTTATCAATGCTTTCTTGCCTGAATATGCCCATCTAAGAATCTAAATATGTTGGTAAACAAAGAACACAACCCCAAAAAGATTGTAAAATGTTTAATTTAGAACCTTCGGTATCCTTATAGATATTGGCGCTAGACATCAGTATCTACAATAGGTACATCCGCTAGAAATTGTCGCTAACATTAAAATAAATGAAAATAAAAATAAAATTTAATTTAGTAGGAGAGGCAACGAACCGTTTCCTTTTTTATAGCTGGCCAATTGAAACGTTTCCAGCTCTCTGAATAATTCATCTTTCGTTTGAACAAAGACGAAGTGGGCCGCGCGGCGATTCTTTGATCTTTTGTAATTGGAATCGATGCTCATATTAAAAAGAAGAATTCTCGATGAAATGCACCGAAGCCATTTCCTTGAAGGCGATTAGGGCGGTGGTGATTTGTCGCTGGCTCCGAGTTGCGGACTCCGTCCTTGCTTCGATTGTCCTTAAAGCTTTACTTTGGAACAATAAATGACTTTTCTTTTATGTGACGTAAAACAAATGAACCATTTATTTGACTTTGAAATTTAGACAATTATTAAACAAAAAGAACATCTTTGTGTACGTATTATCTACGAAGAAATAATGTCAGGAAGCATATATCAGAACAAATTCCACACAAAAAGTGGCCCTTCAAATCAAAGCGACGAATGATTCCAAATACGAATTACTTGCGAAGTTACAACAAATAGACATGCAGTTCGGTGATTAGTAGATTACATAGAGTAAATTATATATGGTAGATTAGTTTAAATTTAGACGGAAAGCATGGATTGGTTCACGCGCGTGCTGCAACGTCTTCTATGACAGCTGAGTCATATGGGCGTGAACGATGTTATTGATTTTTAAGGCAGTTACTCTTCCTGCAGGCCTACCATAAACTTTCAGATTATTTGTCAAGTTCCGAGCAGTTCAATAAAGGATCTCAAATTGACCTGCCAAAAATCGTACCATGAACTTCATTTGACTGACATGCGTTTAAACTGCTAGGGCTAAGAAGGGCCCTAAATTATTGTCTCTGACAGTTTGCATGAAAGAGATGACGCTCTAACACTTTGTATAACGCTCTTACTCTTTCAATTATGTTGGCTTATGTTATGTTTTGAAACTAAGATTAGCCTTATATTGGTAACGATCCGATTTTTAAATTAGTTCAATTTATAAAGTATTGTATTATATATATGTCAATATTATTCACAGGCATTATAAAATACATTATGATAATAGTATTGAGGGGTCCAGCAGAGTTTGTGACCTTGATTTAGTGAATTAATTTCAAGTTACATTAATTACACATAGTACAAATATTTTGTAATGATATTAGAACACATCCAATCTAGTAAACAACAGTGAACTGGATTCTCAGAGAAAAGAGCCGAATGATTATTATTTGCCTACAATATCAGGGCGGTGTTCCCAGTCTTAATTCTTATTTATTCAACTTGGAGTTATGGCCGCGTCCACACCTCGCCGTCGTGTTAGATATTCTCAATTAGAAGTACTAATGGGAGTTCTAAATACCCATAGCGGCATAGCTGTAGGCTATAATAAAACAGTTCAAATGCGTGAAAATATGAGACGACTTTTTTTATTTACTTCTAGTTACTCAAATAATTCGTATGCGTTCCACTTCTACGATAGTAAATGAAGCTATTTTTTTCACAAATTGATAGAAATTTACAGTTTTAAGAGGTCACAAAAAGTTGATTTAGCTCGCCTGCTTTATGTGACAGCAATGCAGGCTACTTTGATGGATATCTAAAGTCAAAAAACACGTCATGACACGCTTACAGCAGGTCAATTGCAGGCCAGCTAGGTCACGTGGGCAATAGTTGGCTGGCCTGCTAGAGTCCGTCATGGTACGAATTTGCAGGACAGCTCAATAATACACTTAACTGTCCTGCTATAAGGGGCTTATGGTAGGTCTATTGATATTATTTCTTCGTAGCGTATTATACTAAGTGCTAAGTTAACTATAATTACAAGTCTTAGTGTTTATCAAATTTTATAGAGAAAAATTACATATACTCGGACTGACATCCGCTCCGCGAAAACCGCTAGGCCACTGAGGCACCCACCCGAGCATCGAATGTATCTCTAGTTGATTTTAACCGTCGTATTGTAAACTGTTGCATCATCATTGCAGCAGTCGGTGATATCTCACATAATAATTAGTTCCGGGTTATAACCACGTCTGTCGTGTTTCTGTCCCAAGCGGAGGAGAATATGTAGCTTCTCCGAATTGTTTGCTCAAGTGCTCGCACTAGTTATAACAGGGTACTTTGTGTGATATTACTACATGCAAGTGTTTTAGCGTGGCGGCTTTATGAAGTATTTTGTGTAACAAACAAAACATTACAGCATATTGTGTTTTAGCTCAAAACTAAAGTAAACTTAGCAAGATTATAAAAGCTTCTGAGCTAGAAATCTGATGTCCACGGCGGTAAACATTGCCGAGAGAAGAGGGGTGTGAGGAGAACATTGTTAGGCAATTGTTTCATAGTCTTATCACGAGTAACAGTTCTGCAATTAAAATCTTATTAAGTGAACGATATGAACTAGTAGAACAAACTATTATTGAACGAAGTGAACAGTTCCTTATATTATGATAATACGATGTGATTGTACTAAAATAATATTTTTTAATGAAATAAGATTGTAAATATAACATTTTATTTTATGATACGAGTACTAACATTGTGATAGTATGCGTTTAAATGACATAAATACAAGTAACAAACTAAATTTCCTAAAACTTGAACTATAATTATGAATGTATTTATACAATTTGTTTATAATAAAATTTATGATTTTATACATTTTTTGTTTAAATTATTAATATAATAGATTTATATAATAAATGAAATATGTAAAGACTGGGCACAACAATCGTGCGATATGTTTAAGAAACATTCAGAGAACCATAAATATATAAAAACTTGATTGAGTAACTTGGAAAATCATATATCCAAGCAAAATTAAATAATGTAAATCAGTTAAAATTTATTATAATAGTAGTCACCAAAGACACACTTATGTAAGTATATTATTGAATAGTACTAATATTATATAATATTATTATATAGTATAGTAGTAGTGCTTTAAAAAAAACTACTCTGTTCCACAATAAATAGAGCAACAAAGACGAAGCCGAAAGAAACTCGGGAATCAGTAATAAATATATACAATTTATGACCGAAAATACGAAATCATTAACCTCCAACATAGCCTCCGAATGTTGTCTGGGACCGACAGTTTAACGTGCCTTGCGAAACAAGTCTTCAAAATTTTTCTCATCCAAGCTGTCCCTGTAGCTAGCTTCTTCTTCTTTCGGTACCATATCCTACCAAAGGTTGGCTATCATTAAGGCTATTAGGACCTTAGATGGTTCTGCCCAAAATAATGACCTGTTGAGCCACGCCCATAAATACTTTTGTGCCATGAGGTACGTCTTCTGCCTGGTCGTCTACGTCCTTGTCGCTATAGCGATGTAACCTAATGGCACTTTCGTATTATTTCTTGTTTGAATTTAATATTTTTTTTGGTATTAGGAAAGGCTACAAGAACGAGGCCCACGTATGAGGTTAAGTGGTAACCTCTGCCTAGAACAGTTACATTTCCTCACAAATGATGAACATTGCGCCCGTAACCCTGAGACATAAAGTTGTTAAGTCTCATGTGCCTGCAATTTCGCCGACACCCATACCTTCAAACCAAAACATAGTATTGCGAATATTTCTGGTTCACGGTGGAAAAAGGTATGGTGGACTACCTTGGACGAACTCATTCACAAAGAGTTCTACGTCTCTAAAATGATGTATATGAACTAAAACTTTTGATACAGTTAAAGAGTGCCGGGCGATTTGTCACATAATATTTATTACTCTGTAAACCCACTTTAAAGCAGTTTCCAGAAATATTATACTCCGGCTTTAAGATTTTTTTAATTTTTGTTCCTAATTTCAAATCTTTGATGTTATTCTATTTCCATAAATGATTTTATATGATTATTTCATCCCCATTTTCTCGATTTCTTTAATTTTAATGTGATTATGAAAACGTTTCATATAAATTAGGAATATTGATGAATATTATAAAAAAACAATAATGAAGCTGTTAAAAATATAGAAAATGACTTTACGTAAATAAAAAAAACATTTAAATATAAAACTTTTTATCTAAAGCAATATTCGGATTTAAAAAATGTCTACCGCAAGAGGTTAAACAGTTATGCCTAACTAGGCAAGCAATAAGTACTACGAACGGTTCCACACATTTCACACAATACGAGTAGACTGTTATTGTATATAGTATTGAAGTGATAACTTCTTATGGAAGGGTGAACCGATTTTTTACGTAACGCGTTAAGGTTCAAGTTGGTAGCCAGCTACATGAAGACACAGCAAACGCAGCGACACTACTGGTTTCTATGTATTTCTATGAAATACCATTCGTAGTTAGCGACACGAAGCTACCGTCGCGTCATCGAGCGGCAGACGACATTGTCTCCCGACCGCAGATCAGTAGTGCTGCTCGCGGGTACCAATCTACTCGTACCTAGTAAATCAACTGACAGCTTTTAAACAAAACCTTTCAGGTGCAAGTTGGAAGCCGGCTTCATGAAGCCGCGGCAAATGACGTGTCGCAGCGACACTACTGGTTTCTATGTATTTCTATGAAACACCATTCGTAGTTAGCGACACAAAGCTAGCATCACGTCGTCGTGCGGCAGATCAGACTGTCGCCCGACCGCAGATCAGTAGTGCCGCTCGCGAGTACCAATCTACGCAATGAAACAACTGAAAAGCTTTTAAACAAAACCTTTCGTATCGCTTCTCAAATGGTTGATGCCATCTGCAGTTGCCGTCTGCAGTCGGGTTCGAAATCATGACAACAGCGACATGAAGCGACGACACGTCGTCTGCGGCTGCGACGTGTAGCCAGCTACACACCTTTTTTATAATTGCCAAACTACTAACACTTACAAACATTAGTATATCCAACAAAGCTAATATATATCTCTGCCAAGATAACTTATACTTTTCGTATTTCCTAAGAATATTGAATACGGCAGTGGCGGCGAAATTAGTTGGGCAACTCTATCAATAAAGTCGCCAAGTTGTGCAATAACATCGGCTATTACATAATAGACGAGGGTGATTGCCATGCGCTCTGTGAGGCCCGTCACTAGGGAGTACTTCCGCAAACTCATTTCATTCATAACCTAATGAAACGAAACTTTTAATAGGTTTATTTTTAGGATAGTGTCTATTCTCGGCATGAAAAGTACGAGTACTTTAAGAGGATATACACAGGGACTACATACTAGTATTTATTTATTGTGTTTTTATGTCGTCTTCTTTATGCAAAACTATTTTTTCACTCTGGCTCGTAATACAGATATACACTCTGGATACTAACTCTAGTGTAGTAATAATAATTTCTGGATTCTGTACTTTGCGAAAATCCGTTTTAAAACGTCTCTCGTTAAGCGCTAGTAGTTTTTGGATGATTGAGTTGTTATGTGTGTTGTTTATTCTGTATTCTTCCTATTTGCATTTTATGCGGGAGGGAGCGATTTGGTGCCTCTGCCTTAAGCATTTTTCCAAGTGCAACTAAATATTCCTTTTAATAACGTTTTCTAGTGCTAATGCTTTTTTTTATGTGGCAAAGATATTTAATACTAGCATGTCTGATACTATGTAAATAATCAAACTACAGAAAATAAATCAGGAAATACGTTTGTATGGAGAAAAGACAAGTCTTTACTTAGATATATAGGTACATAATACCACGCCTTTATTATAAAAATTCAGCAAGGAGCGTTTAACCAAAAAAGATGACTTACTTGGTATTTTCATAGAAGGTTAGATAATTTAATAGTGACCCTATGTTTTGTTGGGAAGACTACTACATTGGCCAATTTTGTGATATAATGTGAAACATTCCAATTCTAAACTCATGAACTTGAGCACTTAACACTTTGTGTCCCAGAGACGTATATATACTTACGTCGTTAATAAATCTTTTGTTTTCTAAAGTTATATGATTATTAACGGGATATTTACCGTGGTAAGGTTGTGGAATGAGCTCCCGATATTTCGGCGCAGTTACATGCACCATGTTCACGGGAAGACTGAAGAATGCGGGTGGTTGGTCAAAAAGTTTAAAAGTTAGGTGCAGACATAACGATCTACCCTCTTTCTTAGTCTTTTGCTACGGTTATCACTGGAACTCGAACTCGATCCTAAGTCCCGACAAAACACACTCACTGTATCACTGCGTATAGTATTTTGAACACATTTTGAACGCGGACTTTTATTTTTAAAACAACCTAATACTGGATTCCACGCACTGGCGAGTTGAAAACCATCACCTCGATTGAAATTCTGGCATTTCGAGATCTCAATAGTTTCCTTTACTAGCCTTGGTATGTAATGGCGTTCGGTGGACAAGATTTTAGGGTTATGGAATTCAATCCAGTGGTTAGGACCCGCGTCCAGCAGATGCTCAGATGATCTTTTGTTTTAATTATATTGGTATAGGAAGGATTAATAAAGAAATAATTACTTGACTAAGCCATAATGACGTATGTTACTCTGAGTACAATAACAGTATAAATACGACCTCCGTTAGACTCCTGCTAAGTATGGATTCTAAAGGATATGAGCCAGCATCTGTTCGTCGTGGCGTCCGTAAGAAAGATAGATATATACTTATATCTGAATAAGTTCTCTGTTTATAGAAGTATAATTATAATCAAAGAGAATATAATACTAGTTATTATAATAATTACTAACAATACTCTAATCCCCGTACTGGTTGAAACTGGTTTTCAAGGTCTTATTAAATCACACAGATGTCGTACTCGAAGAATTAGAATAATAATAAAAAAAAACCCCAGAAATCGTGCTATTTAACTTACTGAACCTGCTGTGAAGAAGCTATATCCACACGCGTGTGGTTTCCTCTTCATCTTGCAATGGTACAAGGCATAAAATCAGTTTCTTGAACCCTAACGCACTCCGATCCTTTAGTGTACGCCGAACACAAAAATAATAGAAGGTACTCAATTATTTACTAACTTACAAATTGAACCACTAGAAACCTCTAAATTCATAAGTACACTGTATAAATTCACCTCATTTCAACTTCATGAGGATAGTCAGTAGAAGTTTAAAATTTAATCCCGGCGCGGGTAAGAGAGCAGAAAAGTTAACCGCCCAAAAGTTTCGCTCGTACCGCAACTTATTTGTAACTACTTACGGGACCGTTTAGATTTATACGTAAGATTTGGATGTTAAGATTTTGTTGCGGTAGAGTTTAATGAAATTACCTACTACATATTAATAAATATAATTAATTAAAATCTAGCAGGCTACTTGTCCTGATTATTTAGCTCTCGCATGATAACAAAAATTATAACCTATTTGCTCATACTGTTTTTATTCTGCTGACTTTATGATTAATACGAGCTGCACCTCGCGGTTTCACCCACGTTTGTATTCTATTTGACTTGTTCTTTCCCGAGATATAATCTATCTCCATGCAAAATTTTATCAAAACCGGTTCAGTACTTCAAGAGATTACTACAAATAAACTTACAAACTTTACTTATTTACAATATTATCAGCATTAGTATATTAGTAGTTAAATAAATCTTCCGAGCGCTCAAGTGTTATACTTTACAAAAATCGTTACTCAATACCCTTTTGGGAAATATGAAAACTCCGACACTAGGGCTGGCCTATACACCAGGCCGCATTGATCTCTCGCTGTGGTTTATGGTCATACCTGTCTTCCTATAAGAAGGCTCGTGTCTCGTCAGAGGAGTATAATGGGCTCATTATGCTGTGAGCTCATATGGTAACAAATAACTAATTATGTATGTATAGTCTATACGGCTTCCTTAGCTTTATGTTGGTAGGCATTACTGTGTTTCCGGTGTGATATGCACTGTAGAAAGTCATAATACTGGGCCAAAGAGATTAATAAAAAACAATGTTTCGAGGTGTTCGAAAATGAGCGGTGCTACGTAAAACTACAGTTCTAAGCTCTGGCTGTCACTGCATCTATCATAGGCAAGCGTAAGCGGCTTGCTCATCTCGTCAGTTATTTTCACAAAAATATGTTTGGCCCTGTCTTCAAACCGCGGGGTCCTCGTTTCGATTCCTGGTCGAGGCAAATTTGTGTGCTGGGCAGAATGTTTGTGATGTGCTATTGTTTTTTTATGGGATAGGTTGGCAAATGAGCAAGTGGGTCACAATACTAGAAGTCTCGAGGATGCCTTGCCGACCTTTGAGGAATTAATTTAAGGAAGAGATAGAAAGGGTGAGGGTGGAGGGGGAGGAGGAGGAGGAAGGAGAGGGAGAACAGGAAACCACCTACAAACCGACTGAAACGCAATAGCAAAGCTATGTTACTTCACGTCGGTGTTATGTGAGAATGTGGTACTTCCCAGGAAGTGCCGGCCCATTCGACTGTGGGGTTATACCGAGGTACTACAACCGACGACCTATTGTACATGTCTATTAGCACCACGCCACAGCCCACACTATATAGTGTGGAAGTATGAGTATGCGAATGTTTTGTTGTGTGAAATTATTGTTTAATTGTAATCTTAAAAACTAAATTAAGTTTTACATAGTATATTTACTACAAGTATAGAAACAATAAATTTTGTCGGGATGTTATTCATAACACGAATATAAAAATTGAGTTTCCTCAATAAAACGATAAGTTGCGTTTTCGAAGTCACTACACGTATCTGTATCATAAGAATATAGCAAGTGAAAAACGTACACTCATACGGATAAGTCGAGTTAGAAATAGTACAATGGAGCATCGACAGCTGGTAACAGTACATTTATAATGATCAGTACATAAACTTCCGTTATTTCAACGTAATCATGAGTCATAAAATAAAATACTGGATATTAAGCTTGCTAGATGGTGTGACGATTTTGTCTTATACGTATATCAAATTATAAGTTATTTTACCAAGGAGTTATTTTCTTGATTAGGAAACATGAGTTTTGTTTATTATCATGTCCTTTAGCCCGTTATTCACTTCAAAAGATAATTTCAAAACTATGAAGTATCTATGTGAACTTTTCAAAGTGCCACTTTACCGATTTTTATTTTGACACCTTTTTATGTGAGAACCGTGGTTTCACCCACGTGGTGACACATGATGATCATGATGATGTAAAGTATCCTACATGTATTTCTTCATCTATCTACGTACCAAATTTCATCCAAATACATTCAGCCGCTCTGCCATGATTGAGTAACAAACCTACATCTTGTCAAACATATGTATTTATAATACGAAGATAAATGCTATGTGTAAGGATAAGTACAGACGTGTAAGGATAACTACTAAGATACAGTACAAACTATGAGTTATCTGTGCCACAGCTGTACTAGATAAATTATAGTAATTGTACTGTATTCGTCAAAGACACGATTACGTTACACATTAGCAAATGTTCGTGCTCGGGCTAATACTATGTGGCTCTTTATCAATTTTATGTTTCTGTTACGTTTTGTAGTGCGTCCGCTAGCTACCACACTTCATCTAGTCGTAGATATTATGAGTGCCTTATGGATGTGTAATAATTCAGGTAAAATAGCTCAGGCTCTTTGAGCTCAGGTTCTGTTTAACACAGCTAGTGTCATCTATGCGAGATGCTTCCGAGGCAAAGTTGGATCCGAGTTGGATCGGATGCCTTCATCCGGAGCGGGTGAAGGATTAGCGAGCGACGATACGTGTTCGCCGTCGTCACCCCTGACTTTACGGATAAACTTCGAGCATTCCAAAGATATCCTTGTTGTTAGCACGTTGTTATTTGAATTGACGTTTTTTTCTTATAAAACAACAGTTTAAATAATCTGGTTGCTAGTGGTTTGGTTGTCGCACTACCTGTTTGGTACTTGTATATGGCACCAGGTGACGCATAGAGCTCAGTGCGTAAGCTTAGCATAGATGATCAGTCACTGCGTCACTTTAACTTTTATGCGACGTCTTATTTTCAAGAGGCAACTCAAACTTTAAAACAAAACATGTGTTTTAAAGTTTAAGGCAAGTTAAAGGTAAGGTACTCGTAACTAAATTATAAAAATTAATACTGCAAGATTCTCAAACGATTTAAGAACTGTAGTAAGTTTCCTGTGCCAGGTCACGATATTTCGAGTACTGCTCTAAGTTCCGGCCTACCAGCTAAGGTCCGCGCACTGTCCCCCATCAATTGACTTTTTAAATTGTGTGATGTCAGAGCTGAATGAATGAACTGAAATTATACTTGTAAAATCAAATAAATAATCACTCTTCCAAACCACACTTTTTAGTCTGTAGGTGCATAAAACCGAAGACCTTGGGAAATAACGGAATAAATTTTAATGAAACATACTTAGGAAGTACTTCGCATACACATGTAAATTAAAAACTGCATCGACAACTGACTGAAATTCCGGCATAGATACGATTTGTAACACATTTTTCTTTGCCGAGAGTCAATTATAACATAAACCTACACGTATTAAGCCATAAGCGTGGCCGTCAATTACAAACATCGTAAAATATATCTTGACTGAAAAGTTTTAGTCATGGAATAGTAATACATACGTATTTATACCATGAAGCATTAATAAATTCTGCTTCTATGGATACGGTTGCCGGTGAAATTACAGGTACATGAGATTGAACAACTAAATATCTAAGGATGATGGGCGCAGTGCAGTTCGACATTTGTGACGAATGCATATGATATAGGCAGAACTTGCCATTTAACGTTAATTGCATTTCGCGCAGTGCATTTCGTCATAAGTGACGAACTGCACTGCGCCCATTACCGAAATTTCGGTCATCATTGACTTTAAAACACTTCCTAAACTAATAAGTATCCCACCACCAATATCACAATACGATAATGTTTAAGTAATGAAACTCGTGGTAAGAAATAAAGTGAAGAAATTATTAAGAATCATCGCAATGAACAAAACGCTAGAATAGGGATAAGATAATAGGGTTGTAACCCGAGGGGATAACAAATTCGTAGCTTCATAACGATATCATAGTCCCAGGGGGGCCGTAATTTTTCTTGACAAGTGGTATGATTGCTGTAATTTGTTCTGAAAAATAAAATGACTTTTGACATCTTTTCTCAAAACGTTCTGATGAGGGACCATGGTATTTGAATCTTAAGAGGAAAGGAAACTTGAATTTAATTCTAAAAATCTAAATTTATACTATATATTTAAGTCTAAATTTATAGTTTGCCTACATGCAAAAAGTGTGTATGAAAGTTAACATACGGGAAGGTAATTTATTTATTATTAAAAGTAAGTGTGTGCAGTCCTCCAAATAAAGCCTAAAATGCTGGGGCTACAAACTTGAAGTTTTGGCGGCTTATGCCGTTAATACATGTTTTAAGGAAGGATTTTTAAAATTTGACACCCTTTAGGTAGTGAAGCGAGCATAGCAGCTGTTAGGTTAGAAAGTATTTTATAGGTACATAGAAACAATTAATTGGAATAATTTGTTGTCAGCGTTCGGGAAGCTTCGATACATCTTTTCGTCCACAGTACCTCAGTGATGACTTATGGCATTGAGACGTGATTCCTTACTATTGGCCTCAATAACAAACTTAAAGTCGCTCAACGAGCACTGGAGAGGAAATGAGGAGATCCGTAGGAGAACTAAGGTCACCGACGTAGCTTTCAAAATTAGCAAGTTAAAGTGGCAATGGGTAAGCCATATCGCTCGCAGAACCGATAACTAAGATGGGCAAAAGGTTCTCGAGTGGCGACCACGCACCGGAAAATAGTCTAGGCCGGTATGTGGATCGACGACCTCGTCAGAACCGCGGAGAATCGCTGCATGCAGGAAACAAGTAGCCGTTCCAAGTGGCATTTTTTGGGGAGGCATTTGTTCAGCAGCGGACTTATCCCGGCTGCTAATGATAATGACGATGATGAAATTGTTGTCTAGTTTTGAAGTCTAAAGTCATTCAACTTTGCTCCTCAATTTCACACAATACAGCTTACTTCTAGTGGTTGATGCATGATCTTGCATGATATCAGTCCACCATACTTCCCGTTATATCACATCATATGTTAACAATCGGTTTGTATCATTAATGTACTAAGTACGATCGCATCCGATCATGTATGTAGTACTATTATTTACTCTGTGGTTCTGTGGTACATCCTGAATGTTAGATTAGTGAGCGCTGCATGCGGGCAGGCACAAAGACTGTTTGTGCCCTCGCAACGTAGCTCGAGCTACGTAGGTATACTATCTTGTACGTCCATGGCCAAACGCGGTGTAGAGAAGTTATAAAATCTGCAATATCACCTTGGCGAATGCTTTGCACGAGCAAAAGCATGATTGCTTCTAACTCCGTGGTAGTATACCAAAACTTAAATTGTGCTGATTCAATTTTCTTGCGATCCACCCATTGTACAAAGGATTCATTATTAATTTCATCTGCAATAAATAATTTGATTGATTGATTGATCTGATGCATTAAAAGCTTCTTCTATCAGTATGCTTAATGCTGGTTTTTTAATTGAAAGTCAATGAATTCTTTGGTATTTCTGTAGAAATAATACTTGATAAAAATAAATACTTTATAAACTAAATAAAAATACAGGAATTATCAAAGTATTTTTTTATAAAATTTCAAATATTTTTGTAACTCTACAAGTCACATGATCATATATATTTTAAATATTTTAGAACATATAATTACCTTTAATTTGACACCCCACACATATATGTACGACTCATAGTTTTAATATAATAAGCAGTTTTCGAAATGCAGCCGTCGCCATTTTGATGACGTCATAGCTTCGGATCCAAGCACCTTACAGCTTGTGTCCCGATGTTTTTTGAGAGAAAATACTATGCTTATTAACATACTAAAATTTAGCGCTGGTATCACAAAGTGAACTATTTTTGCCTTTTTAGAAGCTAAGAGGACCACACTATTGATGGTAATATGACTGCACAAAGTTTAAGTAACTAAGCATACTTATTGAAGCCAGCTGCGCTCCGCGGTTTCACGTTTCGGTTTGTGGTGATGGATGATGATGATGATGATTAACTCAAAAAGTTAGTCATTGCGACATAACTCTAAGACATATAGTATCTCAGACCTTTTTTTAGATATTAATGTCCTGTATAAAACTGTAGATTGTACTGTACTGTACATTAATTTGCTCAACATTATCCGCAGCATACGCGATATAAGGATTTTTCGTTGTTACTGTTGCATATTTTAGCATGAAAAAGAAGCCATAGCCGTAATAGTTACGCATATGGTACATCAGAAATGTTGTTGATATTGATATCTTCTATCAAACCGTAGGACATCACTTTGCTCTATTATCTATAGTATCCACAGCATACCTACGCGACACAAGGATTTTTGGGGTATTTTTTTACACCTTGGGTTATCTTTAATCTTTCCTTATCGAAGTTTTCATACGGATCTGTAACATTTTTAATCATATTCAATAGCCTAATAACTATGAAAAAATAAAAAATAATGTAGGATTGCAAACAGTAAAAGAATTTTTAAATTGGTCCATTAGTTTCGGAGCCTATTAAATAAAAAAAAAGTCAAATCTCATAAGCAGCGATTTACTTAATATAAGAAAAAAATAATATGAAATTTCTAAAAATTTTAAGTATACATCGACGGACTAAAAACCTAATGAAGTATGTCAAAACATACTAGATTACATTAAAAACAAAAATTCAAACATACCACTTAATTTCACCCAACAACTACACCCTTTTTTTTTTCTTATTAACGTGTGGGGAATTCATTTACACATCCCCGCCGAACCCGGGGGGATATGACGGGGTATGTCGGACTCGTCCTTTACGCGCCAACTGCACCCATAGCAGCAAGCAGACCATACCGACTAAACCACCACACGGTGTTTCTCCGGACGCCCTAATGTCAGGGCAACGAGAACGCTCTGCAATCGTTCGCGGCCCCGGCGGCGTTGGCCCTCCCACGAGGACCCCCTCCCGGTGAGATGAAGCAGGAGTCACTCCACCCCACATTCTTGAGAGGCACGCGGAAACACCGCGCGCGCCATCTCGCAACAACTACACCCTGTACTAACACATAATACTTGCACATCAAAAAAAATTATCACGATTGCACGAGTATTGCTCGAGGGATAGCGATAACTTTGTTCTGCGCAGACAAAATCGCAGGCTGTAGCTAGTTATGCAGAAGTATCACGTCTAGCCTCTTATAACTGGATTATGTTTTACGTAATCAACAAACTTATCCTACTAATGTTATAAACGGGAAAATTTGTGTGTTTGGATGTATGAATGTTTGTTACTTTTTCACGCTTAAACGGCTGGGCTTATTTTGATGAAATTTGATATGGAAGTAGATGATGTGTCAGATTAACACAAAGGCTACTTTTCATCATCATCATCATCATCATTATCGTCCATCACCACGCGGGTGTAACCGCAGGGCTTAGCTAGTTATAAATAAAAATAATGACTTTGTTGAAATTTTTTCATTGAAAAAAAATTGAGCCCTGCGATTCTCTAATGATTTGTCGATGCGTTCATCGACGAGCTCACCGAAGTCAAATACTTTATGAGATATCGCCCTTGTGCATAAGGTTGTTTTACCAACGTTTCTTGTCATTTCGTCTTTTGTTTCACGGATGTTGTCAAAGATGCAACGATGTTTGCTCTTAGAGAATCGCACCACTGTTCGTTAGCGATCCCCGGCCGGGGCAAATAATGTGTGATAAGCAGAAATGTAAGTTCTCGGGTCTTGGGTGTTATTGTACGAGTATATCCATGCCTCCGGCGGCACAGTTATTTCTAGTGTGGGGGCATGAGTATGTAAACGTTTTCTATTATCTTACTATAATGATATTATAAACGCGAAAGTTTGTGACTATGGATGTATGGATGTTTGTTACTCATTCACGCTTAAACGGCGGGCCACTTTTGATGAAATTTGGTATGGAGGTAGATGAGGCGCTGGATAAGCAAATAGAATACTTTTCATCATAATCATCATCCATCATCACGCGGGTGAAAGAGCGTATTATTCTTGGGCACACCATAGACAAAATAAAAAGATCTCCACCTACGTCAAGATCGTAATGATGACAGTTCTGTCAAAGTTTGTGCCAGTTTCTGATAGCTTAGTCAAAAGCACGCTATCATTTTGACAGCTCGATACACCAGACGTGCACGGCGACCGTCAAGGGTGATGAAATGTAACACAAATACTGTCAAGGATGATGATATGTAATGACTGTTTAATAATTTTAAATTTACTCATACAACACTATTATTATAGCAATTGCGTTTGACCATGTAAATATTTATGACATTTTGGTATAAAGATAGATATGGCCTTGGAGAAGATAATACAGCTACTTGAAGTACTAATCCTGTGCAGGCGAAGTCGCAGGCACCAGCTAGTACTTATAATATAGGTATCAAAACACTTCTAATATAAATTACCCTCATATAAATTACCCTATTATAAATTGCAAATATTTTTAAGTTATATTACAAGATAGTCAAAAATTAATTCGAAATGAAATGTCTTGTATATGCAGAAGAAGATAGTAATGAATATTGCACTAGGTTCCTTAAGGGCATATCAAATTTTATAAATATGATTTTGTTTAAACATAGAAAGTAGTACAACTACGTTAATTCGACGTAGATAACTACATTAGTTGCAAAATAATAAACAAACTCTTCTTGTAAAAATTTGTATCAGTTTTACGCTGGAACTCTTAGTAACAAGATTTCAACAAAACCAAGAAATTTCAAGATCTCTTTAGTGTTAGTTTCGACACGAGTCTGCAGCATGAATTCTTTATCAGGTGCACACTCAACAACTGTTCCTAATGGAATTAACAGATCCAAATACATTTACCTAGTATACCAGCGGAATACTAGAATAGTTTAGAACATAGAATATTAGAACAGCAATATAATATACATATAAAATGTTATAGAATCTTCTTTTACTTCGTATATTGCCTTACCTATGTGTATTGCTAATGAAAGTGTATTGATATCACCACGGATTGTCATTATAATAAAATAATTATGTTTTATTGTTAGTATTAAGATTGCAAATGATTCATAAAACTTTGACTAATTAGTTTAAAGTTTCTGTTGCAGTTGATGGCAGACACTGGATGTGCCTTCAGAGAACAGAAATCAGATCAAGAATATGCTTAGAAGATATTTATTCACTAGACACACAGCATGCAACCGAAACACATATTTTTTATTTCAGTCTTCACAAAAAACACATATCAAAAACGATTTGTGTTTTGATATTTATAAACGAACAATAATGTTGTTATAAGTTTATAAAAATTACAATTTATTAAAAATTAATAAATAATTTAAAAGTTGTGACCGATTCGGCTGGGCAGCGTTCCGGAAACTTCGCGAAGTCTTCTCGTCTAAAATACCTCAGTGCCTCAAGGCAAGAGTCTTCGACCAATGTGTGTTACCAGTGATGACTTATGGCACTGAAACGTGGTCTCTTACTATGGGCCTCAGAGATAAGCTCAAAGTTGCACAACGAGCTATGGAGAGGGCTATGCTCGGGGTTTCTCTAAGTGATCGAATCAGAAATGAGGAGATCCGTAGAAGAACGAAAGTCACTGACATAGCCCAAGAGATTAGCTAGTTAAAGTGGCAGTGGGCTGGGCACATAGTACGCAGAACAGATGGCCAATGGGGCTGGAAGGTTCTGGAATGGAGACCACGGACTGGCAAGCGCAGCGTAGGTCGTCCAGGGCGCAGGACAGACGACCTGATAAAGGTCGCAGAACGACGTTGGATGCAGTCCGCCTTTGGAAAATTATGGGGAAGGCCTAAGTTCAGCAGTGGACTCCTACGGTTGAGATGATGATGATGATGATGATGAAGTTTTTAAACTGACATTGACAGCGCAAGATTTAACTTTAGAGTAAACAATTTCCTCGTGAATATGACGCATGCAACTGTGAAGATATATCGAAAGCTCAAAATTAATACTCGTACAATACATGCTAAATATATCTCGTTTCTAAAGTTAACTCTAAGAATGTTAGCTTAAGTATGTGTCCTAGAAATCGCTTTGTAGTACAAAAACGCGTTTAGTACTATGTTTTTGTTATCTAATAGTTATACGTTTTTACTGTATTGGACAAATATAAAGTTTTCTATCAATCTATATATCTGAAATGTTCTTGCTAAACATTACCCTAACCATAAAATAAATAATAGTATTAAAATAAATATAGTAGCGCCTATTTTGGGCAAAAACTTAGCATTGCCATCCAGCGTGGCAATGCTGCCAGCGTTTTGGCAACTTCCCCCCCCCCCCCCACCTTGGGGCAGATAGATATTATTTTTATTTTATTATTTAATTTAAATACCTTGTAAATAAATAAAATCTTTCATTCATGTAACAAGTAGAATGACAACTCCAAAAGTCTAGGAAAATTAAACAAAATTTACAAAAAGTTAGAATAATTTATATGATATAAATTAATTTAAATTATTCTGATATAAATTATAAGAATAATTTAAATTAATTAGTGTTACTTTATGCCGTTTACAGATACAAAATATCTTCAATAGATATTTTACTACAACTTAAGGCGCGGTCCAACCCCAATTTTAAAATAATTTACAATGCTTTACGTAAGGTTGAAAATCGCGTGTTAGATTGGACGATGTAATGCGAAAATGCCTTAATTTTCTACGTTTTCTTTATATTTTTCGATATATACTAACAGAATCGAAAAAACTGCTGGTTATAACTTTAGTACTATACGTTGGCTATGTATTCTGAAAAAAAAAATAGTGTTATAGCTGAAAATTCTGAGAGTTTGGACGTGAAAGTTTATTTTTATGGACATATTCAGGATTTTTTTCTGCAGAAAAAGAGTTATATTTATGAATTCTATTCGGTTATTACTCTTTTCCTATTCCTTTTCTTACCTTAGTATTTTTTTTCATAATATATTATCGATCTGTTTCGTTTCACTAGGTATTTAAAAATTCTTTTACTATTATCAGGATAGGAGCGCGTCTTTATTACCGCGACCGCGTGCATTTTTTTAAATGGCGGATTTTCGCGGGGTTTTTTTCGAACACTAGGTCGCAAACTTTAGTTATTGTTAACGCCTAACTGAAATATATTAATCTTAACTTTAAGTTTTAGTGTGAAGAATCAAACTGTTTCCGAAATGCAAGTGTATTCCTTATAAGGCTAAAAAGTCTGTTTCACAACGATGCGTTGTGACGAATGGGAGCAATGTTAAGATAGCCTTTTTGGCTATTACAAAGTTTTCACTCCTAATACCTACCCAAAACTCATTCAGAGATACAGATTCAAATGTGTGTTTTTATGTGGCTGAACTTTGAGATCTATGAATACTTATAATCCAGGAATACATAATAATAATATAAATGGATTTCGAACCCTTTCAATGTCAATATCATTACCAGTAAAGTATTCAAGCAAAGATTTTAGGAGATTTACCAATCATTTAGTTATAATAGATTCCATTTCATATGCGAATTTTAATGTGTTTTCTTGTAGAAAGTTATACCTACACAAGCGTAACACATTCAGTATTGTCCTTTTCCTCACAGGTAATCCAGAAATGTATCTTTCTTTTAAAAGCTGTTAATTTGTCTCATGCCATACAAATAGTTGAAGATTTTCCAAGTATAACTAAAGTTATATCATTGACCGTTTCTAAAATTTCGGCAAATTAAGCTAATTTTATGAGATTCATCATCCAAAACACAAAAAATATTAGAGGCATCATACTTCATTTGCTTTATTGCGAATACATTACCCTCGTCACAAAGTTCATATAACCTAGCTAGAATTTTGCCTCTAGAAAAGTAATATGTTAGGTACCTATATAACCTAGGTTCTTTAATGAAACCTTAAGGGGAGTGTTATCAAAGTAATCGATATTGAAACGTTCCTTTGTACCTGTTCCTGGTGACGCTATCCGTGGTATCGAACACAAGATTTCATTACGCGTAGTGGCCGGCATCGTCTTTATAGTGTCATAAACGGGGAAATAACATTAACGGGGAGCATAAAAACGACGACCTGTGGCATCGCATCCTACTGACAACTATAGTATACGTCATGTCTATTTCGATTAACATTTTGAACGTTTACTACGACCATAGTAATGACAACGAGCTATGGAGAGGGCTATGCTCGGGGTTTCTCTACGTGATCGAATCAGAAATGAAGAGATCTGTAGAAGAACAAAAGTCACCGACATAACCCAGAAGATTATCCAGTTGAAGTGGCAGTGGGCAGGGCACATAGCATGCAGAACAGATGGCCGATGGGGCCGAAAGGTTCTGGAGTGGAGACCACGGACCGGCAAGTGCAGCGTAGGTCGTCCACCGATACGGGGGACAGACGACCTGATAAAGGTCGCAAGACGACGTTGGATGCAGGTCGCTTCCAACCGGTCCTTTTGGAAAATCATGGGGCGGCATATGTTCAGCATTGGACGTCCTACGGCTGAGATGATGATGATGATGAGTAATGACCATTCTTATGTTTTGACTATGCAACTCATTTAAACCACTTCCATAATAGTTATCCTAGAACTCATGTCGACCATAGTCAGTAAAGAGAAAAAACACAACAACGTTTTAACAATTGCGAATTGCTCCATATTACATCCAACAAAAACCTGCGAAATAAATGAACAGTATGCGAACGAAATTTTCGCGATAAATGAACTTTTTATGCATTCGCCATATTTATATTTGCTTAATAACGTACGTAACTAAATACATTCACGGGGCGAGTCAGTAAAGGCACACCACATGGAGCAGGCAACAGATGCTTGTATTAAAATTAACACGGCTGTTAATTGATGTAAACAGCACACACGCATACATAGGCTAGTAATGGAAGTAAGGTATCACTCCATTTAATTGGCCATACATGCTGAGGTTACCGGCGTTAATTGGAACTAATAACGTTGCTAGGCCGCATTCAGACTACACGCGCAAATTGCTTTATCATTGGCAGTTTAACTATCATGTTGCTGGGTTAGCTTTACTTTACTGCAATTAGTTTAAAACGGAAAATAAAATGGTTGAAAGCGTCTTTAGTAGTCATTTAATTAAAAAACTATTTCATAATATTAGGCTCGGAAGCGTGTTTGTGTGAAATTAAAGTATTTATATGTTAAAGAAGTAGATACAATTTTTAGCTTCAAGTATAATCCATACTTAATTTATATCAAAACCCACTATACTCGCATGTTTGTTGGCTTTGATATGGAATAAATATGTGTCAAATCTGTCCTTACAATAACAGAATTTATATACTGAAAATATAAGAAAAATTTCAACTCACATTGAAAAGGTTGAGAAAGACTGAAGATTACTTATGAACGCTGTGACATGCTGCTTTGTCCGCGTAGATAAAATATACCTCACAAGAATTATATTTCCGAACTGAACAACATAATCTGTGTGCAATTAATTCCACGTTATTTAACATATTTAATGAAAAAAAATGCAAAATTATTCAGATTTTTAGGACAGTTCGTTTTATAGTTTTAAGGTAAAAGAGTAACAAACCAGCCATTTCAACAGACATACCTACTTCTTTTATCATTATAAGTATAACAAATCTCACCAATATATTTTTAATAAACGTCTACGATGAGACTAAAGTTTCGTGATTTTGAAGAGAAATTAACAAATACATTCAACATTACCTGCAGTGCAAGTACCGTAATAGTCGTTAAATTTGTCGAGTCGCTAAGATCGATAAAAAATCGTATCGCCCCTACCAAGTATGGAAGTCATATCGAAGACTTATACCATCATCAAATTGTCGACAGTATATCGATTATTAAAAAATGTTTGCATTCCACAATGCGTTTTTCTATCATTTGAAAATTTCTAAGAGCATTTCGCTCTTTTACGATCAAAAGAAGGCCAAAGTCTATTTTTTATTGAATACTAGCTGCGCCACGCGGTTATATCCGCGGTTATACCCGCATGGTGATAGATGACAATGTTGATGAAAATTATCATATGTGTTAATTCAGTGCCCCATCTACCTCCATGCCAAATTTCATCAAAATTGGGCCAGCCGTTTGAGTAACAATCATCCATTCATCCATAAATACTAACTTTCGCGTTTATGATATTAGTTAGATCAAACGCAACTAAATAATATCCCCATTCCCATCGCCTGTCGATAAGCTATATCGAGGTCATTTTGAAAGCTGACAAAACAATCAATAAAATCGATTAAATAGACGATCTCAAATGTAATTTAACAGTTCCATGCTAGCGTTATCGTTAACATCGTAAAAGCGTATCGAATTTGTCTACCGATCGCTTAATTTTGTTACTTACTTGCAATGATCGACAAAAGATCGATATAGCCAGTTGCTCGAAGTATCAATCAAATTTAATCCGTCAGGATTAAATTTATTGATCGGTAAGTTCGGTACTTGCACTGCTGCTCTATTAAATCTCTTTGCAAATTTGCTGTATTTTTCAAAGTTAAATACAGAATAGAACTAATAACTCGTGTCCCAAGTTGCCAGCAGTTATTGTATACATTTGTAAGTCTGAGTAGAGAAGTACGCTTACGTTAGTCAGTGGAACAAAGTGCCTCGTTTGCACCAAGACCAATAGTCGGACAGTGCATTAGTTAAATGGATACGCTTAACGGTATAGTTTCTGTCTAAGTTGCTCCGCCTTCTGAACAGAAACTTAGATTACGCTTTGAGAGATTGCAAGCTGAGATCATCTATTGCAACTGAGATGAAAATGTCAATGTTGATGCCAATGCTGTCCAAGCCACTGTTCTCTTGACACAGATTGGTTCAGCTACACATTATATGATCAAACATACATATCAGTAATATATTTACTCGTAGGAATATACAGGCTCTATGTGACAATAAACAAACACAGCATAATGAGAATGAGCTCATTAATTACGTTGCAAGCAAGTGGTGACGTTTTACAACTTTCATAATATAATATTTTGACAATGCTTTAGGTCAGCTTTCGGTGAAAGCGCAAATAGAGTGGCAGCGGGGTGAGTGTCGTTGAGATAGTACAGCTGTAATATGATGTAATATTCAAAACGAGTGTAGGATGGGTCGCGTGGGATGAGCCAGACACACGTATGTGTCGCTGATTGCTGCGAGAATGTGTCCCGAGGCTGAATCTGCGATGGAGATTTATTTCAGACCAACACTTTTGCTTATTTCCCTTATAGTTGTTTTTACACTGGATTCATCTCAGTCCTAAACTTTCTCAATATAGACATTTAAATATTAAGAAACCAATGTTATTGAATGTAACTTAACTTACATTATGAAATACTTTTCATATGTAAAAAGATTTTTGAATAATTTGATTTTACTATAAAGTAGTTTGATAGGTCGGTATAAGGTAAAAGCCACAACAGTACTCAAGCGGTAAGTAAAATCCTTAAAAAAGTGTTTAAAAAACTACTTATGTAATTTTTAATAAACAAATTGCATTGTTTTATATTACGGATATACTCTTTATTTATTTTACTTGACACGTTTTTTATCCACACTACATATACAATACAGATTAAAATACAAAATAAAATCATAACTATTTTTATCGGTGTCCATATTTACGTCGTCCCCAAAGGATACGCTAGAACCAAATATGCTTCTACACTGCCCCAAAAATGTAGTTACAAAATGAAAAATCATTTTTTCATTCAGCGGGGAGGTTATTGGCAAAGGTCGTGCGTTGTCAACCGTACATATTTGTTCACACAAAGCAACGCATGCATGAAATCCTATTTTACGGCTCGTATCCTTCCGTTTAGAGCGCCTTTCGAATGGCCCATGTCTGAGCTCCCTCGAATATCTTAACCCATGTGCTGTCGAGTCAACTCGAAATATCGACTACTAGTTCCTCTATCGTAACAGCTACCTACTTATTTATTTGAGAGGAAGATGTTTTATACGTAAGCTGTTGACTTTATTTAGACTATTTATTGCTCTGTACGTATCTATACACTTTTTGATATAAGTGCAACGTGCGCCAATTGATTTCATCGAGGTCATGTTTCATTGTTTTTTAATGTTATTTATATTTTTGTAACCTATAAAGTATATCATTTTGCCCGCTTAAAATATAAACCATTATTAATTTTAGTTATTCTATTTGATTCAGAAATCCAGGGATACATATTTATAATATAAGTTTTTAAACTGAAATGGTCACTAATGCAAGAATTAACTTTAGAAACGGGATATTTACCATGTATTGTATTTATTGTGAGCTGTCGATATTTCGGCACAGTTTCCGATGCTCGATATGCGCCATGTTCACGAGTAAACTGAAGTATCTGCGGGTAGGTATTGTTATGAGCAGACGAAACAGTCTACCCTCTTTCTTTCACGTTTCTTGCGTTCCGGCTTATTACCAACACAACACAACATTCACTTGAAACTTGATCTGGGTCTCGACAAACATAACTCACGGTATCTGCTCGCGAGCTTTTTTCGGAACTTCTTTTCGGTTTTTGCAAAGATGAACTATGCCGAAATATCGAGAGCTCACAATCAATACAATACATGGTAAATATCCCGTTTCTATCGTTAATTCTCACATTTATAATATTCCAAAGTCACGGGTAACGGCTAATCCCTAAATGACATCTTAGTAATTACGTAGTTGCTTAACTATGACCAACTCATACGATTACATTTTATTATGGGAATATATTAATATTAACGATTACTTTATCCTGGAGCCATTTTATTACTTCAGTACCTCACGCTTTCCATGCATTTTGCAATAAGTTATTCTTATAAAATCCATACCCGCAATGGTAGAGCTAATTTACGGCGGTTATGGTTCGTATGGAAATCCGCTGGGCGGGTCGCCACGCCATAGATATAGCGAACAGCGGCTGGGCGTTGTCGAGTGTGCACGCTTGCAGCTTGAATTTAAAATGTAATGCAGTTTCATTTATCCTTAATAATTATAGGGTATTATATTATTATTTTAATTATATATCTATACTTGTATAATAATATTATAAACAAGTAAAATGTGTTTGTTTGTTTGAATTGAATAGGCTCCGAAACTACTGGACCCATTTGAAAAATTCTTTCACCATTACCAATCCTACATTATCTCTGATGAACAGAGGTTATAGGATATTTTGAAAAAAAAATCGGGATCCGTTTGAAAACTTCGTTAATGTAACCCAAGGTGTGAAAATAATACCATAAAAGTCCTTATATCGCGTACGCTGTGGAAACTTTTGACAATAGAGCAAAGTGATGACCTTTTTATAGAAGGCTAGCTGACCCGCTAGCGGCTTCGCCCGCGTGGTCTCGCGGAATACGGTTAATTACAATTTTTTAACTATCCCACGGGATCTCTATAATATACCGGGAACAAAGTATACTATATATGTTGACCAGGTATATAGGTAAGCTACCACCATACAAAATTTCGTTTCCATTGGTCTAGTTGTTTCGTCATTAGCCCGTACAAACAGACAGACAAACAGACAAATATAGAAACAAAAAATGATAAAATCTAAATTAGTTCGATTTCACTTCTTACATCCCCCTGATTCGGTTTTTGCATATTTTTTTTCTTTGTACAGAAATTTGAGCTCTAAAGTTTTATTATAGTTCAAATCCAAATCACTTTACACCCAAGGAAGTTTCATACAAAATTACACCCCCGGACTGTAATGCCTTGCTTTACGTTGATGTTGCGTAATATGTAATTGGACACTTTCGAACAGGTGGTATGAAAAAACTTTTACTGCACAAGTCCAACTGCCATGTAGCCACTCACGCCAGAGTAACTATAAACAATGGACAATAATATTGTACGCTACTGCGTACAGATTGAAATGCGGTTAAAACTCCCGCCGTCACAAAAGGTCCCGCGGGAGCGCCGTTTATTGTCGGTAGCATTTTAATGAACCCTGCTGTGGCCGATGAATACCGATGAAGGGCCTCGTGTTTTACCTCCTCTATTTTGTACACAACATGTTTGCGAAATGTGTTTCAGTTATTCATAGCTCCTCGATAGGTACGCGAGGTCACCCGCCGCTGCCGCCGGACCGAGGGGTAAACATGAACCGAGGTCATTAGCAAATAACCATTTATATTTGTGTGGATACTTCAATATTTGCCAGCTCTATTCTAAAAATTTGATTCTGGATTTCCTGAATAGATAAAGTAAAAGGGAAATATATAAAAGTTATATTTATAGTAAATATGACTAACAAATAGATATTTATATAAATGGAAAGGTTAATAGGCCAGACCTAATAGATTTTAGTAAATTGAAAAGAAGACTACTTGAGCAGGTTTCATATGTAGTCTAAGTTCGTGTAATACAATTTACGACTCGATACGAGTGCAATTCGATTGAAAATATCGAGTACTTACTTTGGGAAAATAACGTGATGCTATCACATATCTGGTCGCATACATAGCTACCTCATGTGTGACTCACTAGCAACCAGAATGCCACTAATCCGCGCTAGGTAGGGTGATGGAACCACGGTTCCTTAAACTACTTGATAGATAGAATGATAGATAGATAACACTTTATTGAGACACCACATTTATGACTTAATATTAGACAATAAAATCAAAAACAATGCTTAAAACTAGGTGCAACAATGGGCGGTCTTATCGCTCAGAGCGATCTCTTCCAGACAACCCCTTGATATTACTCATCGGGTTAAGGATCAGGCACGGATTCTTAATTTTTATAAAAATAAGATTAGTCTAATTATCCCGGTTGCTGAATATGGATTTCTTTTAGTACTTTCGGCCCGGATAAAGAATTTATGAGATCTGCGGGGCGAGTATGGATTGTCAATAGAATAAAATTGTCGATAAACGACCGCGATATAAATATCGCAGCTTAATCTAAAAGACAAGGTAAGATAGCAGATAAAAGAGAGAAGCTGATCAAAGACACAAGGTAAGATAGCTGATAAAAGTCAGTTTATAGACTCGACAAGTTTACCGTGAGATCCAGGCTTGCACCACTGACTGTCAATTTATAATCTACCCGTAAATCATGTGAAGGAACCTCTTTTGCAGCGGCCGCTTAAATCTTAACAACAACTTAAAACCTATTTTGCTAAACTATATTTTAAACGTACCGTAATTTATGTGACGACGCAAGGCAAAAATTATTACTGATAAGCAAAATAGATTAATGCGATGCCTCGAAGACGAATAACGGCGCGGACAATGAAAAATAATTAAAAGTAATAAATCTCTCGGCAGGTAACAAAAAGGTGAAGAGCTTAATAAACGTCGCATGTCTGCGGCGCAACCGTGGGAACCGACACACGCGTCGTCTGCGGCTGTACCTATTCTGAACTCCGAACCATGCACGTTGTAGACTTCTATTTATAATGCTAATGAAAGAGCTATCGGAGAAGATGCTTTTGACTGGATCCGCAGGACTTAATTCCAAAAATATTTAATTAGAATAAAATATATTTAGAAAATAAAGTAAGTGGAATGAAGGAACTGTTTTCTAAATATGTTTTATAGATTGTACCGTTTGCAATATATGGCCTGCCAAAGTGGCCTGCAATATGACTTATATTTTTAAATTTTTGTTCATATTCTATATGAATTACTTCTGTGATTATATACCTTACAGCAATTTCTATTACCACAGAGAAAAATAAACAGAAAACTGAAAAGTACCAAAAGATAACCTAGTTGAAAGAAAAACAATATCTTAGCAAACAATGGTCATTTAGTGGCTTTCAAAATCATTACAAAAAAAATTTTAGGTATACCTATACAGTAGCAACGGAACTCCAACGTATTTTGAAAATCGTTATTTTTGATCGCGTCTTGCTTGTATCTCACATATGATTAATGATTATAATTGAATATTCATAATCGTAGACATTTAATTACGACAATCATCAAGATTTATGCTTAAGTTCCAATTTGAAACATAATCCTCAATAATAATCAGAATACATCCTCTGAGTGCCCTTTACTGCCTTTCCTTAGAACATGAGATTAGAATGGACACCTGAAACCGTTGCTATGCTTAATTATCTTTTAATTACTCGTGATTCTTATAATCTTTTTTAAATGAATACTGTTTATCTACAAGATTTTCTTATTAAAAGTAGAATTACTTACCTTAATTAATGTTATTAATTTTCTCTGAATTTAGATGGACCCACGACCTCGTCAAAACCGCGGGGAATCGCTGGATGCAGTAAGCAAGTAGCCGTTCCAAGTGGCGTTCTATGGGGGAGGCATATGTTCAGCAGTGGACGTCTTCCGGCTGATAATGATGATGATGATGATTCACTCTGGTGTAATATTATACACACACGGCGAGCGTGATGAAAGATTGCGTAATGTTTGACATGCCGATAAAATACACATCAAAAAAGTTTGCGATCACTATGAAAAATCGAAATCATTTTGTTACGGTAGATTATATTATTATTTTTCATCTTTTTAGTTGCTATTGATGGAATTGTCAGACCATTCCGAGTAAACCATCGGCACCAATTTGTACTGGTCGATGATAATTAGCCCGCCCATCGAGCTCCACGAGTCAATGCTGCTCTCCAAGAATACGACATCACAAGATTAGACTGGCCTGCCGGCTCGCCTGGCTTAAACCCAATAACGTGCACGCGTGGGATGCTCTTACGCTGTTTGGAACCGTCAGGGAATATATTTATATATATTATATATATATATGGAAGGTCTAAAAATGTTGACTGGCTGGTTGGCGCAGTTGGTATTAACCCTACCTTCTAAGTTACTGGTCCCAGGTTTGATCCTCGGACTGCACACACATTTGTGCGCATAAATATGTATATACCTATATTAGTCATCAGGATACAGTACTGTCTGCCTAGTTTGGGACCTGAAGGCCTTGTGTGAAGGTTGTTCCATATTGCCCCATGTTATTAGAGCTGGTTTTATTGCACGCTACTCAACACGACATAATACACCTTATTTCTAGCGCGTAAAGCATATATTATTAACTACATTGATGCTTCAGATACGTAAAATTATGGGAGTATATAGAACTTTGTTAACAAGGTGTTAAGTAGAGCTAAATACATGTTAATATTATTGTAATTCAAAATCCTTTCTATTTCTGAATAATGCCTTTATCAAGTGGATGGTGAATTTTCGAACATCGCAGTATATTGATAAAATTGTTTTAAAGAGATTTAGTTATTTTTAAACTACTTATACATATAGGTAGTAACCGTAACAGTAATTACAGTAATTACAGATCAAAGTTTAATATTTCAGCGCTTTTTGGTTAGGTAAGAAACACAGACGTTAGTGCTATTTCTCAGGGCACCCATAGATAATTAAGAAGCGGTTTCACCGAGCTCGTACCGTGGCCGTATCGTTCACTTCCTTGCAACAATAATGGGGTTAGGTGCTAAATTTATGGCCAACACTGGATAAAATTATGTGGCGTCGTGCTAATATTCCCAAGAAGAACCCGGCATGTGGTTTTTCCCACGGTCTGTAAGCATTCACTATGGATAAACTTTGTTTATTTTTTAAATATACAATGCATTTATTTAAGGTAAATAAGATCATAGTAATTAATTATTATGAATGATGTATAAAATCTTGTAGCATCTCGTAGCATGTCGTAGCATCTCGTAGCGCCACAGTAGCATATTCGTAGCATGGTCGCATACGTTACTTTCAGAAATAACTACATTTATTATAACGATGGAGCGATAGCATAAAAAGATGGGTATGGTGATGGTTGTCACTAGAGACACCAATTGCGAAATTTTCTGAAGCCCTTTTTTATTGTATTATGATTTTACTAACTTTACTACTCTAAAATGGGTGATCAATAAATATTTTTATTGCATTGTGTATACCCGTAGTTGCAGCGAATTCTAAGGAGCGATATTCTTCCAAATAATATTCCTTTACCTTTCTTGTCTTAGTTAACTGGCAACACTGGCAGAACCCAAAATAATTTCCTCCATAGACGAGACATAAAAAAGTTATAAAACTTTCTGACGATTTTTGACGGCATTTGCACTTCTTTGCACTCATTTTAAGTTTTTAATACTCAGTGAAAAGCAGTGGAAAGCTGTACTATGGTTAAATCATTATTTTTAACCACGAGTTAGGGTATGTTGCTTCTGTGAAATGCTGGGTTGAAATGGGAATACGGCAACGACTTGTACATTTTGTCAAGAACATCGTCATCAACGGTCAACGATTGTTAGCTGAGAAATAAAGCAAACGTATGTGAAGATGGAGCCACTGAGCATTGTGTTTTCACCCCCCTGAAAATTCAGAACGGTTACATTCTCCAGTATATAAAAGTATTTTATATTTTTCAGGATACTAACTATTTATGACCAAAATTTCATTCAATTCTCACTAACCATTATAAACCTTATTGATAATAATACTGAACAGAACTAGGTCACATAAAGTAGTGTGATTATGGAAATGTTTATAATTGGATAGCAGATAGCGCTTAACTATTCGCTTTCTAATTTGGAATATATATATATATATAATATATCATATAAAATAAACGGAGGAGCAAAGGTCAGTTCGCACACCTCCTTGATAAGCAAGGTCAATCAAGACATTTAACAAAACTATTTTAGTAATTTAAGCGCGAACATTTTCTAATGGCAATAACCGTAAATTTTATTCATTCTTATAAACAGTGTACTTTTTCGTTTTTAGCTGAGTTGCAGAGCGTAACAAAAACATCTAATTAAAACACGCAATCTACATAACATACAAATCATACAAATAAGTCCTCCAAAAGACATTTTCAATAGAAACCCTTTACATGTTCTCAAACAGTTCTCTTTTTGGTTATAAACTGGAGTACTCCAAATACCAACACGTATCAGAATCTAAAGAAACAACACTCCGACTCGCCAGTAAGTGTATAACAGAGGGGTTGAATAATTTACGAGTGCACCAACTTTGGCCACGACGGCCTGTTCTGTACAGATGCGGGGCTACATATATCACGCCGACCCGAAGGTTACTTCAATAAAACTCCTGCCGAACTTATTCAAACGCGTCGGCCGGTGAAAGCTGTTTTTAACTTCAACCCACAAGGGATCTTTATACAAATAAAGAGTTAGCTGACGTTTCAAAGCGGATTTTTCTTGAGATTTATATAAGTAAAGACAACATTGTTGGCAAGACGCCATTAAGCTAAATTTTATGTTTTTCATAGGCAAACGGGCACACGGCCAAGCTTATGGGGAGTGCTCAACGCTCGTAGATACCTGCAGAGACTACGTGAAAACGACGGACATTTTCATGAAAACTTAATGGTAAAGCTAGAAAGAGATTGCTTTTGGTACATACTTATAGTTTAAAATAGTGTATGTAAATTGCTGCGTCTAACGGTCGGAACATTGAAAATATTTTTGACGTCTTGACCTAAACCATACTATGTTTTTTTAAATAATTAAAATATTCATGTTTGACGGAGTAGAACCTTTGCATACCACATCAACACAGCACTGCCGCCAAAAAGCTATAAGCTTGGTGGTCGGCTCAACGAGCACTACCTACTCGACTGCGGTTCAGTTAAGGCGGTTTTGTGTCTATATGGTACGTAAATGCCTGTACCTATATATAATTTAACACTTGGCTAAATAACTACAATAATAAACAATCTGGAAATCGGCACCATCGCCTCCTTAAACGTTGAAACTATTTAAATGGTGTGACTTCTGCCTATTTCTGTACTGTGACATATTCCAACATTTCTCAATTTATTTCTTCAAAATATTCGTAAACTTTCTCAATACATTGTCAAAGAGCAAAATAGAAAGTTCGGAACTCTCGACGATAATGTTTGAATAACTTCCGCTGAGTCGCATTGATAACTTTTGGGATGTTTTTATAAACCGACAATCAGGAAAGTATTTGCGACTATTACTAACACTCAATATTTTCGCAACTTTTATTTAAAGGTTAGTTATTTTTAGGACTGAATCTCTCACGTCTGTAAGCGGAAACACGTTCTCCTACTACAACAAGAGCCTATCTTTGTAGGTATCATCTCATATTTTACCTACAAGAAGTAGTGTCACTTTACGTGTACGGAACCGCAGCAAGTTAAATTACTATAGGCAATGGGAACTTACTTCTGTCTTATTCTATAGTAACGAGATCAACATGTATGAATGTTATTATTCAGTTAAAAAACAAGATGGGTAAGAGTAAGGTAAGGCAAGTCGTTTTTAAAATTTAATTGTGAAAGTTTCTGAATATGAGTTTCTACGTGAATATACTGCTGCGTAAACAACATGTGGCTACCCCTTTATCCCATCACGGATAATGTAGTGTGATGTAAAAGCGAAAAAATGAAATGACTTACCCGTCTCATTAGGCGAATGATTCAAAAATAAAAAAAATAGTCATAAGTAATGTAGTTTTGTTAAAATTAACACTTTCATGAATCAGAGTTAGATTTAAATAATGCAAAGATTAATTCAGTTTATTGTTCTGTTTGAAGTGTATGCTATACAATATTAATTTCCTTATTATTATGGACGGTGTAATGCAGTGTTTGTGCACAAATCCCGGTTTTTGTTAACATCCCCGGCGCACCGCACAACTTTGTGTAAGCATTTGCATAAAACTAAAATTGGCCTCCACTAGTGTATGCAACAAAACTTTTGCAGTACTTGCTTCGTTATGCGTAAAGTTTTATATATATTCAGTTAGTAGCATTTAAAGTTATTGATGGAACGTATTATAAAATGAGTGAAATAAGAAAATCATAATTATTCGGCATTTTGGTAGGTCATCGACCAATTTCCAAAAACAAGGATTCTCAATTCGAGACGTATATTTTTTTTGTTTTATCATCATGCATACATTTTTACAGAGTAGTCCATTTTTGATAATTCTCTTTTTGTTTGGTAGAATAATTTAATTAATTATAATTATATAATTACTTAATTATTAATTTACATTTAAAGTGGACCTAATTAAATTTTATCAAATTCAGTAAAGCGGTTTTTGAGTTTGCCGGCAGAGCTAAAGGGATTGGCACGTCATGCGATATAACCCTAGCAATGATCTCTGGCGCCTAATCAAAGGGTTGCGGTCAACTAAAACTAATATCCCAGCACTTAAGTTAGAGGGTGGTTCCCTCACAATAAATGAGCAAGAACAGTGCATGTGTCCTATCTAATGGCTAATGCATTTTTAAACAATACGTTACTGACCCAGAACTGGCCCAGTGATCAGTTGCCAGCCATAGATCTTTCTCTATCCCGGCCCGAACAAAATACCAACAATGAAGGTGTTATGCTATTTAGACCAGCTGAGGTTAGAAATAGTATCGCTAGTTTAAAAACGCGAAAAGCCCCAGGGCCTGATCATATCACCAACCTCCCGATCAAAAACGTACCTCAAAAGTCCATTGTCTTGCTCACCAAAATATTTAATGCTTGTCTCTTGATAAATTATTTTCCAAGACCCTGGAAAACGGCTAAAGTCATAGCTATCCATAAGCTTGGCAAGGATCCTACGGATCCTACTTCATATCGACCTATAAGCTTCCTACCATGCTTAGGTAAACTTTTTGAAAAGATAATTCGCAGACACAACGTTCATCGAGTCATTTACTTATTGATGAACAGTTTGGATTCAGGGAGGGACATTCTACAGTTCAACAGCTAGCAAGATTTACCGAAATCGTATCGTACAATCTAATCTAAAACACTTCATTGGAATGTTTCTATTGGACATTGAGAAAGCATTCGATACGGTTCAGCACAAAGCTCTTTTACACAAGCTAATCACTATGGAGCTATCCATCTCTCTTATCAAAATGATAAAATCTTACTTAACTGATCGCAGTTTCTGTGTTTGTATCAAGGTCTCTTCTTCTTCACCTAAACCAGTACCTGCAGGAGTCCCACAAGGATCCATAGCGGGCCCAAACCTGTTTTCACTGTTTATCAATGTCATACCTATCCAGCCGCGCACTAAACTTGCATGTTTCGCTGACATCGTCTTAATAATTGGACGTCTCCAGCTTTCCATAGACCGCCTCGTTAGTTACTTCTAAACTTAAAATTAATGCTACTAAAACGGAGGCCATTCTTTTCACCAGAAAACGAAAGTTTCCTTCGAGAACCCTATACATTGACGGCCATTCTATACCCTGGAGCCGTACTGTGAAATACCTTGGAATTACTTTAGATACGAAGCTCAATTGGACAGAAAACACATCCAAGCTTCATCTTAGAGGTATTAAAGCTTTTAATGCGTTAAACCCTATCCGTAACAAGCGATCTCGCCTTAGTAGTACCACTAAACTACTTACGTACTGCACCCTGGTCCGACCTTGCATCACATATGCTTGCCCAATATGGAGTAACACTTGCCAAACTAATTTAAATAAGCTTCAGGTAATACAAAACAAAGCCTTGAAGTATGCATATGGTACACCTTTTCGTACCAATCTTCATAAACTGCATCTTAAAATAGGCCTACCGTAAATTGATGACAATGTATATAAATTGTCTGAAAAATTTTACTTACGCAATAAAATAGATAAAATAAGCAATAAAAATTATTAAATTAAAAACATTTGTAAAACACGTAAAAATAATCTGCCATTTATCGACAGTTACAAGAGATATAAATTACCCCATCACTTATTCTTGGAGTGCTATGAGTAAGTCGAGCTGCAGCTGTGCGCGGCCGTGCCAGGTAGAGGCGCGCGCGCCATACTCGCCCGTATTACCAGCAGGTATCGGGTGGAGGGGGCGCGCGCGACGAGCCGTCCGCGCTTGTATGTGTAACTATGTATTTCATGACGAGTTCCTGTTGCTGCCCGCAGCGCTTCGCCAGGCATTGTTCGACTGACATCTTTACCTACCCGACAATATTTAACGTTAAATTATCATGTACTATGTACAAAAAAAAGTAAATAAAAGTAGAATTATTTTATATACGTTAAGCTCTTACTTAAGCTCACGTGTGCTAATATTATATTATAATTACTATGTTTAATATATATACCTACATTCTTTCTAAATACAAATATATAATATATAAATATATATATAAATATTTTTAAGAAACCTATGTATTTGTAAAATATAGTTATAGTCATTGTATGTACCACCAGGACTAATAATTTTAATGTACACTGGTATTGTTCATAACTATATCTTATTAAGACTAAATAAAGACATTTTCAAATTGAAATTGACGTCATGCGATGCAGGCGCTTCAAATCAAAAGTTTATTTTTAATGTCATTGATTTCAGTTCTGTATGTAGGCTACCAACAAATAAGATCGAAGATTTGTTCATAGATTGGGATGTTGACATCCCCACAGGCATCTCGCGACAAACCTGCGTCTATTAACGCTAGTATGGAAGACGTTATATGCCGTACTTACTATGCCGATACCAATTCACATACGGGTGAAAACACGGGTGGAAGTTAGTGAGTATTAACTATGTCTCTTCAACTTTAGGACGTAAGTACGTAGTTAATATTTCAGATGTGACGTGAGTCAAGCGGAGTTTTGCAAGTGTCGGATCCGGAACATTTGTGACAGCCGTCGCGTCAACATAAAGCGTAGTGCATACACGCGAGACGCCGTCAAATCTTGTCACTCTGAATATAGAGTAAATACTCGAGTTTCGAGTACGTTGAAGCAGCTCTCGTGCTCAAGCACACACTCAAGTCGCACGCCACTCGCCGGGTGTTTAGCAGACTGTGTAAACAATCCCCTTCTCGTGATTTATGTTATACGTGAATTGGTTTTACAATAATATTTTCTTTGCGCAGCGTCAAGGAAAAGTACTTTACTATAATAATAATTTGTTTTTATTGAACCAAAGATAAATAAGTTTACAGCACCTAGATAACTAGTATTTTACACTATATAATAATTTGAGACAAATACTATAAGACACTGTTTTAAACTATCACGGTTGTTCTCTAAAGTTATATGATTACACGGGAAGACTCAGTCTTCCCGTGAACATGGTGTATGTAACTGCGCCGAAATATCGGGAGCTCATTCCACAACCTTACCACGGTAAATATCCCGTTAATAATCATATAACTTTAGAAATACTATAAGGCTTAGGCTAGTTAAATTTTTTTACATTTTCATTGTTAGATAGTCTTAACATAAGGAATGGAATGTATTGCTACTGCATGATGCTTTTATTGTAGGTCATTAGCTAAGACTTAATATTTATAGGTAGGTATTAGAACTTCTGTCCCCTGAACTAAGTCGAACGACTTGTATCTCAGGAGCTGGTTACTGGTATCAATATGGTTAATAAATATTCATTTGTCATTTAATCCTGGTACTTCAATTGTGAGGTCTGTTTGTCTACTTATGTATGATGTTTTTCGTAATTAAAATGAGTATGTATAACCTATAATTTGTTATCTGGTTCCTGCGGGAAGATTTACGGAATATTTAGATCCACGGATGGTAAAATTTTTAGAGAGACTGTATTTTTGGGTAAGCGGTGGCATTGCCACATGTTTTCCCAATATTCAGACGTGTGTAAACCTTATTGTAACGGTACTATAGTAGGTTCCACGCAAAAATCGGCTTTAAGCTCTTGGTGTTACTGCAACTTTTCTGATAAAATCTTCAGGTGCACAATTTGGCGGACAAGTTACTTGATAAATTATCTTTCATGGTTTGATAAAATTACTCTGGATAATTATTGTATACAATATCTATGGACAACACTTATTATTATGATTAAAAGATGACATACAGTAAAACTATTACATCTCGTATTTTCAACAACTTAAGCTTTTCCTTAAATTAGATATTCGTTTAACCTCTTTACCTAGTGACATAATGCAGTATGTCCAGCATTTTGTATTTATATTTGTAACTGTTTTTCTTGAATTCACAATAAAATGTAAAGCTATTTTTAAAAGCAAACATGTGAGATAACCTCACGCACCCGTAATGCACCATATTGGTACAGACAGAACGTCAACTCACATTGAAGAAACTAACTTCTAACCTTTTTAATGGGCAAAACGTTTAAAAAAGTATGTATAAAGTTGGCCCATATTCCTTTGCAATGTTTCATTAGGTTTTGAGTGCTAGTAAAAATTCATGTTATATTTTTTTTATTCCAATAAATTAATTTAATAAATGTCTATGATTTTATTTTCATCTTGACTATCATGACTATCCCAAAGCGTGATTTACTATGAGCTCATTTGACGAGCAATTAATTTGACCAATCTAGTATTTGATAATTTAGGTTCTGTCACTAGTTTGACAAATCAAGGATTTAACGTGTCTTATTTTGATAAATAAAATTTAGAGCGTATGCATTATGCATGTCAACGATTTGACGAATTTGTCTGCGAAATCTTACAGACTGTGCAAAAGAGAAGCTTCCTAGGAGTATAGGTCACGCGTATGCTAATTTATTGTTTCAGTACAAGTAATAAAAAGCTGAATAAAATTGCTTCTAATTTACTATTTTATTAACGGACTTAAAAAAGGAGGATGTTCATGTGTATGTGTTTTTTTATGTGTATGCCAGATTTCTCCCCATCTTGGGGCCGATTCTCAAAATTCTTTTTTTGTTTGGTAGAGTGTTCTTCCGAAGTAGTGGAAAATTTCATCAAATTTGGTCAAGCAGTTTTTGAGTTACACTCAAAAAACTCAAAAGTGTTGATTTATGTTGATGATGTCATCATTGACAATCGATCCTGTGAGTAGCGAGTCAATAAAAATAGAGAAAAACATTTTTTTACTAAAAATGGAACCGACCTCAACACCAAAAAGTGTAAAATAACTTGTCGAAGTCGGTACCATGTGTACAATATTGTGATGATAGGTACCTACTTTTGAACTATCGTGGTACCGATTTCAACAAGATATTTTAGTTTTTGGTGTTGAAGTCTATTCCATTTTAAGATAAAAAAATTTTTAGCTTTTCCAAGTTAAAGTTAGCACTTGACTGTTGCCTGGCGGGACAGATAATAGCTGGATTGGGCTGCCATCATCGAGTTAGAATCCTAGTAGTCGTAGGATTCTAACTCGATGGCTGCCATATAAAAATCTAAATGTTAGTTCACCGTATAGAAACGACGGTTCTCTTTTTGCGTAGACTATAAGTGCAATAAATAGTTTCATAAAGCACGTTATTCATCACCATGACGCACCATGTTGTGACGTGTGTGCCTAAACGTGTCGTGCTACCTAGCTTAGGGATTCGCAGACAATACAAACGTGATAAGTCGTCGTAAGTATCTTACAAACGTGATAAAAGTGACGTCATGTTGACACATCAAGTCATATTTTGATGTGACTACTAAATTTGTAATGCGTATAGATGTTATAGATAATTTTTACTGAAATAATATAGGGTCAAAGATAATAACTTCCCGTTAAAGCATTAGTCTGTAGTAAAAAAAATGAACTTTAAGTACTGTTATCACTATAGGCACGTAGTACGGTTTGCTCGGTATCCCCGAGTGGAGTTAAACGGCAAACGTCGCAAAAAGAAATAAACAGCCAAGTGTAAACTCAACTTGATTTTCCGCGCTTTCTGAATACTCTGGAGGTTCAAATACTGTCAAAGTTATAGATAGGAGTGAATATATGGAAAACTTCAAACACTTTAACAGCTGCATAATCTTGACTGCGGTTTATTTTATTATCTTAGGTCTTTTTTCCCATAAGTATGCAGACAGGCAGACTGATCACCTGATGGAAAGCGGTCAACGTTGCCTATAGACGTTTGCAACACCGAGGGCGTTGTCAACGTGCTGCCGACCTCTAAAAGGAATAGAAGGGGTGGGGTAGGGGAGAGGACGGGAGAGGGAGATGAGGGGAGAGGGAGATGAGGGGAGAGGGGAAGAGAGTTTGGGCCTCCGGAACCTCCCACAGACTGACGAATCGAATGCTATAGTTAAGTTACTTGAATTAAAGATTATTATATTATTATTAAAGTTTACTATGAAATATTACTCTACTATTTATATTACTATTATTATCAACTCTCACAAGAAGTTTTTCTATAGTTTCATAATCTTGCTTATTTGACCATTCAATGATTACAGGTTTGAGTTCTCGTACTGTCAATTTTTAATCTCCCGTATGTCATTAATTTTAACACAGGTGGAGATCTCTTTCTGCCGAGCGTAGTATACTCAAACACGCCACATTTTCAGAAACAAAAATTGTGGCAGGCAGTGGCCACCTTCAGCGAAGCGGTGAAGCAGATACGTACTCTTTATCGTGTCATGGCCTCCTCTACGGAACGGGTCAGGAGAATGATGTTTAGGCTCTGACGTACACGAACGGAAGAATGCATCAGGCAGTTTGCACTCCTCCTCCTTGATGGGGCGCTAGTGGAGAGTCGGGGGACACTCCGCCGGCTTTCACGATCCCACACGCCTAGGGGGTGGCCTTGGTGATCAAGGTTAACCCTTAACGGGCGTTGCGCCATGGCTATTCGATCTGGGCCTTACCGATGGAGCAAGATGATGAATACGAGCGTGACTTAATCTTGCACTACCTTGTCCGTTCCCAGTGGCGGAAGGGAAGTGCACAGCATTCCCTCCCCCAGCACCCGTCAAAAAATTACTTCAGTGATGGTCAGACTTATAGGGACGCTGACCATTACTATTATCCACACAGAGCTCACGTTGTGGTTTATGTTAAGACCCATGACCCAGACCTCCTCTTACTGAGAGGAAGACCAGCATCTCAGCAGTTGGAATATAATCGGCTTATTAGATTCCTATACAATTATACAATTAACAGTTTTCAATTGGTTGTAAAATAATTAAGCTACTCTAAAATTCTAAGCAACTTAAAATTGTATTACGACACTTAAGTGTCTATCTTATAATATCAACCTTCTTAAAATTACAAGTGTTTAGACCTGTTCGGCGCAGGTTTATTAATTTTTAATGAAGTTAATTTGTGTAAGTCCATTAACGCGCCCGACGGGAAGTTTTCCAATATCGCCGAGCTGTTCCTGTGGGGTGAACAGGTAATTTTAAGGTTCTACCCTTGCTCACCATGATATGATTCAAGAGATTTTGATGTGTGAAATGAATAATTAAGAAAATATTAAATTTTGGTTCCTAATAACATTAATACTCCGGGGTGAATTCTCGTAGTATATTGGATCCAGTCTTGGTTGTAAAACCAAGATAAAAAAACCTGTAGTATGGCTAAGTAACGGATGAAATAAAAGTAGGTATAAGTAGTACATAGCGACACTGCTGCTGAATAGCGGGGTACTAAAATCGTTCCTGGCCGGGTCAAATATATCTAGCATAAACAGAAATGTTTGTTATCGGGTATTGGATTTTATGATGTGTTATTGTGAGTCTCCATGCCTCCCGCAACACAGGAAGTCCTAAAGAGAGGTAGGACTACGTAAACGTCATTAATTTTAATTTAATCTATACTTATAATATAATTAAGAGGAAAGATTTGTATGTAAGTATGTATGTAACGAATTGGCTCAAAAAGCATTGACCCAATTTCAAAAATTCTTTCAGCATTGGAAAGCTACATTCACCCTGAGTAAAATAGGCTATATAAAAATCATCATCATCATCCATCACCGCGCGGATGAAACCGCGGAGAGCAGCTAGTTAATAATAAAGCGTAAGTTTTGTCTTAGAGATTTAGAGAAACGTCCTTAAAACTTCTGACAACCCAAAACTAGTATCTATCCACGAACAACATTTTTTTTTATATCATATCGATATAACATGGCCTCGAATAGCCTTGCAGTAGAGTACTAGAACGTCGGGTCGTCGCTAACGAATGTGTTGACGCTGCACTAAAACTTGGAGATGAGATGTGTTAGATATTACTAGCTGCTCCCCGCGGTTACATCCGCGTGGTGATGGATGATGATGATGATGATGATAAAAAGAAAAATGTGTATTAATCCAGCGCCTCATACAAATTCTAATCAAAATTGGCTCAGCCTGTAAACATACATACACACATACCCACAAACTTTCACCTTTGTAATATTAGTGTGATGTGATAGTGTGTTTGTGTGATCAAACCAAAAGGGACTTTTGCCAACCTTACTAATGTTCCAACTTATAGAACGTGACGAGACGATAAACTCACCCACCTGATAGTAATCGTCACACCAGATGCCAGATGCCAGATTCACTGCTACCCATCCGTGTGATTCTCTAATGATTGAGAGGTCACCGATGTCAAATACTTTATGAGATATCGCCCCTGAATATAAGATTGTTTTTCCAAAACACTGTTTTAAACTATCACGGTTGTTCTCTAAAATTATATGATTATTAACGGGATATTTACCGTGGTAAGGTTGTGGAATGAGCTCCCGATCTCAGTCTTCCCGTGAACATGGTGCATGTAACTGCGCCGAAATATCGGGAGCTCATTCCACAACCTTACCACGGTAAATATCCCGTTAATAATCATATAATTTTGTTTTTCCAAAGTTTCTAGTCATATCTTCATTTGTTTCACGAATGTTGTCAAAGATGCAATGATGTTTGCTCTTAGAGAATCGCACGGCAGGTCTTTAGCACTGTTCTGCGTAGTTGTTTAGACATTAACCCACTCATTTTGCTTGCTACAGTGCCCTTCATACCAAACACAGTAATTATTTAGCTTCGTACTAAAATATCTGAACCTTGGTGGTCACCAAAACGAACTGTTGCAATTCCTACCATCTGTGTAGGTATAGTATGTTACGTGATTGACACCACAAAATTTAAGTACCTTATAATTATTTAGCTGTTCTCCGCGGTTTCACCCGCGCGGTGATGGATGATGATGATGATGATTCTTATATATGAGAATATAGGTGAATGTTGCTTTCCAATCGTGAAAGAATTTTTGAAATCGGTCCAGTACTTTTCGAGCCAATTCGTTACAAACATACTTACATACAAATCTTTCCTCTTTATAATATTAGTACAGATAACCTTACCCACGTTTCTGTTATCATTCTGTTGACCTTGACGAAGATTTTGTCCAACAGAACCTACTGCCGCATGTCCAACTGCTGTTTTTCTGTTCTTATAGTTAGGATTGTAATTTGTGGAGTTAAAATGAGTACCCGTGTGTCGAGTTTGATATTTAATCGTAACATGACCCAGAGTCACGCGTCGTGCGTGTTCCTACTTTGAAAAGGAATTTATATATGTTCCATTTCGGTATCCCAACACGAACCAGGTTAGTCTCTTCTTCTCATTCTCTGTCGATTACACTTCCTTTGTTTCGTTAAATTCTAGCATCAAAACTTGTCGATTCAAATATTCTGCCTACTTAGTGTAATTTATGATTTTTTGTCATACAGTCCATTTGACTATCGCACAAAATATACTATTATTTAATAATATTTATGTACACGTTTTTCATAGATAACTTCTATTCCAGTTATTCTTTTAATCTATGTCTCGAGCACCTATTAAGACTCTTGTTGACTGTTGTATATTTCCTGAAAATATTTAACAGTCAACCTAAGTAAGTATATACACATATCAGCCGTGCGATTCTCTAACGACCGATGCCAATAATCTATCTATCGTCGATTTACCTTACTAGAGATAGATATTTGACACTATTTGTATGGACGTTATGTCAAATTCCTATCGGTAGTAAGGAAAACTGTGGATAGATAGATTATTGGGATCCCCCATTACAGCAAACATCGTTGCTTATTTGACAACATCCGTGAAACAAATGAAGAGATGACAACAAGTACAAATGAAAAATTTAATACCAACTTCCATTCTATTCAGTTATTGGAGTGTATATCAAAAACTACTAGACCTAATTTGGTGAAATTTAAATGGGGACCAGACAGGAACCACAAGCTTTCAAACGGAAGTTGGAAAAGCAACCTTAAGTACAAGGGCGATATCTCATGAGGTATTTGACATCGGTGAGCTTGTCGACGAGCTCGTCGACGAATCATTACAGAATCGCACGGCAGGTATAGATAGGTTTCAATGATTTTAGGGTGCTATCAGACAGATAGCGGTCACGCGTTCACGCGGTCAATTTGGCTTTCGTTGTGTTGTACATAGATATATCCTAACAGGAGGCGTTCTGACTATGGTTAGACTGTTGTTATATATATCTATAGTAAAAGTAATAAATCACAACGAACACAAAACTGACCACGTGACCGTGTGAAAGCGTGAACGCGTGACCGCTCTCTCTCTCTCTCTCTCTCTCTGATAACACACTTAGTAACAATACATACAAATACTACTGAATCATGCAAAAAGTATAATAAGGAAGAAGACTAAGACTAAGACCGGCGTATACCGTACGATCGGTTATGCGTATCGTCAGGACCGACGGGTCGGGCGAGCACTATATATTCAATTGACGTAAAATAAGATGCGCAAACAGCAGTACAATAATCACTTCTCCAAGGTGATGATTATTAAAAAAACACTTTTATTTCAATTTCCATTTTATCAGCAATATTGCGAGTTCCTAATCTAAAGGTAAAAGACATTGTGACGGGAACCGATTAAATTAAGTTACTACAGCGAAAAAAGAGAGCAATTTCGATTCTCATAGAATTCAAATGAGCTTTTTATTCAAACCGAAGAGTGAAGGAAACACTAAAAGGGACGGTTTTACTCTATTGCATTAAATGAACACGGTGTCTCTCTTACATATTTTAAACGTGTAATGGTATGTCTCAGTTAATAAGATATATATCATAATTAGAGATCTAAATGAGATCCCTGACATGACTCGTTCATAAACATTTATTATCCTTACATGTATAAGTTCATATCAATAGCGTTGTTATTTAACCCAAGTTTCTAATAGATAATCCATATACAACCCGGTCAGAATATCTGTGCACCTCGCTGGAATGCGGCGCCTCTCCCGCTTCCCCTGTCACCTCTCCGCGCACTCCCCGGTGCGACAGTACGGTTAGCATCTTCGTTGCCGATACACGTCCCGATAATTTTTATATTTTCGCTTTGTTGTTGTTTTGTTTTTTTAATATTTATTGTTAAGTTGTAACCATCATCCCAAAATTTGTTTTTATATACTACTTTGTATTTTTACGGATGAAATCCGTGATGAAATTTAAATTAATTAAATAATAATAATAATTATGTTTTATGTTTATATTACATTATTATATTGTAACATTCTATAAGATTCATGTATCGATATAATAATAATAAAAATCTCGTGTCACTTAACAACGTTTCATACCACACTAGTAATAATATCGTGTTGATATGCATGTTTTTTTTATTGTTTATCACTCAAAACCTTTGGACCCGCTATTAATTATGTTGAAAATATATAATCAATTGGAAGGTATATCGGAGAGCCGGACGAGTGGCACTAGCGTAGGAAGAAGTATGTAAGTAAGTAAGAACATTTTAACTTTTTTAACATTTTACCGTTTCCTATTAAGTAACATATAAAAACATATCCAACCGAAAATATCATTAAAATTGGTTTCCAATCGGCTAAGAAAACACGTAAAGACATTAAAAAGAGACACACAACTGGGAACTTCCTTTTTTTGGAAGTGTGTTAAATATTGAAAACATTGGAGAATTAATAAAAGTTTATTTGATTTTTAGGTTAACTCAAATATTTTGTTTTTCGTTTTTGTTTACTCATTAAGAGGATGCATTTTGTGAAAGCGTCCAGGTTAGGTTGTTTTTCATTTATTTTAAACAGGGTTTTATCTACAAATATATGTGGTATATTTTTGTGGAATATAACCCTTGTAACGAACTTATAAAAAGGAAAAAAAAAACTTAATAATACAACTAACTTTTAAAAAATGCTTGATAAAGCGCACAACTTTCTGCCAGCATCTGCTTCTGATAAAGATTGTATTACGTGAGTGTCTACCTGCCAGAGAAAGTGTTCACTGGCAAAAAATACTGACGCAGACTTGCATTCCTGGCAAATTCCATCATTACTTGAAATATATGCTCAACGACTTTACATTTCTCACATTTTGCAGAATTCGTTTTTCTCATCATAAAGGCGAATTTATTAAGAGGAGCGTGCTCAGGTCGAAGTCTCGAAGCTGTCAGTATCTCATTCCTACCCATGTTGGCCTTCTGTAACCACGGCGAAGAAGTGTAGGTTAGGCGGTTTTGTACGAGTACCAAATACCTTGGTTGATGCCACAAATGTGCCTTATATTCTGCATAACCTAGTGTGGCAAGTACCACAGTCTTAAAATTAGAAATACATATTTAGAAGAATACATATTAGAAAGGAAAACAAAAATACTGTGTATTTACACAGTGTACTGCACTCGTCATCCTGAGAAATAAGGCATGAGGCTTATTTAAGCCTCATGCCTTATTTCTCAGGATGACGAGTGCAGTACACTACAAAATGATATCTTCAAGCTCTGAGTTGAACTGCATCTGTTACGAGCAGGTATGATAACAGTACACGCTGAAAGTGTAAAATAGTGTCTATCTTGCTTTGAATTAAAATAATTCTGGACACTTATGTGAGTATTTTATTTTTATAATATATTGTAGTACGCGTAACAAATAAAACATAATAAAGTTTACTCTTTCTCTGAGGTTGGTAAGATAAATAAATAATAAAAAAATCGCATATACATTCTTTAATAAATATTTTTTCTAATAGATCTTAGATACTAAAGCCAGGCGATATGATTTAGAAATACGAGTATTTTTATATTACATATTACGCCACAACTACAATAACGGGTTGTTAAAGCTATAGAATGCCTTAAAGCAAATGGTACCAAAGGCTGATAAAGTTACAAAAACAATTTTTAATAATAGATCATCATCTACTACGTACACTTTGATATGGTTATTTTTTCTAAATTCTTTTACTTAATATAGTATAAATTTGGATATAGGAAGTACATTTAATTTATTTTCTATATTAATAACTCATTAAATCTAAGTCTAAAGATCAAGGGTATTGCACCCTGAAAATATATTATTCAATACATATTCATTTTACGAGTATATCCAATTTTCGACATCAACATTTTTTAAATAATTCTGTACTACTAGTAATATCAGTTAGTTAACTATATTCGATTTATTTTTGTAGTATTTATTTATAACATTCTATCCGAAAATATCTATGTATGTTTTTGAGGCCGTTATAATCTAAAATCTATAAGTAACTTTCGCCTAGATATTATTTATCTTAACAATATAAACTCAATAGTATAAATTACAGGTATAATCGTACAATTTAACCCTAAAATTAATATTAATATACAAGTACAGTTTACTTACAATTAGTGTTTAAATTAATAATAAGCAAGTATTTTGAGTATTTACAAGAATTATTTACAAAATGATTAGACAGTATATATTTTATCTAGTATCGTACCTAATAGCAAACTTACAAATATCTATGAATGCCTACCGTCGTGGTGGAATATATTTTAATATTGTGTCCAGGTTTTGGCTGTAAACAACAAACAATATATGAATATAAAACGCAAAAAGCCAAACAACAAAATTGCAATGCGTCAATAGTGTTATAGGTTTTTATGAAATAAATACACACAACTGTATTTTGTGACGTGTAAAAAGTATGAGATTTATGATAGTAAATAAATGTAAAAATGTTTACCTTTGTAATGCATGTCGCGATGCATGCTGGGGCAAGTCTTACCAGGGTACTGAAAATTAAAATAAAGTTTTGAGCACGCACACAAGGGAGTTGTTTATTTTACGTTTATAACGGCTTTCGGAAAAAAGTAAAACAATTAGATGAAAATACTTTATAACTTGGTGTAATTAGTCTTTGTTTTTTTTTAGTTTATAGTGCAAAAATCTCTCTTGAACATAGTTCCAATGGTAGCACCCCTTTGTTTTTTTAATATAGAGTATTTGCCATTATAACGCATATTCTATCAAATTGGAATGTAGCTTATTTATTAGGGTTTGAAATAAAAAGACACGGGTAGCGATGGCGCTCATCCGTAGTCATGTACCTTAATCCACAACACATGTGATTGCATGACGTCACAGTTCAATATCAGAGTTTATATCGACTACAAAGCCGTTGTTACTCAATAATCACTTGGATAATACCATAACCGATTTCAGAACTCTGCTGTTAATGACTGTGTATCCTGTATACGCTTAGAACAAAATATTTATGAATGTAACTAACGTGGACAGATGCATATACCTGCATTTTCACAATTCGGCACAATTCAAAATCAGATTTTATATCGTCTATAACGCATTAGATTTTGTAGCTCCGCTGTTATATGACTTTGTTTTCTACATTGCCGATTTTCTTATATACGATAAAGCATTATTTAGTAGTTACCTTGCTGAGATCAAAGTCAATATTGGTCCTCACAGCGCGGTGGTGCAGCGGCTGCGGCGGCCGGAAGTTGTTCCCTAGAGGAGCCTTGGGGTGCCGCGCGTCGCCTTGCATCAGCCGTCTCAAGCCGTGCAGCTAAAGTTATAAAATTTAATTAAAATTTAATCATAATTGCATATTGTATGGTGAGACGGAGCAGACCGGGTCGCAGGTCTTATAAATAAATACTGGAGGAGTATATCACAATTAACTTCGCCTTCATATTTATATAAACAAAATAATATGTATTAATGTATGTCGTATCAGTTTAAAAAAAATACAAGTGAGTATTATGGTTCTTTTCTTTTTAATCTATATTATTTTTATCAAATATCATTTATATTTATATTTATTATAGTTTAGCAACTGTTTCTGAATTTTTAATTCAATAACAATGATAGGTATCACTTGATTATACAGAAAGCATGACAAACACTAAGCGCTCGTAGCGAAGCTTGACTTGGCGATCTTAACCGATCAACAAGTTAAACAACACTTGCGGTGAGGACTTGGATGGGTGACCACTAGTAGCATTATTCAACTGAGCGCTTCCAACCTTCGGAGGGCACGATAAGCCGTCGGTCCCGGTTGTTTGTCTTAGGACAACAGTCGTTAGGCTATGTCGATGGCCTTCGGGTTGCCAGAATACTTCGACATGGATTGGCCACTAGCCTATCCACCAAGCCGCACTGGGCCTGCGTGGTGGATTATGGCCCAACTCCCCTCTCTAAGAGGAAGGCTCGAGTCCCAGCAATGGGAACATAATGGTCTGATTATGATGGCAAACATATCTCCTTGAATTATATAATATATACATTAAAGTTAAATATCGAGCTACTTAATTATTATGATTTTTAGAGAAGCGTTGTACTAGAAGCACATTTGAACTATGATAGTTTAGAAGCACATTGTGTTATCATCATAAACGTATACCAAATTAATACATTAAAATAGGGTTGGCCTGATCTAGGTATATACATAGGAGGTGATTCTATTAATGAGTGTAGTATAACATTACATTTACGAAATTTTATAATAGATAGAAGTTGTCGTATTAATCCCTACTTGTAACATACCATATTGATACATATAAATACAGTTCTATTGCACTCCAACAATTCGGTTGGATTGAATACCATGAAACGGAGAACACATAGAAGATAGATAAGATAAAAGCAGATATATTCTAAAGTACTGCATATTTTTGAACCGTTGAGTTGACAAAAAAGATATCTAAGTACTCGTAATAGGATTGGCAAATCCTTTACAAGATTTCTACTGTTTAAAATGTGAGTAAGAAGCGTATCAAAAACAAACATTATCGCTACAAGTTAGCAAATGCTTTTTTTACCTTTTTAAGAGAAAATAAGTAAATGAGAAAAAAAATCTTTGTATTTTTACTGACCCTCCTCTTTAACGACGTTTCGATTTTTTGCTAGCAAGCTCGTGGGTAGTATGGCAATGACCTCTATAGCTCAGTTCCTTGAAAACTGGCACGGCTATTGTTGCCACACTTCTTACATGTTGCGGGACGATTCATTTTTCAGTCCACTGATAGGTCTCGTCTGAGTTCAGCCGTGCGATTCTCTAATGATTCGTCAATGAGTTCGTCGATGAGCTCATCGATGTCAAATTTATGAGATATCGTCCTTACACACAAGTTCGTTTTTCCAACGTTTCTTGTCATCTCGTCATTTGTTTCACGGATGTTGTCAAAGATGCAACGATGTTTGCTCTTAAAAAATCGCACGACTGACAGAGAAAAACATCTGACAGAGAAAAAGATTCAATGTTTGGTATCGCTAGAAAAAACATGTCAGACACACAAAGTGTCTAGCCTTAGTTCTTAACAGCCTCTTCCCCAACACACAAGCAACGTACAACCACAGACGCAGCCGAGTGCCCTATGAAGTAACCCGGAAAGTCACAAGACAGTCAAGATACTTGCGTAAGTTAAACCTTTAAAATAATATTATTAAATGTATAATATATACGATTATATATTGAGAGATTTATTTAAAGAAATCAATATATTAACGTTGCCTTCCTTATATGTATTTGAAAATATAGTGATCACCACACTTTTAATACCAGAAATACAAATAGGATAGCTGTACCTAGTTTTAGACTTGCGAAGACTAATAAGTCATTCCTAGGAAATTGTGTGCGTTTTTACAGTAAAATCCCAAAGCACATAACTGAGCTCACAGAGGGCAAATTCAAGTTGACTGTAAAAACGTTTTAATAAAAAAGCTTACTATAAAGTTCGACATTATATAGAAGATAAAGATGCTTGGAATACTCCACTTCTGGCAAGCTGTCTCTCTGCCACCCATAAAATGTAATATTTGTAGTAGGTACCTAAGTAGAAACATTGTAAACATCTATATAAAAAGAATGGCCCCGAGTTTCTTGCCGCTTCTTCTCGGTGGGTTCTATATATTTTGGAACGCGGCGGTAGAGTCTTTAAAGTACATTATAATGAAAAGTTGACGTTCATAAGTGCGTCTTTGATGCCTAAATTGAATAAATGATTTTGACTTTGACTTTGATAGTTTCATCAAGATTTAGCCTCCTCCAATTACTGAGTGACAAACACCTTTGCTGAGATCAGAAGCATGTTGAATTAATATTACTCGTATTAACCCGGTTTTGCCGAATAGCAACTAAATCCAATCGATTGTTTCACAGAAATCTATTGTGGTTTAATAAAACATTATCTTTCATTACGTGCGCCTCTGAAAGCTAATTTCAAAGCTGGCGACCATTAAATTTCCACAGAATCTAACCAATACAGATAATTGAACTACGTATAGTGTATCAAAGCTATCAGTGTAGTCATTTTGCAAATAGATGGCACGGTCTGCATACAAGCATGTTCAAATTTCATTATAACGTAAACAACAGGGTGGAGAGCGATTTCAAACAAATTGAAATTTCTTCCTTTTACATGGTCCTCCCTGTTTGTGAGTGTAATGCTTTCATAACAGTATGGGATTCATTGAAAACTGCATATATTGTGTTTTTATACCATTAGGTGACATGTACTGACATGGTACACACATTATCATAACAGTTAAAGTGACACATATATTTACTCATGTCAAAGTTATTCGCTACACTAAAATGAGGTCGGCTCCCAGAGAGTTGCTGTTAGTTCTATTAGTAACAGTGATCAGCTCAATATTGCTTTAAAATGTTTTAAGGTAAGCTAAGTGAGATATTCCGCATCCAAAGGCAGAATAGTGTCACCCAACCCAATAAGACCTTGCAAAAAAGTTCTGCCACCTAGTTAGTCACCTCGTTTGAGGCATTCCAGGAGTATGTGTAGAGATTGTCAGAAGAGAACAGTCCCATGGTCGCTTGTGACTTGGTTCAAATTCATAACGTATCAAGCTTACTCACACCACAGCCAAAGAGTTATTAATGCAATGTTGCTATTTTCCTAAATACTGTGTATTTCATGCAAATCTGACTATCACGACCCATCCCTACGTTAGGGTTTGAGACGTCCATCAGGTTTATTTGTGTAATTGTTTCAGCTTCACGCAGAGTGTTGTTTTGTATAAATTATATTTTGAGATCCCTACTATAAAGAGCTATACACTAAGAAATCTAAAGAATTTCAAGTTTTTAACTGCAGCAATTGCTCAGAGCTTTTTAAGGATGTGTATGTAATGAATCTGAACATTGCGGAGCTACGAATAGCTAAACTGATATCAATTCAACGATTATATTATAACACTTATGATAAATAAACTGCCATGATACTATTAACAGAGTAAGAAAGTCATGTGTAAGAAAACATCTGGCACCATGGTTTTCATTAATTTTTAACTCTAACAAGAAAAATGTTTAATATATAGATGCGAGATTGTTTTAATCTTATTTGATTGGGTATCAAATGAGACTAACACAATCTCGGAAAAAAGTCTTTCATATATTTAAAACATAATACGAGTATATTAACTTTCTATACCATGATAACTAAAACATAAGATTTATGAATGATACGCACGTAAATTTCCGTCTATGGTACGCAAAGGATTAAAAGAATATAAAACAATGGATGAAAAATATCAATTAGAAGTACGGTGCTTCAATGCCACGAACATAGATAGATAGATAACACTTTATTGAGCCACCACATTTATGACTTAATATTATTTATATCAGTACGTGTTTGTACATTATGTACGCCTGTGTCAGGCATCATTAACGCCTTCAGGTCTAGTGACGGTTTTATTCATATAGTCGTACAAAGAATTTCATTTCGGTAATAGGACGCAACGTACAAGTAGGAAACTCCGAACTAAATTAGTACTATTTGACTTAGGCATGTTCCCCAAATAAAAAAAAAACTTACTACATAGCTAGTGCCTCAACAAGTACCTACTAATATAATAAATGAAGTACCCATACTGCTTCTTATTCAATATATTCGTAGTTGATAAGGCTTTGGTGTGGTTGTATAGGCAGAGTTGGATTAACGGTCGAAGCGCACGCGATCGGCGCTATCTCCTCGTCATCGATGTTTACGCCGTATTAAACAATTTAATTCTTATTAGACGTAGGATCTGGTTTTCCTTTGATTATTAACTAGAATGTAATTCAATAGCTTAACTTGTTTTGCCTTGTATCAACCTTTCCGGAATCTCATAGCCAAACATAAATAATATTGTTTTGGAAACAAGACAGAATGAAGGCAATAGTAAACAAGATATCAAGTAACTACATTATTCTCAGGTAGGTATTTATTACTATCATATAATTGGCTTAAAGGTCAATGAATCTTCTTGAAACGTAGCCAATAGTGGGTAGATATGTTTAAACAAGTGAATAACTTTTTAAATTTAAATCTTCTGTAAAATTTTCAAATTATTTATAAAATAACCAATTCATATAAGAATAATGTAACGTACTTGAGGTTAAAAATACGCTAAACCTTTAAAATAAAAAGAAAACATTAAACTTAAAAACCAGTGGGTTGCTCATTATCTAATTAGAATACGGACAATGTCTTATCTACTACACGTGTGCTATTTACATATTTATCTAAAAAAACAAACTAGCATCTACGAAGAAATAATGTCTATTTCTTCGTGGACTAGCATAGTAAATCGTACACAAGGTAGATGTCTCGCGATGAGTCCTGCAGTTCTAGCACTTAATTTCCCCACCATCACAAACGGAAAACATAAACAATGATTTATAATAACAGCCACACAGCGCGGCACTTTCAGTTTACTTTTAACACGTACATAATTCACGGCGGAGTCTTTGTCTAAAGGCGAGGGACGTGAGTTGTTTATTGTAGCGTGAGCACAAATGAAAATGTTATTACGCTGGCCTCAACCGCGGCCGGTTCAGGAAGACTGAGCCGTAGTACTGGAAGCGTCACTGCTTACCGCAGAACTACGGAATCAGAAAAATATAGTAATAATCCAGCACCTCCACATTGTGTGGACACCGCTTATATTAACTTCAGTTAAACCATAGTTTAACGTTTAACTGATGGCAAACGTTTCGTGATGACATGGTTGATTGGCTATCTAACGATTTTTGAATGAAATTGAATGATTTATTAATATTGTGTACACACTTAAACAACTTTACACTTTTACATAATGAATGACAATTCCATTCCTATAATTAATTTTATTTATTATTATATTACAGTAGCGACTTTAAATTTGAGAACCTTCTAAGTATTAGAACACATTTAAAAAAAAGTTGAATGAAATCCGTAAACCCGTTCTCAAGTTGAAGCCTGATCAGGAAAAATAGGGTCTCCTTTTTATATATATAGACTAGCGATTACCAGCGACTTCGTTCGCGTAGTAGGCTCGGCCTTAACCTCCCATCTTTTTTTCATTTTTTCTTTCATAATAACCTTCTCCTGCCACTAATTAACACAACAGAAAAATAATTACCGAGATTCTTCCATCCGTTCTCAATTTATAGCGTGACCATGTAGCCTACCGGAATACGGTGCCTGAGAACCACATTGCTTAAAATAGTTCTATGACATGATCGCTTTAAATAAATCATAGGCTTTTTTTTTCGCGTATTCTTAATCATTTTCATAAAATAATTACAGATCCTCGCGAGCTACCTGCCAGTGAAAGTCATATCAAAATCAGTCCAGCCATATCGAAGAAAAGCAAAACATGTCTTTTCTATACAGAAAGTAATTTTAAAGAAAATGTTTTTTATTCAATATACCTACCGTGTATACTGGAATTTGTGAATTTAGTAAAACAATAATAACTAATAATTATATTATTTATATATCAAAAACAGACGATTAAAACTTTTATATGTATAGATATTTTTGTATAGACTAGTTGCGCCCCGCGGTTTTACCTGCGTAGTTATACATGATGTTGAACATGATTTATTTTTAAACCGTTCCTAAATAAGAAAAGCCAAAGCAAAAATAAAGAATGATTAAAATCGGTAATGTTGTTCGGAAGTTATGCGTCATACATTTCGAGGATTCATTTTTTTTTATATGATAATGATGATTAGTGGATTGGAGAGATGAGGGGTGAAGGTGTAAAGTGGACTGAAAAAATACAATTTGGGTGACTAAAGATTAGTCTGAAATCTCGGCGTCAAGAGTTGTAGCGCCAAGTAGTGACCATATAAAGAAAAAAGAAGAATAAACCCAAGCAGCTATTGTGCTTAAACCATCATACGCTTACGCCATCGAGCAAGGAAGGAGGGTTTAAAAAAGTCAAAATATTCCAGTATAAGCTGGCATATCAAAGCTAAAATCTTTAGGCCCACAAGGTCAGTTTACGTTGGTTATTCCAACCAAATTAGGGGCTCGCTCGACTATTTCATAAGGTCAGGTCGTGTGACTTCCAAGTTCAACCCGAATAGATATGAAACCTGAAGGTACGTAATCATTTAGGTATGTACTAACCATGGCGAGATCTTCATCTTTTTAGACAAGCTGTTTTGCACGTTAATACACGCTGATAGGCTATTTGCATTCTTCATCTATCAGAATATGTATATATGATAGTATATACACAATAGTAGTAGTAGATACACGATTAAGTTTTGAAAGACGTAATAGTATCCGTCTCACTCTCGTTTTTATGAAAGCCATTTTAAAGACGGTTACTCGTCAAAAGGAGGAGGCTACCAGTGTGGTGGTCATGTTTTTTAGGGTTCCGTACCCAAAGGGTAAAACGACACCATATTACTAAGACTCCGTTGTCCGTCCGTCTGTCTGTCTGTCCATCTGTCACCAGGCTCTATCTCATGAACCGTGATAATTATATAGTTGAAATTTTCACAGATCATGTATTTCGTTTGCCACTAACACAACAGATACTAAAAACCGAATAAAATGAATATTTTTTTCTGTTCTTTGTTAATATTTTATTGCTGAAATATTTACAGAATATTTAATTACACATTTACTTATAAATCAATAATTAAATAAAATTATATAAATATTTAAGGGGGGCTCCCATACAACAAATGTGATATAATTGCTCGTTTGTGCGCGATATTGATAACGGCAACAGGTACAAGTTTGAAATATTTACATAATATTGAGGTATATTATTCACTTTAACAATAAATAATTAAATTATAACAGATTGATGAATAAATAAAAAGTGTTTTTCGTTCATTTTTTTTCTCGGTCTTAATAACAAAATCTGGTAGAAAATTGATATATTTATTATAAGATTATTATAACAAATATTTTTATTTGTCATACTTACGAAGTACCGTGATCCCACATACATTTTATTGATATGAATTCAGCTAATCTTGAAAAAAAAATACATTAAAATGTTTACACAGAGAGTAAAAATCCTTCAGGGGTACTAAATAGAATACTGCATAATACGTAACCAGAGTATTTTCTTCTTTTTAACCGACATCCAAAAGGAGGCGGTCTTCAATTCGATACAATTTTTTTAAAAGTCAAAGTCAAAGTCAAAATCATTTATTCAATTTAGGCATCAAAGACGCACTTATGAACGTCAATTTTTCATTATAATGTACTTTAAAGCCTACCGCCGCGTTCCAAAATACATAGAGCCAACCGAGAAGAAGCGGCAAGAAACTCGGGGCCATTCTTTTTATATAGATGTTTTTACAATGTTTTTACTTAGGTACTACAAATATTAGCTCCAGTGTGTTGCTTTACAAAAGAGAACATAATAATGGTATCAGTAGGGCAAGACACGCTACACTTTGACATCTTAGTACACGAGTAGATAGATCCTGGAGTGATCAGTCCCAAGCTGTTTTATCCTCCAAGTAATCCGAAATTTTGTAATAACCTTTTTGACAGAGTTTAATTTTAATAGTAATTTTAAACTTATTAGGCAAATCTCGGATAACATTGGGAACTTTATTATAAAATCGTATACATTGTCCCATAAAAGAATGATTTATTCTGTGGAGACGCGTTACATGTACGGATAGCTTGTGCTTATTTCGCGTGTTGATGGAATGAGCATCACTCCTTTTATCAAAACTGCTAATGTTTTTCTTTACATACCTACATTAGATTTTCATAGATAAACTGAGAGACAACAGTTAGAATGTTTATGTCTTTAAATTTCTGTCTAAGGGAAACTCTGGGAGCCAAACTGTAGATTGCTCGTATAGCCCTTTTTTGCAGTATAAAAATAGAATTAATATCTGCAGAACATCCCCAGAGCAGTATGCCATAAGTCATAACGCTATGGAAATAACTAAAATAAACTATTCTAGCTGTGTCTACATCAGTTAATAGTCTAATTTTTTTAACAGCATAAGCTGCTGTACTGAGCCTACTAGACAATTTTTTAATGTGGGGACCCCATTGCAATTTAGCGTCTATAGTAATTCCTAAAAAGACTGTTGACTCCACAAGGTCCAACCCTGTTCCATTCAATTGTATATTGGATTCTACTTGTCTCACATTTGGTGTCGAGAATTTTATACAATTAGTTTTCTTCTCATTGAGGAGAAGATTATTTGTATTGAACCAATTCACAACTTTAGCTAATGCATTGTTAACATCGTCATAGTTTAGTAACTGCCTTTTAATTTTAAATAACAGTGAAGTGTCATCTGCAAACAATACAATCTCGTGATTCTTCTCTACATAATAAGGTAAGTCATTAATATAGATTAAAAACAAGAACGGCCCTAGTATTGAACCTATTGAACCTATTTATGTATATAAAATAAGTATATACATATAACTTTTTACAGAATTGTCCGATATTGTTTTTTTTTTTGGTAGAGTATACTTCCGAGGGATGGAATTGTAAATGGGTCCATCCATTTAAATTTCATCAAATTCGGACAAGCTATTTGAGTTACTCTTCAATAACTGAAAAGTGTTTCGCCTTGATTGACGGTGAATGACAATCGATCCCATAAGTAGCAGGGGTCACTAAAATGGGTGAAATACTTTTTATACCAAAAAACGGAACAGACTTCAACACTAAAATGTATGAAATAACTTGTCGAAATCGGTGCCATTCGCACATTATTGTGATAAAAGGTACTTATGAACTATCATGGTACCGACTTCAACAAATTATTTCACAATTATAATGTTTAAGTCGGTACCATTTTTGGCAACAATTTTTGTTGTTTAAGTTTGAACATATACTATGTTGGTCTAGTCTAGAAGTCATTTTTTTTAGTTTACTATTAATTTAAATGTAAAAACGAGGGTACGAGTATGTACATGTGTTCCTAAGGCTCGTCCTGTAGTCTAATCGGCTTGATTTATTCATATAGCTAAAACTAAATTTTACAGCTTGTTTGCCTCTTTTCAATCTTGTTTGTGATCAGGTTATTTTAATAATATTTAGTAACAAATCAAACGTTTGCCTAAATACAGTTTTTAAATTTGTTTTCAATAAATCACATCCAACATTTGAAAGTCATGGGTTCGTTACATGTTATAACAGGCGAGGATACGGTTTACACAGGTCTTTTAATCGTCATATCTGCAAACAATGTCCGTACGAGAAAATGGTAAGAAGACAAGTTTGAAACATGAAAAGACAACCATTTCAGAACGGTATCATTAAAGTCTCTCCTTCAGCCCATATTTCACGGTTAAAGAAATAAAACTGAACATAAACGAAACTTTCGTTACGGCTATTTTCTCTAATTTCCTTAATTTATGAGCGTGAAGCGAAAAACGGCACACATAAGATTTTCCGCGACAAGAAATAATGGGGTTCCATTATTTTTATGTCTGGTGTCGAACTCGAGGCGAGCAAGCGTGTAATGCAAATAGGGTGAACTTCAGCCGTTGCAGGCTTGCTCATATTGATTGTTATAGCCAAGTTTGTGTACCTACTCGAATTTGATTTGCATAAGGCTATCATGTATTATAACTTTAAAAGCTTAGTTTCAACTACCTTTAGAAAAACCAGTAAAGGTATATGTTACTTTTTAGCTTCACTAGCATTGCCCCGCGGCTTCATTCGCGGGATTTAAATGATGATTATGAACCCTACGTCTACTGCGACTCGTTGGAGAAATACCTATGCGTACGTGACATAATAGTTGAATTTCTTGGAGATGGTTTAAAATACAAAAAACTCTTCTCTTGTTTAGGACTAATAAAAAACTATACTATTAAAAGGGAAAAGAGTATGACGAATAACGAGATTAAAGAAATTTTGGCAGAGCCTAACAGTATAAAATTGTAGAAGGCGAATCTTTTAAGGTTCGCCTTCTACAATTTAGTCTTTAGACTTCACCTGTTCAGCCTTGCACGCTTGAGGGCTCAGTGAACCGTCACGCAGATGTTACTGACGATTAGGACTGTAATACATATATTGAGATATTAAAGCTAGATGGTGAATTAAAGGTATACCTGCCTTTAACTGACCATATTACAAGAAGGATCTGTAAATATTTCTAGTGGAACGCGATCACATAGTACATTGCAAATTGGTCCTTGATATTATCGGAGACTTGCTTAAGGCCGGTGGAAGAAACAAAATATAATAGTAATAGTATAACAATATAACAAAAGCAGTAATCACATTATGTTTATGTGTGAGGATGTGAGTGCGTGTCACGGTTTGCACGGGATTCCTGACTGAGTCAGAAGACGTGGGTTCTAATCCCGTCCGAGGATGCGAATTTTTCTCTCTATAAATGTCAATGTTTGAGATAGCTAAAGCGGGCGTTAGTGCTTTAAAATTAATACTATCAAGCTTATACTCAGGAATAGCATATGGGCACAATTCAACGTGAAGTTCCCGTAGGATCACGGTCATCTTATTGCCGGCGTACAAAGCCGCGGTTCTTGTCTATTATATCATAAAGCTGAATTATATTGAAAAAACAGTTGTAAACGCAAAAATAAAAAATAACCAAAAAAAAAAAAAATAACACAACAGCCACTATGGAATACATATAAGTGTTTACTAGGAATTTACAAAATAATACTAACTTTCCAAGGTTAATTGCTTATTTTTTTGGCTCGAAGTATATTTACTACTTTCTTGTAGGTACTGTAAGATCGACTGCTCTTACATAAATATTGTATCAAATAAAGTACGAAGACTATTTGAACGTCCTTCTGCAGGGAAAGTTCATGCTTGGCAATCGCTGTTCTGATTTATTTATTTTAAGACAATATAAAGAATTGGTATTTTTTCTTAAAGGAACTAGACCAAAAATAAATACATAAATATATGACTTTTTTATTCAATATCGACTATCGGAACATTGTTCCTAATTTGCGGGAAGCGTTAGAGTTAGTTAGAATAAATAGCTTTCGACCTAGCGTTCAACAGTCCAATGTCAGGCGATTAGAGTATAGACCTTCGAACACCATATTGTTTCGACTTCTTTCGAATGATCAGGGTAACCATTTCTGATCAGTCAATGATGTCAGCTATAATTTGATTTATTTATTGAAACTGGCAATGATTACAGACATAGGTACCTGCTGCTTAGTGATGTAGATCGGCTTGTTGACGATGACCCAAGTGACCGTCTCGAAGCACGCCGGCGCCGTCGTTGAGCCGTCGTACGTCATGTAGTAGTCGGTGTCGGGGAGTAGACCCCGGACTGACAATTTGTTGACAGGCATCTCAGCACCTACAATACAATTCGGTTTTTAAATAGATATTTTTAGTAACTGTACAATCTATACTTATAATAAAGCAGTAGAGGCCAAAAAGTCTGTACTTTGGAGAAAAATAAAACATGTACAATTTGAAAAATTTGAAACCGAATTCCATTCTATTCAGTTATTCGAGTGTATTGGATGAAATTTTGAGAATCGGTTCACCCAGTCAAAAGTTATGAGGTAACAAACATAAAAAAATACAATCGAATTGAGTACCTCCTCCATTTCGGAAGTCGGTAGAAAAGGGTTGGTCAAAAAACGTAAAATTAAATACTGAACATAGAATATGACGTTTTTGAAAAAAAAACTGTCTGTCTATCTGTATGTTCACGCATAACTTAAAAACTACCGCAGTATAGAATAGAATCCGGAGCTCAGTCTCACTCACACTCACTCCCTATAAACTTTTTATCTTGATCAGTCATATAAATCCAATACGGCAGCTAAATCTCTTTATGCTACACGGTCTCATATAAAACTGGCGTCTCTATTAACTGGTCAGTGTGCACGAACTTCTATGGTACGTCTAAAAAGCTTACGCTAGTTTCCAAACTACTATTAAGAATTTATTTGCCAGAAAAGCCCAATAACTGTCCGAACCGGGTATTGAACCCAGGACCTGGAGATTCCAATGCGACGCTTTCCCCACCATACCAAAACCAAGCGAGCGAAGCCGCTGGCGGCTCAGTTAATATATTATGCAAACATATTGATTAACATGGGTTTAGTATGATAATGTGTTTAGATTCTAAATAAGCTACCGAAAACCACCAATCAGATCTGTATGTCGATATTGTTAGTATGTCTTTTATTTTTTTCGAACCTAACTAAAAATTTTTATAGACTTTATTAATCGTAACAACATCATTATCATCATCACTATCAGCCGGAAGACATCCACTGCTGAATATGTGCTTCCCCCATAGAACGCTACTTGGACCGGCTACTCGCTTCCTGCATCCAGCAATTCCCCGCGGTTTTGAAGAGCTCGTCCGTCCACCGGGGGGCCAGCCTACACTTCGATCCGGCGCATGGTCACCACTCGAGAAATTTTCTTCCCCATAGGTCATCAGTTCTGCGAGCGATGTGGCCTGCCCATTACTTCAACTTGCTAATTTTGAGAGCTATGTCGGTGACCTTAGTTCTCTTACGGATCTTCGTATTTCGGATCTTATCACGCAGGGAAACCCCAAGCATAGTCCTCCATTGCTCGTTGAGCGACTTTATCCTTGTGACATAAGCCATCACTGGCAACACACACTGAAAACCTTGGTTTTCAGGCTCTGATTGGTATTGGGGACGTGGGGATTGGATCTGGTATTGGAAACGAATCGAAACATAAATAAAATAATCTCACCTCCATACTTTATATTTTCCATTTCCTCTGTTAATACTCTTAATTCCGGATTTGATAAATCTCCAAGCTGAAAAAACACTGATTATTTAGTGAAACTTTAATGCACATTAAAATGAAATTGGTAAAAGTTTATTCTTGATGAGTAGGTAATACTTTACCATAGTAAGCTTCAGTAACCACACTATTGCATCTTAATTCCATTATTGGCCTCACGTAATAACTCTCGAGCTAAAATAACATATAGATATATATAGATGCCTCTAATTGTTTGTCGTCTGTAGAAACAGCTTGTTTCAGCAAAGTTTCAGTTAACTGCGGCCACGAGCGAAATATGAACGTGAGCGCAAACAGATCCCCTCTGGGACAATAGGGTGTGTGCTAACACGGGCACCGGCCTTCATTAAGGAAAGCCATAAAACGATCGGGAAACAAGGCTCAAAGACGATGATGGCGCAAAGATCATGATCAGATTTGACCGGAATTAAATCGGGGTTACCCGAATTAGTAATGAGCTGGCTAGTGTGTCGTAACTTAGAGTTACGATGCAATAATTGGAGTAGATTCACAAATCACAGTAGTCGCGATAAGTATCAGAAAATTACTTGTACTATGCCTGTCCGAGGATTTACGTTAATCTACGAATAAAATGTTTGATTTTATTTGAGCCGAAATTGTCATCATCATCATCATGATCATCTCAGCCGTAGGACGTCCACTGCTGAACATAGGCCTCCCCCATGATTTTCCAAAAGGACCGGTTGGAAGCGGCCTGCATCCAACGTCGTCCTGCGACCTTCATCAGGTCGTCTGTCCACCGTGTCGGTGGACGACCTACGCTGCGCTTGCCGGTCCGTGGTCTCCACTCCAGAACCTTTCGGCCCCATCGGCCATCTGTTCTGCGTGCTATGTGCCCTGCCCACTGCCACTTCAACTGGCTAATCTTCTGGGCTATGTCGGTGACTTTCGTTCTTCTACGGATCTCCTCATTTCTGATTCGATCACGTAGAGAAACCCCGAGCATAGCCCTCTCCATAGCTCGTTGTGCGACTTTGAGCTTATCTATGAGGCCCATAGTAAGAGACCACGTTTCAGTGCCATAAGTCATCACTGGTAACACACATTGGTCTAAGACTCTTGTCTTGAGGCACTGAGGTATTTTTGACGAGAAGACTTCGCGAAGTTTCCGGAACGCTGCCCAGCCGAGTTGGATTCGACGATTGACCTCTTTCTCGAAGTTGGACCTGCCTAGTTTGACTGTCTGTCCCAGTGAGATGTACTCGTCAACAACTTCGAGAACTGAGTTCCCAACTGATATTGGGGTAGGTACAACATGGGCATTAGACATAATTTTCGTCTTATCCATGTTCATCTTAAGACCTACCCGTTGGGAAACTCGATGGAGTTATCGTTATATTATGTGTAATAATACATTATTTATCTGTTCTCATAATCTATAATTAACAGTTCCATTGATTTATCAATACCAAGGTGTCGTCCGCGACTTCGGCTTAGTAGAGAATGTCTAATATGCCACGGAAAAGGTTCCAGAATAAAAAGTAGCCTGTGTGCTAACCTAAGGTACAAACACAGATAGAACCTAATGTATGTAGGTACCAAAACTTTATCAAAATCGGCGGTAAATCGTACCGCAGCAAACTTCTCCCATTTTTGGAAAAGTAAACCTAACAAACATACGGACAGATGAAAGTTAATTTGGCCAGTTAAAGCAGGGACGCTTCGCATGCTCAAAAAATTAAAACTTTTGGTGCGTTTAAAACGTTTGAGGTATACCGATTTTGTGGCCCTAAACGAGGGTTAAGGCCTTGCCTGTGAGTTCACTTCTTGTGGCTTAAGAATAGACGTGCTTTATGCTTTATTATGCCATCATAATATGACATCCGTAATGCATATATTTAACTATACACAGTATAAGCAACAATATAATTAGTTTGAACTGTGCTAGATGGTCTACCTAACATCGATTTGACAGTGGTTAATTCAAACTAATAGCTTTGGTGGCGATCCGGTGGCGCGCAGAAAACACCAATTTCCTTGATTAACCACGCTCGCTCCAGACAGGCTAGGTGCGGCTTCGTGATAACACCTCGTCGGTGGAAACAATTACTATAAAGTGCGGTGGATTTACTTGAATATTGGTACTTTTGTAGCTAATATACCGGGTTACTGGTTTTCAATTAGCGTCCTGTTAAGGGCATATTCTGTGCATTAAAACAAAAAACTTTTGTTCTAGAACTTTTCCCAAAACTAAACAAATTTCCCAAAAAATAAATTTTTAGTTTTTGTGATTTTCTCTTACACTTCATAACTCTACATCGCATCTACTTCATTCATTGACGTCTGCATCTACATCTGCATGTATTTAACAGTGCGTCGTCGTAGCGTAGCACAGCTACAACGAACTAGACTTGCGCGGGTGGCGCGCTGCCGGACGGGGCTTGTCGGCATTGCGCGCGCGCTTTTTACATAGTGTTAATTATGTTTAGACCAGTCAAATTATTTTTTTAAGTTTTGTATGGAAGAGAAAAAATACGAATTTTTTAAAGTCGTAGAACAAAAGATGTTTGTTTTAATATACAGAATATGCTCTTAAAAGGATGCTAATTGATTACCAGTACCCCTGTATATGTGTAGCAAGGTGTTAATAAAATCAGTGTATTGAAATTATAAAGTTTAGATTTAAACTTAAATCGATTGCAACTTCTAGCTGTAAAATAAAGTCCATTTTAGCATAATCAGCGCAATACCATCTCACTACTGGAACTGAGGGTTTACTTGCAAAGAGAGACAAGTACGGGCAATAACGCTCTACCCAACTGTGGATAGGCAATCCTAAGTTTTTAAACCACCTAGATTCTGACAGGGCACAACGGTAGTTATTGTGAAGCCAACAATAGGAAATAAATATGTGTATGCAAAAGTAAAATGGGCCACTAGCACTGTCGAAGTAGTGACCGCAGCAAGAATCTCTGAACAGTTATGCACAAAACGATTAGGATGGCTTCACTGCGAGTGTTTCGACTATATATAGTATACTAGCTTTTGGGCACGACTTCCTCCGAAAATAGTTTATTTTTTTAATTTACAGTTTGTTATACCATTAAGTTAATAAACAAAGAATTTTCTATACAACGATTCATCCTCCATATCACTCCATAAATAATCCATTTGAAAAAAATTAAAGAACATCTTTTTATTTAAAATGAACTAAGAAATAAAAATGTTTACGGCTTTAATTAAAAAAACAAAGGACTTTCATAAAAACGTTTTCACCTATTTTTACCCCCTTAAGGGTTGAATTCCAAAAAGAAAAACCCTTTATTACACCTCTACCCACCAAGACAAAAACACACTGCAAGTTTCAAGTCTCAATGACCAGCGGTTTAGGCTGTGCGTTCAGTCAGTCAGTCAATCAGGATTCAGGCACAGATTAAATAAGTTACTACGTAAATTCAGATTCTTATATATATTTATTGATTAATTGATTGATATGGATAAGATTTCTATTTGAAACTTTGCTATCTAAAAAGGGACCATGTTTTATCCCACAGCAGTAGTTCAGTTTTCCAACTGAACTTATATAACGTGTAGTTTAATCCATATACATTCCGCTACGGAGAGGAGTGGTAGGGTTATACCGACTACCCACAATGCACTATATAATGAGTCCATCGTGTGTTCATTATGTTCTAGGATGTGGACCTTACTTTCCGAGGGTCATAGTACACCATGCGGGCCCAGTGCAGCTTGGTGGAAACCAAAAAATATTATACTTTGTATATTACTTAGAATGATATTGTAAATACTAAAGTGTATGTTTTAGTGAGTGAGTTAGAGTACCTGTGCTGTGTGAATTTGTCTGTCTGCAACTTCTTCACGATTTGATTGATATGTTTATTTTTTTGTGTCACTGTTTGGACACAGATACATTAGCATTTACCTTGGCCATAATAGTTTGTAAGTATACCATTACATATTAAACAAGCTTAGTAGCAGCAGTCAAAACAAACAAGCAATTATTACAGTTACGTGTAAAGTGAATCTTCTAGGGAATTAATTTATAAGTAACAATGCAGAATTCATGATCTGTGAATGTATCCCGTGGGAAAAATGTATTTAATATGAATTGAAATTGTTTTTAAGTATGTTTTCAGTGAAGGGGTAAAAATAAAACATACATTATTTTATAGAAATATCCAGAAGGTAATTTAATCTTGTCAGTAGAAAAATAACCGATTGTTTGGTTATATACAATGTGGGAAAATGTGACATACTACTTGAATTTAAACGTTATTACTAAATTAAAATAGAAGTAAACGTGCATTAAATAAACGATCTATAAGCCACTCTAGGTCCGCTAATAGGTAGGGACCAAAATGCTGGCAGCATTGGCACGCTGGACGGCAATACTAACTTTTTGCTTAAAGTAGGTGCCAACATTTCGGTCACCCATCGTCTAAACCAAACCAAAACAAACCAAACCAAATGTCCTATATCATACGTTGATAGTAGACGACCTTCACGGGCCAAAAATCTCACCCCAAACGGCATGAACATGCATGTAGGTATATATTGTCTAGATATTATGACGTCTTTGGCCTTAGTCGCGGCAGCGTTAGCCCACAGCTGCAATTTTTTAGGACACCAAGTGATGGGTTATTCAAGTCGTCAGATATCAGATGTCCTTTTAAAGGTGTATTGATATTTAAGTTTCAACCGTACGAGTGGGTACAACCGACGAAATTTGCTACTAAAATCATTCAAATGTTAAAAATCCAAGAAATACTTTATAAGTTTCAAATATATATTTACCTGAAGCAATAATGATATTGAGACGATTCCTTGAGCCTTGTGAAGAGCTTCTGAGAAATTAGAGTAAAGCTGCGAGTTGAAACCAAATATCTGGATCTGTAACAAAATAATCACGGTTGAAATTGAAAGGGCCACTTTAAGCATTATTCAAAAATAATTTTAAAACTGTATATATCTGAAATATCTATACTAAGGTAAACGGATTTTATACTAAGCAAAATAATAGTAAATAATAATAATATGGGGCAACATCCACACAAGGTTTTCAAGTCCCAAACTAGGCAGAACGTTTGCGAATTATATGTGCGGAGTGGATGCGTTACTATTGTTCGAAATTCATTTTACGGATTTTTATTTTAAAACCTTTCACTGGATATAAAAGACTTTTGCCGTAACGGATAGTTGATTTAATATATTTGGTATACGTTATAGTTGTTATATAATTTAGAATCTATACCAGCACTTGATATATCGATCAACTGTAATGCAATATTTTTTCAACTAACTAAAAAAACGAATATTACATACTGTTCAAGTATCATAATTATTTTCGATATAACGATGATGTGACATTCTATACATTTTGGTATAATTCCGTTAACAAAATGATGTAAGTATGTTTAATGGTATAATGGTATTCAGTTTTCATGACTTGTCTAAGGCAAAGTCACGATAGGTGCGACGACGAGCGAAGTGAGGAGGAGCGTTAGGTTGAATTGTCCACCACACGACACGCGAGCCGAGCGAGCGCAGCGAGCGTGCCTCGGCAGCTGCCAGAAGCAGAATTCTTGTCGAACATATTATTATATCCTGTCGAAGCATATAATATGTGCGACGACTATCGAAGCGAGGATTGCAGATAAGTTATACTGATTTAGGTTAGTACTTATAAATAAAAACCCAATACTTATAAATACAAACTTGTTTATGATAACTGCCTTTGTACCATATTAAATAATATTCCCTACTTTTAATAGTACGAACGACAAAATACTGATAAGCGTATTGCAATTCATGTATGAGAGTTTTGAAATATGTATATTATTAGGTTTCGACGTTTCATTATATGTTTATTAAAATTCGACTAAACAGTAAGTATATGTAGTTATCATATTTTTTATAATTGTTATTTCATTTGCCAAGTATGCACATATCACATGGATTTATAGTTTATGAATGGTTTTCATTTAAAGTTAATTGTTTTAATTTCGATCAGAGGTTTATTATATATATTATATTTATTATATACGGTACGAATGGTACGTGTATATCATAAGTTGTTATTTTTTATGTCTATATATATTTTAATAATCGAACATATATTACTTACCCTTGCAAAGTATATTCATATTACAAACTATTCGCAAACGCTCTGCGTTTTGCATATTTCAGTCATCCTGAAATATGTGGTTGTTATTTTGAAGTTTGTGCGCGAATAGATCCACTTGTGTCAAATGAAAATCAACTTAGCTTGCAAAAGTTTACATGTGACAAAATATTCATAATTCTTCAGTCTATGTAAACCAAAGATTTCGAAAATGAAATCCACCACGCTTGAGTGACACGAGTCCCGATTCCATGTCTACATTAGAATTTGTTACATAAATAAACACGGAGCACAGTGAAGCGGGCGCCAAGCCACGCTCCAAGGATTTCGGCACTCGCGATGTGCGTGCGAAAACATCTGTTACGCTTTTCTTTTGAGCTTCTAACAAATCCGCGTTCATGTTTCGGCGTTTAGCTTTGCAACATATTTTGGGAAAATAAGTTTTGTTGCTTTTATTTCGTTCATGGCATGTGATTTATTGATTTTATTTTCTTTATTATATTAATTTACAGCATTAAAGGTTTGAAATCCAAACGACTTGTCAACTCAAATGACCACTATATTTTTGACACCAGTATCAATCAATCAATCATTTATTTATAACGCCAAGTTACATGTCAATATAGTAAAATAAGTAATGTAGGCCCGTTAAAATAGAATTGAACCTAGCAGTAAATTTCCGATACAATTTTTTTATAAGGTTTATGGTCCCTTACTGAGCATAAAATCACAAAATGATGACAGATTCAGGTGGAGCTTTAAGCGCCACCTTAAAAAAAGTTTTAGCCGATATCTCAGAAACTATGCACTTTAGCGCAAAAGTTATTGAGAGCATTATGTGGAAGATAAAATTTCGCATCTTTATTACTTGTAAATTTACTTTAAAAACTTAGCGTTTATGATTTATGACCCATTTAATAAACCGCTTTAAATATTTGCAAATTTATTAAATTTTTTTTAATCGACCGGCTGTCGTTGCGGCCCGGTGTCTGTCTAATAAGAATCACTAAAGACGATGTATTTTCAAATTTCTTAAAATAACCCCTAAAATTTACACCAAGGTTTGAAAGCAGACAATCTACTAGCTGCGCCCCGCGGTTATACCTGCGTGGTGATGAATGATGATGTTGATGATGAAAAAGTATTAGATCACATCAGAATAAAGATCATATATATTTTCAGCGCCTCATCTATTTACATACAAAATTTCATTAAAAACTATGCAGTGGTTTTTGTGTGAATGTGTAACAAACATCCATACATCCATAGAAACAAACTGTCGCGTTTATAATATTAGTAGGATGTATCCAACATCGTATGTTAAAAAAAAAAACTAAAACATAAGATATATTCATGCAGCCCTGGCTCTCTCAGCAGGATTCCCTGTAAGCTAGTTTACTTACTTAAGATCACTTAAAATATGTAAGCATTTAAAAAAACATTATTAATCTCTTTATGTTTTAGGCAAACATTATTAACGTAAGCTAGAAAGAGGGATGGACCGAGCGCACTACCCTGTGAGGACGCCAAAGGGGATTTCTTGAAATTTACTACAGTGGTCGCTATCTTATCATTCTTTACTCTATCCTCATTTACTGTATTCGAACAGTAAGGTAATATTAAAACCATTTAAACGTAATCCCATGTACACCGATGTGCTTCACCTTTTTTAGTAGTATCGGCCATAACACAGTGTCAAAAGCTTTGGCTATATCAAGGAAAGTGCCACCACATCTCTGTCCTATATCTATATTGCCTGCAACAAAGCCTACCAGTGAAGTATCGAAGTCCTCCGTTGCTCTGCCTGAGCGGAACCCAAATTGCTTAGGAGAGAGAAAAGACATAGTAACTTTTATAATAAACTATGGTTATAGAATTTTTAACCCGAGAACGTCGCTAAGTTGACAAAAAGCAAAAACCCACCTCAGCAGGAAAAGAGTATCCATTTATAGCGTGTTCGGAGCCAAACTGGTCGTGCAGGCCGTAGTGGATATGGATCTCATGGAACTGGTACTTGTACGAGAGTGGGCCACCGGTGATGTTGATGTGATGTCTCGTTTCGTTTTCCACGGTGAATATCACGGAGTGGCCCGTATTGGTAATTAAGCCATTTATCTGGTGATAAATACAAAAAGTAAGAACGCAGATAAATAACTACACGTTTGAAGATTTGAAGGGTGCCCTTACCCTTAAAAATCCTAAATTAAGTAAGAGTTCAAATAAAGTAATTAGTATTTCTTAAACTTCCCAGGTGGTGCTAATTAAGTGACATGTAAATGGTGTTGATGGTGGTTGATAGAATTCACTGCAAATTTATGTCTAGGTGATACCACCGCATTTCTAGATATTCCTCCAGAAGCTATAATATGTAAGTTTGTTAAAGTTTGAAGGGCAAGGAAAATTACTGGGCGAATGAGCTAAAATTCTATTTCTACTACTACGTATAGTGAAAGCATTACTATGTTAAATATACTATGTTAAAGTTAGAGGGCACTGTATCATGAATCACCACCATAAGGGATTGAGTGCAGAATGCACTAAAAGGCCTCATAAGAAGGCGGGCTCAAGTTAAAGATTAGACCTGCCGCCGTCGGGATGCAAACCGTAAGGGCGATCGCTACGTTAAGGAGGCGCGGACGCGTGCGACGGGTGTGTACACGCGCAGCGGGAGACGCGCATGCGGTGCGAGTGCAGGCGGCTGCTGTACGCTCGCGGACTTATTTTTCGAAATCAGTCGAGTGTGAGAAAATAATGCATGGTCGTCTATTCGATCTGTACCCGCTGGGGACCGAAATTATTCTACCTGCGTGAAGCGACAGGCGCCTGTCGCAAATCCTAAGCCCGCGCGGTTGAACGCGGGCCTACGCTTTACGTAGCGAATGCCCTAAGAGGCGAGGCGAGGACACCCGTCTTACTAGGTGGTACACATTTTGGTCAAATGGTCGTCTTGGTTGGACCCCCGCAGTGCCAGACAATCTCGCGAAGCAAAAGTGCCCAAGCATTATTGTATTAGGGTGTGTAGGGCACTGCAATGATATTACTAAGAGAAAGAGACTTAAAATGTAATGTCTCGGGGTGACGAGCACAGAGCAGCGTTGGGTGGCACTGCAGCTATCATGGGTAGCCGTAATACTTACCATCAGGCACACTAAATGCCTGTCTTGGCATATAGTAGCTTAAACAAGTTTTTAAAACTTCACATACCCTATGTTTATCTATGTGCAAAAACCGTAGGTTGGGGTCGAAGAGTAACTTGTCCGGCTCCAAGTTGACCGGTGACTGGCGGCGCCCCTTGTTGCATAGTGACCATTCCGGGTTTATCAGACCCCAGAACGCTGGACCTACAGAGTAAACATAAACATTGTAAAATTGTACCTACATGGTTAAACCAAATATATATACAAAATTAAGCTTAGTAATGACATTATGCAATGTATGTTGTTCTATATTATATAAAATAGAGTCGTGTTAATTACACCATTTATAACTCAAAAACAGTTGGACCAAACTTTATATTTGTGTTTTTCGATTTGTCATATCTCGGGGAAGGACATAGGAATCTTTTCATCATCATAATCATCCATCAGCACGCTGGTGAAACCGCGAGGCGCAGCTATCATTCACAATGCAAAAATCCTATAATGAAAATCACAGAAACAAATGAATAAAAGTTTGAAAATGGAACGCATTTTGAATTGTTTCTTTATAATCAGCCAGCGGCATTGCTGGCTCGCAGTTGTATGCCCTTACGGAAATCTTGTTTTTTTCTTCTTTTTCATGTTTCTGAACAAATTTGCACATCAAATGTTTTATTTTATTTTATTTTATTTTATTTTATTTGGGGGGCTTACAGCTATAGTTACAGTATAAGGTTAAGAAGTTGCTTAAGATAAGCCAATAACAAGCCTCCACAGATAATTAAGAGATACTATAAACATATGTAGATGCTAGATTTAACAAATAACTATGCTATAAAATTAACAAATAAATAAATTTAACATATAGAAAAGTAGATGATAAGCGTACATAGCCGCTCAATTAAAAATAAAAAAAATGTTTGGATAACTTATTGCATATCAGTAACAAAAGCCTGGTTAAAGTTACATAACCTGCTAGAATAAAGGTCGATGGGATGATCGTGCTCAACAAAGTCATTAAAGGCTATTGGTGCTCTTATTAAAAATGAGTTTCTGCGATACCTAGAGCGTGCGCTTGGTATATGAAGCAAGTTCCTGGGTCTGGCGTGTCTGGGTGGAACATATAAACTTAATTTGCCCACTAAATCTGCACAATCTATTTTGGATTGTGCGATCTTCATGAGCAGCCGCATGTCGGAAATGTTACGACGAGTTACAAGTGGTAACAGGTGGAAACGAGCACATCGGGACTCATATTTAGACCGTGGAATTTTGAACTTATAACCTAAGTATCTAGTGAATTTTTTCTGTATACGTTCTAACCTGTTAATGTGAATTGCATAACAAGGATTCCAAATTTCACTTGCATATTCAAGGTGACTACGGACATAGGCACAGTATAGGACTTTCAGAGTCTTCATTGTTTTAAAAGTACCCGCATTACGCAATATAAAACCTAATGCTGATGATGCTTTCTTAGCGATGATATCGATATGGCTGACATAGGAGACCTGACTATCCAAATGAACACCAAGGTCTCTAATGCTATTAACGCGTAAAAGTGGATGGTTATCAATCGAGTACCCGAAATTTACAATTTGTGTCTTACGACTGAAGGTTATAACTGAACATTTAGAAATATTAAGATTCAGGTTGTTTCTCTTACAGTAGTTGGCTACTCTTGCTAAATCTTCTTGTAGGAGTAGCGTATCAGAGGGGTCCTCTATGGCCATGAACATCTTCATGTCATCAGCAAAAAGTAGGAATTGGGAATATTTGAAACAGTCTCCAATATCGTTAATGAACATGACAAATAGAAGAGGACCCAGCAACGATCCCTGTGGAACTCCAGACGGTATAGTAGTCCAGGAAGAAGTATACCCACCTAATGCTACTGCCTGAGTTCTGTTGGAGACGTAAGAGGAGAACCATCTATAAAGATCACCCCGAATACCTAGGTTGAACAGCTTTCCCAACAGAATGTCATGATCGATGCTGTCAAAGGCCTTGCTGAAGTCAGTATAGACGGCATCTACCTGACCACTAGTGACCATATGCTGTGTAATGTAGTCAGTGAAAAGAACAAGGTTAGATACCGTTGATCTTCCTTTTAAGAAACCATGCTGTTGCGGATTGAGATCTGAAAGAATACTACTATAAAGCTGATTATAAATTATACGCTCAAAGATTTTGGCTAGAAGACAAAGTTTGGATATTGGTCTATAGTTTTCTACCGCGTCCTTTGCGCCTTTTTTGTGAATGGGTGAAATGAACGCGGACTTCCATAGATTAGGAACGACACCATCAGTAAGTTACCTTTTAAATATTAAAGCCACAGGATATGCTAACTCGTTAGCACACTTTACTAAAAATATTGCCGGAATTGAATCGGGACCAGCTGATTTTTTTAAGTCAAGGGATTGGAGTTGTTTCAGTACTATGTCAGGATTAATTTCGATGGAACTAATGTGGCATTTAGAATCATCCCTAGACCCTAAGCGAGTAGAGGAAGTAGTAGCATTTAGGAAAGTGGATTGAAAGTAATTCGAGAAAAGTTCACATATTTCTTGACCTGTGTCACTTACATTGCCATTGTACGACATATTAGAAGGAAAATTGTTATTCGTACGTCTGCTTTTAACATAAGACCAAAAATATTTTGGGTTTGACGTGATAGACATCTCAATGTTAGATATATAGTTACGGTAACAAGTCTGCTCAACAACATTAGCTCTATCACGTAGTGTCTGGAAAGAGAGTAGATCAGATTTATTACCATATATTTTGAATTTCTTAAAATATTTATGCTTTTCTTTAATAATTTTAATAAGAGCTGAATTGTACCAACTGGGATAATTATTATTTTTAAGTATTCGTTGAGGGATATATAATTTTCTTAAATCAGTCAATATTAAGTAGAATTTACTCACAGCATCATTAATATTACTGTTCAAGATGATATCGTTCCAATCGACTTCTGTTAAAGAAGACCGAATACGATCATAGTTGCCTTTATTGTATAGATAAATCTGACGCTTCTGAGCTAAAAGAGATTGAGATTGAGAGACGTCAAGTTGAACTAAAAGGGCGGGGTGATGGGGGTCTTCCTTTGTTAAGGGGTCTGAGCAAGCTGAAAAGGAGATATTTGTGTTTGACAGGGCAAGATCGAGTACTCTGCCAAATTTATTGTGAACTAAATTGAATTGTTGCAGGCTACAAAAATCAAGAGTATCGATGAAATTAGTAAACATATTGATCGTTAACGGAGTAGATGAAACAGCAGTGGACGGGGCTACAGCTCTAATACCATCTGTGGACCTTACCCACGATATAGAGCTCAAATTGAAATCACCGAGAATAATGAATTTACTAGATGGGTGTTCAGTAATTAAGTCGGCAAGTTTTTCTAGGTATATTGTAAGTTGATTAGAGAAACTGTGTCCTTGATACTGATCGCATAGGTACAATGTACATATGTGGACTTTATGCACATTTTGTCCGTGCCCGCCTCTCAAACTAATTGATATCCAGATATCCTCAGCGCTTGACTGCCAGCCAACATTTTCGGTAGCTATTAGGTCACGGCGCACCGCCACCAAAACGCCCCCACCACGTGACTGACCAGTACTACGGTCCCGTCGCCATACTAGATAATTATCGTGAAATAACTCACTACTAAAAATATCGCTAACCAGCCAAGTTTCAGTTAACGATATAACATGATAATAGTCATTTTTTACCAAATTTCTAAAAAAAGTTAATGTTTTAGTCCGTAGTCCCCGAACATTCTGATGGTATATGTTTAATGTATACATTGTGAAAAATTCATAGTTTTCTTATTATTTCTGACACAATGTTATTTAGCAAAATATAATCCTTACGCTGAAGCCTTTCAATCGATATGATAAAGCTACAGTGTAATTATTTTTCTTGTGTAGCAGGTGCGATTCACGGTTCAACGATGGAATTTTTTATAAATCTATGAATGCAGTGAGAATTGTTTTCTTAAATTTAAATAATTTATTCTTAGTCAGTAAAATGTTCATACTTTACTTCCATGTGACAATGTCGTGGGACGCCTTGTATATACTCGTATGTAATTTATATAGAAGTATTTCATATAAAACATGGGTTTCTTGGATCATTATTCGATTCGATTGTTATTAGATTAGAATTATTTTAAGATACTGCTTGAGGTAAAATACAGTTAAAATTGCAATGCCCTTCGAATAACTGGGACTGAGTAACATAAGTTTATGTTTGGTTGGGTTAAAAAGTACCCGAATTCAGTTTATTGGTTCGTTATAATTATTTCAACTAACTGTAACAAAATTCCGTCAATTCATTGCTATGTCGCCGCTAAAAATAAATATACTTTACAGTTTAAGATACAACATGTACGAGTTTACTCATACAATGTGCGCATCGAAAAAAACTCAACGGTTATGTATACTTACATTAATAATTGGAATAGGAAACAAAACCTCTGGGAATATGATATATATAATTAACTGAAATACTAGTGCATATACAAATGTATTTATTTTTCCTATGCTCATACATGCAAGAAGAAGAAGAAGAAGAAGAAAAAGAAGAAGAACAGGAAGAAGAAGGAGAAGAAGAAGACGTTTATTCAAACAAGGACTATACACAACAACAAGTAGCAAACGATGAAAATAAATGGTTATAAATGAGTATCATAACCAAACTAGATACAGTATAGGGTTATGTCATTACTTACTTATGGATTTTACTTTATATAGTAATAATTTCATTGCTCGACTATAGAATAAGATTTAAGGCTGCAGTATTCTATCGTGAAGTAATTACTTCATTGAGAAAGTACACAGCAGAAAGTTTAACTTGTTTATGTTTACGTGTGTAGGTCTAGATATTCTAGTATAGCTGCCATGTACAGTGCTGTCAGAAAGGGTCTGAGCTCAGCATGCTGCGATTTATCTACAGCCCTGATTTTCAGCTCCGACCCGTAGTGCCGAAACGGACAATATAAATTAAAATGAAAACAAAGAAAAAAGCTTATAAAAATGTAGCAAGTATTATATGTACAAAACATAATAAAAAAATTGCTAAAATAACTTTTATTTAAGACAAGGAATTAAAAGCGAAAATACTTGAGTTATCTTAGACATGTTCGCTTCGTAAGGTAGGTTTGTAAAAACAAATAAAAACGCAGTAAATTGAGAAACAGCTATTACATAATACAAAAGATACCATGGTACCTACCTAACTACCCTATGCGTACCGTATACAACATTTTTCAAAAAATAAATAATAACAAAAAATAACAAAATAAAAACAAAAAAGTAAAACCCTAAGTTCATGTTCTATCTTTTTTAACAATAATACTTGACATAGCTATAGCACGTATTCCTGCGACACAGGAAAATCGTAGAGCGAGTGAGTTATGAGAGCCATGAGCGTGTAAACGTAAATTTCTTACGACGAGTAAAAAAAGTGAATAAACGCTCACAAGAACAAAACAATAAAAAATACAAAGAGCATACATTTGGGCAAGTCTAATTACATCCCTCATATACACACGCACACAGATGCGAAAGTTTTTTTGTCTCAAAATTACTCGTAGAATGTATTATAATACGATTAAAATACAGCCGTCTCTTGAAGCTGTCTTCTGAAACTCAAGCAAATGCTTCTTGCAGTTTGCCATGAAATGCTGCAGGGCCGTGTCGAGGGATACGCAACATATATGTCATATAATAATATGCAACATGCTATTAGTAGAATTAAAACCCTCAGATAAAACAATCACTTTCAAAAAATCCACATTTGAAATTATCATTTAATGTGAAAAATATGAGTGAAAATTTTGCCTAAAATACGGAATTGCATATTACATATTTCATGACAGTTCCAGTCGGAAATATCAGATGGCATGAAATTTTCATATTCATTATCACTGACAATGCAAGTTGTTTTAATTTGTTTTTGAATATTAAAGCCCAATGAAATAGGTACATAAATGCTTTCAAATTTTATTTGAATTGATATTATTTCGAATCTGCTATTTTATAAAACCTGGTATTACTTTAGATGTCTATGCATAATATAATTGTTGGTTTATTTAAAATGCAATCATTCAACAAATAACGAACGCCCATTCTGAAAATATCATAATAGGTAATGCATGATTTTAAAAGTGCTAAGTTTGCCATTAAAGAGAGAAAATATTCGTTTCCTCTGATGGGATTGAACTCCCGTATTCTTACAATCCGTGTCGGCCGCCATGCCCGTTAAACACTTTTTACGGTAGGTCTTCTAACGCAGGTTGTTAAAAGACGCGGGTCTAAATCTGGTCTAAAGAAATATGTAATCTGAAATATACCACTCTAGAATAGTTAAAAAAATTAAAAAGGAAAAATTTACTATTTTTCTATATTTTCCCTTAGCTTTCCATTCAAGCTTAATTTTATATTAACACTAACTTAAAATTACAATCCTACAAGAACATTTTCCGGGTCAAATTATCTTTATAACTTGGGTTAGCTCCACTGTGTAATCTATTTCCATTTTTAATTTAACTCTAAATCAATCGGGTCTTTTACGCGTGAAAACATAAAAAAAAAACATTTAAAACAACAAATAACACTCACTCAAATACTTTCACTTTTATAGTTATTATAGTACAGTTTTAAAATGAATATTTTCCCAAATGATGTTTAACACTTTATAAGCTGTTGTGCCTGTTGCAAATTTACCCTGACAACGTGTATCTTCAGGAAAGTTTTCAAACACATTCCGCCTAATGTCCTGAAAGGTACGCCGCTGCGGAAAAGTAGCCAAAGTGCTTTGGATCGCGTTCACGTTTTTATTATTTACGACCTTGAAAATTGCATGGGTAAGCCAGCGCAGCGGTTGCGGTCACGCCCATTTTATGGCCTCGCATTAAGCGAACGAATTTTCCATTAATGGCATTAAATTAGTTTTTTTTCCGAGTGGATTAATTTATTTATAATTTCATTAAAAGTAAAATGGTAATTTTCACTTGATATGAACTTAATACTGATACCAACAATTTCATTTCAATTTCGTGTATTGCGAAGTAAGCTAAAGTAAAAATATTTTTACGGAGTTGTATAATTTAATTTATAACTAGCGACTGCCCGCGACTTCGTTCGCGTAATAGGATTAGATTATTCTTTTATAAGATTGTCAAGAGAAAGGACAATGATTAACACAACAAAATAAGAATTAGCGAAATCGGTTAAGACGTTCTCAAGTTATAGCGTGACCAGGGAGAATAGGGGTTCATTTTTATATATTCACGGAATAACGTGAGACTTACGCGTAGCCGAAACATGCGTCGATCGTGATATCGACAACGCATAAGTCTCACGTTAATCTTGTTTTTATTATTACATAATTTTGTTGAATGTGAGTTTCAATAACACTATTATAGAGTCTAATATATAAGTATCATTCGTTATGTGTAACCTCCCAATCACATCCTATAAAATAAACCTACCAACAATTTTGTAATTTCAGAGTTGCCCACCTGTCTGGCATTTCATTACTCAGACGGCTTTATAACCGTACATGCGCATCGCTATCATGTGCTATTATTGGAAATGGCTAGTTTAACTGTACAATTAATGCGATGCTCATAACAATGTAATTGGCTTTCGTGATGTTTATTATTCAATTATCTCCGTTAAATCTACGGATCAATGCCTGTTTTTGTACTCAATTATGATAAATATGGTAAGCAATACTTGTTCCAGGAATGGTTTCGGTAAAATATTTTGGTTGATTACCGACAGTATAGAGTTGCAAATTATTGAATAAAACTGCAGATATATCAGTATTTTTGTTGTATCATTTAGTTAACATATTGCATCAAAGGTCACACGGCCAGACACAATAGAAATTACATTATTATGATGACATCGACCCTTTAACTTTAACTCAAACAAAACATATTGTTCGAGATACACAATTGATCACAGAACTTTTCGTATCTAGCTATCGTATCTAGATAGCTAAGGATAAGTGTTTTGTTAATATAAAACCCCTAAACACTACTGTATGAAATAATAATAATCAGACAACATACTCAGAACTGAGTTTTTTTTTTTAATTATTATCAATATTAATATATTTTATCTCAATACTGCGCGGACCGTCTCAATTTACACCTTTAACCCATCTTATACCGTGATAATTTAATCTCTCTTTTAGTTTTTAATTAGTATTTAAATGGGTTTTATAGAATAGATAGTAAGTTTTGTGTATTTTTTATGAGCCTTGGGTAAGCGAATTGGGTAACTGTCATGCATACCCAAGAGCATGTATATGAAACAAGTAAATAAATAAATAAATAAAACAAAAGATTTATGAATGAAACGCACGTGCATTTATCTACGTCCCTAGTATTCAACGGGTTAATAACAAAATTATAAGAAGTAATAAGTAGAACATTTACACTAAAGTGTCAGTAATGTAAAAACAGAGATAGATCATAAAATCCGGAAGCATATCATGAAAATATCGAACGAGTGCGGTGCGATAACACACCTCACAATTCCGCCAGTAATATGAATGCAAGATAAATCACCCGTATAAATTTCGCGTCACGTATACCGGCAAAAATGTTATCGGCATGGAGAAATTGATACGGGCCCGAACGAATGTTGCGATGCGATTGTGGTAGGTCAATGGACCGGGAACTTACTTGTACATCCCCTTATCCAACTTTATTCGTTTTGGTACTTTAAAATGTGCATCTTAACTGTGACAAAACTTTATAGGCTCAAAAGTCTGTACATTAGATATACTTTAAAAATTGTATCAGGGGTGGATTTATGGAAGCAATAGACCAAGAATTATTTATTTCCAATTTCTATCGTCTGTCTTAACTAACTTATATCTAGATGTTTGTTAACTTATAGCTGACGATCTATTGGATAGAATTGGATCACGGTTTCGCAATTATCCACCGATAAATGTACACAATATTTCGATGTGAGGTCAGGGAGCCGAGTAAAATAACATTTGGTAAAAACATATTATAACAAACATTATTAAACTTCTAAAAAGTATTTATTGTTATTTTCACAGATACTTTTTTATTTTTTATTCCAACGATAAGGTACAAACGTGAGTCCAGCTACCAACTACTAAGCAGAAAGTTCAATGATAAATACTAAAATCACGTGAACATAATATCATCTCGGGAATACATCATTCTATTATATGGTACCTTTGAACAAGGCACTCTTCTCAATTTTTAAACTTTATATGTTATTATAAAATGTATTACTTAATTTTAGTATCTAATTTAGTAGTTATTAACTTAGTACCTTTTGTAGTATTTTTTTGGACATAGAGAACTTGAACAAGTCAATAGAGCAAAAATTCGCTTTGCACATTGCATGGCAGTTGTTAGTTATCAAAATGGACAAATCGATAAACGAACACAGCTCCAACGAATGTAGTGACGCGACGACGGTAAATCAATGGGCTTGGAATCTGCTTCTCCTTTCCGTTATTCCGTATTCTCGCTGTTACTCTGGTTGCTATTTTAATTTAAAATTAATACTATTGGAAAAGAACCTAGCTGATGATCAATAAAGCTTAAGAAATCGTATTGAAACAGTTGAAACGATACGGTGCCAATAATAATGTTATAACTCGATTTTAGAAGTCATTGGGGATGACAGGGATATGCTTGTGTGTTCCTCTTCACAACTCATTTTAATATAACGATGATTGAGCAAAAACAATGGGCTAAAAAGCTGCATATGTCCCAGCTATGTATGCCCTGTCTATCGTGTCGTTTTCAAAATGTGCATCATGTTATCAGTAGAATTACTATTCCATTGTGGTAGATTAATAGGATAATCTGCCTGATTTCCGTTCCTTTAACTATTTACCTATGTGTAAATGCAAACGTATGCATTTTGTAATGAAGAAATTAATAAAAGCCCGAACGAATGTTAAGAGACGATCAAGGCAAGGTCAGTAATTTTCAGTGTCAGTAGTCTACAGGATAAAATTGTAACCCGATCGGGTCGATCCAACAGGTTCACGTGTAAAAGATCCACAGAACCGGTAATGTGCTTATATATTTTTCATCTCATAGGTATATACTTAGTAACTAATTTGTAGTAATATGTGGTAGGAGACCACATATTAGCCTGAACCGTCAAACTCTATTAGTCAGGCGGCATTTGCTTTGGTAATTTATGTTCTAATGTCTATGAGAGTACTCCAAGTAGGATTCGCTTCAAATTAAGCATATACTTTGGAAATGCAGGGATGGCATAAGATTCTTCTTCTGCATGGCGTACCGTTTGCCTGACAATAAGTAACTTCTGGTCTTGCTTCTGGTGCGATGAACTCGGAGAGATCCACGTTTAGCCTAAGCTTTTGGCGTTTCTAAAAACGCGATAAGTATATTCTAATAAAAGTGCGTTAATGTCTGCCGTTAAGGGGATTGCAAAGTGTACTCGTCCATACTGAAAGACCTCTTTTCTACCTGTTAACATTGTCCGATTTCAGAGTATTTTTTCATGCAATGAACACATTTTTAGCTATGCCTGAACGTTTTGATTTTTTCAGTTATTTTAAGTTTTAAATATTACTTTGAAATACTGAAAAAATCAAAACGTACGGGGTACATTAAAGCAAACAATCTGTCGATTGCATGAAAAAAAAAACACTGAAATCGGACAATGTTAAGAGGTAGAGAAGAGTTTTTCTTTTAGTGAGGACAAGTACTAGCTAATGCAATCCTCTTTTAAACAACGAGACGCGATTGGTATTCTCCGAGTTGATAATGTTAATTATTGATAAGAAAATGTATGGTACCACTAATTTATGATTGCATTGTCGTTACCAAAATATTGGCAAAAATTACCCAGAAACATTAATAAAAAAAAATCGCAATTCAAACTGAACTCTAAAACGTGAAATACGAGTATACACATGCACAATGCACCACTGATTGTAACGTAGATTATGCTCAGCACAAGTACATCTAATTATCTACTAGCAAATTGAAACGATACGGTAGATTTAGCCTAGTATATAGCAACATATAGCTCACCTGATATCCCGTCGTAGGTCCACCATTCCTCCCAGCTGACGCCGCTCACGGCTGCAATCAGACCGACTAATTAGCTGCATGAGCATAATGAACTGTCACTGGTACGTGTACCGTTAGTAAATTGTTTGAGGGCAGCTCGAGAACGCTGCCAGACAATTTGGAGAAGAAACAATTTATTAGTCTGTAGAAACAAATGATAGATAGGTACTCTTAATTGTATATTAAATACTGCATACATTTAACATACAGTTATTAATGCTGTTGTAAAATGCGTGAGCTTATTATTAATATGGTTGTCTGTAAGAGATTGCATTAACGATAAGACCGCCAATTGTATTATCATAGTTCTAAGGTTTTTACTCGTAAGTAGGTTAATTAGTTAATTTACCTACTGTATATTTATTCTTTTCTTGTGGTAAGCAATAAAGAGTTATTGTATTGTATTGTATTAATAAACGATATGTTTTAGACAATCTTTGGATAGAAAGGAATTATTATACACTGATAGATGATATTATTAATATATTCGATTGTAGATGAAATTATGCTGTTGGTTGTATTTTAATGAATGATGATTAGAAGTACAATTGGAGGCTCTTATGGGTAAAAAAAATACATAGCAACTGTTTCTAACTTTGTTTAGTCTAGCTCGAATTAAGTGTAATTTTTAAAAACGAAAACAAACTAGAAAGAAAATTGACGGGTTTTATGGAATACATTACCTACTTATTTATTTACGATGAGCCTATGACTCATGTATAGCTAAACTCAAAATTAATTAATCACTTTTATATAGACTATTAATAAAATTAGACATAAATATGCCTCAAATTGTAAATGTAGAGTGCGTTCGAAAAATGATATTTTTAAAACGTATTAAGTTGAATGATGTCATTATTATTGTATATCTTTTTCATAAATATTTATCGATTTAATTAAACTATCTTAAACTCTTGACGGCCGCGTTCATATAAATCACTAATGAAACAAAAGGCCTTTAGTCATGTTGAGACAATACTCAACAGACTGAAAAGAATCATGAAATTATTTGTTTTTTATTTTATCTTTTTACCGTTCCTCCCTTCCTGAATCAATGGGAATGAAACGATTGAGCCAATGGAGCGGAAAAGCGTTATTCTTTTGAAACAAACGTTTTTTCCTTGACGCCGCGTTGTGCTCTGACACTTCTATTGTTGGCATTTGAGACAATTGAAGAAGGCATTTTGTGGAATATATATTTATTATGATAACTTACAATCGGTTTAATGTTTTAATTGAGTGTTGTGTATGTAGATCTATTTATAAATGCTGTTACCATCATCGAAATTACTAACATAAATATAATCGCATTTAAAGACCATACAATTTTAAATCCTATATTTCAATAAATATTGATAATAACGCGTCTTTCAAGAGCCAAGGTTGTTTTGCGAGGGATAAAATTAATAAGCAATTTTTACGGGGATCACGACAAACATGGGTGACCGATTTTTCAACTGAGGCAAGGCATTTTAGGTCATCAAACTCAATTGTTTGACTTGTAACAACAGTCGTAAGGGCTATGTTAGAGGCATTTTTGGTGAGCTAAAAACTTCTAGTTAGTCAAAATTTTGTTTAGATAAATAATCTGTGGGTGAAAAAGTCCTGCTATTCTCCTTTAAAAAACATGAATATTATTTGCGAAAGTATAATAAGTTATACAAACTTCTACACTAGGACTGGCCACTAACCAATCCACGAAGCCGCTATTCGCACGATCGCTATTATTATAATATAAATAATAATTATTAATAGCTAATCAATATTACATGCAAGCTTAAATATTGTTTCATAGCTATTCAGGATGGATCATTTAGAGCGGTCAGTATATGGGCAAGTCTGAAACTATTAGATATACAAAGATCTCTTCTTAGACACCATGTTCCATACAACCCACCAACACTATGATTTAAAAATCTTGTGTCTACAGTTCAAGAATCGAAATCAGTCGTACGTAACTTACGTTATTTCTATGTCGGTATTGATTGTTTAGGTCATGTAAAGCAGTAAATGTTGCTATGAAAGATGATATCTGAAATGAAAAAAATGCGTTGTATTTATATTCAGTGAAATTTATCTCTATGGCTGCTTGTAGGTCTAAAAAGTCAATAAAAGAAAATATACATCCAGATATCGCATAAACATATTAATATGTGCGGATATTTCAGGATGTTCAGATGTAATAATATGAATTTGCATAGGTAGGAGTTCTCGCGTAGCGATACGCGCTGAATACGAATCGCGATACCGATGCAGCGAGATACCGTTTCAAGCGAAACCAGATATATTGCAATCTCTATCGTGCACAAGAAATTGTCTTAGAATATATAATTGGGTAGATTCTCAATTGTCTCAATTGAAACAAATGAAGTGAAACTCAGAAGGGCTATTATGTAGCAAAGAGAATATAAACACTAAGTTGTATGTAGTTCTTAATAATGTTGATTGAAATTTTGAAAAATGACGGATCTATGTCAGTTTCGACCAATCACTATTTGACATCGGTGATCTCGTCGACGAATCATTACGAATCGCACAGCTGTAAGCAAACATGTTAGTAAATTGATGATGTTTCAGATTCAAGTTTTTATTTGTTTAGAATAGTTTGCGTTCATGCGCATCTTTGTAACTTAATGTTATTTTATAATTTTCTAATATTGTCGATGCGGGTGTCCCCATATGTACATATATGATCCGATCAAATATGTACAGATTTTTGTTATATTACAGTTTTGGGTGGATATGTGTTAATGTGTGTATCGAGGCTTTTCGCAATACATGGTATCCTAGTGCTTTATGCGACTAATATCTAAGTAAATTTCAGTGTTATATCGTTTATACTCTCTCGCACAAAAAGGGCTGTTCTGTCGAAAAAAACAGTCTGAAGTAAAATAAAACAAAGCTCGTTATTTGTTTTATTCTATCACTAATTGTCTATATCAATAATTTTAAAAGGAATATAATTATCATTCCACAAGTACAATTTGAAAAATGTAATACCCATTCCTATTCTATTCAGTTATTGAAGTGTATCTCAAAAACTACTGGACTGAATTCGATGGGATTTAAATGGGACCAGCAGCACACGGGAAGCACCAGCTTTCTTTAAAACAAAAAAAGAGTTTTGAGAATCGGTTCACCCAGTCGAAAGTTATGAGGTAGAAATATTTAAAAAAACTGGCGAATTGAGTACTTTTCCTTTTTTTGGAAGTCGGTAGAAAATAATTCACGCATCGTGTATTGTCTATACCATTTTTTTAAGAATATTTATGTAACAAATGTCACAATGGAATTGGAGGAAGTCTCGTGATGTTTTCTCAATACTCGTAAAATAATACAAATATTTAAATAAACACGTCTCTATTCACATGCGCAGTTTTAATATAATATTTGTTTTATATTGCTAATGGATAACGATAAACAAACTAATGAAATCATGTAAAATTTTCCATCGCAACATTTTCCATCTGAGGGCCTTAACTTTGTGCACACTGTGCATGCTCTGGTAGCGTAAAACTATCAAAGAGTTACAATTTACGTAGCGTAGAATTCAAAGTTTCCGTGTAGATATTTGTTATTTTTATGTTATGTTACATAATTGTTTTACTGTAATATCTTAATATTTACATACGAGTATATAGTGTTATTAAAAATTCAGGATACAAAAAAACTTGAAAAAATACAAGCAAGGTATAAAAAATATATTTTGTTGAATGCTCTCGTTTTAGAAGAATCTTAAAATTTAAAGTTATATTTTTAAGTTTTTATGTCGGTTGGTTTTTTATTTGACTTAATCGTGGAACCCTCGGATTAGCAAATTTATTTTTATATTATCTAGCAACATATACAATATATATATATATATATATATATATTTCATTACATACGTAATAAGTTATGTAGAAGTGTTATATATATAAAACACTTTTACATAACTTATACTATTCTATAACGGTAATACGACATTTGAAAAGTCCAAGATGTTCTTAACGTACGAGTACAACACAACACAGTAAAAAGTCTCTTTATTGGTACTAAAGTAAACTACAAAATAACAAAACAACTTAAATAATAAGCATAAAGGGGAGGTCAAAGAACGTCACTTAATGTTATTGGCTGCATTTATGTAAATGTATTTAGGCGATGATGTTAGTATTAATTTTCTGATGCCATTCAGCCTAAGATCATTTTAATACAATATTTATTAATTGTAGTGTAGCTGCACAAGTGGAATAACTGCTTATTCTTACCTAGACATAGTAATCATTTCATATCTGACTGTATAGCAAGCTGTTCCTATCATATTTTATTGTTCTGTGATCCGCTTTTATTTTTTTTATTTTATGTTTCTCGCCAAACATCTGCCCGAGCAGGGATATGCTGAAAAGCAACACAGCGCACGTCTGATGGACGCAAGCGCTGCGTATGCTGAGCATAACCCTTTTGCCTGCTGGTTTAGATATTTTAATTGTGTTTTTTTATATAACTGTGTTCTAATAAGGCAAAAAATGATTTATTTATTAATATTTATTTATTTAACTTTGAATTCACTCCGCAGGGGACACTACACACATCTTTAGGGCACTGTATTAAAGAAATATATAAATTCTATAAAATGTATATAGACGTTTGCCTTTTAGTTTTTAACCACTGAGCCAGCAAGCAATAGCTTCAAGTAGCAAATATGGGACTATGAGTATAAACTGTATTGTGTAGGCACACATTGTTTTGCGTATTTATTCCAGACGTCGTTAAACAAAAGCGTCATTCTTTTCAAACTGCTGCTGCACTTTCATTTCGATATTACACTCATATAGTCAAGCATTTTTCCCGGAGGTGTTGGTAGGGGCCACTGATTATCAATTATCTAAGATTACCGATTAACTTAATTCCCACGCAACCCATTATTTAAATGTATTTTCGTCATATCCAATATTTTATCTACATTAATGTTAAAAAGAGGACAGATTTTTATTTTTGTATGTAACGAATAAACTTAAAACCTACTCTACCGATTTCAAAAATTCTTGTGCCGTTGGGAATTAACATTATCACTGACTAACATAAACTGTATAATATTTAAAAAAAAGTAAAGTAGTAAGATCCGTATGAAAATTTCGGTAATGTAACCCAAGGTTTGAAAAAGATATTTATTATGTCTGAGTAACATACGCTATATTTGATTGATCATCATCAGTGCGGGTGAAACCGCTGAGTGTTGCTAGTAGTAGATATATTCAAATAATTGTCCAGAACAATTTTGCAGATAATAATCATTGCGTTCTTTGAAAAAAGAAAATTTATTTTTGTAAACTAAGAAAACACGAATAATTTTTTTCGCGCGAACAAAGCTTTTGTATGCGGGCGTCGACGATCGCGATCGGAGGCTTGCACATGCCACGCAAAGAACACCCAATGCACCGTGAAATTGCCTATTTTCCACATGATTTTATTTATTTATTTCATACATCGATGACATTTCCATTCGTTTTCTTACGGTTCACTGCATTGGAAAATCGCTATCGAAGTCTCAGCGCGACTGAATCATCCCTTTTATACAGTGTTCTACTCGTACTAATGCACCTCCCTAGAATAAAAACGAGCGTCGGAGCTTAATGATTTTAATTCTTGAACGTTTTTGAACTTACAACGTGCATTTTAAATGTTCGAGTATAACTACATACGCATCCTGTTTCAATTTGTTCCGAGTTGCATTGAACAGTAATACGTAGGCAATAACGTCTCATTTTCAATGTGAAGGTAGGTAGAGATATATCATTTGGCTCAGTCAAAACGGAAACAGATTCATTTCCGATGCATGGTTGAGGCTCTTTGTAGAGTTCGTCGGCTGCGAATTGCTCACGTTTTCAACATTTGATTGCGACATCAATACCTTTGAAATGTTGTTGATAAACGGCTTTGTTGTAATTTGAAATTTTGTTTATTAGAGTGACGTGACATTCCCTATCTATGCGGTAGAGAATGCCACTCAAATATTTGAAACCTAACATCAAGTAAGAAAGAAGGAATTAACAAAATTTTAAATTACCACTAAGCAGTTAATCAATAACATTGAAAAAAGTATGTATGTTGCAATTAAGATGATTTAAGAAGCTTGCTATAAAATAATAATTCTTGAAAAAGAAAATCTGTACGATGGCGAAAAATATTGCTAGTACTAAAATAGATCGAATGTATTTTCGAACGTGAAAACAGAAATAAATGTTCTATTCGCTCGTATGGAGATAGGTAGTTGCAGACTTCCAGACGTCTAGAGTTAAAACTAAGCAGACGCTGACTGGCATCTCCCGGGCGGGAACGCCGCTCCACGTAGCAATCGTGTCTGCAGAATGCAACAATGCATAAGATTTCAATCTTACATTGGCTTTGATATTTTACCAAAATTTTCTCTTAATAACAAACTTGAAAACAATGTTACTACGAGTATGTACAAAGTTGTATAATATATGTCACAGTAAAGACGATGTTCATTATAACGTAGAGCACACTCACTGCCTCAGGTGTTGTTTTCGACGGTAAAGTTGCTTTAAGCCGCACTGAGCTGTACTTAGTGTCCATGCAGGCTTGCGAGCCCACTTAATGTTATCCTTGTTTGTAAAGTTGTAAACCAATAATTATTATCATTAACTGGCGTTAAACCGGAAACTTAAGAGTAGTTATAGTTAGTATAAGTTAGTATTTTAACAACTTTACTCGAATGTTGAATTGTGTAAAGTTGATTAAATCGACAACTCTTGGTAACAATTTAAGTCGTATTACATTTAAAATAACTTGATGGATAGAGCTCGTTGTTAAAGTTTGTTGAGTGAGTAGTATTAAAAGATTAAATATCGACAGTTCATTGAAGCTGCACGGTATCGAATGGAACGGGAACGATCTCTCGACTCGTCTGTTACATATATTTGCGATGCAGGCGGCGCGGCGTGGCGCGTCCGTGGCGAACTTTGCCTGGCGAATGCAAAAATTTAAATTAAAAACATAAATCAGGCGTGTATCGAGCAAGTTTCGAGATTGGTGTGTATTTCGAGTACACATTTCCTATAGCTAATATGAATTTGAAGTTTGTTTTTGGAACCGCGGACTAATGAATCGTGAGCTGAGTTCGTATTTTCAATATCGATATGGCTTCGAAATTTTGACAGTTCAAGTTACAAGCTCACTGTTCTTAAAAGTGACATTGACATTTAAATCTTTTATTGATTTAAGGCTTAATAGATGCTTTATTATTATAGTTCAGTATTTTCTTTAGCACAATATTTCATGATGAAAGTGAATTATTTAATCAATTAAAGCATTATATATTTTTTATATCTTATATTTATAGGTTTATATTTATATGGTTTGGACATGTGGAGAGAATGAATGAAATGAGAATGACTAAACAGGTATACATAGGACAAGTAAACGGAAGTGTTGGAAGGGGAAGACCTAGGCGAACGTTCCGAAATCAGATTGAAGACGTTCTGAAAAAAGGCCAGGTCAAAAGTACCCTAAACCGACGCTTATGTATGAAAGGATTGATGAGTATAGATGAAGCGAAAGAGATATGTCAGGATCGTAGTAAGTGGAAATTCGTGGTCTCTGCCTACCCCTACGGGAAAGAGACGTGATTTTATGTATGTATATTTATAGGAGTTTTATCCGTGTTGACAATGTCACTCTCGTAGGACTCTGTCTACTAATATTACCTTTCTATATACTTTTCACATCGCATAAATATCAATTTCACTTTGATCAGTATGCCAGTTTCATTTCATCAGATACTGCACGAGAGATGTCAAGATGATATTGAGATGATGCCCTAACATTACCTAAAATTAAAGTGAACTTATGCCCGTTTTTACCAACATTGTAGGTAACACCTAAGCTTATTTAGGTGAGATTTTTGTACTACTAAGTGTTACCTAACTGGCTTAGGTGTCACCTAAAATGTTGGTGATAATGGGCATTAATATTTTATTGTATCCTAGTAATATTGAAAACTACCTGACCGATTTAAATACTCACCATTAGATTCATACTTCATACTTACCGTTAGATATGTATTGAAATAGACCTTAGACATTATTTTCTTCTTTCTGCCACCTTTACATTGTATTCTTTTACAATGTCTATAAAAGTAATAAGTTTAAGCACCGTGCTTGTTAAATGAAAATTCATAAATTCAAAACAGTTGGCTTCTTGAGGAGAGACTAAAAATCTGTTAAAGGACACGCCTGATACAAATAATTACGCGACGGGAAACTCGCCGGAGAATATTTGAATTAATTGCTTTAAAATTATTATGAGTATCATCATCTCATAATCTTAATTATGAGAACTTTAGCCAGGTCAAATTAGAAATTTTAATCTACTGTAAATCCCTCTCGGTGTGCTGGTGTTTATGAACTCGGAATTTTTGCGGGGAGTTAAAAATAATTAAATGTATTACGGTATTTTGAGCATTCGGCTTGTCAGTCGTGGAAAGACAGTTTCGTTTTGACTTAAAAGAATTTAATATTTATGAAATCAACCTACTTAAGTTAAATTTTCTATTAAGAATACAAATGAGTTGAGGGACTTCGGAATGAAAGGATAGACAGAAAACCTTTAGTTAAGTATAACTTTAGCTTATATATATTGTAGGAAAACTATCATTCAATACAAAAATAATATTATCGAGCATTATTATTTTACGGCTTCAAACGGGATTTTGACATTACCCTTTTCTGCCGTACGAATCCCTAAGTGCAAACATCGTTGCATCTTTTACAACACCCGTGAAACAAATGACAAGATGACAAGAAACGCTGGAAAAACAACCTTATGTACAAGGGCGATATCTCATAAAATATCTGTCGTGCGATTCTGAAATGATTCGTCATTTGTTTTACGGATGTTGTCAAAGATGGAACGATGTTTGCTCTTAGAGAATCGCACGGCTGACATCGGAGAGCTCGTCGACGAGTGCAATGATGAATCGTTAGAGAAACGCACGGCAGGACAACACAAGGTGTAATTTCAGTAAAACTAAAGAAAGTCTAGTGGGGAGCTGGCATATATTTATCATCTTAACCTCCAGCTCGTCGGAAGTAATATCTAGGAAAACTCAATATAAAATAAAGGGTTGTTCTATTTATAAATAATATATGTATATTGTACAAAGTAATGTTCGTAAATTTAAATATTTGCGAACATTTATTACATTATATTACTAAGATAGTAGGTATTTTATTTTAATCTGTACTTTTGTGACTGCATAATTTTTACTAACAAGCACTGGCATCTATCCGATGTCGGTGCTTGTTTAGAATTATAATAAAAAGAGGCGTGGCCCCTTCTCGCATATATTTGCGGATAAAAACAAAGAAGAACAAGCTGTTATCTTTTATATAAAGTACAGCTATTGTGATTTGTGAAACATGTGGGTTTTGCTAAAAAAATCGTCAAGATTCATTCCTATTTCGAATGAATGTTTAAATTTAGATGGCTTCTCGGACCACTTCCAGGTACCACCGGTATTAAGATCCACTAGCTTAAATAGTTAATGTCATTTTCCTCTCACAGTGATTTTAAAAATCGGATATATTGATCAGATCTTCCGTATTAACATATTGTGATAGATGACCATTTCTACATCAAATGATTATATTCCTACAACCTGTAGATTTTTCTGCATAGAGTATTTATTTTCTGAGGACATTTATAGGTATTGGAACAGGCCGATGTTGCAGTTAATTTGTCAATTTGGAGCTTGGTTGTCATACAGGGAGGTTCAAAATCATCATCAGCCTATTTTGTTCCCACTTTTGGGACTCGAGCCTTCATCTCAGAGAGAAAAGTTGGGTCCTAATCCACCACGCAGGCCTAGTGCGGATTGGTGGATAGGTTGGTGGCCAACCCATGTCGAAGTTTTCAGGCCGCCCGAAGGCCTTCGACATAGCCTAACGACTGTTTTCCTAAGGCAAACAATCGGGACCGACGACTTAACGTGCCCTCCGTAGCACAGAAGCGCTCAGTTGAATAATGCCACTAGCGGTCACCCATCCAAGTCCTGACCGCAGTAAGTGTTGCTTAACTTGTTGATCGGTTAAGGTCGCCAAGTCAAGCCTCGCAACGAGCGCTTCAGTCAATTTATTACATGGAGGTTAATTTACCCTTAATTAGTCTGTCCCAAACCGTTTGTGAAAGCCAAATATCTGAGTCATCTAACCTGGTTTGGATATTACAATAAGAATTGTTGGTGATAATGGACAGTAAGAACGAAAGTCAGTTCAACAGAAAGGAATGTTAAGGTTGAGAGGCAGATAATCTTACGTACATTAATTTTGGCTACATAATCTTGAAATTATACAATATTTACATCAGAGTCAAAGTCAAAGTCAAAATCATTTATTCAATTTAGGCATCAAAGACGCACTTATGAACGTCAACTTTTCATTATAATGTACTTTAAAGACTCTACCGCTGCGTTCCAAAATATATAGAACCAACCGAGAAGAAGCGGCAAGAAACTCGGGGCCATTCTTTTTATATGGATGTTTACAATGTTTCTACTTAGGTACTACAAATATTACATTTTATGGGTGGCAGAGAGACAGCTTGCCAGAAGTGTAGTATTCCAAGCATCTTTATCTTCTATATAATGTCGAACTTTATAGTAAGCTTTTTTTATTAAAACGTTTTTTACAGTCAACTTGAATTTGCACTCTGTGAGCTCAGTTATGTGCTTTGGGATTTTATTGTAAAAACGCATACAATTTCCTTGGAATGACTTATTAGTCTTCGCAAGTCTAAAACTAGGTACAGCTATCCTATTTGTATTTCTGGTATTAAAAGTGTGGTGATCACTATTTAACTTATATTTATGTAAATTTTTACGAACATACATTATATTTTCAAATACATATAAGGAAGGCAACGTTAATATATTGATTTCTTTAAATAAATCTCTCAAAGATTCACGGGGACCCATTTCGTATATATCTGTAAGTGAAGCTATTTATTTGTGTTTATAATTCAAGACGAAGGATATCGTTTTCTACTGACTTCAAAAAAGGAGGAGGTACTCAATTCGTTGTTTTTTTCTACCGACTTCCATAAAAGGAGGAGGTAGGTACTCAAGTTTGACTGTTTTTTTATTTTTTATGTTTGTTACCTCATAACTTTCGACTGGATGTACCGACTCTCATTTATTTTTTGTTTGAAAACTGGTGCCTCCCGTGTAGTCCCATTTAAATTATATAAAATTCGTTTTAGTAGTTTTTGAGATACCCTGCAGTAACTGAATAGAATGGAAGTCGGTATTAAAATTTTCAAATTGTACTTGTTTTGTTTTTTTTTATGTTTGTTACCTCATAACTTTCGATAGGGTAAACAGATTCTCAAAACTGTTTTTGTTTGAAAGCTGGTGCTTCCCGTCTGGTCCCATTTCAAACATTACATACATCAACACAAATTTCATCAAATTCGGTCTAGTAGTTTTTGAGTTCCACTACAATAAAATTAAAATGCAAATTGTACTTGTATTATTGACTAGTTGACCCGGGAAACGTCGTTTCGCCTAATGTAAAATTCGTTCAGTCAATTAATATCGTGTTGCAGATTAGCTAAACTTAAGTTATGATTTGATAAAAGTAATACAATGAATACAAAATATGTATTAATCTCATTACTTTAGTAAGATTATAACACAAAAATAAATAAAATAAATATGTACCTATATCTGGAATGATTCAGTGAGACCACTCGATTTGACTTTTTTATGTATAGTAATTAATAGTTATTTGTCATTTGTTGTACATACCTAATTAGGTAATACCTTTAGCTTTTAAATTTATAGAGAAAAACTCCATCCTCGGACGGGATTCGAACCCGCGTCTTCTGACTCTCCGTGTCGGACGCCATTGACCAACTAGGCCACCGAGGTTCTGGTCCGCGCATCGAATTTTAACTCTCTATTTGACTAACCGTCTTGCGGGGACGGAGCGACATCTATTGAACAGTTTAACAGTACCATCCAACCGAAAGAAGCATTATTTAGAAATACTTGAAACTTTCGTATTGACATCGCAGCCCTTGTAATTTTTTTATAGTATTACTTTTTAAAGCACAAACGCCTGCTTTAGCGATCTCAACATTGAAATTTATAGAGAGAAAACCTCCATCCTCGGACGGGATTCGTACCCGCGTCTTCTGACTCTCCGTGTCAGATGCCATTGACCAACTAGGCCACCAAGGTTCTGGTCCGAGCATCGAATTTTAACTCTCTATTTGACTAACCGTCTTGCTAAAGCAGCGTTAGAGCTTTAAAAAGTAATACTATAATAGTAGATTGTATCATAAGGGAGCAAAATAATATTTTTACTGCGAGGGCGCTTTTTTGAATCCAGAGCGAAGTGAGGGATTCTAGAGTAGAATCCCGAGCGTAGCGAGGGATTCTTTAGTAGAATCCTGAACGTAGCGAGGGATTCAAAGTACGTCGCCCGAGCCAAAAATATATTTTGCGCCCGAGTGATACACTCTACTTTTCATCACCCACTATGAGAAAATAAAAGCGCCTCATATTTTATTGTAATATTATTATTTAATAAAACATAGAGTAACAACTAAATTGAAATTAAATAGTATCCTTTATTAAAACAACTAAAAACTTATATTTACATTTGAGACATTTTCGCAATTATAAAAATTTATTGTTACAGTTTTATTAGGAATAGAGATTGTTGTAGATTTTATATTCTGCGTGTTTGAAATGTCCGAATCTGGATAATTTTGAGGAAAATGTGACGGTGAATCTCGTTGTTTGGATGTAGATAGGCGCGGCGACAGTGGTATGGATGGATTAACTGAAGGTTGCAATTTAATGTTTTCCACGATGCGTTCAGATGTTTTCGCCTTGTTCTCAATGGAATCTTCTATATACCCTTCTGCTACAGCACTCGATTTCCATCCTCCATGTCGCTTGAGAACAGTTAAGTCCGCTCCAGTATCTGCCAAAAGGGTAGCAGAAGTACGACGAAAACAATGTCCTGTATACAGTTTGATATCTGGTAACTTCAAATAAGTAGCAATTTCTTGTGGCATGTTAGAAATTTTATTTTTTCCCATCACTTGTTTGAAGCACTTGCCATTTTGATAACGGATGAAAAACCGATTGGTCTTCATAGCAGCAGGACGCAGGTCCAGGTATTTCTGTACAATAGTTTTGTATTCTCCTCGTATTACGAAGGATCGGTCAATTTTGGTTTTTGTATCGGTCAGCTTTACTAACAGTAAATCATCCGAGTGATTTTCGACATCATCAACAGTTATTTTTAAAAGTTCATTGCCACGACAAGCTCCATGTAATCCGAAAATTAAAGCCACCTGTAACAAAACCGAATGTGAAGAAGACAAGTATCTATCAAAGTACAGGTTACAATAAAATGTGCATTTTTATACACTATGATTATATTTTACTAATCCACCGTAAACATAGTTACCTACTTACTTTTACGGCAAGAAAGACTTTGTCGGGTGCCTCATTAAGGAAAGTCTCCACGTTTTTGACTGAGAACACTTTGGATTTTTTAGGTTTAAATCCATCAGACATCCTCTTCAGGTACGCTATTAATTTCGAATATGTGTCCAGTTTTACATCGTTATTAGAACTGACTGTTGATTTTAGCATTGAGTATGTACTCCAAAGAGTATAAGGTTGTTTAGTTTTGGCTAAGTACTGGAAGTAGGCCAAAAACACAGATTCTGAAAAATTCTTGGCGCTTCTTGCATTTCTCCATTCAATAAAATTACCATAGGCTTTCATATATTTCTCCCGGGATTTTGCAGGTAATAGATTATCCATCACATTTCTTGCGTCAGTTCTAATGCTTTCAGGAGTTAATTCTATACTTTCACTGTCACTTGAAGAACTCATTTTTCAAAACAAAACAAAACAATGAATTTCTAACAATCCGTGAAAATTTACGAAAACGCGGGCTGTAGTTCGCGCTTTTTTAATTTGTTTTTTTTTTTTCATTCATCCGGCGGCGTGACTATGGGCCGTCGTACCAGCCAGTCTTTATTCAAACAATATTTGCGTTCGATTTCTTTGGTGCTGAACACTAAGATGTTCCAAATTCAAAAAGTGCGCGGCAAAGATAATTGCGGCGCACTTACAAAGAGGATTAAAAACTCATTACTGCCCGCTAAAACTTTCTTATAGAAAACACCACCTTTGGGTGCACATAAAGGCGAACCAAGTCATCCTTTTCGAATAGATGGGATGAAAAAAAAAATGTAGCTTGATAATTTCCTTACTATACAAAAAAAAATCTGAACGCACGTATACATATTTGACAACCATTATTATATATCAATCCTTTTTCATTACTGACGTTATGCTAAATTTTTAATATCTGTGGATATATCTTGTCGATTCGAAACCATTATATACGTTCTTTAATTTGAGGGGTGAGTGTACAGCCGTGCGTATCTGTAATAATTCGTCGATGCGCTCGTCGACGAGCTCACCGATGTCAAATACTTTATGAGATATCGCCCTTGTAACAAGGTTATTTTCCACCAATGTTTCTTTTCATAACGTCATTTGTTTCACGGATGTTTTCAAAGGTGCAACGATGTTTGCTCTTAGATAATCGCACGGCTGTATTGGCGGGATGAACATTAAATTTTTGACAGTTGGACATTTTGTACTGGATATTTATTTTTCTTTTATTATTTGTTCATCAATTTTCCAATGGTTTTTTCTGCTATCCGGGATGGAGACAAAAACAACAAATCAAAAACCATAAAAATCAGTCCGGCCGTTCTCGAGTTATAAGTGTTAGGACAAACCCGACTTTGTGTTATAGGTATACTAGCTGCTCTCCGCGTTTTCACCCGCGCATCATGATGATGATGATGATGATGATGAATCTTATATAGCCTATGTTACTCAGGGTGAATGTAGCTTCGCAACGGTGAAAGAATTTTTGAAATCGCTCCAGTACTTTTTGAGCCAATTCGTTACAAACACACAATATACAAATATTTCCTCTTTATAATATTAGTATAGATATATAGAAGACTAGAAAACCCTGCGAACTCCGTTTCGCCACCAGATGGCTTCGTTTTATGTAACATTTTGTTTGGCGCCATCTACTTAAAATATTGGTTTGTAGTACATGCTATGTATCAGAGATGGCGCTGTATGTGAGAAAAGATTTTCCCGCTTTTCTTTTTAAATTTTTCCTGAATTTTCTTTACTATAAACCTCACGGAGCCCGAGACCTTTCCAACGAATGCAAAACCGTGGAAATCGGTTCGTGCGTTCTGGAGTTATAGCGTCAGGAAGGAAAACCCGACTTATTTTTATATAGTAGATTTTAGGGTGAAAGAACATTATAGTATTAGGAATAGGAAGAGTAGAATCACTCGCAGTAACATAATGCTAACTTGATGACACGTAGGTATTATCTATGGAAGAGACATAAAAGGAAGAATAGAGAAGAATGAAAGAAAATTAATAATGGAAGAGTTTATATAAATATAGTTACACCAGTGTGGGGTTGTGTAGATACACATCCGATAATTTTTGAGCTCAGTATTGATAACTGTCATATTTTTATTTTGCATCGGCCAATTTTATTAAATATAGTTTTATGGAATATATGCAACACTCACACTACGGAAAGAATAAATTAAAGCGCATAAAATCGTCCGCTCTCCCTTTTAGTTTCTTTATAACCGGGTAAATACGAGTATGTATCTTCTGACACTTGCGACATCAAAACGAGTCTAATGAAACATCATTAATCAAAATGGGTTGAGCCGTAGTAATTACGAGCGTACATAAGAAAGGGCACATAACCCACTTTTTGGGTTTGCCGCAGTCGGGTTAAAATACACTGGTTTTCAAAAATATGCACCACACTTTTAACGTACTCGTATCTTATTTCAAACCTCTAACTTCTATAGTTTAGGCGAAATCGCAATTTTAAAAGTGTGGTATGAACTAAGTTTTTTGCAACTGTACAATAGTTTTGATTTTATGTGTCGCGGTATTACTATGAATTTTACTAGAAAATTATGGTTATTGTAGAACAAAATCTTCATAATTAACGCCTACCTATATAAGTCAATACGGTAAGGTTATAAATGAGTTCGACTCTGCGCTATTAAAACTTGTAAGCTCATTTAGTGCAAGTCGTAACTGCATTCAGGCGTGACGGCAGCTCAGCTCGACCCGTAATTCAAATTTCATTGTAAGGACAATATTCAGTAAAGCAAAGTTAAATTAAAGTCGCATGCGGATTTGGCTGCGGCTACTAAGCTTAAGGCGGGCCATGCCACCTGTGCTCTGGGCCAGCACTGGAAACACAATTTGTGGTGCGCCTTTTGTACTCCTGTTTACTGTTTTGTGCAATTTATTTTACACATTTATCTGGGCGAGTGGGCACTAACGATTTGCATACAATCTGCTTGCATTTTTTATTTTGTATTTTGGTAGAATTATTGTATAATCGTATCTCTATATCAAACATATCATTCACCAGTGGACAAGTATTCCACGAGTTAGATAATGATAAACAAATTTTTTTAGCATTAAAAGTAATCATTCACTGAATAAATAATGCAGCTGTTTTTGTTTAATTAAAAACATAAAAATTATCTATGCTGTCATCTATATCTATAGGTAAGTGTTAAGTTATCTATGCTGTTCGCTTTCTGTACAATCTCTCTGTCCTTTATTTGTCTGCGTGTGCGTGCAATAAATTGATATATTAACAAATTCAATTGTTTTTATGTTCTCTACGAACAGTTTTTGAGTAGCAATCAGAACTGAAATTATTTTTAATATTATTACTGCTACAAAGCAAAGTCACGTTCTTTAATCGTAGGTAATATATAAATAAAAGGCATATTTAGCTACTCGATTCGCGTAAAAGATATCACATTAACGTAAGTATCCGAACAAAGTATCAAATCTTTATCGAAGAACGTAATCAACATCGTGAGGAAAAATATTTTCTCCAACGTAACTGAGACAAGAACAAGAGGGGCGAGCGTCGACGCGAGAAATTCCTTGTCAACTTTCTCCAGCTTAAAGGTGTGTAAATAAAGGAGTGTGAAACAATGGGAGGAGAGTAAACAAGGTCATAAAGCACGTCAGCCAGGCCTATATATAATCAGCTTAGTGATAAATTGGCAAACAGCACGCGAGGGACACAGCTGTTTCCGTAGTTCCTGTCTGTGATCGCTGCTCGAATGCTCGCCCCACTATTGCACAGTTGTCACCGTGATAAAGTAATTGCTTTCGTACCTACTTACTTTTACCTTTAAACTACTTTAAACATTTAATACGTTTTGTTCAAAGCTTCTGTCTCTTGATTACTAGCAGTCTGACGCCTGCTTTTCTTGGGAATTCTCGTTGCTATGTAATTCCTAGTTCGCTACGCCGGATATTGTCTCAGTTTCTATAGAGATTCTATAGAGATGAGATGAGATGAGATGAGATGAGATGAGATGAGATGAGATGAGATGAGATGAGATGAGATGAAATTGTTTATTCTGTATAGGCCTACGGGGGCACTTACAAATTGTCATATTATTTCTTAAATCGACAACCGGATCGGACGCGACCACGACTGAGAAGATCCGGCAAGAAACTCAGGGGGCTTGTCTTTTTACATTTTTTTAATAATAATAATAAATAGTAAACGTTTGACCTATATTCAAAATAAATATATTACAAAAAAACAATTCTTAAAATATAAAAATCAATCGCGAGTACTTGACGAGAAGAATTCAAACTCGTACTTAACCATTATTACACGCCATAACGGGAGGAAACACATCGGCAGACCTATTACGTATCTCAGTTGCTAACAAATGTTGATTAAAATCTAAAATAATGGCGGCTCTATATGATGTATAAACATGTCCCTTTTGTCATCTCCAGTCATCAACTTACTAACATTTTGGCTTACTGGAGTTGTCAAAACTGACATAGAGCCTCCACTTTTCAAGATTGCAATCAACATTTGTTAGCAACTGTGATACGTAATAGCCTTGCCGGTGACAACCACTGTTGGGTCTCGTCCCGCCAAATAAATTTCATCTGATCTGATATTTCATGATCAACATTTCAATAAACAAGCAAACTTATTTCAGGATTCATAGAAAGAAACTCTTTAATGGACTATAACTGTTTTACGTGCTTATTTTTGTTTGCTCTCGATGTCGCAATAATGATAAAAGTCTTTTACATTATGTACTATTATTACTTCAAAAAACTACATTATAAACAAAGTTTAAGAGCATGAAGTGAATAGTTAGATTTTCGCTCAGCTGATGTTGTGATTTGTATGAATAAAATGTATGAATAAACATTTTCTTTTTAATTTAATATATCCATTTATGTCCAATATGATACATATTCCCTGGGACAAATTGTAATTGTTGAGTTAGTAGCTACTACTTTTCTAATGAAAGTAAGTTATAGTGATATTTTATCCATAAGATAAGACGAAGCATCCATAAGAACCTCACAGTGTACATAGTAGTTAGTAATAAACAAACTAATAAATTATCTAAAGTAATAATACATTCTTCTTTCCATCTATATTTATGCTTGTATTATGTTTCGTGTTACTGAACACAATTCAAAAAGGATCAAGAACTTTTTATTTGCACAAAGATAAGATAAAAAAAAATCTTCCTACAAGTAGGTGCAATGGAAATTATTTTCGCTAAACGCTATTTCTTCCAGCCGTGCGATTCTCTAAGAGCAAACATTGTTGCATCTTTAACAACATCCGTGAAATAAATGACGATATGACAAGAAACGTTAGAAAAGCAACCTTATGTGTCTCAAAGTATTTGACATCGGTGAACTCGTCGACGAATCATTACAGAATCGCACGGAAGATTACATTTGGATGGATGGCACAACATAAAAAAATTTCCTTCAATAATAATTATAAAGCTGTGAGAATTGTATTTATAATATGCAATAATAACAATAAATTGGATAAACCATGCCATTACAACATTTTTATATTTACTAACATGTTAAATTACACAACAAATTATTGTTTATATTACAAAAACAGGCAACGGATTGTGAATTATTGTGAGGAAAGTTGAAGAAGCAGAGATAGAGAATTTAACTCGAGTTTTGAATGAGCTTCTCAATGATTTGGCGCATCTATTTCAGATTCCAGAGTGGTAAGCCATACCAGAGATGCACTGTATGAACACCACGAATAGGCTCATAGACAGAGAGTTTTGTATATTGGGGATTGAGCAGTACGTTTTCTAAGGACCTAAGATACAAAAGGAAGGATTGCGAAAATAGAATGACTCTGTTAAATACAGGGGAGTAGAAATGTACAACAGTATTCTGTAGAGAAAATATATGATGTGATGTGATATGATATGATACGATGATTCACGTATGTTATGTGATAAATATAAGCATAATAGTCACTAAAATGGCGGGAATTAAATTCGAGTCTAACTTAACAGTGCAGTGACACTTTTACGTATTATCGTTTTAACAAGTGTTTTTAGTTTAGTTTAGTGTAACGCTTTAGTTATTTTGTTGCCAGTAGCAAATCAAAGTCAAAGTCAAAGTCAAAATCATTTATTCAATTTAGGCATCAAAGACGCACTTATGAACGTCAATTTTTCATTATAATGTACTTTAAAGACTACCGCCGCGTTCCAAAATATATAGAGCCTACCGAGAAGAAGCGGCAAGAAACTCGGGGCCATTCTTTTTATATAAATGTTTTTACAATGTTTTTACTTAGGTACTACAAATATTAGCTCCAGTGTGTTGCCTTACAAAAGAGAACATAATAATGGTATCAGTAGGGCAAGACACGCTACACTTTGACATCTTAGTACACGAGTAGATAGATCCTGGAGTGATCAGTCCCAAGCTGTATTATCCTCCAAGTAATCCGAAATTTTGTAATAACCTTTTTGACAGAGTTTAGTTTTAATAGTAATTTTAAACTTATTAATAGGCAAATCTCGGATAACATTGGGAACTTTATTATAGAATCGTATACATTGTCCCATAAAAGAATGACTTATTCTGTGGAGACGCGTTACATGTACGGATAGCTTAAATAGAAATATAGAAATAAACGCTTACCTGTGAAGGAGATGAGTAGTTGCAGTAATGCTGATGCTATTGCCACTCCAAAGAGGCTGTGCATTGTCTATGTAACAATCTCTTTCTGACTCCTCATTGGAAATTCTTTATGGCATTCTGTCGCAGATTTTCATATTTGTTCATTAATTAATAATATTTTTTAATAAAAATGTGCATAAAAACGCAAACTTTTTTGTCAACATCTCAACATTTTTGGTCGTTGTTTTTTATTCCGCTTCATTTTTGACTGCTATCTGTAACAAACAATTGTACTTGATTAGCTTTCATCATAATAGAAAATTTCCTTTACTATCTCACAAAGCAGGTTTACCTAAGTTAAAATATTATGGTTTACTTAATCAATAAGAACCTTTGTAGAGAGAAAATAAACAGATTTTATTTTTATATTTATTATATTATAAAATAATAGGAAACCCAACTATATAGATGATGGGTCTCTTTTGCAAGATACTCTTCTGTCTTGGTTGATACCACATTAGTGTCCAGACATTCTGCATCTAAGCAATAATGTGAAAGCATTACTTTTGTTATGCCGCAACAACAATTTGGCAATATTTGCACGAATATTGTGTTGTAACCAATACGAGTGATTCGGTATTCGATGACAGTTACAAATCAAAGTTAGATCCAATCATTCCCCAACGCTGATCCACACACGGCACACTGGTGCCCATTGCTAAGCCTCATCAGGTCAATTTTTGTAACACAATCAAAGGAGAGGTGAATGAAGGAGGAATGCAGAGTCATTAGGATCAAGGTGAATTCCTGATTTACACATGGGTCAGTCGAGTCAGAGCATGCTTTTTATGTGCGCAGGAAGTTCATTTGCCGGCCGCTATTATAACGATAACGGCAAATGGTCTAACGAAAATGTAATTATCTTCCTAGAAACCATACTCGTATATTGGGTTAGAGATAAACGTGAAGATGTGTTGGATATAATAATTTAAATAATATTTAGTCAACGTTATAATTAAAAACGAATGCTACGACTTATGTACTATACTTATGTACTTATATATACTCATTTTATTCTCTAGATCTTGGACTGAGTTTGCAGTAATTTTAAGCAGAACCTGGATAGACTAGACTAACCTACCCGATGAAACACTGAAAAGTGACCACTTTCACTTAAATATGTGCATTCTAGGGGGCGTCGTCAGAACGAAATAAAACCATTCAAAGTTAGATACCAAAATATTTAAACTATGATATTCCCGCTAACATGTTCTAGTATGTTTTATAAGAGAGGAGTAATTTAAAAGCCTCTAAACTCAACCCGTCACCACCAGAAAATGGGGCGTAACAAAAACCGAACGATTGTTTTAAACATGCCTATTCGTGTTCAAGTGGTTACTTTAGCAACTGATAATGTACATTTGATATGTCGCCGAGCAACGTTTGTTCGTACAGTGTAAATAAGCGTGAAGCAGTGCCACGTCACGCGAAGTGGTCGTTAACCCTGCTACGGCCGGTGTGCTAATGGAGAGTAGATGGTGTCATTGAAACCGCAACCTAACCACTTGGGTCCCGAATGTAAGGAAAGATAATTAGCTGACAGAGTTATGTTATAACTATTTAAGCTGGCGTGTTTTCTTTTGTGTTAAGTTGCCACCTTTTTGTAATATAAAGTTTTATAGTAAATAATAGTCACATTTTTTTTACCGGCAGAGGCTGGTTGAATTAAAGATTAAAAATCTCTGGTTTTTTAGTAATTTTAACACGTCCAGTGCCTAGAACTTTCGGTGTCTTTCCAAACAACACATAAAAGTTCAGATAAAAAATACTACACTTGAACAGTTTGACCAACTAAAAGCAAGCGTATGCCGGTGGAGTGCATTTGATCTGATAAAATGGGGTAACAAACCAAAGGAATAAAAGTGTGTATACATTTAGGTGTACGCGCAACATGGCATAGCACTTTTTTTGTACGTACACATGGTGTACGCGCGACACGCGACGAGTCAAGTGTCGATAAGGGACAGTGATACACCTAATAGTAAGAAATATGCCTGCCTGTCAGTTGCAGTACGACTCATTTTAAGATTACGCATTAGCACTGCACGATCGCGAGACGTATCTGGTTTATTAGCCAAATAATTTCTATGAGATTGCTATCATACAGAGAGCGGTCAACACGTTCACACGGTAAGTTTTGCGTTTGTTGTGTTGTATTACTTTAGATAGATATACCCACAGTCTACCCATATAACAGTTTACCGACGTGGTCAGAACGTCCTGTTTGATATATGTAACGTAATACAATACAACAAACGCAAAACTTACCGCGTGAATGCGTGACCGCTCTCTGTCTGATATATTTCGATCACCCTAAAGTCATACAAATCATATATATATTCCAGACTAAATAAATGCCCAACAAATATTTTTTCAAGGCCCATAGTGTTCAGAATAAGGGTTCAACACTTAGATATAGATCTTTACTATAAATTTAATGTGAACTATTACAATTTTATTATCAATATGCGTGGTAATGAATAATGATGATAATGAATCAAATTATAGCCTAAGTATAGGAATAATGTAGCGTTCTACTGCTGATAGTTTTTGTTTGGTTAAGTAGTTTTTGAGGTAATCCATTACACACAAATAATCAAATCATTCCTCTTTATTTTTAGTTGAGAAAATGTTGGCTCTGAAAATTAGCAATTAATGGTACGATTTTCTTGGTACAAGAATTAAACTTGTCGTTTCAATCGCACCATAAAAAAATAAAGTGAAAATATTAACTTTTGCTAAATGTTTATATATCAGCGTAGGTATACGGTACAATAAAAAAAACATTTTAAAATGCTTATCGTATCTCTCTCTGATTGTTCCGGGTAATCTGCGAAACGGCTGGATCGAGTACAACGGGCAGATAGCTGAAGTAACATTTATTTTAAGCAAGGATGAGTGAAGTGAATGTGCGGACGAAGCTAGCGTATTAAACAAATGTTAAGGCATACACTAATTATAAATATATACAAGGAATAACGAGCTATGGAGAGGGCTATGCTCGGGATTTCTCTACGTGATCGAATCAGAAATGAGGAGATCCGTAGAAGAACAAAAGTCACCGACATAGCTCAGAAGATTAGCCAGTTAAAGTGGCAGTGGGCAGGGCACATAGCAAGAAGAAGAGATGACCGGTGGGGCCGGAAGGTTCTGGAGTGGAGACCACGGACCGGCAAGCGCAGCGTAAGTTGGACAGACGACTAAATAAAGGTAGCAAGACGACGTTGGATGCAGGCCGCTTCCATCCGGTCCTTTTGGAAAATTATGGGGGAGGCATTTGTTCAGCAGTGGAAGTTCCACGGCTCAGATGATGACTAGGAATAAGACTATTATTATTAGTATTTATATTACTACATTTATTCAATTCACTATAAATTTTTCACGGATTTGCTATCCGGTCCTTTAAAAAGACATAAGTGGGTCTATAGCTAACACTTAGAGGCCTGTTTTGTTTATATACACAAGTATACAAACACATAATTTGCGATGATGGTCACATGGATTATCTATTATAAAAATGGATAAAATGGCAAGGCTTTTGATATGAACTTATAAGTGATAAGGGAGATAGACGGCTATGGACGATGGCCGTTAGTGTAGATGGCTAAAGAGTGTCGAGATATGTGTTACGGTTTCAGTAAAGCGCTTCTTCTGACGTCATGTCCCTTAACAACACCCTTGGAGCTTTTTGTTACTTGCTTTTGCGTTGGCGCTCTCAGACGGCCAGTTAAGGCAAGTCTAGGGTCAGGGGTCTCATTTAGCCCCAAGGAGAACCGGATTTGACGGTGCAGCTACTCACCGACGGCTCACCACAAAGCCGCCCCTGCGAATTTTTATTATTACTGTTAATATAAACTAGACTGAAGCAGGCACGTAATAAACAGAGATGACATCAAACTGACTTGTTTTTTTTAATTCTTTGCATAAAAGCCCTGAATGAAACAAGCGCTGTAAAGTGGAATGTCAGGGAGAAATATTTTTGAAAAGGTCCGCTTTTTCAAAGCCACGTCGTCGTCGTATTGAATGCGTTTTAATGAAAAAACATGCGCCGATTCGCAAAAGTCAAGGGAATTAAAACCTCTGCGCGGTGCTCGGTACTCGAATGCACCGCTCGGAATTTTCATTTGTCCGAATATTATTTCCACGGGGAATTTTGCCGGCACTATTTTGTTAAAATTTATAGCCTACCAGGTTTTTTTTCGTTTGATTAATGATTGGATTAGTTTGAGCTTGTGTAGTGTCCGATATTTTTCAATGTATCATACTGAAGCTATTGCTGTTTGTTACTATTTTAAGTAGATGGTAAAGTAAAAGTAAAGTAAAGTAAAAAAGCCTTTATTCAACTACAAGATTATTATTACATTGCATTAGTATCTATTTGTTATTATCACACATTTCACTTTTCTTTATGTCTCATGTCCCAAATATGTATTAATTAAATTTAAAGGATATTATAAGATGTTAATGAGAGCATGTCAAAATTAAATTTTTATGTCAATATATTATGCGATTTATCTTGTCAGGTCAGTGTGTTGTATAGTCGTAGTTGTCGCCTCTTTGGCGTAGGCCTCCCCCAGTCTAGTCCAGATTTTTCGGTTTCGAGCAATTCTCATCCATTCTGCTCCATGTCTTTGAGTAAAAGTATCTTCCCATCTTCTGTGTGGTCTTCCTCTCTTTCTTCTGTCTGCTCTGGGAACCCATTCCATTACTTTCCTCGTCCAACGATCGTAGTTCATCCTGCAGATGTGGCCAGCCCAGCTCCATTTTAAAGTTCTTATTGTTGTTATGATGTCCCTTATTTTAGTTTTCTTTCTTACGTCTTCGTTACGCATTTTGTCTGAGAGTCTTATGCCCAGCATACTTCTCTCCATTTTCGTTTGACAAATCCGAAGTCTGTTTTCATCGTCCTTTCGTAGGGCCCAAGTCTGGCAGCCATATATAAGGCTGGGTAGAATAGCTACCTCGTATAGTCTTCTTTTTATTCTCATATGAATTGTCTTGTTTTTCATAATCTCCTTCAAGCTCCAATATTTTTTCCACGCTAGTCCTATTCTTCTTCCTATTTCTTTCTCCGTGAGGTCGTCAAATGATATTGATTGTCCTAAATATATGTATTCGTCCACATATTCGATTAGTTTGTCTTCTACCGTCACTTGTTCCTTCGTTGCATTAGTCATTATTTTTGTTTTAGAAGCGTTTAGCGCTAGTCCTACTTTTTTGCTTTCTCTAGCTATGTCATCAAGCATCTGTTCGAGAATTTGTGCGGAATCTGCGAATATTACGATATCGTCTGCGAATCTTAGATGACTAAGATACTCTCCGTTAATATTAATTCCCATATTGTTCCATTCTATGTTTCTGAATATCATTTCAAGTACGGCGCAGAAGATTTTTGGGGACATAGGATCTCCCTGCCTTACTCCTTTCCTTATTTGAAATTCTTCGCCTTCTCTCTCCATTCTGATCCTTGATGAGCTTTTTGAGTAGATGTTGTATAGTATGGTTATGTATTCTTCTTCGACACCTTGTTGCTGGAGTGCTTTCCAGATTGCAGAGTGTTCCAGAGAATCAAACGCTTTGGTGAAGTCGATGAATCCAATGTAGAGGGTTTTGTTATATTCCTTGCACCTGTTGACTATAGTGCCCACTACTTGGATATGATCGTTTGTTGAAAAACTTTTCCGGAATCCTGCTTGTTCTGGTGGTTGGTTTTCGTCTAGAGTAGTTGTGATGCGGTTTAAAATAATTTTTGAGAATATTTTGTATATGTTTGACATCAAGCTTATAGGTCTGTAATTTCCTAAGTCACTTCTATCTCCTTTCTTGTGTAGCAAAATAGTTGTCGACTTACTCCACTCTTCCGGGGTGCTGCCGTTCCTCAGTACGTTGTCAAAGATCTGTTTTAGCGGTAAGAGTAGTGGATCAATGAGTGATTTTATAAATTCATTGGTTATCTGATCGTCTCCAGGAGCTTTGGCGTCTTTTTGTGTTCTTACTGCATGCATAATTTCGCTCACTAATATATCGGGTAATGTCGATTCTAAGTTATTCATGTCAAGATTGTGTAATGTCAAATTTTAATTATGATTTGGATTTGATGTCGTGTTGTATTCAATGTGGTCGTTGTTAATGTCTTTATCATATAATGATTCTGGGTTTGATGTCAAATTAAATGTAGGATTATTTGAAAGGTCAGAAGAATAGAGTTCTTGGTAGAACTTTCTAGCTTCTTCTAGTATATCCGGTCGCATATTCACCAGTTTTTTGTTTTTTGTATTCAAGTTAGCTGTCCATTCTGTTTTCTTGTTTAGTTCCTTGAATGCCTTCTTTACTGCTCCGTTTTTCTTTACATGTCTTTCCAATGTTTCTTGTCTATATTGTTTTGTATCTTTTTTTATTTGTCTGTTGATTTCCTTGCTTATTCTGGTGATTTCTTGTCTAACTTCTCGTGTCTTTGTTTGTTCGTAAAGCATTTTTCTTTCTTGTAGTAGTTTTTCTGTAACTTCGCTTAATTCTTTTTTCCTTTGTGGTGTAGGTAGGGATATTTCCTTTATAAAAGATGATAATTTCGTTTGTAGGTTGTGATATTGCGTATTTATATCTTCTTTTGAGTCTATTGCCTTTTGGAGTTGACCTTGTAACTTTTCTTTAACAGATTCTGAGAACTCGGGGACTTTTCTTACTATCTGCGTCGATTTTTTGATATTTCGTCTTGTATTTTTAGTGTTTATTCCGCATCTGACTAGTCTATGGTCTGTGAAGAAATTCGGTCGTACCACGTCAAAGTTTTTTATGTGCTTAGGTTTGTTAGTCATAATATAGTCAATTTCGTTAAAGTGCTTGTTATTTGGTGTCTTCCAAGTCCATGTTCTGTGTTTTTTCCGTTTGTACAGTGTGTTAGCAATTTTCAAGTTGTGTTCCAGAGCGAACTGCACTAGCCTCTTCCCGTGGTGGCTTCTCTTTCCTTGTGAAAACTTCCCAAATACAGCTTCTTCTCCTTGTCGCATTTTTCCTATTTGAGCATTGAAGTCCCCCATTACTATTAGGTTGTCTGATCTAGCTGAAATCACTGCTTTTTCAACTAATTCGTAAAATGCTTCTAAAACTTCTTGCTTTGTCTTTTTTGATTCAGTGGGGGCGTAGGCTAATACTATGGTCCATGCGTTGGAATTTTCGAACTGTATCTCCAGGGCAACGACTCGATCGGAGTAGGTTTCAAATTTCAGGATGTTATTTTTTAAATGCTTCTTTATTAGAAATCCTACACCGCGTTGACTCTTTGTCGCATAGCTATGCAGAAGTATAAAATCTGTATATTCGGCAATTGTTTCTTTTTCTCTTCTAATTTCACACATTCCAAGGATGTCCCATTTAACTTTGTCAATTCCGTGAGTTAGTTCTGTGAGTCTGCTTTCTTCTAGAAGTGTTTGAACGTTTAAACTTGCTATGTGTAGTGTTTTTGTCGCTTTTACGTTTGTGTTTGTGCTTGTGTCTTTTTTACTGGGGGGTAGTTAAGTAGATGGTGTTACTTGGTAAATAGATGATGTTTCGGATCATGTTATATTCTTTTTAACCGACTTCAAAAAAGGAGGAGGATTAAAGGGAAAAATATATTCGATTGTATGTATTTTTTGCGTATGTTAGCCGATTTTTTCCCTATTTGTGGGACCGCTTCTTGAAATTATTTTTTGTTTGGGAGCGTATACTTTAGAGATGATACCATTTAAATTTCATCAGATTTGGTCGAGTAGTTTTTGAGTTACACTCCAATAACTATCTATATATATATATAAAGTGTTACACCTATCTTCATGATATTATCATTGACGATCAATAACAATCAATCCCGTAAGTAGCAAGGGTCACTATAAATGGCAAAAAAAATTTTTTTAAACCAACATTATCACCAAAAGTGCGAAATAACTTGTCGAAGTCGGTACAATGCGCATAATATTGTTATAATAGGTACTTTTGAACTATCATGGTACCGACTTTAACAAGTTATTTCGCACTTACTGATGTTGAAGTCGTTTCCATTTTTTTGTACAAAAAATTTATACCGAAATCGTAAATGTGGGATGGTTACTTTTTTGGATGGATGTAGCTAGTGGGCGCAGCCACTTAGACTTTATTCTACTCTACATTTATTACATATATAAATGGTATCGTATGATATGTAATGGTTTGGCAAATATTATATTCAGCAGTAATTATTCCATATCGATACTCAACTGTTGTAAAGTCACACATAGGCATTAGTGTATAAATATGTCGCTATATCTAAGAGATACAGAGGGGTATTAAAACTTTTAACATGTGTATCTTTGTATCTGTTTATAGGATTGTAGCATCCAAACGGGAGAACTGATTTGGATTCAGTTTTCATTTAAATGTGACGCGGTTCCTCATGGGTAGTGCCTTTTACTTGATACTGCAGTATCACCTGGAATCTGCAGTGAACTCAACTTCTCATCTACTTAGCAGAAGTATTTGAGCTCATTGGAATGATTACAATCAATAGGTTAAAATGGTCCGGGTTTTTTAAATTTTGTGTTTTTTTATATTATTAATTTATACGTGTATTTTATGAACAGTTCCATATTCTCCTACATGTACACTGCAAAACATGCCTGCTTGACTCCTATAACATGGAATCAACTATAACTTAGTATCTTGCACAAAGGTTAAGTATTGCAATTATTCTACATGGCAGCGCTGCTAGTATTTTGGAAGCGCTACCAGCTGCCGTGCGATTCTCTAAGAGCAAACATCGTTGCATCTTTGACAACATCCGTGAAACAAATGACGAGATGACAAGAAACGTTGGAAAAACAACCTTGTGTACATGGGTGATACCTCATAAAGTATTTGATATCGGTGAGCTCGTCGACGAGCGCATCGACGAATCATTAGAGAATCGCACGGCTGATCTGTTAGAGTTGAGCTGTATTGTTAAATAAATATAAAAATTATGATAAGCACATGTTTAGTACTTATTATAAAAAGCGGTTAAGATTATCATAAAAGTGATCTGATGGATGAGTGTGAGTTATAAAATTATTTAGTGGAGCAGGTATTAATGTTTAAAAGTTAAATTTACCCCTAATAGGGGTAAATTTAAAGGAGCTTTCATCTCCGCTTTCATGTCATCCAAAAACTAAGCACTTTAAAAGACTTCTAAAATAGGAGGTGTTTGTTAAATTGACATTTTTTTTTATTTTTTGTTACCTGGTCATCTTCACTTATAAATAATTTTTCGTTTGATAGGTGGAACTCCAAAGAGGGTTTAGAAAATTTATTGATTCAGGCGTTACTTTGCGGAAATCCATTATCAAAAAACGTTTTCAGCGGAAGTGTCACTAAATATTTTTTAATATCGTTTTTTTTTTCCAAAGAGGGGGTCTTCAAACTATCTTGAATTTAATTAAACTTCTTTACATTACATTCATTTCTTTAGTACACATTTTTAAGTTATACGCAATAATATGAAAGAAGATTTGTTTATCATAAAACATTTTTTAACTGATAAATATCGTTTGTTTCCGAGTATAATATCACAACATTCAAGAGAACACACATTATATAGGGTGTTTGGTAGAGGGTCCGACAAACCAAATGAGCGTGTTCGGGGGCCCACATGGAGAATACCAGTTGGCCCAAAAAATCCCCGACCGCGAATATTTTTTATTTTTTTTAGTGAATTAGTTTTTTGAGAATAAGTGATAAATAGAGAAGTTTTAAACGCATATTACGAGTACCTCCAGAATTGCTAGTAGTTTTTTTTTGATCACTGTGAAAGTAGAACTATGAGGTAAAATTTATTAAATTTTTTCACTCTATGAGCTCTAAATCAGTTAGTTAGCTCTGTTTTGTATCCAATTTTGCTTTGCGTGGCCCGAAGGTGTTTTAGGGACCAAATTCAACTAAAAAAATCCGGTCTAAAAAAGATTTTACAAATGTTATGGTAAATAGGTACAATTTCGGAGAAAACGGGAAAATTCACAAAAAAAAGTAAAAAAAAATTGGGGTGTCGGGGATTTTTTTGGCCAACTAGTATTCTCCAAGTGGGCCCCCGAATACGTTCATTTGGTTTGCCGGACCCTCTACCAAACACCCTGTATAATTAAAAGCGATTCTGTTTATAATGTAATTTCACGTCATTTGATTATTATAATATTACTAGCGACTTGTTCGCGTAGTAGGCTCGGCCTTCGGCCTCGCCATAAACCCCCATCTTTTCTTATTTTTTATTTCATAAGAAACTTCTCCTGACAATAAATAACACAACAAAAAAATAATTTGCGAGATTGTTCCATCCCTTCTCAAAGTATAGCGTGACCAGGAGAAATAGGGGTTCATTTTTATATACATATATAGGTTTTAGACACTTTCTCCTTTTCGGGCCTACGCCGTAGTCACGTCTTTTGATAGGCATTTCTGTAGCCACAAACGACACTAAGATGCCCTTTCATGCATTATTTTGCTAACGTCTTGTACAATTTTTGTATCCTCCATTAATTATGGAAATTACTGATACGACTATATTCACGATAAAATACTATATCATATGAACAAAGTACAAGTACAAGTTTATTAATTTAAAATATCGTTAAAATTGCATTAAGTATACATAAAATCAAATGCCCTGCCGTGTAAAGGTGAAAGAACCATGAACAGAATGGAGCACAGGATATTACTATAGCGAGTATAGGAGCCAGGTTCTTAAATTTATTATGCAGTTGTGCTATAACTTTAGAGAACTTTCCTCTTTAGCCTTAAGAGTGCACATGAAATGTGGTACTTTCATCATTTGGTTCGAGTTCTGGACTCAGCTTAATTATTATGGCGCTATTAAGCTACACATGAACTATTATTGTTACTATGCAGTGAACAAGAGTATTAAAAGTTCACGTTTCGTGTTCGACGTTATACATTTGTTTTGCCGATTAGGTTAAGGTACATACTTTACGTACATCAATGAAGTTCAACTTAAAAGCAGAACTTTCTTGTGCCGCACTAAGCTTTATGTTAAATAACTAAAGAATTTTTTCACGTGCACAAATTTTTCACACGTACTCTAAGATTGAAAATTGTACAATACAAATTAAGTTAACATAATACATACTTGATATTTGTTGATGTGGATCGGTGCCGTACTCGAAGTCTCGTCACTAACTCATATATTTAAAAATTATTATATAATCATTCCATTAAAATTCATCAGTTTCAATACTCAACACTTCTGATTTTACGAAAATATGCCCAAAACTACAATGGCGATATGAAATTGTATGGTGACGTATAGAATTTCGTAAGTTATCGAAAAGTTCCCGCCATTCCGAGCGAGGCCCGAGCTCTGGAACTGACTTCACGCGGGCAAATGCGCGGTGCGACTGAAGGCTTGTTTCACACCAGCCTATACGTGCCCACTCGCCTACCTTACAAGTTTTCCATTCATGGAACCATTGCAAAACGTGTTAACTCCATATCTACGGCACACAAATATCATCTCTATTACTAAAATGCCTAAGGAGACAATGCGACGTACTTAAACAGCCTTCCGGCATTTGTAGTCATCGAATGTTACAGAGCACTTTGGCTTGGAATCAAAATGGCGTAAGCTAGAGCTAAAGGTCAGTGAACATTTAACAATGATACCTGCGCTATACGGACGAGTATTGCGTTCTAAAAAAGGCGTGAAAACCACGCGACTCGCTGGAAAGCGCGTGAATTTTTCCTTGTGAGATAGAGATAGATATTGGTTTTCGTGATAAAGGGAACGGCCTACACGATAAGAATGGGGGGGATGATCTTAAAATGTTCTAAGAATCTGTGCAAAGATAAAGATATAAGTCTTATAATGATTATAGCCACTGTCCGATTTACAGAAACCAAACTAGAAAGATACAGTGCATGATTGCAGCCTAAATGCAGGAGCTTGTAACTGCATAAGCTCATTCATAAAACATTAGAACAGGAAGCAGCCTCTCAAAGGACCTAACTCCAAGTAAATGTTGTTTATTTTGTTAGGGAAGAAAGCCTGTACACAACGGGAACGCCACATGTCAGAGCATGAATAAAAGAAGAGCTATGTTTCAGACTTTCAAAAGTTTTACCAGTATTTTTCAAAGCTACACACACCTACATATTTCATGACGGAACTTGGTAGTTAGCTGGAACTTGTATCAATGGTGTGTATTATGTGTCTTCTTTGAGTTGATTTATTATATTTATAGACTACAACTTTATCGTAATAACTGCATATTAAGGTGTTTAAAGATCTATTACGATGGCTATATATATCGCAAAATTATAATTAATATTACGTGACTAAAATATACATGTTTCGATCACAATCGATTGTTGCTTTTAAAAGTATTTGAAAGGTAATTTATAATATATAATAATAAGCATTTGTTTGTATAGAACAAATAAGTTTAGGTTTCATTTTGTCTTACTTAAATAATTAAATAAATATGACTTAGGTAAGTACTAGTAAAGCAGTTACTATAAAAATATGTTATAATATGTAATACGAGTATAATATAAAATCTAAACTGTTGTTTTCCAGAGAAAGTTTGTGATACATACCACTTGTAATATATGCGCGATGCAGTATTTACTTCGAAATGGTAATTAAAATTTGATGCTTGCGTTCTATGTTTATATATATTTTAAACTTACTTACATAATTATCTGGTATCCGATTGATACTGATATTTGACATTCCTGTTTAGCTAGATGACAATACAACAATAATATGGAAGAGTCTGCAAAAGGCACCAAATGGTAGGTAATCATATAAACTTTGTAACTGTATAACATTATAATCTTCAAATAAAATCTAACTCATACTGAGTGCCAATGAAAAATGGCTTAAAAGTTGCCTTAGCAAAAAATTACAAATAAATACTTTAACTTGAAGCATAAAGATAGTGAAAACCTATTAAAACAATCCGTAGTGTAATAATATAATAAATAGTGTAAATAATTCCAGTAGAAATTCAGTTGAAAACTGTATCGTGAAAAATATGAACTACGATTTTTGGAGCTAATTACGGTAAACAATTGGAACACAACATTCGCTGCTACCACAACATTTTTCATTGGGTTCAAAGTGCGCGGGCGTGGCGGTTGTAAATAAAAGCAGCCATTAACGAATGTGCTAACATATTGTCGTTAGTGGCCGCTGTCCAGTTAGCCCAAATAATATACTAAAGCGATTTATGTCTCTTGTGTTTGACCCTAAATTTACGCAATAAATTACGGTTTACTTTGTCGTTTATGAGGGCGGTTGCAGACATAACCGAGCGCGGAACATGTGTAACAGATTGTGGCAATAAGGGAAATTGTCTTTTTTATGAACGGCCGTCGAGAACGTAAAGTATTCAGGCGAGGAACGTGGTTTGGCAAACCTGACGCTTGAGCGAGTGAGCTCTAAGTTACGGCCTCATAATCTTTATGACTTTGAAATGGTTTAATCTGAGACTAAAAATTATATAAAAATAATACTTTATCCCTTACGTTCTCATAGCTGAAGTATGTAATTTTTCTCGGCAAGAACAAAATAGACTATAATCTATTTTACCAGGCCTCCCCTGTGGTTTCGCGGACTCGTGGCCAGTCTTAGTGTCAAAGTTTTCAGACTGAACGAAGCCCTAGTATCGATCAATGAATATTGATATAAAATATGGCAACAACAGAGGCTGACTATGTGACATGCCCTCGGAAGCCCGCCAGCACTAAGCTGAACATACCACAATCCCATCCAAGTAATATAAGTAACAATGATTGCTTATCCTAATTGAAGTAAAAATTACTATAATAAATTGGTAAACGTTTATTGTTAATTTCCATGTGAATAATTTCATCATCCTCTTGAGCTGGAAGTCGTTCAGTATTGAACATAGAGCTCCCCCTGCAATGGCAAATTGAATCATCTACATAAGTGTAAATAATTGATTAAACAATAATAACTAATTAGCTTGTTTTACATAAGTTTAACTAAGAGATCAGATAATAATTTATGATGCATTTATAATTCTTCTATGAGCTGTCCCTATCAGCTTCCCATTGTCTACGGTGTTTCTCTTAACCACCTCACTGGACACAATCTTAAAACTATCTCCTCCATGTACTATAAACAGAGCATTGTTTTTCTTTTAAGAAACTTTTATGGCATAAATTCACACAGTACAATATAAACAAGACACGGTAAAGTAAGTATCTATATCTTTTAGTAACTTCATAACTCGTAGAGCTAACAATGCATTTTTAAGTTTTAAAACAAAAGTTTAATTTATGTATTTAGCTTATATATTATTATAAGTTAAAAATGTAAAAGATTAAAATTAGTTTTACTTTCTATTATAAAGTTGGTCTTATGACACGGACACTTAGTACACTTGTACTGCCGTGCAATTCTCTAAGACCAAACATCGTCACATCTTTGACAACATCCGTGAAACAAATGACGGGATGACAAGAAACGTTGGAAAAACAACCTTATGTACAAGGGCGATATCTCATAAAGTATATGACATCGGTGAGCAATCATTAGAGAATCGCACGGCAGTTTACATAAGTAACTGTATACTAGCTATACACAGCTGTGGATTGACATGGTGGTCAATACATTTTATTATTGTATGTGAGACATAATATATAACATTTGAGAGTAAAGCAAGTGCGGAATCTGCGGGTAGAATATGAATAAGTAAGTAAACAGACAAAACGATATTATCTCAGAGGTTAATGCCTATAAAATTAACTCGCTGTCTCAGCTATTCAGGTAACTATGACGATAAAATCGAAAGAACGAACCCCAGAGAGGTTTGCTTCGTCTCACTTCTTCTTCTTTAAGTGCCTCTCCATTACTGAAGGTTGGCTTTCAGCTTCTTAAAGTTTTCCTTGTCAAGCGCCAATCTGAACAATTGCTACACGGTCTTAATCCAGCACTCCCTGATATTACGGGTCCAAGACACCTTTCGTATACCCAATTTACGCTTCCCCATCATGATGGTCTGCAGGAGAGAATACAGATCATGCCGTAGAATATGTCCGAGGTAGACGACCTTTCTCTGCTTGACAGTCCGGATCAGTTCGACATTATTTCCCATTCGTCTCACTAATAGAGGTAATTCAGTGCAAAGTGTTGGGACCTCAGCTCGAATTCCAGTTATGGCGGTTTCTCACTTATCCAGATCCCACTTAACAAGTTTTACTGTGATTAACATTTTAGAGTTCTATATAGGCTGTAGAACATGAAATTGAATGGATGAACAGACAAACAGAACTTTGCAAACGGCATAAGCTAATAGTACCTACCTATTAAAATTATTATGAAGCGCTCGCAGCGGAGCTTGACTTGATGATCTTCACCTATCGACAAGTTAGGCACCGCTTGCTGTGGTCTAGAGTTGGATGGGTGACATTACTCAACTGAACACTTACTTCCATGCTTTAGAGGGCATGTCCTGAAAACTTCGACATGGGTTGGCCACTAGCCTATCCACCAAACAGTACTGAGCCCGGGTGTTGGATTATGGCCCATCTCCTCTCTCCGAGAGGAAGGCTCTAGTCCCAGCAGTAGGAACATCATGGGCTGTTATGTCCCTACCTATTACTCAGTATTATATACCCTGTAAACAGAGAAGTATGTATTTTGTTATGTTAGTATCGCAAGGGGCTCTATACCACATCTGGGTTTCCATTCTAGACGATTTCAATTTAAAAAGATAACTATTTATAATAAAGATAATTGCACTTAAAATTAGGCGCCGAAACCGTTGATCGCCCTATTATTAGAAAAGTACGAGTAAGTAATTGTAAAACGACTTAAACGACCCGATTAAACTATGCAATTGTATGGACATATTTTGGAATTGTACTACACATTTTCATTTTTATATCATTCTTTCGGGTATAATACTTAATCTTTAAATCTATATCTATACTAATCGATACTAATATTATAAAGAGGAAAGATTTGTATGTATGTTTGTAACGATCTGGCTCAAAAAGCACTGGACCGATTTCAAAAATTCTTTCAATTGTGGAAAGCTACATTCACCCTGAGTAACATAGGCTGTATAAGATTCGTCATCATCATCATCATCATCATCATCCATGACCGCACAGGTGAAACCGTGGAGAGCAGCTAGGTAATTATATAATTAGTATATCTATCATCTTATATCGTATCATAATCCATCAAAGGTCGAACGACCCAGACACAATAGAAATTTCATTGTTATAATGACATCGGCAATTGAGGGGATAATTGCTTTCTAGTTAGAAAGCAATTATGATACGAAATAAGTATTACTTTCACGTAGTAGTTTTAAAGTGCCATTCATGTAAGTAACAACCTCGCACAATTCTTATCCTCAGGCCGTTTGTCTTCCAACCTGAGAGGTGTCCAGCGCGCACCGAATCCAGAAGTTAATTTCACGGGGTATTTCTCCCACTGCAAGAAACCTCCTTTCCTTTGAAGCACTCTTGTGTAAAATAGAATTAATTCATTTCGTAGTGGAACGCTCCAGGTGGGTATTAAGGGAACACGATGAGAAAAAGTGGAATGTATTTATTTTGTGCAAACATTTTAGTTTTTATTTCTACGCTTTAGATAAACTAAAAAAGTACTTTGAATGCCACATGCGCGCCGTATTCCTACGTTTAGTGTTGAAACCGTTTATGTTATTCTGACTATGAATTTCGGTAAAAGACAAAACAATATTTCAATAAACGTATTGAAGAACACATCGTTTGAAACATTAGCAAAAAGTTTTACGAAAAATGCAACCGACTAAAACACTAAAAAGTGTGAAATAACTACCGAGTAAAAGAGAAAAAAGTACCAACTTCGACAAGTTATTTTACACTTTTTAGTGTTGAATTGGGTTCCATCTTTAATAAAAAAAAGTTTTGCACCCTTTTTGGTGACCTTCCTACATACTGGATTGATTGTCATTCGCCGTCAATTACGATATCATCAATATATGCAAAACACTTTTCTGTTATTGGTGTGTAACTCAAAAACCACTTAAATGAATTTGATAAAATTCACACAAAAAAGAATTCAAGAAAGAAAATCATAATTGGATTACTCTGTAAAAACTTATGCGTTTGACATATATAAATAAAATATAAGCGTCGACTTGAGAACCCTATCATTGACTCATCCTAGTTCACGTCGTGTGTCAGCATTTGACAAAACCTCTGTAGATGTAATAATATAATGTAGTTATTATTTTTATTCTTATTTCTCTTAACGATTCTAAACCTCAACACAAGTGTTGTTCTAAATCATTGGGAATATATATGTTAGTAAAGTATTTGCATGCTACGAGTACAATCAATCGCACTTTAAGTTATTAAAATACAAGTTAACCTATGCATAGTATAAGAGCACCACGACTAAACGATATAATGTTTTTACTTTGAAATACGGGATTACTCACGTAACATTTTTCGGATAGGTTCGACTATAATTTCAACCACATTCGGTAGTCTTCTTCAAGGAGTGTTCGGGACGACTCGCTTAGCAGTGCTAAAATAACTATAAAAATATATAAAAAAAAGCAATAGTCGGACGTATCCGATAAATATTACGTGAGTAATCTCGTACTTCTAAGTAAAAATTAATTAAAACCACGATATATAATGTTGTTAAATGTAGATTTTCATACACCTCTTCGATTTATATGGGAATGTATGAGCAGTCCTGTTTATTTGTTTTAGGAACTTCAATTTCGCAGAGATACCCATACTTACAGACAGGCATTCTTACACAAGTTACAGGTTTCAAATTACTTAATCCAAGGGGTTAGTATTCATTACACTTACTTTTTTATTTTGGCAACCTTTAACAGACATACTTGATGATGTATTTGAGACTATAATTAATACCTATATAAAACTATCTTATGTAATAAGGGGTGAGGTTTTTCTTTGAGATTGTATCAATATGTGGAAGGATATTTGACAGTCAATTTCTTAAGTCGGGAATGCCTGGTGTACTTCATAAGCAAAACAAGATTAAAGTTGAATGAATGAATGAAGTAAATAGTGTAATATAAACTATGTATAAGTCAAAGATTACTTTGTAGTTATATGTGTAGTTGGCTCAAGTCATACTCTTTAAAATGGTGGACATCAAAAGCCCGTACACTATTATTTTTTTCTTGAAATATGGGAATTGAAATAAAGAGAAACCGAATAGCTCGTAAACGTGTACAATATCATGATGCATTTTGTAGAAAGCATTTTCACATTGTCATGTTAATTTCATTCGAGTATTGGACGAGCTCGAATGATTTGTCAATTAGCCTAAGGTATTATATTACTGGTCGTATTTCTAAATGTTTGATTTCTTACGAAAAAGTTGACTAAAGGTGCTGTCCCATTAGTACGCACGGGCAAGACGTTGACTTTTGCTTTGAATGAAAATGTATGTACAATGTGTCTACAACAACCCATTACAAATAAGACATTGAAACGTGTATCGTCTTGTTGGATATTGTTTTAACGTATGTCACGCTGCACACACCACAAGTGGCAAGGCAAGTCGTATAAGAGGGCTCTAGGTAGAAAGATGTGCCATTTGCACGATTTGTCACTAAAAATATTATAACTTTAAGATGTTTTACAACTATTTTGACAGTTATTAAGCTATACTTCCACTGACGTTTGTATGATAGTTCTATGTATGATGTATGATGTTCAAACTGGCGGCGACATGGAATCCAGTAATTAAAAAGTTTTCCCGTCGCGATTTATTCTCAGAAAAATCTGTCGATATCGTTAGTGTTGTGTGTCGGGACAATGACTTTTTATAACAACTGTTGGGGGTATATTAAAAAGTATCTCCATACTTCAAGACAATGACACCCGACTCTTCAGTCCGCTCGTGACCACGATCAATGCAACTTCATCGAAACATCGAGGTAAATAAATACTATTACTAACGCGATTAAGACCCGTTAATATAATATACTCGTAAATAGTTATATGTATTTGACGTTCAAATTCAAAGTAATTTATATACCTACATTCGAGAAGAATTAACACCTTTTAACCCTCTGGTTGATGCCACAGTCGTAGTGAAGCTTCCCTTGTCGTTCTCACCACTGGGCCCTCCCACTGGGCCCGCATGGTCAAGTATGGCACATACTTAATATCTCTCTAGCGCAATTTGAAAAATTTTATACTGACTTCCATTTTATTACTTTGGTAAAAATCAGTTATTGGAGTGTAACTCAAAAACTACTGGACCGAATTTGGTGAAATATCATGGAGTCAAACGGGAAACACCAGTTTTCAAACAAAAAAAAGAAATTTTGGAAATCGGTTCACCCAGTCGAAAGTTGTTACCTCATTTTCGAAAAAAAAAATTCAGTCGAATTGAGTAACTCCGCCTTTTTGGAAGTCAGTAGAAAAGGAAGGCTCGCGTCCCAGTAGTGGTACCGTAATGAGCTGAGTATGTTATGTTATGTGTCACATACATCAGGTTCATGATTAGTTTCGTCACCTGTAGTACATTTAAAAAAAGAAAACCTCTATTCTCCATAAATATACGATGAAATTACAAGAGATATACGAGTACAATAATATACAATTTTAACATTATTAAACCCACTTTCTTTTTAGAATTCTGAAGATACTCAAAAAAATTTAAAGTCTTGTTCATGTTATTAATAAATTATTATCCAACCAAAATATATATTTTTTGTAAATCCGTTCACCACCGGTGAAATTGTGTAACAAAAAAATAAATTTCTTATAAAAGCGCTGTATTGATGTCGCCGAAATGTGTATAGAACCACTTGTGAAGCGTGACCTACCAAACAAAAAAATAATTAAAACCATTTCATACATACAAAACAAAAATACGGCTGAGATGATGATAATGGTGATGCAACACACAAACAAACATTCAGTCGAATCGAGATTCTTCTCCTTTTTTGAAGTCACTAAAGACAATCAACTGTATTATTGTTTTCAACAAACTTAAAATGTTTAATAGGTACTTACTCAAACATTGTGACAGGTATACTTTATGCAAATAAGGGACAAGATAAAATACCTACCTATATTTATAGGAAAATGATTACTTTATTTCCTCAAGTCAATCAAACAGAACAGCAACAACTTATATCACAAAATGTCATCTCTAGGAAGATGTTTAATTAAACTTTATGATATCTGAACAAAAGTGTCATAATATCTCATGTTGGACGGCGTTTCAACCTTTCATATGTCCAAAAAGTGTCGACCCTGCGCGGCCCATTCTTTACCTTCATTCGTTTCATTTTCTTTAGCTAAAAGAGGTCTATGTTTTTTGGTGACAATGGGGATACGTGTTGTGTAGGTAGAAGCAACAAAGTGAAAACAAATCAACGATACGATACAGTCTGGGACGTTTTTATTTTGTTAGCCAAGTAAATTGAATTTTGTGGTCCGTTCCATCATACCGTTCGACTTTTGCATGATTGTTTTGCTGAATAGCAATCTCATAAATTATCCTTATGCAACTGTAAAGCTTATACTGGTAACTGTATAATTTAACTACACATTATGTATCTATCCTAATTCGAGCAATAACATTGTGATTGAAATTGATGCATTCGAATACGATACAATACTTTTACAACATTAGGATGTTGTAAAAGTATTGTATCGTATTAGGATACAGCCAACGAGACATACTGATGAAATTGAAATAAAATATACGTGACATTGCTTTATAGTTCCCTAGTAAGGGTACAGTATAAGATCGTTCTGAACATCCAGCAGATCCAGGCAACGGACTGACGGATCAGTCTGTCTACAATGCTATTTTAAAAACAGAACCCAAATTGTCCAAGCATAATAGAATTGTATTTTTATAACATGATTTTTAAAGCACTAACGCCTGTTTAGCGATACCGAACATTGCAATTTTAGAGAGAAAAATTCCATCTTCGGACGGGATTCGAACCCCGTACGACGGTTAAAACCAACTAGAGATAATAATTCGATGATCGGACCTCGGGCCTCGGTGCCCTAATGCTCATGGCGTCTCACACGGATTGATAGAATTTAAGACATTGATTGACAGAAGATAAGGGATCGAATCCCATCCGAGGATGGAATTTTTTCTTTAAAATATCAGTATTATAAGTATAAAAGTCATGCGCCATCAAATACGTATGTATTACATCAAATACGTATGTATTTGATGGCTTAAGGACCTAACTAAGTATATAAGTAATTATTTTTTCAGATGTACTATTTGCAAAATGTAACACGCAAAAATGACTTGCTATGAGTGTGACGGCCCCTAGGTTATTTCTAAGCTATGCAATGTACAAACTTATCAAAAACTGTGTCATAAATTTATTTCAACCTTAATTTTATCTATAAGTTTTCGAGTAAGAAAACTGTGGATTACCTCAGCACCCTATACTACGCTACGACTAAGCATGACTCAACATGCTCTTATTTAGTTATTAGTATATCTATCGTTTGAAAGGGTGAAGGTACACAGTGCAAGTAGATGTAACCAAAAATATATGATCACCTGCTTTAACTCTCACGTACACGGTCTGGCTAAATTGGTCGCAAACTACTGATGGAAATGATAAAAGCGAAAAGAATACCTAGGTATATATATTGGTCTCGATACTGCATTGCCTTTATTCCAAAAGTGACTACATTTTTCAGCATATGATGACGAAGGTATACGTCATCTTAACAAGAGCAGGCTCCACGGCGGTATCTACTACCACTAATTAAATCTACTACCACTAATTAAAACTACTACCACTAATTAAAACTAAAAGATTAACTGAATAAGCTTACCACTTGGTGTCTTTTGGCTTCGTTTTATAGAACACGATTTTTTTTCTGTAGCACCATTTACGGCGTTACCAGGCGACAATTGAAGTTTCTTATCAAGCCATAATAAGTAATAATTATGGCCTTCTAAAATCCATGACAAATTCATCTGTCATTAATCTCAGTAATTCAGAATTACTCGAATTGAATAATAATTCATCCGTTTATGAAAGTCAATACTCATCCATCAGTTACAAACTTTATTATATAAAGACGTTTCTCAAAACGATTTCAATATTAATAGGAAACTCTGAATGGCTTTGAGAAATTGTACCTACTCAAACGGTTAAGAAGAATAACAAAGCCGAGTTCACAAAGAAAGTCATCACTCAGCAGTCATAAGTAAGAGTGCAGTCAATAGCTGGTGTCAAAATACACTTCAGATCCATTCAATGCCGTCTGTTTATAAATAATTCAATATTGGCCTGAGTGATGTTTTTACTTCGCCGCTGATGTATGGTTAGCAACAAAGTCAGACAAACCGTTCAAATATTTTTATTAATTAAAAATAAACAATTTTTATTAAAGAAACTCTTTGTTTCTTCTTAATGGATTGCTTTTTTTTAATCTATTGTTAAAATACCTATCTTGATTTTACGCCGAATAGAAACAAACTTTACAATTCATCCAGTCATTTTAGGCGATAGGGAGAAGTTTTGACAGTGGTGATATAATATGTTAATGTTTAATGAACACTGTGATGTCTCTGATAAACGAATCTCTAATACATCGCTTTTTAGCCAAATAAATTTAAAGTTATCAAGTATGTGTACCAATACATAACAATGAATATGAAACTATATATTATTTTTATTCTGACCGTACAAACTGGAAAAATAAAGGTAGCTCCCGTTTATCTTGCGTGCCATTTCGAGTGGGGTCGAAGAAGTGATTATCATGAGGACTGAACCTTGCGTCCTGTAGACCTTTATAAGAAGCACCCTTGAATTCAGCTGAAGGGGGATGAGGGGCAGGCTCAGCAATATTTAGGATATATCATTAAAATTAATAAGTTACACTTCGCTTCTTTCAGGGTAAGGAATATTTAGGGCCTACTTGACATACTAAGAATTTAGACTATGATTAAATCGTTGAGGCTTATTATCATAGGAAGTTTAAATAATTTAAAGATAATAAATGCTTCTTTAAATATAAGAGCCTGCGTTATGCTACATTACCAGGTTATCAAACTATACAGCGATGCATTACTGTGCTTAAATATCAAGGACTCCGCAGTGTTAGGCGAATATAAGACTTAATGGATAGAAAAAAAGGACTATGAATACATACTATGCAGGACAGAAGTAGTATTAAAGCATCTGTGTTTAATTTTAAATTAATAAAGTCGTCTTATTTAGCTTAATAGAAAATATGACCTAATTTTATTGCGTTTCAGACTCATACTTCGAGGGTTCCTTACTTCCGTACCACCATAGAATATATCGACGTATAATTATATATATATACCAAACATATATGTTGATATATAGAGGATGCTTATTAGACTGGGAGACAGACAGATGCACGGGCAGCTAAGGCTTAACTATAAGGTTGCGGTCCTGTAATTGTATGCTCTTTGAATTCTATGCTCTTTGTGGCACTTCAACTGCCATGGCAAGCGTAGTGACGACGCTTACCATCAGGCACACGACTTGCTTTTCTCGTCACTTAAGTGCGTAATAAAAGAGACTCCAACTGTTTCCCCACTATAATACTATATAACTACATTATGAGATTATTACGATTAGGGATTAAGCGATGGAGGAAGGTAGCACTCTGAACTTTTACTGCAGCAACTGCAACTGGTTCGCAATAACAACTATCGTAATTCTGAATATGTGGTGGCAGATTTTTATTCTTGAGTGTGGCTAGAAACTCTTAAAGGACAGGTGTAAGTACCATTCAGGAGGTTTCTTCAAAATATTGATCTAACCAAAAACTCATGGCCAATGTGAGATTGGAACCAGTTACCAATCTGGGGTTGACCTGCGCTGTTCCTTTATCACCGTTTTAAAATAGTATGAAAAAATGATTGAAATTGGAAGTACATAGTAATTTAATAAGGCATTTTTTGGATTATTTTATGTTCTTACCTTGGTACCATAATTATACATACCCATTAATTTTATAATCACATAAATTGTATTCAATTTTGCCTCTTCAAATTTCAAAAAAATTCAAATGTATGAGTGGGCAGAACTTATCATCTGATCAATCTTTCTGTCTAAAAGAGCGCCTAACTAAACTAATGCAAAAAATCTCCTAACAGAAAATCTTTCTAGTTTATAAAACGAAGAAAAGTTTTTCTTTGGAGCTCGGCAGCAATTTGTTTTAGTGAAAATCCTCAGCATTCAATGCTGACCTTTTTATGTTCCCTGCAGCCTTAGCAGACAAAATACACAAAAAAGAAGACATTCGTCGTGATTTACAGTCGCCTACAGAGATACGGTTATAAATAAGAAAATATTCAGTTTCTGCCTGAAATTCTAGTGATGTATCTCTGTCCTAAAACATTTGAAACCTCGGTTTCAACGTAGTAAATTCGTCAAGTATTCTCGTATTTTTACTAATTTTACATTAATTCCATCTTTATATGATAATATGAAGATGGAATCCACCTATGTGCCAATATACGTAATAAAAAATACGTTTTTCTTATACCCCCGCACTAGGATTTCATGTGTTGTGGGAGGCATGGGCATAGACACACACAATAACGCATCACAACATCCAAGTTCCGAGAGCAAAAATGTATGCTCATGACCCAAATATTAGCCCCGGTCAGGGCTCGAATCTGGAACCTCTCACTTCAAACGCATAGGCGCTACCCACTGAGCCAACGGCGCCGTCAATAAAGTTCAAATTCAAATAATTTTATTCGACAAATAACAGTGGTTTGAGCATTTTCCAAAGTATTACGTTGTAGTTATTAATAAAGATATAATTTATTGTACTTAGCTATAAACACCTAGGATGGTGGTTAGTAGTTGTACTAGGATTCCCTATGTTACTGCTACTACGATTCCAACCTCTGGAGAGGAACAAGTACAAGTTTAACAGATAATAAATATATACCTAGGTAGAACGAAGCATACACATTTTAAATTAATATACTTACACAAAATTAAAAAGTTATATATATTTAGTAAGTAATTTTAGTAAAAAAGCTATGTTAATGTACTCGTGGGTAGATGAGTGTTAATATGTGCATCATATGACCACTCAATATTATTACAAGAAAATTACAAAAAAATATATACCCACTTATCTTTAAACTCGTGGAGAAGGTAGCGGCTAAATAAATAATGTAATGTAATTTGAAAAGAAATAATCATCTCGAATCAATTAGAAAGTAAGAATCATCCATTCAGAAAATGTTATAAAATGTCATCACTGAACAATAATACATAAATATAAGTATAATCCACACAAAGTTGTAGTAACTATAAATACTAAAATAAAGTTTAAAAAAAGACACATCATTCAAAAGATACAGCAATATAATTATAATGGACAGGCCTGTTGGTCTAGTGGTTAGTGACCCTGACTGCTATGCCGGAGGTCGTGGGTTCGATTCCCACCCAGGACAAATGTTTGTGTAATGAGCACGATCATTTGTTCTGTGTCTGGGTGTAATTTATCTATAATATTTATGTATTTATAAATATATAAGTATGTTTATCAGTTGTCTAGTACCCATAACACAAGCTCTGCTTAGCTTGGGACTAGATGGCGTTGTGTGATAGTTGTGGAATATTTATTATTTAATCCACACAAACTATATACTAAAATAAAGTTTAAAAAAGACACAAAATTCAAAAGATACAGAAATATAATTATAATCCACACAAAGTTGTAGTACTATAAACTAAAATAAAGTTAAAAAAGACACAAAATTCAAAAGATACAGAAATATAATTATAATCCACACAAAGTTGTAGTACTATAAACTAAAATAAAGTTAAAAAAGACATAACATTCAAAAGACTAGCGATATTCCCGTTTCAAAAGCCAGCCAGAAAAGCGTTCCGAATATGTGTTGCATCGTTCAGACATTCAAATACGCTGTTATTTCTTTAAAATTCTTTTATGTCGCAAAGGAAATGCTGCGATCGGCAAAGTAGTCTCTTAAACTGATATAAACATCCTGGTAAAGTGACGTTCCAGATGCACCTCTCTTTCTTGGTTCCGTAGACACGTTGACAGACGCTTCCGTCGCACCCAATCTTGGGAATATTTGGCTTGTTTCTCTCAACACAATATTATTTAAAAGCAGTTCATTGGAAAGGGACTTGTGCATGTTGCGGTATAATTATGTACTACTAGTCGACCCGCCCGCAGCTTCGATCGCTTGGAGACGGGAGACTATGCCCTAGAAATGATTGAACATAATATTTTTAAAATTTACGAGATAATTTAAGAGGCAAATTACTTCGGGATCTATGGGCTAATATAAATATAGGAGAATTGTCATATACAGATCTAAGTGATTACTTTTTAATACTGGCGCGGCTATCGGCATAAAACCTTATTTAGCATATTATATTTTAAAAGCACCTACACACCCCGGAGTTTAGATGAAGAATAATAACTAGTTTAATGTCATGTCCAAACTATGGTCATTATATTAGTTATATTCATAGATTAGAGTATGTATAGAGTTATATTTGTTACGTATAATTTACATATTATGCTATTTTAATTATGAGTTTTTGATCATTTTTAAGTGACTTTCTGGTGGTGGTTTCTGGTAAGATATACGTTTAATCTACTTAAAGTTGCTTAATTTAGCAATTTGCGTTGTTTGATTTAGAGAAAAGCGATGTTTTCGATTCCAGTTATTTATTGTCTATTTTGACAGGTCGGTTGCCGCAGTTGGTAGCACCCCTGCCTTCTGAGCCGCTAGTCCCGGGTTCGATCCCCGGACAGGTTAAACATTTGTGTGCATGAACATGTCTGTTTGATCTGTGTCTGGGTATTTATTTATGTATGTATATCAGTCATCAGGTTACCATAATACAGGCTCTGCATAGAGTGGGACCTGAAGGCCTTTGTGTGGATGTTGTCCCAAATGAAAAAAAATAATAAAAAAATTGTTATTACTAGCTGCTTCCTGCGGTTACAACCACGTGATGATAGACAATAGACAGACAATAGACAATAGACAGTATTTTATTTGTAGCAAAAAACATAAAAAGATACACATATTAACAAGATATAAAATGAACCAAGTAAAACTTGTTTTTGCCACAAACCGGTCCCAACTCAGCAGATGCTGGTCTAAAACCAGCGCTGGTCTTCCGTGGAACCGGCAGGTGACGTCACGCACGGGTGGAATACACGGTGCACGTACGAGCTAACAAACAAAGACAGTCACAATAACAGAAAACATCAAACAAGTTATGCACCAATGTAATACAATGATTATAAAATAAAAACAATACCTACCCAATAATAAACCTATAATATAATATAACGAGTAAGATATACGTACTTATAACATTACATAAAACCTTTAACTAAGCCTACATACCATAGACCGTAAACCAGTTACAGATTTATTTATACTTCTTTTTATCAATATGTACTTAATCAGATAGCACTGGTGTCGTTTCGAAGCTCTTCCTCTTTTTGGTGAGAGCAAAGTAATATTTTCAATTTAGCTCTGAAAGTGTTTATACTCTGCAGGTTCCTTATCGGCGGCGGAATGTTGTTCCAACACTTAGTCGCTGCATAACGGAAACTACCACGGAAAACGGCTGATCTGTGCCGCCCCGTGATAAGTTTCGTCGAGCATTGGCGACTAGTGTTGCGACTAGACTTCCATGACAACTTTTCGTACAGATAACTCGGAGATTTGTATTTTATGACACCAAACATAAGGCAAGCCAGGTGTAACTTGCGACGATGCATCATTTTTAAAAGCTTATGCTCATTTAAATATGGGGACACATGAGATCTCAGTGGAATATTGAAACAAAACCGGGCACAAGCGTTCTGAACACGTTGTACCAGCTTTTTAGTTTTAGCTAATAATCGAGGACCAAAAACTGTGTCTAAGTAATTTAATTTTGATAGGACTAAAGACTCCACCAGTTTAACACGCAAATCTTCTTTTAAAAATGTTCTAACCTTGTATAAAATTTTTAGTTTGTAAAAGCAATTTTGAACACAGTTTGCTATATGTTTTTCGTAACGCAGTCCATAATCCATAACTAAACCTAGGTTTCGCGCTTCATATACCCGTTGAATGGGCTCCCCCATGAGCATGATTCTAGTGAATGAACTGAGACTGTCAAGCTGATGTTTAGTACCAAAGATCAAGTATTTTGTTTTAACAGGGTTGAGCAGCAGGCAGTTATCACTAGACCACGCTGCTATTCTCGCGAGATCACTATTAATTTTACTAATAGCTACATCAATATCCTGAGGTTTGCACGATATGTATACCTGAATTTCATCTGCATATAAGTGGAATTTGCAGTCTATGATATGTGTTCCTACGTCTGCTGAGTACAAGCTAAACAAAACAGGACCCAAAATGGAACCTTGTGGTACCCCTCTGTTTACACTACATTTATTTGATAACAAAGAGGAGCCATCAGTGCAGGTAAGTTTTACAGATTGGTAACGTTTACTTAGGTAACTGTCAAACCACCGTATAGCTTCCTGATCGAAACCGTAGTAATTTAATTTAGAGAGGAGAAGATTAACATTTAAAGAATCGAACGCCCTCGAAAAATCTAATAGTACTAAAATTGTACACATGCCTTTATCTTGTGCGTCAAGTATGTCGTCAGTGACATCAAGCAAAGTTGTTGTTGTACTGCGACCCTTTCTAAATCCTGATTGAACTTCAGGCAAAATATTATTTTTTTCAAGGTAATTTGTCAATTGCGAACATACTGCCTTCTCCAAGATTTTAGACATACACGGTAAAATACTTATAGGTCTAAGATCTTTTACGTCAACTGGGTTTGCAATTTTTGCTAACGGTCGAACAATTGCATGCTTCCATACATCTGGGACCGTTTTAGTAGTAATAGAAGTATTAACAAGCGCCAGTATGGTATCTATTGAGTACGGGAACGTCATAATCAGCATGTCTAGATTAATAGCGTCACATCCTTGAGCATTAGATTTGAGACTTCTAATAATTTTAATCAACTGGTCAAGACTTACTTGCTCGATGTGAAACACTGCATCGCCAAACCTGTGGTGCTCAAAATATGTCAGGTATGAAATTGTAGTCAAAGGGTTACCAGGTATATTTAGAAAATGGAGATTTATAACGTTAGGATCATTGAAACAAGTTGGTAGTTCCGTGCTTTTGTTAGGTAATAAATTGTTTTTAAGGGTTTTCCAAAGAAGTTTAGGGTTAAGCAAGTTATTATTTATTTTTTGTTTAAAATAGGCTGATTTCTCGTAAAAAAGAGCTTTGTTAACTGTGGATTTTAAACTTTTGTAGTATTTTTTTTTAAATTCAGATTTAGTACTATGGAAATCTGTTGCAGCCTCATCACGCAGCCTCATCATAATTTTTATTGTATCTGTAATCCAAGGATAGGATCGATCCTTAATGACAACTGAAACAATTGGCGCGTAGAGATTAAATACTTTTACGACGCTATCATTGAAGGCCGTTACCATTTCGTTAACATCGGCAAACCGAGTAAAGCGATCCCATCCGATAGTCTGCAGATCTGCGTTAAAATTGTGCGTATCGATTTTTTTTATAGGACGATAAGTTATATTACGAGGAACTATTTTTAAACGCTTAATTTTAAACTCGCCTACTACCAGACAGTGCCCAATAAGAGTCCCTACAAGTCCTAAGGATATTTTATTAGTACACATATCAGTGCAAACCACATCGATTAATGTTTGAGATGTATCAGTGAAATGTGTTGGTTCTGTGACCACCTGTTGCAAATTAAAACACGATAAAAAAGACTTAAACTTAACAGTGAAACTGTCATTTGTATTTAAAAAAATTATATTAAAATCTCCTGCCAAAATCAAATGGTCATATTGAGGGCCTGAACATATAGAGTCCGTGATTGCGTCAAAGAATAAATCGACACTTATCCAACGCGGTCGATATCCCGTGCCGATCAATAACCTTTTGCCGTTGAGTGTGAGAGTGAGCCACATTTGTTCGACTGCGGCGTGTTGCGGGTCAACCGGGTGGCGCCAGGTGCGCACAGCAACTCCCGTTTTGATGTAGAAGCCGACTCCGCCGCCACGCGCGCGCGACTCGCGCGGACGCGGCTTGTGCCTCAGTCTGTAGCCTGGGATCTCGGGCGCACGTCCTTCCTCCCCAGCGTGGACCCACGTCTCGTTTATCGCTAAGATGTCTACGCCACTCCGAGCAACCGACGCTACTATGTTGTCATGGTTAGTGCCGAGGGAACCCGCATTGTACAGTCCAACTTTAAGATTTCTGTTGGCCATTACAATACGTGCGAGATTTTATCTTCAAAAATAAATAACAGTGCATCTAGGTAAGTGTCTACTGATGGTTTAACATAAAAGAGTTTAAATTTAGTTATATAAAACAGCTGTAGAAAAACGTATAAATAATTGACGATCTTTAAATTATTAAAATAACATATGCGACTTACTATTTTCTTATTAACATAGATTAGGTAGTAGGATTGTCTAATGTCTGTTTGACACAACGAAAACATTTGTAGTAGACTTAGGATAAATAAAACAATCAGTGAAAAACTGACTTTGCAGCAGGCAGTTCGCTGCCAAAAATCTTTTTTAGGTCTAATTGTGACCGCACCCGAAAAGCTGATTTGCCTGTCTCTTGACGCACGAATAGATGATGATGATGACAAGTATTCTATGTGTTAATCCAGCGCCTCATCTAATTCCATCCTCCATCCTCAACTACTCTATACCAAATTTGAAAAGAAACTGTCCGGTAGTTTGAGCGTGAAGAAGTAACGAACATACAAACACACTCACAAACTTTCGCCTTTATAATATTAGTGTGTTTTTACGCAATAATACCGGTAATTATTGCAGTGGTATTTGTTTAGAGATGGTTTAAGTTCCTTTTAGTACTTTAGCGCAATGAGAAAATATTGAAATCTATTTAAAATATGTTCATAACTTTTATTATTATGACTTTTGAAGCACTACGCCTGCTAAAAGATTTTGCTATTTATAGAGGAAGAGGCTTGAATGGGCATGGCGTCTGATACGGATTTTCAGAAGTCGCGGCTTTGAATCCTGTCCTCCTTGGATATATTACTAATCATCATCATCATCTCAGCCGGAGGACGTCCACTGCTGAACATATGCCTCCCCCATAATTTTCCAAAAGGCCCGGTTGGAAGCGGCTTGCATCCAACGTCATCCTGCGACCTTTATCAGGTCGTCTGTCCACCGTGTCGGTGGACGACCTAAACTGCGCTTGCCGGTATGTGGTACTCTACTCCAGAAACTTCCGGCCACATCGGCCATCTGTTCTGCGTGCTATGTGCCATGCCCACTGCCACTTTAGTTGGCTAATCTTCTGGGCTATGTCAGGGACTTTATGTTCTTCTACGGATCTCCTCATTTCTGATTTGATCACGTAGAGAACCCCGAGCATAGCTCTCTCCATACTACTAATATTATTACAATATTTCTCCCTAAAGTTACAAAATATGTTTAAAACCATTTTTCGTTTGCTATATAACTTTTAGAACTTCTGTGATAAATAAACTCGAATATAATGTAAAACATGTGATATTTTGGTACATTAAGCTGATGACACACATACCATTTATCTGGTAAAAATATAAAGAACTTTGTAAACAGAGACAACCTGCTACTATCTCTGATGTATTCTTGATGCTTTTATGATGTCTTGTCCAGGACAACAGATGCTTATATTCGTAAAGAGGTATATGCGTACTTTTTTTAAATCTCCAGTGTTATCCTCTAAAACATATATTATCTATAGTATTGGTAGCGTGCTAAGTGATTTTCGCTTTGATTCGGCAACTTTATAATTACTGTACATGTAAAAACTCTTACGCTATAAACTGTTTTCTTTTGTATCACTGCAGTGGTAGATATTCTGCTCAAAGCATTAGTGTAGCAGTAGTGTGCAAGTAGTCCTGTGTATAAATATTAAGGATATTATTATACGTTTTTTAAACTAGATATAGGTTCGTATTTGACCATTATTGCTCATTGTAATTTATATGGCAGAGTGGTAGAAGACGTACTACGTATACCTATAGCTAAAAATAACTGTGGGCCTAGCACGAATAAAGTAACGTAAGTAAGTGTAACGTAACGTGTCGTTTACGTGAAACAGTATAAATTGTTATTTATCTAGGGCAAATGTGACACACATAACTCATAGTTTATACGCCGATACGAATACTTTTTCATAAGTAATTTGTCCTACGGCCTCTGTTTAATATTGAACTTGTTGGGTGTATCAGGTTCAAAAATAGCCTGCAGGAATCACTGCAAATTCCCATTTTTGTTTATTTTCCGTTTGTTGTGCTGTAAGCCCATGCTTTTGACTAAACTTCAGGATTACAGAGCTAAGAGAAGTGCCTTAAAGTTTTGATTTATTGTCACGTGTCAAAATATGTGGCATGAATGGTCGTATTTTATTGTTTTGTCTTGGAAACTTATTTTTTTAACCAGATTTGACATGATACCCCTCCACACACCGAAAAATAGTCTTCGCATAAGTAAGTACATATAGGCATACAGACGGACAACGAACTAATTATATAAGTGTTCCTTCTTTAGGTACGGAATCCTTTACATAAAGATATTTATGTCAGTTACAGTGAGATAGCTGGCACCAACACCCAACATTTTCAATATCATGTTTATTTATAAATTAAAAATGCAGTAGCTATTTGAAGCCATATGTGGAAATTTTAGGACTCAATATGTGAAAAGAGACCCACGTTCAACAGTAGATCTTCCGGCTGATGTTTTGCAGGCTTTTTATTTAATAAAAACAGCAATAAAATAGCTACTTAAGCATAGCTGATATGCTTGCATTGCCTACCAAGTAAGAAATACATTTTCTCTCGCATAAAACCAGGAGTACAATGCCAAGGCCCGGTGTGGACAGTAAGAAGTATTAGCAAGATTTATAATTGTTATCTAGCGGGCTAGGCGAGGCAAACTTATTGCCGAGTCGCGTGCTTCTACATAATATATTACGATGCCTTAGCCAAAACGTCTCTCTTTGCCATTATCCTGCACTGTTTACTAATAAAAAACTTTAATTCCTTGACCGACATAATAAAGGTTAGATGCGATAAGGTTTTGTTTGGAGGTGAAAGTGTGTTAATGTTGGAAGGATGTTTTCAAGATATTCCGCTCCACCTTTACCGTTTGTTTTGAATGAAAATCAATCTTGAAATGAAGGTAATTTCTTTAACTATTTTAATAGGTATATAACATAGCAATAATGTTGAATATGTGCAGAGCAAACATTAACGGCAAATGGTTACTGGTAGATTGTTAATTTAAAATAATATTATTATGAATAAAAATATCATATAAGTTTTTGAAGCAATAACGTCTGCTTGAAGATATTCCATAATGTTTTGTTAGTTCAGAAACATGGATCGTAAGAAAACACGGGTTCGAATCCCGTACATGATGTTTTTTTAATAAAATTGCAAAAATAAATATGAGAGTTTAAAGGCAATACTCGTATAAATAAAAAGCCAAGCATAAACACCTAACATAAGTATTACCTAAATAATTAAAAAGGTGTTTACAAGCAGGGAACTACTATATATGTAAGTTTTATAATTGAATAAAACATTATTATTATTATTTAACAAATTTCACGGATTTCATCCGGTCCTTTACAAAGGCATAAGTGGGGCTGTAGCCAACACTTAGAGGCAGTGTTTGGTATAAAAATACAAAGTAGTCTAAAAACAGAAACATTTTGAATGGATGGTTACGTAGTATATATATTACAAAAATGGGTAAAATGGAAAGGCTATTGAATGAACTTGTTAGTGATAAGCTCAGACAAAATAAAAAAGGCAAAACAGAATGTTGTGAACAGAGCAGTGAGGCCGGTTTTCTATGCATGTAGTGCGTGAATCGGTGCTGCCATGATAATTTAAATTACCCCATAAAAATAACGTTATCAAATTATTAACGTTATAAATTTAACAAAGTTTTAACTTATGTAATTAGTTTTAATATAATAATAGGGTTCCTACATTAGGTGTCGGTAAAAAGTAGTGGCATTGGGTAGTGAAAGAGAAAAGACAAAAAGTTTCAGAAATAAAATTACTCGGTGTAACTGCTAGTTTTATTTAAAAACCTTTATGCTGAATTATTTTTTTGTACGTTTTTGTCGTTTACTTTGCACTGATTTAGAAATACTTACTAATTTAGCAATATGGTGGAATCTAATGTTTAAGTATTACTGAATTACACACCGTATTAAATTAAGTTTATGTTCCTGCCCAACATATTCATGTTTTGACTCTAAATTGATAAAAATCTGATTGTTTCCAATGAATTTCTTTAATATGTTCAAGACTATAGTTTGGTGTTGATTTTCTGCGGTTATTGCAATATTTTCATTCAATAATTTTCGAACAACTGCTTCACAAGTGACACAAATGTCAAAAAGATCCTTAGACGGGAAGCAAAAACCGCCTTTGTTTTTTAAACTAATGAGCTTGGGAAAATAAAGTTTCTCATCAGTCTGCAAGGCATCTTAACATTTAGAGCATTTTATGGTTTTAACAAGATAGTGCACTGTACTTCCAGATATGTAACCAATTATCATTTTTCTGTAGTCACCATAATATGAATTGTCATGTAAACAACTGGCCCAATCAAATGATTCATTAACAATTTCATTAAGAAGTTGCAACGAAGAATTTTCAATGGTTTCTTCTTCTTCTTCGTTTCTATACGACGATGAAGTGCTATTTATAATTTTAGTTGTTGAAGTGCAATTAAGTATTGCTATGTGTTCTAAAGGAACACAATTACTTTTTGCAAGACATTTTAATTCTAAATGACATGGTATTTTTTGTAGCTTGCTTGTAAACTGTCTTACGTTAGGGTTATCGTTGAACCCTCCATGCATCCTAATAGACGTAAATAGAATCTCCAAATGATCCTGGCTTAATTTATAAGTAGATAAAAAAAACAGCCTTTTTTAATATTCTATGTACTTCGTATAAAGCGCTTTTAAACTTTCAATATTTATTAATGTACCTATGAATCCTGCTTTGCATTTTTCTTTTACGACTGGTTTATAAAATCGCGTGATGACAAAGACTGGTCGACCATCTCGTATAACTTTCCGCATACTAACTACACACAACAACATTCAATATAGATACACCCTAAAAACAAAAGACTTCAATAGAAATATGGTTTATTTTTACAAAAATACATAACCGCCTTCAATATGTACGAAATTGAAAATCCAGTGTGAAATTAATGCGAGTCCATATTAAAGGTATCAGGTTTCCAACGAAAAAATAATTGTTCAAATCGGTTTATAAATAACGGACATATGAGGTAACAAGTATTTAAAACAATAGAACCTAATTGCGAACCTACTCCTTTTAGATGTCGGTTGAAAATAAACTAAAAATAAAAAAAAGAATTGCCTATTTTTTTTAATTTGCTGTCAAACGACGGAACCGGTTTTGTATAAAGATATTGCGTCGAGTGTCATACAATATTATATTTAAAGAAAAGTCTAATTGAGAACCTACTTCTTTTTTGAAGTCGGTTAAAACACGTTGATAAACTATTATAAAAACGTACCCGTATTAACGTAACATAGATACTAAATATTAAGATTACCCAATAATAGGGTAAACCTTACAGGCTTTACCATGGCAACACTTTCTATGTTCCAAGCAATAACCTTTTATTTTTATTTTTATTTATTTAAAATATTGCTTTCCAAGTTACTTACGTGTGAAATGTGATTCCATCCTTCTTTTTATATTTTGATGTTTGTTTTAACACCGTTTCACGACACAATTCGGCATTTTGACTGGTAAATTTGTTGATTTACTTTACGTGTTGCTTCCACGCGCAGCGATAGTTCGACTGACGAGTCAAGGCGTAGTTTCGTTGTGCGTGTGTGTGTGTAATTGTGTATGTACACGGCGAGGCGTAGTTTTACCGGCTTCACTTTTCTGTTCACAACATTCTGTCTTGACTTTTTTATTTGGTCTGAGGTGATAAGATAGTGTGTAATGGATGAGACTACGGCACCTGCCAATTTTACAGCCAGTTGCAGAAAGCTTTTCATTAGCAGTCCATTAGTTAATTCAGTTTTAGTGCTAATGAAACCATTATTTTAATGGAGTTGCACAAAAGACTTGACATCTTAATGATCCAATAGCTAAAGTCGGCTTTAAACAATGTTTCCAAAAATATTTAAAAAAAGTATGAACAACGAACAGATACAACCTTCTTGGGAGTGAACATTAGCGTTTTGATATAGCTTTTTTACAAAATGTGTATTAAATTTTTAAAATATTGTTGCAGTCACAGACTATAAGATACAACGTATGTTCAAGTAAAAAAAACGCAAACTAAATGTTTGGCTTGTCATTATCAAGCAGGTATCAAATAAAGAATGTTTTTATCTTTGTATGTGGATTAATTGACAAGACTATAGTTTTGTTTGTGACAAAACTGGTAATATGGAAAAAACTAAAAAAACGAGTATCAAATTACATTTTATCAATAATCAATAGCTTATACTATATTTTTGGTTATTGGTTCCAAATCAATATTTGATTTACAGAACTGCATTTTTGCAAATTTGGCACATGATACAAAAGTCTGTTTTAGAATATTTTTTTACTTTGGCCGAGATCAGGCCCCGCCGCTAAGGCGGGGAACGTTCACTTCTGCAATGATGAAAGACTTGCTAAAGACATGTTTTACTATATTATTGCAAAATTATATTCGAAAATTCTACTAAAGTCGTTATAATGGATGATTGTTGACCAATTACGTTTTAACCCGTAGACTAGCCATTCGCCATATTTGGCCCATAATATAATAGACTTCGCAGAAATCAACCTTGTTTTCTAGGAACTAAAATGTGTTGGTTAATCTGTCAGAATCAGCAAGTTTCATTAGAGGCTAGGTTCATTCATAAATCCATTGTTATTTTTTGTCCTGATGCGGACAGCTTAATCCCTGATCTTTCAATTTGAAGTTCCAAAAAGAACTAATGGGCTCTAATGTTTTGTGCAACTCAAAATACACGATAAAGGACAATTTGAAGTTTCTTAAGATAAATTTAAAGTAACTTTAAAATTTCACAGAATTTTTGTTTGTGGAACGTATCTTATAGTCTGTGTGTGGAACTATTTAATGTCGGATTAAGATTTAATGACGTCTTTAAAAGTTAAAGATCGTTTCTGCAACTGGTTGCCAATCTCATTTTAAAATATTTGGGCAGGTGGTTACTTGCCACCCACTAAACGGGTCCCCCATAAGGGCCATCATAAATGGTGACAAAAGGGGCAACGTTGGTGTGAAAAGCTAATGGGGTGTCGAGAGGTGTGCTGCAGTTCACTTCCACCCTTGGAGCTTTTTGTTGTGTGTGGCAATCCGGGGGTCAGGGGTCTCATCCAGCCCCAAGGAGAATCAGGGGCCGCGGTGTCGCCACTCACCGACGGCTCGCCACAAAGCCGCTCCTGTGGTATTATTATGTTATTACTATTATAAATAGAAATGTAGAAATCAGTCTTTTTAACCCTTTCTGAACCCAAATTTGGGATTTGTGATTGTTACAATAAATATATGGCCTTACTGTCACACAATTATTGAAACTCGTCAATATTTCACTACATCTGCCTTTGTCGTAAAAACTCAAGACAAAAAGCCAAAGCAAAAAGCCAAAGCAAAAAGCCCTTTGCTGTTCAAGTCTAGCTACATATTACCTATTTCGCTTAAACTTCACGAAGGCTCAGACGGTTTTGTGCCTTCATATGTGTAAGTAATAACGTCAAACTAATGTGTGTATGAATATTCATGGGCCTATCTAAGAATGTAACATTTCTGTGTCGCGAACGATGTGATTACTTATTCAGGCGACAGAAATTTACTTGCGATGTCAACGTGATGCATGCAAGTCCGACCCATGTCAAATTTAGCAGGCAGGTGCAATATTGCGAGCTTATTTGGGTTATTTTATAGAGCATTATAAATGGGATCAATGAATTATTCTTGGTAGAATTATTCATCTTTAATATATGATTTTTGGCAGTGAGCAGGCGACATAGCACGTAGAACAGATGGCGCGTTGGGGCCGGAAGGCTCTGGATTGGAGACTACGAACCGGCAAGCGCAGCGTATATTGTCCACCAGCAAGGTGGACTGACGACCTAATAAAGGTAGCAGGACGACGTTGGATGCAGGCGGCTTCCAACCGGTCTTTTGGAAATCCTGTAGAGGAGGCTTATGTTCAGCAGTAGACGTCCTAAGACTGAGATGATGATTATATGATGTTTAAAGCACTAACGCCTGCTTTGTGACATTGCAATTCAGCCAGAACCGTCACCATTAACGACCACGACGGTTAAAACCAAATAGAGAAATACAACTCGACGCTTAGCCTAGTGGTCATAGCGACACGGATTTTCAGAAGACGGGTTCAGAAGAGAGGATGTGATTTTTTCTCTCTAAAATTACAAAGAATTATTCATTACAAACTATCAGCACTCTTTAAGCTAATATTTTATAGGATTTTTGACCAGACATGGTAAAGCCCAATAGGATGTTTTGTTTAATTGTTTGTACGTATGTCCGTTCCTTTAGGTATCTCTCGCAACACAGGGAATCCAGGTTGTGACGCGCAATACCACAGTATAAGTAATAGTAATACAAAACAATACATGTTTCTATATTAACGTATAATATGTAACTTATAACAAGCGTTGAAAGACGATCTAAAATCCGTGAACAATAAACATAGAAGCTTTAAGTAACTTCTTCAATACTTTCTTAGTACTAGTTGAGATTCAGTACAGGTGCTATTACTATATCCAACGGGATCTTTAAACGTGCCGTTAATTTCAAAAGTTATTTTCTTAGGATTCCAACTGAAGCTGTAACTCTGTACGTGATTCCTAAACTTAGTAACTTTTTCTGTCTGAAAATTCCTGGTCGAAAAGTTAATTAAAGCCGTAGACGGGTCAGTCCTGGGAGGTTTACTTTATTGCATCGGCCATTTTCCACACAGCGTGATTTCAAATTCCAAAGGTATTAAAACGATATTGGAATTATAAATGGGGGAAATTAATGGTCTGTGAAATTCTGTCACTCTTTCGAATTATAGGCTTTGGTCAATTACCTATAGTAAAAGAATTACGATAATTGACCATATCCTTTATGTCAGATTTCACGAACTAAATTAAATCCCTAGGATTGCGGTTCGTGGAATTCTTTGTTTACGGAGACCGCACAAATCATAGAACATAACATTCCCAGAAACGGCTGTCTAATAAGAATTAATAAGATCATTTTGCGAATTCACTGCGTAGTTCAGGTAGAGGCTTAAATTTAAATTAATAATTACACAATAACATTTGTATTTATGTATATCTATTTATAGTTTAATTTCGAGTAAAGATTACGAAATTAGAATGTTTCATTCGTATACTAGAGCGAAACCCACTTAATTTCTCGGAGTATTTGTTTGCTGTAAAACACCACTTACGCCGATCCGAGGGGCAAGACACTACTGCGATCTAGGGAATAGACCCTTTTTGGGAGCCCACATAAAGAGAGAAAATATTGTTGCTTGGAATTGTATCGTAAACAAGAAAAAAAATCTTAATAATAATCAAGAAATTTGCTTGAGAAACCTCCTGAGCTTTATTCAATGATCATGTTAGGCGTATCATTGCGAGAAATACAGTGTACATAATAAAGTATACTACTTGCACACACCCAGCTTTACCGGCGAGTCAAATGGCTATTCTAGATAGGAATGCTTTTCTAATAAAACATAAATGCCGAACTGCTTATAATCCTGGCTATAAATGCTGGATCCTGGTATAAGAGCTATCTGTGTTCCAAACTTTACGTAAATCAAAACATTGCATTGTGAAGGAGAAGGACATACAACGCTCACATACTTTTCACATACCTATACAATTTTACTAGGAGGTACGTGACTTCGACCACACGGAATAAGGTTAGATATTTTTATATTGAAGATCTCGTGAGTTTTACGCATATTAAACTATTTCTATTAGCCGGCAAAACCCTCACGTTAGAGATCAAATACGCCTCGCCGGGTTTCGAGCATGTCCGATGCTCATCTTCAGGAAGAGTGCAGGCAGCGGCGTGCGAGCTCCCGGCGGGAACTGCAGAGCGCAGACAAGCTCAAAACCAGGGTCGACGTATTCCATCCCTAACGTGACGGTTTTGCCGGTAAATAGTAAGGTTGCATATGGCCATCTCTCGGGAACTACCTGTATCTCGGTAACCTGTATACTGGGTATATGAGCTATCTTCATGGAATTTAAAATTAATCCCTAACAGTGTGTTCCTAAAGGAATAAAAAACATATAAATACTCACATCCTCAACTACTCACATCCATCTACAGGAACATCTTGAAAAGGATAAACATATATGTTTTACTGTCCAAAGTGTATGCAAAATCACCCACCGTTCCAACTTTCATTCATAAACCAGTTGTCCAGTTTCTGTGTGGGATAGTAACACACATATACCTACTCACTCACTTACTAACTCATCATTATCATCTCAGCCATAGGAAGTCTGATAAGCACAAGCTTTTCTTATTATAACTTATGATAATAATAATCTGATAGATCTAAAATTTAGATCCTATAAGAAATATTTGATTGTCTTGAAATCAATAAAAAGCTATATTGAAGAAACAGTCGGTTTCACAATTTTAAAAATTCTCATGCTACGAATACTTCCAAGAGATTACCTTTTCTCTTTATTTATCTGATAGGTACATTTTCACAATAAATCTTGCAAAATAAATAACTTTAAAAGTAAATCCGCAATCGGATACCGGCCACGTTTACGCTCGGTTTCGCCTTAAATCAAACCTGCGAGCAACAGTAGCCTATTACTATCGTACTTTGAATTTATGTGTTACCTATCGGTGAGCAGCGAACACCTTTGGAAATTATATTTTGAGTGAACCGCACTGCAGCAGGCTAAAGGAAATAGCGTCATTAGGTTTTCTCGTATTTCTTACAGGTAGACTTTTACGCGCAACTTCTGTGTTGCAATTTAGCGCTAAGTACTTACCTTTTTTGTTGGTTGCAAGAAAGAAAAGTGCCGTATTTTATGTAAAGGACGTTAATAGGCAAAGTTCAAGCAATGCCATCATAGACATTGTAGAGGTTTTATATTCTTAATTATAACTCGGATCAAACATAATCTAATAAAGTCTAAACAGCTTATTTATACTAATATAATAAAGAGGAAAGATTTATTTGTGTATTTTTGTATATAACTAATAAACTTAAAAACTACTGGACCTATTTCAAAAATAATTTTGCCGTTAGTAAGCTATATTATCACTGAGTAACATAGGCCTATTTTGATTCATTATCATCATCCATCAACACGCAGGTGAAAACGGCGGAGCGCTGTTATTGAGTGATAAAGACGAAAAATTATAATAATAAGCTACAGCAGGAGGAAATTTTGAAAACTGCCATTTTATTTGTTTATTATGTTAGTTAAGACTATTTTTAAGACACGTCCTAATGACAAAATATAATGTTAGGAGAAAACTTATTCCAGAGAAAAAATCCTCCGACTAAAATATTCTTGAAAGTTTTATTTAATTGATTAATGTTATGTATGACTGACTGTACCTACATGAAAAGTTAATTTGTAGACTTCTGTCAGCAATTTATGCAAGCGAAAGCACCTAATATTACGAAACTATTAATACAAGTACATTATTTTTATAATTATCTTTTGGGCTTCAGTTTAATTACCATGCAGGCAGATGCTAACGACTGCAAAAAACTTACAAAAAATATTAGATAGATTAAATTTATGTAAGTACAAGTTTTGTAAGTTTTTTGCTCCAAATAAATAAGAACTAAAAAGTTTTAACACAGGCAGGATTCATCTTCATAAGTCTGTCTTACTAGGAACCAATTTAATGACAGAAATGTGACATTGCTTGAGTCCACTTATAAGCATTTCAAAATCTGCCCATTATGTTCCCACTGTTGGGACTCCAGCCTTCCTCTTAGAGAGTGGAGTTGGGCCATAATCGACCACGCCGACCCAGTCAGGCTTGGCGGATACCTAGTCTAGTGGCCAACCAATGTCAAAGTTGTCAGGCCGCTCTTACGCCTTCGACATAGCCTAACGACTGTTGTCCTAAGACAAACAACCGGGACCGAAAGCTCAACATGCCCTATGAAGCACGGAAGCTCAAAATGCCGCTAGCGGTCACCCATCAAACTCCTGACCGTAGCATGCGTTGTTTAACATTATTGATTGGTTAAGATCGTCAAGTCAAGCTCGCCAATACAAGCATTATCTGCTGTGTATAGGCAAAGTGTAAGTTGTCGTAGTAATTGATTAAGGATCATACAATCAAAATTATGCTGAAGTCACTTGCTTAATGGGATTATTATATATCTATGCCTTAAGGATAATAACTGCGGTAAAGTGCCGAGCAGAACCCTGGCTTTGGCGTAACACTGCTACTGTTATAGGCTTCACATGAGGTGAACAAATCACGCGTAATGTATCACTTAATATCATAAAAAATCTTATCTAGATATACATAAAAATGAAACCAACATAAAAAATTTCCTTTGGTCATCGCTTCACGCGTGAACGGATGTAACAATTTCGCAACTTTTTTATTTTATTAGTAATTGTCAGGAGAAAGTTTTTATGAAAGAAAAATCAAGAATATATGGAAGCTAATGGTGAGGCCAAAAGCCCAGCCTACTGCAAGAACGAAGTCGCTAGTTACTTATAAGCCAAACGATCAAAAGAAAACCAGCCATATAGGTTTCACAGCTTCTTTTTATTCTCATAATTTTCTTTTGAGCATTTGTTTTACTATACCGAAAAAAACAACGAAAAATAGTTTTCAATTTCCACGGAAAAACTTTATTTTTTAACTTTCTTTTCAAAAGAAACCTCCTCAAAATAGGTAAGTGCTTGACATTAGCGGTGCGAGATTTCATCGCGCTAACTTCATTGTTCGACAACACAAAAAGCACTCCAGTAAGTATCAGAAGCTTTGCAAACTCACTTTTGCGCGTGACACTTTTTATTGGAAGTTAGAGCGTGAACGAGAACAAACGTACTTGCCCGCATTTATTTACATTTGTATGCTTTTGAAAGTGGTTAGGGTAGTGGAGGAATCGTTGTATTTCGTTTAAAATCGGTCCCTGAAGGTCGACCAACGTCTGATGCTCTCGCGCTTTGTTGTGCAAGGAGACAAAGCGAACGGAACGTTTCCTAGAGATAAGAAAATAAAACGGTGCACTAGACAAATGCCCTGAGAGAAAATCTACATGCAAGCGAGTTTTGAATGCGTTATAAGATTATTATGCTGTGCAATTTTGTTTAAATATTGTATGTTATGATATCGATCTTTTACAGTTAGTATTTAAATATAAAAATGTAATAAATTTGCTTGAGATAAATTTGATAGTGTATTTACGTAATAAAATGACAATGAAAAACAATATCTACGAAACAAAATCTAATTGAAAAACAACAGCGATGTAAATAGAGGTAAACAGCATTATGTCGGCCCAAAAAAGAACTAAATATGGAGTATGGAGTTGTTTTTTTTAAGTTACATCGTTTTTTTGTATTTATAAAATTATGAACTAACTAACTGGGTGAAACATCAAGGACCTTGAGCCATGAAATTTTGCACATAGATACATTATACAGCGTAAGCATCCATAAAGCAAAAGATTTTGGAAATATAAATAGAGTATGAAAGTTTATATGAAAGATTCGGTCAGTTTTAAAGTTTGAATCGATAAATTAATTTATACGTGTTTCATCGTTTGCGATAAATCAACCCCTGAAAGTCCTTTTTTTTAACCTACTAAAACGCACTGGTGCACCGGTGGTAAAATCACTATATTATGTATTATTTAGACTTATGGTTAGAAATTAAAGCAAAGTATATCAGTGTTTTTTTAAAAGGGGGATCAGGTTTTGTATTTAAGGTTTTAATTTTAATAGTTTTGAATTCTAGGAAAAATAATTTACACATGTATCGTGAGTAAATATATCACAAGTGTTTTCTTTATTTTAGATGAATAATCCCGATCCCGACGCCTGACATAAACATATATAATGCGAATCTTTAATAGTGGAGCAAGTCAACGATACTGCACAACTTTCTACAACGAACATAGAGTGGCCTCGTATAGTTTACATATGAGCTGTTAAAAATCGATGTATATGGCATCGATTTTTAACAGCTCATATGTAAACTATTTTTAACCGACTTCAAGAAAGGAGAAGGTTATATGTTCGATTGTATTTTTTTTTGTGTTATTTTTCACCGATATCATCCCCATTTGTGATCCGATTCTCCAAATCCTTTGTTTGGTAGAGTATACTTCCAAGGTGGTCTCATTTAAATTTTATTAAATTCGATCAAGCAGTTTTTGAGTTACACTCCAATAACTTTGTGGTGTTACGCCTTGATGTTATCATAATAATATTAATTAATAAGGTTAAGAATAAGAACCGCACACGCTGCCTTTAAACTACCTTACACATGTAGAGACATCCCGCAATGTACGAAAGCAAAACAACTCTAACGATTTATTTAAAAAAAATAAACAATTCACTTAAAAAAACTGAAGAAAAGTCTGTACCATAAGTGGTCTAATCGCTAATAAGCGATCTCTACACAGGACAAGAAATTACTACATAATACAATAGGCGGTGGTGTAATAAGAATATAGAGAGTATAAATAAACACACAATCTATACAGCATATACACAATCAAACAATAAATATAAAATATACCTATAATTAATAATTAAACAAAATAAATACTTAATATGTACGTACTTAAATATTATAAACAAAAATTAAGCAGCAGGTATTTCAGTGAAAACTAGTAAGTTTTAATGATTTATTAGGCTTCTGCGATTCTTATATATTGAATAAAAACAACTTGACAGATTAAATCGCGTATAATTTTACATTATTTTACACAAACCGTCCTTTATATTAGTAAGGTTTAGTCTGTGACAAGTTAAATTTCCTAACCTGATCCTTGAAGATAAGAAGTGACTGCAATTGCCTGATAGAGACAGGCAATGCATTCCACAAGCAGATAGCTTGCACGAAAAATGATTCATTGTAGAAAATACTACGATAGTATATAGTAGTGTATAGTATACGATATATACTACACACTACTATATACGATATATACTACACACTACTTATATACGATATATACTATATACTATCTAAATCGCAAATACTATAATACACATGAACAGACCTCTATATTGTTACATTATTTCATATCTTTAGAAAAACTACGCGGATGAAGCTGCAGGCAAAAGCTAGTTTCTATATAGTTTTCTATATATCTGATAATGTACAATAAAATGAGCTGGGTAATAAAATTAAATGTATGGAAAATAGGTTACATAAAGGTTACTTTGTCAATGTGGTTTTCTTTAACACAAGTCTTCATTCATGCATTATTAATAAAGCACTAGATCTATAGACTGTAAAACAGTTTAGTGTAACTTTCTGACAGAGTTCGCAAGAAAGTCGGACAAAAGCGTTTACACACAGCTACAAGCAACAACACAATGGCAATTTCGTACGAATGTAAAGCCTAAAGGAATTCAGCCAGAGCCGGAGCGAGCGTACGTCTTCCTGAGTTCCGGAGCACAGATAAACCGCTTCCTCTTCCTGCCCCTTTGCCTAACATCGTGTAACGGACACACTACAAAAGACGTAGCCAGCATAAACCACGCTCCTAATGCGCCACTTTCCACCTCGTGTTATTGTAAACAGCTGCGATAAGCGAAATAATATTTATGCAGTATACTGTTCCTGCTTCCTGTTACATGTACATTTTAATTAAAAACAGCGACACAAATCATCGCGCGAATCTCGTTAAAGCAACAGCGTTTTTATAAACTTTTAAATCATACATTTTTAAACTACCTACTACACATAGCGAAAACACCTAAATCCCATTGAAAATACGTTTCGGTTGATACGAATTCCTATTCGCTCAAATTTCCCAATTTGATTTCGGTTTACAGATCTGTTTGACATCCGGCAAACGAATGTTCCCTAAAAATAAAATAAAAATGCTAGGTGACCGGAGCAGCGCCATGTCCGCGCGTGAGCACGTCCAAACGTAATTTAATCTTGTATCACTTTGACGATGACTTGTGTAAAAATTGTTCCACGTGCAGCACCATGATGGATTAAATGCAAACAAAAACTCTATACATCGCCAAATACATTTCCCCGTTCAATTTTCACGAATACGTAGCTACATCGCGGTTGGAAGCTCCCGTCCTCTACAAAACCGAGCTTAATTACAGCGCCCGCTTCTACCCTCTTCATTATTAGACCAATGAGTTAAAGCGTCGAACTCGAAGCAATAACTAAAACTAAACACGTTTGTAACAAGTTGTTTGTTGTGTTATCAGCGTCGTGCCAAACGTTCCCACTCGCACACTCGCCGCAAACTTACTCCCGCTCCTAATGAAAACTTTGTCTGAGGTGAACGCTCACTGTTGAATTTTATTCGAATACAATATTACGTTTGTAAACATCTGAGTAGCTAGCTGAATATAAGTAAGGCAATAAGGAGAAAAGTAGAATGAATTAGTAGGTCGAGTCGTGTAAATGTGTGCGAATGCGGAAAGTAAATCAGTTGAAACAAATGTAGAGCATCAGTCAGCGGGCAGTGGCCGCCGTCCGTCGTTAGTGGTCGAGGCCTACAGCCATAAATCTCACCGCCACCTAGAGAACTGTGATCGCTTTTATATCGAACTAACGTTGCCATGGTCAGGTCTATATGGAAAAAGTAAGAAGAAAATAAGTAAATAGGATTATTTGGGAATCGATACATTATCCACACCTATTATAAATGTTTGTTTATTGATCTGCTTGAAATTTTAATGGATACCTAACTTAGTTTTGTTTTTCTCTCTGTTCTTTTACCTCTTGTTGTATATGTTAGCTTTAGTGTATGTTCCCTCCTTGTATGTAAAGATGTATATTTAAATATTGAAGTTAAGTAAATGTAAAAAAATGGCACGGACCCTGGAGTCTTTGATAAAATTTTGGAAAAAGATGTGGGATACTATTTTGTCGAATAAAATATTTAAGTATGTGCAGTCTAAAGCCAATTTTAATTCACAATTGTAGTTATACTAATGTAATGTAACACGTAAATAACAGTTCGTCTTGATGTGGACTACCGCAGTGTCAGATATTCTGTCTTCAAGCATTAGTATGTTTAATACAAATTTGCAACAATCATTTTTAACATAAAGTATATTTTTTATTATCATATTTTTAAATAAAATTATAATCCAAATGTTTGGCTGGATAGAAGTTTGACACTCAATCATGCCAGAACGGCTAATAGCCCAGTGAATTAGGATTTGGCTCAGTAAAGTTTTGGTTCTTGTATTTTTTTTGGTAGGATCGATATTTTTCTATTTATACCTGAGAAGCGGTAAGGGTAAGGTGTTATCATTGTATTATCACTTTTTATGTCAATTTGACGCAATATAAATCGAAAAATATCGATCCTACAAAAAAATTATACGAACCAAAGTTGTAGGTAGTTTAATTTCAACCAACTTTAGTTTTCGTGTAAAATTGAATATAAACCTGATAATACATATCGCACCACTAGATGAAAACTCCATTAACTCAAAAAACCAAATTTTTCAGAAATGACTAAAAAGTGATATATGCATAACTAGATAAGATAATAAAAATCTAATTATTGTTCCAGAAAAGTAACAATTATTAAAGCTTGTTTAATCCATTCATTTGAATATTGTCTGTAACAAAGTTATTAGAATAACCTAATTTTGTAGGGGGAATAAGTCACTTTTTGTGCAGTATTTTGAGTTACTATAGTTTACCTGAAAAAAAATAGAATTACGTTACTTTTCACCTCAAAAATTACATAACTTTTTGAGAAATTCTTAGCGTTCTCAAAACCTGGGGAAGGTAGTTATGGTCGAAATAAAGCAACTATGGTATATTTAAATACAAAGTAAACATTTATTTAACAAATAAATGAAAAGTAAAACAAACACATTTTTATGTTCTTATTACACTTAACTGTTATATTACATTAAGTACACAGTAACATAGTGAAATTGTGCACAACTAATTATTATAGATACTATTTTTACCTATGATTCAATTATCACAGTAATCATTATTCTTTTACAAAAAAGTCTCGAAAAAATAGTTGTATCTTCTATAAATCACATTAATTATGAGTATTCTTATCTATAAAAAACTATTACAAAAGTCTTGAAATAGTTACAGCCTTTTTCAGTTTAGTATAATTACTAAACTAGTAAACTCTTAATTATAAACTATCAATTAACTATAAAAACAATTATTTATTGAACCCTCTATAACCTAAAAGTTCCTAAAGTTTCATTTTTATATTAATGTTATTTCTATTTATTTAGCTTAATAATAACAGTCATAGTTGCAAATCACAGTATACAATTTTGGTCTGTCAATACAAAGAAGTAGCTTCTGTAAATTTAGTTTTATATAGGCACTGAATTCTTATTGTAGACTATTCTAAACCTACTTATATAGCATTTTTGTAAAAACTGTCGTAGTACTGTCTTGGGATCACATTTTTGACAAAGATGAACTAGAGCGAGTTCCGGAAGTTTTTGGCAAATGTGAGAAAACTATCTTTCTTTTGGGCAAGGGGTTTTCGTAATGCAAATCTGCATCCGAATCGTCAAAAAAAACTTTCATCACCGCTATGTACAACATGCTGACGCTTAGGAACTCTTTGTCTCCCTTGAGTATTTGTTCGATGCTCATCAAGATGTAATGGAGTTTCTAAAATATTTGGTGGTGAAATCAACTTTCCTTCAGTTGGTAACTGAGGTCTTTTTACTTCATACTGCATTTCAATACCAGGGCTAGAAACGGTTCTTGAAGCACCTAATACTGCTGGCTGGCCAGAACTGAAATTGAAATGGTTTTTTTTTAGTTTGACTAAAAACTAAGTTCTTAGACATGAAACAATTTTGATTCTAATTACTTCAATATTTTGACCAAGCTAGTGGAACAAGTAAGAATAAAACAAGATTAGACTAACCTTCGTTCAGGTGGTAACTCAAGCTCCTTTATTAAGCATTTCTATAGCAGGCTGGTCAACGCTTTCTGATTCGCTTTTCCTTTTTTGAATAATCTCTAAGATGAGCTTTCCTCGGCCTTTCATGAATATATATTCAATAACAAATCAAGTTAAGTCAACCAACTCAAAAAATCCAAAACTACCATCAACTGCTTTTCAAAACTTTAAACCCTCTCAAAAATCTTATAAAAAATGCATTACCCAACCTATTTTTAGTGTGAAAAGTATCTATTTAACTAAACAGATAATAATAAATAAGATAAAATTTTCATTCAACATAACTACCGTATATCAAAATAAACAAATCATTTTATGGGTCTTATTTTGGCCTGCTTATTTAATCTTTGTATAGATAGAGGTACCTTTCCTAATTTAATGAAATATAGTAGAATCACTCCAATTTTTAAGGCTGGAGAGAAAACAGACCCCTCAAATTATAGACCAGTATCTATACTACCAATTTTGAGTAAGGTCTTTGAAAAAATTATGCTCAAACAACTTTTGGCGCACTTCAACGAGCATTCAATACTGCACGAAAATCAGTTCGGCTTCACGAAAACAAGATCAACTAAGGATGCCGGTGTGAAGTTAATGACCTTATGTCTTAAAGGCTTGGGAGAGCTCACATGATGCTATTGGTGTTTTTTGTGATCTCTCTAAAGCATTTGATTGTGTGGAACACCGTATACTGATTCGAAAGCTTTTCCATTATGGTATTCGTGGAGCTGCGCTTGATGTCATCGAGTCATATTTATCTGACAGGATGCAAAAGGTTGGCATAAATGGTGTAACATCTTCAGGATCTATAATTAAAATGGGTGTTCCACAAGGGTCCATTTTAGGGCCTTTTTTGTTCTTAGTTTACATTAACGACTTGCCACTTATGGCCAAGGATTTTGTGATATTGTTTTATTTGCGGATGACACATCTCTGATTTTCAAAGTAGATAGGAAAGATAGCACACTAATTCAAGTAAACAACGCTCTATCTAGTATCTCTAAATGGTTCTCAACTAATAATTTACTTCTGAATTCAAAAAAGACAAAATGTTTGAAGTTTTCTTTGCCTACTGTTCCATATTTGGAGTCGAACGTTACGCTTGATGGAGTTATACTCGTAATGGACAAGGAAACAGTCTTCCTAGGCATTAAAATTGACGCAAAATTACAATGGGGTCCTCATATAAATGCCCTGTCTAGGAGCCTCAGTTCTGCTGCATATGCAGTACGTAAAATAAGAGAGCTAACAGATGCTTCTACGGCGCGGTTAGTGTATTTTGCATACTTCCACAGCGTAATGTCATATGGGATATTGCTATGGGGTTCAGCGGCTGATATAGAGACCATATTTATTTTTCAGAAACGTGCTATTAGAGCTATATACGAAATGGGTCCCCGTGAATCTTTGAGAGATTTATTTAAAGAAATCAATAAGTTAACGTTGCCTTCCTTATATGTATTTGAAAATATAATGTATGTTCGTAAAAATTTACATAAATATAAGATAAATAGTGATCGCCACACTTTTAATACCAGAAATACAAATAGGATAGCTGTACCTAGTTTTAGACTTGCGAAGACTAATAAGTCATTCTTAGGAAATTGTGTGCGTTTTTTCAATAAAATCCCAAAGCACATAACTGAGCTCACAGAGGGCAAATTCAAGTTGACTGTAAAAAACGTTTTAATAAAAAAAGCTTACTATAAAGTTCTACATTATATAGAAGATAAAGATGCTTGGAATACTCCACTTCTGGCAAGCTGTCTCTCTGCCACCCATAAAATGTAATATTTGTAGTACCTAAGTAGAAACATTGTAAACATCCATATAAAAAGAATGGCCCCGAGTTTCTTGCCCCTTCTTCTCGGTGGGTTCTATATATTTTGGAACGCGGCGGTAGAGTCTTTAAAGTACATTATAATGAAAAGTTGACGTTCATAAGTGCGTCTTTGATGCCTAAATTGAATAAATGATTTTGACTTTGACTTTGACTTTGGAACATTTATTTTCACGTAAACCGGAGTAATTCAAATAAAAAAAAAATACGTTCGTAAAACGTCTAAACTCCCGCAAATCAAAATGAATAACGATTGTTATCAGGGAAAATTCACTAAAACTTAATCAACTCGAAATAAAAAATGCAACTTACTCCACCTATACACCATGAGACAACTCAAAATGGCGACTTAGTATTTGCGGTGTCCGGGTCAAGTTCATTCAAGTAAAGGAACGTTTGGCGCCATCTTTTGACAACCGTTTAAGGTATCGTTCCGCGAGTTATTTTCCCAAGTAGGTATTCAAATCAGGAGATTGAAAACGCCACTAAGTAAAAATGCCTACTTTTTGAATTAACGGAGTTTTCATCTAGCGGTGCGATATTTTGCACTAACCACTCAATTTCGGATGAAAAAAATTAAAATTTTAATTGTTAATCAAACAATTATTTACCCCTATTTTGGGTATAAATCAGAAAATATCGATCCTAGGAAAGAAATATAAAACTAAAAAGCTTATAATACTATAGGAGCGCTCACATAGATACTATTCAGAATACTCATACAAATATTTTATTTTACTTTATCCTAACTTGCTTACAAAAACTTTTCCCTAAGAAACTTTATATTATTACAATTGAAAGATACATTTATCTTTATATTCTATTACAATTGACGCCAGCGATCAGGGAGACATAGTCAATATAGACATTCCCCGCTTGCCTGGTATTGTACATATATTCATATTATTACAATTGGCAAAAAAAAACTAAAAACTTATAGGAAATTTAATTTTAAACAACTTTGTAAACCATTTTTCGTTCGGAACTGGAAATAAACGAGTTAGGTATTCAATGAACATGAATTGACCTTCAAATCAAGATGGCAGATGACGCATCCGCTCGAGTACCACGCAATACCAAATTGAGACTGCTTTTGAGCTGATTCCGCTGGGCTATAAACGGATTTGGATGAAATTTGGTATGTATAAAGATGAGTCGCTAGAATAACACATAGTTATACGTCATCAACATCCATATTTTTTTTATTCATCATCTCACAGGTGAAACTGCAGGGTGAAGCTAGTTAATAGTAAACAATTTCATAGTTCAAGTATGTTTTTAACATTATTGGTACTGCAATTAGGCACTTTTAAATTTCGTTTTACCTGATGTGTTGAAGCTGCTATGGTATTTATGCAGGGCTGTAATTAACTCGTCGTTTTCAGTTGCACAAACCATTATTTGCAATGAATATTTTCTGAGCGCTGTTAGATGCATGTGATCAGGGAGAAAACCGCACAAAACCAAGGGTCGGTTCGTGCTTAGGTAAGATTAAAAGTCCAGCGCAGTTGTTTGCGGCGAAGAGGGGCGAGTACTCCTGAATGCATCCACTCGCGCTCGCTCGCTCCAGCCGCTCTCCTGTTCGTTATGATTAATGCGCGGAGAGTTCAACTACAAATAAATGCAGCCCACGTGGTGGATACATTGCACCGTAATTTCCAGGTTTCATATTCATTTGTCTGTTTTGTTGCGAGATCAAAGTGTGTAAAGGCTTTTATGTTCACCGTTCGGTGAACTTTAAATGTTTCGCTCTACGATAGAGTATCTACTGGGATTAATTAATATTTCATTGTCTTAAACGATTGAATAGTATATAATTGAATGTGACGATTTTTAACATAGGTAGTTAAAGTGAGATTAAGCGAGCGCGTTCATTCGTTTTCCTATAGAACTTATAACTGTAAAAACAATTTATTAAAATCTGGTTACGTACGATACGAGATATCAGACCCATACTACTCATCAGAAACATGCTAAGTCTATGTTAATCTGTCTGTCTGCTCTACATTTAAAAGGCTGTATTTCTGGAACTGTAAAAGCCAGTCACCACGGATATTCTCAGAATACGTACTATTGTGGTAGATATCTCAACTAATAAGAAAAATCGTGAGGAAAGAAAAGTTTCGGCTTCGGGGTTTCGACATAAGTTTTAAAGGTTTTTTTTTGTTTTGGCTCAATCGTAAAAGCGGTACTATATACAAACGTCAAACTTGGCGTAATTTTAGTGAAACCTCCTAAATAAAACATAACAGGAACAACGACGTTTACATTTAAATCAGTGGATAAATATGTAAAATAATTATTGTTTTAGTAACTTTTTTTATATTTTAAACTATTACTATTTACCGGCAATACACTCACGTTAGAGATCGAATACGTAGGGTTTCGAGCATCCCCCCCGAGTGTTCCCGCCTTGCCGTGGCGGGGGGCTCAGTAGCCGTGGCTTGGGTCACCACGGTGAAGCTAAGAGGAACCAATGGGCCTGCCAGTGATAGCCAATAGCTGGCGGGCCCGAGGTGGGACCGCTCCTATGGGATTTGCCCTCCAAGTCCACACGGGAGCGGTCACTGTAGGTAGCGGTGGTGTATGGGCGCCACTGCAACTGAGGCGGGCTGCGGTGTCGTATGGGCGGCACCGCGGCTGAGAGTTAGAGTCCGCGGCGGGAGAGGAGTGACGGTGTTACGGTCAGCAGCTCTCCCTGCCTTCCGCGGCCTTGACGAGGCTGCCACCGTTAGATGGCGGACGCGGTGGGGTCGCAGGGGAAGAGGACTGTCGTTATTGAGAGGCGCCGCTGTCCCTATCCTCTGCGGCCGGAGTAGCAGGCGGTGGGGCTACTCACCTGACCCATCTTAGGGGGACTTAGGGCGCCCAGACTCGGGGGAGTCTGGGGTCCATTTGAGGGCTTGGTCCCCCGAGGCGGTCTGGCGTGCTGCAAGAAAGAAGGGTCCGGCAACGGACAGCCGCGGCGGGTTCGCGGTCGTGTGCGAAATCTGTCCCGCGTTCTCGCCAAAAGCGGCAGTGACGGAACACCGCAGAGGTTTGGTGGGTATGCTGCCCTTCTGGCAGAGACTCCCACATAACCACCGTGCTCCCCCCGGGGCCGGTGGTATCCATAAAGGATTACTCTGCGTCAAAAAAAAATGGGTTTCGAGCATGTCCGATGCTCATCTTCAGGGAGGGCGAGTGCGCAGCGGCGTCTGCGAGCTCCCGGTGGGCATTTTATTATTATATATTATTATTATTATATTTTATATATTTGGTGAGCGAGCCCGACCAGCTAATTATTTTGTGGCATAAAGTGAAAGGGCAGACTACTCGTCATTATATAAAACTTTTTTCTTTATTCCTAGGTACTCTTCGAATCTTATTCAACAATATTGCTAATCGTATTCGGTGCGACATTTAGAAGCCATTTTTTAAAAGCACTTTTGGTGACATTGTAATACGCCTGTAATTTGAGAGTAAATTCGTCAAGGGAAGTACTGCCACCTTAACATAAAATACCGTAACGCAGTAATGCTCGCAATACCGTCTTCTGGTCTGCTCTTCAAGGGTAGATGCTGGCAAGATTACAGGCACATGAGACTAAACAATTACATGTCTTAGGGTTATATTACGGGAGCGGTACAGCCGTGCGATGCTATAAGAGCAAACATCGTTGCATCTTTGACAACATCCGTGAAACAAATGACGAGATGACAAGAAACGTTGGAAAATAAACCTTGTGTACAAGGGCGATATCTCATAAAGTATTTGACATCCGTGAGCTCGTCCACGAGCGCATCGACGAATCATTAGAGATTCGCACGGCTGTTCGTCACTCGACGATCTGTTATATTATAGAATGTATAATAGAACAGAGAGGTTACCAGGTGCAACTTGTGCGTGCACCGTTTCCTAATAAAATATTTAAAAAAGTCAACCTGTGTACGTTGCATAATATTGTCGTTTTTGTATCAACTTGTATTTGAACAAAGAAAACCTGTGACTGCAGACATTTTCAATTTACCATTTGATTGCATTTGCGGCCTTTCTTGCTGTAGAACCCACTTGGTTGCCTTCACTACTTGACTTCGCCAGTTGTTCGTTGGAAAGGAAATGTATTGCATACATTATTGCTTAATATTACACAAGTTATAAATTCACTAAACACGGTACCAGGTTGGTACGAATAAAGTGATACCAATGGCGTTTAAAATAGTCGTTAATATTACAAATCAACCCGAAGACTCGTCAATCGTGGTAGCAAAAATTGTATTATTGGCCAAATATGGCCAACGACGAATCTAATGACGTATCATTTATCAATAGGACATATATGAACGGGCATACACACATACAGACATACATACATACATACATATACATTATATATACATCCTACTAATATTATAAACGCAAAAGTATGTGAGTATGGATGTGGATGTTTGGATGTGTGGATTTTTGTTACTCTTTCACGCTCAAACGGCGAGGCCAATTTTGATGAAATTTGGTATGGAGGTAGATGATTGTAGATGACGCTTTATTAACATCTGGATACTTTTCATCATCGTCATCATCACCATCCATCACAAAAATTGCATAATACTCTTAGGGACAGTATAGACAAAATAACAAGATCTCGGCCTTCCTTAAAGATCGTAATGATAACAGTTCTGTCAAAGTTTATGCCAGTTTCTGATAGCTTAATCAAAAATCATTTTGACAGCTTGATACACTAGACGTGCTCAGCGACGGTCAAGGGTGATGATATGTAACTCAAATGCCGTCAAGGGTGATGAAATGTAATGACAGTTTTTTTTCCATGGTGATTAATTTTATATTTGTATGTACGTAGGTCCTGTGTTTTATCGTTAGTGTTTACTGATTGATTCACTAAGTACTTAAATTTACTCATTTAACCATTTAACTATTTTATGACATTTTGGTTTAAAGGTAGATATGGCTTTTGAGAAGATAATAAGCTACTCGAAGCACTAATCCTGCGCAGACGATGTCGCGGGCACCAGCTAGTACGTAAATACATGTTAAAGACATAATCCTTTTAGGGTTTGCTGCAGTTGGGCTCTAACAAAACAATGTTATATCTACCGATCGGATATCAGTTTAGGACAAACATACCTAAACCCCATACAGCATGAAAACCTCACGGTAGCCATGTATTACGCAACAAGACGCCATCAAACCAAGTAGCATTAAATTTACCGTAGAGCGGCACACTGCAAAACTCATAAAAGTGCCTCATACGTCAATACCTTTTGAAATACGCTAATGGAAATACGAAATAAAACAGAAAGCAAAGTATGATTAGTGAGTGCCGTACGTCCCATTGTCAGGCTTTACGGCCGCCGTCGCTGGAAAATCCATTTCGATACGATATATGCTTATAATATTTAACAGAACGAGATTTTGTAAATTTAATATAATGTGACTGTAGAACGTTGTAAATTTTACTTGTAGGTACATTGTAAAGTTTCGTGTTGTATATCAAAATAATAACCGATATTTCAAATTAAAACACTGCCAACTTTTCTTTCACTTTCATGAACAGTTATTTGCCAAATCCAAATCCTCCAAATCCTTTTATAGGAGACAATTTTATTTTCGTAAAATTTCCCTTTGTAACATTGGTATTATTTAATATTATTTAATACTTATTATTATTTACTGTTTATATTTTTCTACATGAGTTTGTAAACTAACGTGATAATGTTTCTCTCTCTATAAATTTCAATGTACGAGATCGCTAAGCAGGCGTTAGTGTTTTAAAAAAGTACCTAATACTATAAAAACTTGATAATTGTTAGTTTTAATATTAAACAATACATACATTTTAGTGATCAATAATATGAAAATAAACCAATGTATTTTTTTACATTTGAAATGTGAAGTGAAGAAAAATAAACGAAATTTATTAAAATTAAACAAAATTAAAATCAATCAAGTCCGCAATCGCGGTCAAAATAGAGATCTTAGGTCAAGATCGAAACTTATATAATAATTCGTATACTTTTCTTTATTTTCTGTTGATTTTACAATCATTAATTTTTTATGTAATTTCCCAATTACAAATTAAAAAACTAATTAAAATTATATAGAATACTAGCTGCTCTCCGCGGTTCACCCACGGGGTGATGGATGATAATGATGAATCTTATATAGCCTATGTTACTCAGGGTGAATGTAGCTTTCCAATGGTGAAATAATTTATGAAATCGGTCCAGTGCTTTTTGAGCCAATTCGTTACAAACATAAATACAAATCATTTGTATGTTTGTAATTATATTAGTATAGACGTATTGATTAAGATAAAATTACATCTTATTATTGTTACCGGCCGACCGCGAGACGCGTTTTTCAACTCAAAATCTCCAGATTTAAAACGATTGAACCAATAATAGGCCGTGTCTATGCAAGCAGTGTTAGGCCCGTACACGTCATTAATGTTTCGTGTTGTTTCATCATCATCGTCATCATCTCAGCCGTAGGGCGTCCACTGCTGAACATATGCCTCCTTTATAATTTTCCAAAAGTACCGGTTGGAAGCTGTTGCATCCAACGTCATCCTGCGACCTTTATCAGGTCGCCCGTCCGTCTTGTCGGTGGAAGACATACGCTGCGGCCAACCTTCGGCCATCTGTTCTGCGTGGTGTGCCCTGCCCACTGCCACTTCAGCACTTCGCTTCTCTTTTGGGCCGGTGTTGGTGACTTTTGTTCTTCTATTGATCTCCTCATTTCTGATTCGATTACGAGAGACACTGAGCATAGCCCTCTTCATAGCTCGTTGTACGACTTTGAGCTTACACATAAAGCCCATACTAAGAGACCACGTTTCAGTGCCCTAAGTCATCACTGGTAACACACATTGTTCAAAAAGTTTTGTTTTGGGGCACTGAGGTATTTATGACAAGACGACTTCGCGAAGTTTCCGGAACGCTGCCCAGCTGACTTGGACTCGACGATTGGCCTCTTTCTTGAAGTTGGACCTGCTTAGTCTGTCCTAGGTAGATGTATTTGTCAACAACTTCGAGAACTGAGTTCCCAACTGACATTGGGGTAGCCACATGTTGTTTACGCAGCAGTATACTCTCGTAGAAACTCATATTCAAAAACTTTCACAATTAAATTTAAAAAAAACTATCTTAACCAATTACTGAATTAGAAATTAAAATAACACGTCTTACGAATAAAAATTATTTTGATTTCCAATTGCTCGCCATTCCACAGATAATTAAAAAAAATCTGAAAATGGCTATAGAATCTCCAATTACATAGGTAAGACCTATTATTGTAGTATTTAGAGGTCAGAGCTAGCTAGTCTGCGCAAATTTCGTAGTAATTTACAGTTGGTCCACAGTGACCTATAACAACATTATAATTATCCAAAACCCCGACGAAACTTTGGAAATGTTACTTTAATCACTTCACACGACCCTATAAATTGTTTGTATTGGTATATTAGGGTCTTACTACGAAGCACTGTTTTGATTTAGCGTTCGAATTTCGTTATTAATGTTTGTAGTTGACCTCATTATATACACCTATTTCGAAGAAGGTGGCTGTTCCTCTTCGGTATGCTCGGTCAAAGATATTTAGAACAGGGGGCCGATTCCACTAAGTTTAAATCGAACCGTAGCTGAACGATCACTTTAATACGTTTTCTTATTCTGCTATTTAGAAACAGTCCAGCTGCAGTAACTTTTCTATTGACGCCAGTAATTGATCAAAACTGTTATCTCGATAGATAAGACAACGCTAACTCATACTCTTATGTTAACGTTTAATGTTCACATAGTATATAGTATTGTTACAAGTACAATTAGAAAAATACTCGTATAATACCGACTTCCATTCTATTCAGTTACTGGAGTGTATCTGAAAAACTACTGGACCGAATTTGATGAAATTTAAATGGGACCACACGGAAAGCACCAGCTTCGAGAATCGGTTCACCCAGTCGAAAATTAGGTAACAAACATAAAAAAAGAGTTTTGGAAGTAGGTAGAAAATGACATGACATTACGTTCCAATTTGCCTCTAAGAATAGTAGAATGTCATCAACAGTAGTCAAACGAGTGGAACTGCAGTTGCAGCGGGATTGATTGTTGGACGTTGTGAAATAGTAGAATTGGCCTCCTGGTACTGAATTGAACTATCGAATGGAACTTTACATTAGGATGGTGGGAAAAATCCCAACAAGGACTATCGTGGAGTATAGGTTTATTTTTCCTATATTTGTGTTTCTTCGTGATTTAACGTATAGTTGTGGTGGAATATTAACCGTTAACAATTCGTTAAAGTGCACGGGTGTAGGCAAAGGGAACACAACCATCATGAAACGTTGTTTTTGTGTTTTCTTCGTCATCCCCTTAGAAAGTTTTAGTAATGGATCCACCTCGATACTAGAATGTGACGTAGACTGAACAGTAACTTAATGATTATATAGGTATGTTACAGTCAAAACTTATAACTGCTTAAAACAACTTGACTGTAAAAATCAGGCAAAAGTAGTTTTAACCGACATCTTCACTTAAAACAGGTTTGACTGATTTTTGTTGTCAAAAGTGATTTTGGCCGATGCCCTTAGATAAAAACAATTTTGACTGCAAAAACCATTCAAATACACTCAAAATTCATACAAGTTAAAGTGAACAGTGAAATTTACAAGGAAAACCATAAGAGAAATCCAACACACTTCTGCCGCTGTAGTCACAAGTAGCCTAACACTCCTCGCTACCTTACCCTAGACTAGTTATGAAACTGAATACTATGTAAAGCATCAATTCACCTCCCTTCAAAGAAAAACTATTATCTACCTACCCTATACTTTTTATTATTTACCACTTAAAACCAACGGTTAAAACCATTTTCGGCTGCAAAAATCAGTCAAAAGTGTTTTTAAAAGGGCATCGAACAAAACTACTTTTGCCTATTTTTACAGTCAAAAGCGGTTTTGACCGGTTATAAGTTTTGACTTCATATATGACTGTGACTTAACTCTTACTACTTTAATAAAAGTCTTACTTGATGCAACTTAATCTAATAAAAAAATATACATTAAGTAAGGATATCATAATTAACCTTTTTACTGTCTACTCTTTCCACATTACTGGAGAGAGAAAATCTATACAATGTGTCCGGACTCCGCTCACTGATGTCGGATACTTAAAGGGATTATAATACAATTAATTTATCGATAAATAATCGATCAAATGTTTTTCATCCCCAACTATAAAAAAGACAGCACTTTTAAAAAAAATTGTTGCCGAGGCACAAGTACATCTGTAAATTTAACAATATCTACGCAAGCAGAATGTTTACAAACACAAAAATGGTCTCATTATTTTAGTTATGAATGTAGGCAACAATTCTAAACCAATTTTTTTTCATTTACATCAGTAAAACTTAACAAAATATAGAAAATAAAATTGGGAAAAAAAAATATGGTTTTTCAATCTTTTAACTTTAAAAAATCTGACCCGTTTCCCATATTGTATACTTTATTTTTTATAATATAGGATAAATGCACGTATAAATCTTAGCTGTAAGTTTGATAGTTTAGGAACTACGACAGTTTGCACATATCCATTCAAACGGGCGCGCTGATCCTGGCAAATGGATCATAACAAAATAAGAGATAACCACTGCATTGCACCGTTACAAACAAACTATCAAAACTTTCCTATTTATTATTACAGTAGATAAGGATTAACGCCAATATACGAATAACTACTCCTGGTTTGTACCGGCGCTACTATTGCATATTTTAACACGAAAAGGTAGTTATTGTGACATAACTGTAATAATCTATACTAATCTATACTTCTATACTATTACTATATTATTACTATTATAATATTATAAAGAGGAAAGATTTGTATGTTTGTAACGAATTGGCTCAAAAAGTAATGGACCGATTTCAAAAATTCTTTCACCATTGGAAAGCTACATTCACCCTGTATAACATAGGCTTATAATATTCATCATCATCATCATCATCCATCACCGCGCGGGTGAAACCGCGGAGAGCAGCTAGTATCTGAGCAGCTGGTACCTCATACGTTTTATATACATCGATGTCCTCTATAAGTCTGAGTTATGTCTCTTTATAATATTAGCATATAGATGTATACAATGTAAACTCACTGAAGCTTCTAATCCCCACTTAAGAGCAAAGCAAATCCTCTAACCCGTAACCGTTGACAGAAATTATGTAAGCACATCAATAGGCCAACACTGAATGTAAATTAATTTGTCTAAATTAGCTGCGGCAGGGCGGATAGTTTGCCGAAAGGCAACCGATGTAAACACGGTATACCTAAAGTAATAAATAATGTACACAGGCCAAACATGGAAGTTATCCATACCGGAGAGGGATCGGGATAAATTTTCATGATCTTGCGGTTCGTGATACGTGCCTGTTAATATTAGTTTATCATCCCTTCGCCGCATTGTGTACGAGGTCACAAATACCTGAGCAGTGAAGCGTTCGGGGTTCATATACTCGTATTCGTAGAGTATCGGTGTGCCAATTTATGGGTGAGCTCTTTGAAGGCTGTATGAATGGGAATCATAATGGCTTTCAATGCTAATAGTCTCAAATATAAGTAGGTAGGTGTTATACAACAAGTACTCACGCTTTAGGTGTCTAAAGCGTAAGTAATTTTAACTAGTTCTGCATTACAAGCGAATAAATTTATACATTAGCGCTCCGCGGTTTCACCCGCGTGTGTCCTTTTTGGGATATAATCTTTCTCCTTGCTAAATTTCATTGAAATCCGTCGTTCTGAAGCTATGGCGTGACCAAGGGAAGTAGTGTAACACCCATTATAATAAAACAATAAAACCAGACTATGCACATGTATTCCTTAACTTGAAACTACCAATTACATTCAACTGTATTTACAGCATGCTAACATTAGTAAAGTAACAATTGCAATAAACACTACATCAGTAACATTGGAAAGTTCTATTCGAACGTAGACAAATTATACAAAAGTAACGTTACAGTAAGCAGATCACACAGAAATATACTTAGCTTATAATTATCAGCCTTAATACACATTTCTAAGTATTTTGCCATCTGGCTGACTCTGACCAAATCTAAGAAGCAACTAAACTCCTAGCGATGTCTTTAGATGGGATGTCCATTCTTCGCCGCCATTTTCTTGGCGGGAGAATGCTATGCTCTTCATTGGCTGTTGGAGGCTACGTCAAACCATGTGATGGACTCTCGGAAGTACTTCAGTTCACGTGGTTGCTGCCATGGTTGACTAGCGGAAATGGTGGTGTATTCTTGTATATATCACAGTAGTGATTAATTTTTATACACAGATAAATTTAAGAATCTGTGAGTGTCTTATAGTGATCGAGTCCTCGCCTTAGTGGAAACTAAGGCGAGGACTATAAAATAAAAATTTGCAGTCTTCTGAGCCAAGCCAAGGCGCAGTCCTGCAAAAGAATTTCTAACTACCGGCGATAGCACCGGGCTAGGTTAAGTATAGAAATACACTCAAAATTCACTTACAAATTCACGACTAAGCTACAATATACTTAGTTTTTAAGTGTACTGAGTAATAGAATATGTCACCTTATCGTTTTATCCAGAAGAGTCCTGCAGTCAGGCCCAAATGTCTTTTCAGTTTCCATGTGGTGTGCCGACACGGTGTCTACAAAAGCGCAAACAATTGCGGCACTTCACATCAGTTGCAAATTTGATCACTAATCTGTCTGTACGGTTCCGCAGTAGTGTTTCAACAACAGTTAATTAACTCAAACATTAAAGTGCTGTCATATCACGATGACGATAAAAATGAGGGTTTTAAAGTAGTTTATCTCTTAAGCAACGATTAATTTAAAACTACAAATAATAACATGAAAGTGACATTTATTAGACTTCTAAGTATACATTGACGGAATTAAAAACATATTTTAACATACCTACTAGAGTACATTAAAAAATTCAAACATACCACTTCATTTCACCTTTAAAACAGTTTTTCTCTTTATTCACTATTATGTTATTGTTATGAAACACATCTAATACAATAGCACTTTTAATACACATACATTGCGCGTATACGCATATTTTATTGCTGCATATTTGTTTTTATTTAAGAGTGCATTTATTTCTTTATAATTTTTTTACGTTTATACGAGATGCGCTTGCTTGATTTCAAGTAAAGGAAAATGAAGCTCTGAGCTGACAGCGCCTTAATAATTTAATTCCAAAAGGGTTACCCTTCATTGACTATCAAGTTCCAAAATACAAGGGTGAAGAGCCGAAGAAGGATTTATAGTCAAACAAGGTGTCACAGAATGTCAATGCATCGGTCACCAAAGATACCTTTCTTTTTCTTGGACTCGAACAGTATGCAATTTGCTATTCGGTTCCGAACAGAGTGAATTTGTCTCACATGAACGTTTTGAATTAGTATAGTTAATTTTAAATAAAGACAAAATATTCACGCATGGATAAATATCAAATCCCTACAATAACAACTATTTATCCACACTCTACGTGATAATGACATCATCAAGACTTGTACCTAAACGTATATTATTTATTATTGTGATATTTTAATAACTTTTAATTTGGGGGTAACGAAATCCAAACGGCATATAACATAGCCAAAAAAATAATCAACAAAATCGTATATAAAAACTTAGCAAAAATTTCTGCATTGTAATACACAATAAAATCATTTTCAAAGTAAATAATAACCGAAACATTTGTTTTTAACATAAATTATTAAAAAAAAATATTTCCCTTGTAGGTAGGTACACAATTTGATCACAGTCGTACAAGTGTATATCAATAAAGAGAGATAAGATGTAATTTGTGCCACGTACTGACTATGGACCAAAAGTGCCCATCACATTTGGTCTGTAAATCAAAATCATATTTACATAAAAATGCATCTAAAATTACTTATTAAAAATTTATTGAAAATGATAATTCTATCTAACTATTTGCACACAGAAAGCAATCCAAGATTTGCATATTACAATCTGGCGCACGAAGAAGTAGGTACCTGACTGAACACTGTTTCGCTTATTCAGAACTTTTTCAACCGCATATTGGTTTCCAGCCAGTATTGTGCTTATGTAAATCCGTATAAGCACAATAATCATTGAGGCGAACACACGTGCGGCGTACGGCGAGCGCAGCCGAGTGATATTGTACAGTGTATACCCGCCCGCGAAACAATATCGAAAACATGAATACGTATTTGAAGAAAATATGCAGTATGATTAAAAATGGAAACCTGCAAAGGCTGAATAATCGAAATGCTTGGGTTTCGCTATTTACATTTTAGCTCGTTTTTAATATTCGCAAAATTTCTTAAAAATACGTTGAGGCAGGATATGCTAAAAGTATATTAATGTATTGATAGATATTTGTATTAGACAGAAGTAGAAACAATACATATATTAAACTATTTTATATACTCTAGAAATGAAGTAAAATTCTTGGACTCAACATATGCCGTTAAATAAAATTATCGGATATCGCGAACATTAAATAAATTACTTGTTACTGCTATTATTATAGTTTATTTATTTAGTTTAGAACATAAGTTCCAAACGCAAACATTCCATGACTTCATCAACGTAGATAGCTATATAAAATTATTATATAATAAGTAATAGTATATATATTATTATGTTATTACATTAAAGAAATTGTAAGTATAAAATAATGTTTTAACATTTCCTTAAAAAATATTTGGAGGCTGCCTAGGCATCCCTAAACAGCCTTCAGAAGAATACCATTTTTAAGGTTCCGTACCTCAAAAGGTAACAGGATACTCGTATAGGATCACTTTGTTGTCTGTCTGTCAAGACTCGGTTTCTAACGCATAGAGGTATGAAGTTGAAATTGAAAGCAATCAATCAGTTCTACGGTCTCTTTTAATGTAAAACAAATTTTACTTGTAAGAAAACGCGATTGAAGAAATTACTAAAAAAAATATTTATTGTATATTTCGCGATTTCACAAGGGAATCTAATAATCCAGTTGACCTAATATAAATAAATAAATATTCCACAACTATCACACAACGCCATCTAGTCCCAAGCTAAGCAGAGCTTGTGTTATGGGTACTAGACAACTGATAAACATACTAATATATTTCTAAATACATAAATATTATAGATAAATTACACCCAGACACAGAACAAATGATCGTGCTCATTACACAAACATTTGTCCTGGGTGGGAATCGAACCCACGACCTCCGGCATAGCAGTCAGGGCCACTAACCACTAGACCAACAGGCCAATCATGAAATTCAAAAACAAAATAAACGAATTGACTATTATATAAATGAAAGACGTGTTTCTCTTATGAGCGTATTTCGTGACTGACAGCATGTGTACATTTGTGTGATTGACTACACAATAACTACCAATATGCAACACTATTACAAACATATTCTGCACGATTGATGCATTAACCGGGTCTAGAGATACAATGGCAAAGTTTGTCCTTTAATTAGATACCTTCTCTAACTACAAATTTGTGCGGAACCCTCGGTGTGCGAGTCCAACTCCAACAAACTCACAGTTGACTGTTTTTTTATATAAATATACGTTTTTACTTGCTCAATTGCATGCAATGTACAATTGAAAATATCAGACAGCTATTTCATTTAAGTATTTCATTTTTCTACATTCAATTAAGTAGATAACTTTTCTTTTTTGCTTTCATCCAGTGAGTGGATTATGTTGGCATATCATAATATACCGCATTTATTGTACTTGTAATAACAATCCATAAAAATAATGCATTATATATTTTATTAGAATATAGTAGTATAATATATTCTATTCATTTAATAGGTTTCATACTTTAAAAAAAAATTAAGTCCTCATACTAACTACCCCTTTTTAATATGGGGTACCATTTTTGTCGGTATTATATTAATTTATTCTAATGCAAAATTTGTATCTATTATATTTACTTGCAACTAACTTAAACTAAGCATGCCTATGCGTCCCTCCTTTGCTCCGTCTCCGTCTAAGCACTCAGCCGGAGCAAGGCGACCGTAAATTCATACAATAAGAAATGCAGTTCGCACATTCAGAGCGAGCCGTTTCTCCCACTTATCTATTCCTATTATAACTAGATGAGTTTTCATACATAAAAAAAAATAAGAAAGTCTTTAAAGAAACTGTCTTCCTATTCTTTATCAAAACAGTCAACATTAAATCAGTATATCCGGCTGTTTTCAGCAAACATTGTCAAGATTATGTTTTCACGGGTCATAATTAAAAAGTTGGCAAAGTGCCTATAATATTTCAAAGAGCCAGACAGCGGTAGACGGCGAACGTTTCAAACAATATGTTTGGGAACAAGCGCGACGAAGCGGGGCGCGGGCGGGGACGAGGACCGGGCACGTGGTGGCAAGACCGTCTGCGCTGATATTGTAAACATTGGGCTACACTGAAGAATGAACACGAAAGTAAAGGTAAACACTTTGTAGTGCACTACTTCATTGGTTTGCTAATCTCGATTACTGTAGGTTACTTTCGGGACAGAATACCGATTGAATCCGCTTGGCGTAAGTTTTTGAAGGGAAAACTGCTTTAGGCGTGTTGAGCACTTTTTGGGTAATCAAAAATCATGGAACTCGCGTCATCGCCATCGGCTTTTTGGGTGATAAAATCAAGGAACTCACGCCATCGTCACCGTTACCGAACACTTTGCCATAGATAATGTAGTACACTTCAGAAATCGGGCTCTATAATGTTTTCTATGACCACTATCCAGACGACGGGGCGGGCGGTCTTTTTGACCGCGAAGCAATAAAGACCGCCAGTGTTCGGCGGGCACAGGCGGCGCGGTGCAGCGCGGTCTTTTTGCCCTCCGTGTGCGTTGGTAGTGTAGGATACCCTTTGCGCTATTGTTCGCGGCAAAATTGACCGCCCCGGCCCGCCCCGTTGTCTGCACAGCGCCTATTCTTGTTGATCATGTGTCTTAAAAATAATTCCAATAGTTTTCACTTCTATCTCAGTCTCCTAAGACAGACTCTGCATGATTTTTTTACTACCATTGGTACGTACAAAATGAAATAAAAATATTAAGTTCCAAACATTTTTTACATGTGAAGCATGATGATAAGTTTCATTTCTTTATGAAAAAAAATACGTCATAGTTAAGTAAGGACAATATCAAACAAAACCATGAAATTGTAATACCAAGACGCAGCGATTATTACATAAGTATAGTAAAATTATTTTGTAGTTTGAATAGATCCAAGCATATTGCGTTGTTGGTGTACACGACCTTTGATTACGGTCAAAATACATGTTTGAAAATATTCACCATAATAAAAACAATTATTGTATTGCAACCCTAATTTAGCGGTCGTTGTCACGTCGCGTTGTGGGTGAACCTTGGTAATATGTTCGCCCTTAACAAATTCCGAAGTAATGTTTTTTATGAAATTATTAAAATTAATTTGACGTCACTTTGTTACCATATGTAATAATCATAATCAGCCCATTTTGTTCCCACCTTTGGGACTCGAGCCTTCCACTCAGAGAGAGGAGTTGAGCCATAATCCACCACGCGGACCCAGTGCGGATTGGTGGTAAGTTTAGTGGCCAACCCATGTCGAAGTTTTCAGGCCGCCCGAAGGACCTCGAAATTGCCTAACGAATGTTTTCCTAAGACAAACAACTGGGATTGACGGCTTAACGCGCCCTCCGAAGCACGGAAGGGCTCAGTTGAATAATGCCACTAGCGGTCACCCATCAAAATCCTGACCGCAGCAAGTGTTGCTTAACTTGTTGATCGGTTAAGATCGCCAAGTCGAGCTCCGCTACGAGCGCTTCCATATGTAATGAGCAGCTCTAAATGCGTCGTTTCACTTTAACCGACGAACTTCCTCACCATTACAATGAATGGGTGATTTCCAGCGATATAAAGTTTCACTTTGACACTAAGGTTCCACCTTGTTTAGATTTGTCTACAAACGCATATATTTTAACATCGGCCTACGTAAAACGGCAATTCTTATCGTTTCAGTAAAAGTTAGCGTGTACATGCTGCTCTTAATGTGTTGATTGTATGTGCACCTCCAGGTGTCTGCTCTATACAACTATTATTATATTAAATTAGTGATGAAGATTAATGCATTTATTGAATTTTTAGCAAAGCACAAATTACGCAATAATTAAGAACGCCGTCTTGTTGAACATTCTCTATTACTTTTTATCTCTATGATTTTCCAAACATAAGACCTTCCTTTAATTCTAAAAATGTTTATTGCAATCAAATGCAATTGAGAATATAAATACATTTAAACGAAGCCTGTATTACCTCCTCTGTTACCTTGTAAAGCATTAATAGCTATAAGTTATTTCTTCAATTCTCCTCACTTACCTTATCAACAAAACAAACAAAATTACTAAGAAAATTAAAATTTGTGTTATGTATTATACTAATCTATCACTTTTTTTATAGTGGTTCATCAAAGTGACTCCCTCTTGCCTGATGGAAAGAGAAGATGGAACCAGAAGCAATGACCATTACCTAGTGCAGCCGTAAGCTGCACTAATCGCCACCCCTACGATGATCTGATAGATGTTTTCACCATACTTATCTTGCAAAACATTCGACCTTCAACCGCTTCGCGTCAATTTTCTTGAAGAAATTAATAGAGAATACGATTTACACGAATCTATGCGGACGCTTTTTCATTCAGACTTGAGGTAATCTGCCGTTGTTTAGATAGCTGCTTAGCTAGAGCTGATCTATAACGCGCGAGACGCAATATTCCTCTTACTTTGTCGGCAAATATTTCCGCTTGATGCATTTTTGATGTTTTTCTGATGTGGGTCTATCGGCCTCGCTATCTAAATGTGATGAATATTCAAAGTTGGCTTTGGAAGGATACGATCGTGAGGTTTAATATTTGATTGGCTGTTGAATGAATGAAGTACATACAAGTGCAATAGACATGTCGTTCATCAGTAATGTAACAGAGGTTTTGTTCTAGCAACTGTTTCATTTGTGCTTATAATATGAGAATTGACATATTTAAAGGAGATTTAATAAACATGATTTTTAATCAAAACATTTTACTTTCAACTGAGTTCAACTCCAACTCCCAACACTAGGTTTGTATACACCTCAATTAATTTCAGCTACTAAATGTCTTATCTTTTGTCTATCCTTAATCCTTATTCCATTCTAAGTAAGAGTTGAGAAAGAAAGAAAGAAAGAAAGAAAATAGATTTATTCAGGACATCACACAACATAACATACAAAAATACTGACAAAATAAGACAACCATCATAATAATAATGTTGCGTAATGCCATGAAAGAGCCCCGACTCAGCATACGCTAGGGTAAACCCAAGCACTGATTTTCAGTCGGCGCTCCTCACTGACACCACGAACGTAACTAGTGACACAACAGAAACAAATAAACAATAGAAAATAAACAAAGATACATAGTATTAAGAAACAAAGATAATTATTATAATTACAGTCAAAAATACAGTCAAGAAAACAAAAACAAACAAGATGGTGCATTCCGAGACACTTCGCGCGTTGCCGACAGCCAAGCGTCGATTAGCACTATTGGCGTGTTTGGGGCTGGCCAAAAATATCACATAATTATTATGGTAACACCATGACGTGGCGCCATGCCACCAACGGATTCTATTTTATCTAAGTTTCACAGCATCTTTTCCCACTTTTCTATCATTCAATCATCTCACTACTCACAACTTTCATACACATGTCATTCTTCTCGCAGCTTTCATGCATACCTTCTTCGGCCTTCCGCTGCCCCTATAGTTATGTAATATATTCATATACAACATAATTCATACTGTAGACTCTTTTAGCCAAACATTTTAGATCTGTCATAATGACATGCCCATACCAATTTATTTCCCTTAATTTTTTGCTTTTCTGGCGTTTTTTAAGCTTCCTCAGAATATCCATTCCAAATCTTGACCATCCTAGTTACTTATACCAAACGTCTTGTCATTCCTATCTCTGTCACACACGCACACCTTTCTTCAAAATTTTGCCGCTGGTTGATAAAAGGACGCCAATTTTGCTGCATTGTAAAATGAATAGAGCAAGTGACATTACAAAACAAAAATTATAACATTTATTAAAAGGAAAGCGTATCCATACTGTTCCAAAAATCAGTTAGCAGTCTCGCTTGGGAACAACAGTGCCCCGGAGGGTCCATCAAATAAAGGACCTTCTGTGCATAGATAAAGAACGGTGCTGGCACTCATTGGCTAAATTGAATTTTGTACCGATAATTTCGGCACCAAATAAATATTAATGTGTCGTCAGAAGATGTAGATATAACATGAGCATACTTTACGAAGGCAGCTGCTTTTTTACTGAAATAATATTGAACGAACTTTATGATTAGAAACTTCTTTATCGTTGTACTTAAAAGTGTCATACGATTGAAATTTGAGGCAGCATTTCTCTTTAAATTGTACACACATTTTTATAACAATTAGCATAATTTATATACTTCACCAATGATCATTGTAATCCAATTATTGTAAAAACATATAATTATCTTAGCTTTATACTACAAGCCCTTTTAATATACGCAACACGCTTCTAAATCCTGAAGTGTGAAGTCACCCAGATTTCATCAAGTTCCATGTTCTAGGTCACATAGAGCATGAGCACGGCGCCTAAATGACTAATTCTTCAAATACGAGTAGTAGAAGGTAACTTGTAATCAGCTGTTTTGTTCCATAAAAGTCAAAGTCAAAGTCAAAATCAAAATAATTTATTCAATTTAGGCATCAAAGACGCACTTATGAACGTCAATTTTTCATTATAATGTACTTTAAAGACTCTACCGCCGCGTTCCAAAATATATTGAGCCTACCGAGAAGAAGCGGCCAGAATCTCAGGGCCATTCTTTTTATATAGATGTTTACAATGTTTCTACTTAGGTACTACGAATATTACATTTTATGGGTGGCAGAGTGACAGCTTGCCAGAAGTGGAGTATTCCAAGCATCTTTATCTTCTATATAATGTCGGACTTTATAATAACCTTTTTTTTATCAAAACGTTTTTTACAGTCAACTTGAATTTGCCCTCTGTGAGCTCAGTTATGTGTTTTGGGATTTTATTGTAAATACGCACACAATTTCTTAGGAATGACTTATTAGTCTTCACAAGTCTAAAACTAGGTACATCTATCCTATTTGTATTTCTAGTATTAAATACTATTTACATGTAAAATTAATGTTCACTGCATGCCTTTTTGTGACCTATCTCATACAAATGAGGTGTATGGCTGTCTTAAACAGGGCGAGCTTGTGACTATGTTATTCTTCAGTCAGTTTTCACAATATCCATGAAAAAGGAAGTAAAACAGTCTCGAAGCTGTACTGACTATCGAAATTACGAAATGCCACTATCATAATAGTATATGTACATCCTTAGCTGTTATTCTTATTTAGAACCACTCTAAAATAAATCTATAGCAGCAAATCTAGTAAAGAGGGACGACAAACTGCATAAGAGCGCGGGCCGCATCACAACACGGAGAGTTGAGAGCTGAGTCAACCACGGCCCGCTCACTATTTGCACTCACCAATCTGAAAGGTTATACCCATTCACATGAAAGCCATTGACGGGTGGTAATGATTTTAAAGCCGTCCAATATTACTATTTTATTATTATGTATCATTGTAATGTGTGGTGTGTACTTATGATAGAAAATAAACTTGCATACTTACAATAGTACATTATGCAACAAGTGCGCGAAGTTGTTTATTACAATCGAGACCGGTTAGTGGACGAATGGAGTAGAGATTGTATTAAACAACGCGCACGAGTTTCATACGACGTTTTTTAACACACTTACTTGCTTGAAAATACTTCAGTTCATAGTTTTTTATTTATTAAAACAATTATTGAAAGTGCAATTGGTAGAATTATAGGTTAACGCTTTGCTATTAAACATCATTATTTTGCTCTTGGGTGCTTACTCGCGATCTCCAACATTTACTCAAGTGAGTAAATGTTGGAGATCGCGAATTGTTCTCGTAGGGAGTAAGAAAAAGTGTTTCATCATTATTATAAGTAGCAGATTGATGCGGGATAACGGCAAGAGACCAGATGGGATGACTATCGTCCCGTGGAAGATGGGACAGCCCCTGGTTTGGGATGCTACATGTGTGGACACACTGGTGCCGTCTCATCTCCCTGGGACGATTGATCGGGCTGGCGCTGCCGCGTCTAAAGCGGAAGACCTCAAACGTCATAAATATGTGTATTTAGACAGAATGTACATGTTTATGCCGTTTGGGCCGTCCAAACTTTAAGCCCATGGGGGCCGTCCGCTCTCAACTTGTTTAGGGATCTGGCGAAACGTTTGTTTGAGGCGTCGGGTGACCGAAATGCTGGCGCCTATTTTGGGCAAAAACTTAGCATTGCCATCCAGCGTGGCAATGCCGCCAGCGTTTTGGCCACTTTTCCCCCCACCATGGGGCTTATAGATTAGATAGTTATTATTTTATTTAATTTTTAATTACTAATAAATGTTTTTACTATTCTTAAAAAAAAAAAAAAGTAGCAGATACTAAATCGGTCTTGACATGGAAGGACGTTGAAGGAAGCGGTTCTGGACATATTTTTTTTGGTTTTGGTTCTAAATTAATATCCTGGGTTATCCTGGCGCTTATGTTGGCTTTATTTTGTATAGAGTCTTCTACATACGATTCAACCACACACTGCCACACACACACGTACTTGCCTTTTACATTTACCTTTTTGATAGTTTTGAATAAATCTGTCACTCTTCTCTGTCTCAAAATCTGTCCATCTGTTTCATTTTCGGATTGGTGCGAGAAAGAAAAGTAAAAAAAACGTGTTCGAAATACGCTGCATTTTGATTCTAATTACCGTTCAACAAGAGTCCCTTTTCCAATAGGTGTATTGAAAATAATTAAAGATATATACGCTAGTCCAGTACACGGAGTGTTGGCGACATGTAAGGTTCTCTTGTAGGCCTTACAGGTAAATGATACGAGTATATTAATCAACAGATAATGAAGATGGTCAATAGAGAGCTAGGCCAGCAGCCTGCTTATGTGGACAAAATTAACTGCAATGGATTGAAATTATATGGGATCTACCTTTGTATCCTATCAAGGAACTTTTCTTGTTGTCATCACATTTTAATCGAGTCGGTTAAATATTAAGCAAGTACAAATAGAAAATTTTATAAGAAGCGCCAAAGACTATCCATCCAAAAGCTTATCTTTCTATACTATAAAATATTATAAAGAGTAAAGATTTGTATGTATGTTCGTAACAAATTGGTTCAATAAGTACTGGACCGATTTCATAAATTCTTTCACCATTGGAAAGCTACATTCACTTTGAGTAACATAGGCTATATAAGATTCATCATCATCATCAACATCCATCACCGCGCGTGTGAAACCGCGGAGATTAGCTAGTATTATATACTGTGTTTAGGCGATATTATGTATTGTGTTTACTGTTTTAAGAGGTTTCAAGAGCACTGTCGCAAATTAATTGCTATATAGACAATTCACACTAAGGACGCCTTTACCCGCTGATTACGATTAATACAATCTGGAATTAACTAATCGCCCGTAAGCAGATCTAGGCTTGCCTGCTACGAGTATATATATATTCCCTTTAGTGAATATTTAACATCAGGTGAACTAGTAACATATTATTATGTAGAAATATATTCACTAACGTAATATGTGGGCCTAGCACGAATAACTGTGTAAGTGTAACGAAACGTGACGTTCACGATAAACAGTAACTTAAATAAATTAAGTGGGCATGTTCGCGACTGGCTGCAAGTCTGTACGGTAAGGCTCAAAGCCATGTATAAGACACTATATGACCAAAAAAACATAAGACATAAGAGTTTATGCGGAAAAGAAATAAAAAGAGATATGGCACAATCAGTGACGCAATGAGAGCGTAAACTCGATTAGCAATATTCGTGATACCAACTAAGCTTCAAGTTATAATACAACCATCACTGACGTACATAATGATTGACTGACGAACATAATGGTTGAAATGAATACAAAACAACGGTAGCGATTCTTCAAAAAACTAAACTACCGAACTAAAAATATATTATGGTGGTCCTTATTCTGTTAACAATAAAATCCAAAATCATGTAACACTTAGAATGGCATTTCTATTAGGATTATTCTATTCAATTTGGGTTATTTTAGGTTAGTTTAGCGACCACCAAGTTACGCGACGACTAAACTGTCTAAAATATGCCAACAATTGAAGAGAAATATCTAATTTTAATGCTGTCATCCGAAAGTGTTTAGATTTTAACCTGAACAAAATAAGTACTGCCATAATTTAGAGATTTTTACTTAAGAGAATGCTTACAGAATCGACACCAATACCAAAAAATTCTTTAAGCAATTCTCGGGTGGCCGGACTCACTCGCCGGACACTTGCGCTCAGACGTACTCGTATATTACATTTATTCATATTTGACAAGTTTTTGTTTATATCTTTATATAAAGTAAAACTTGTCAAATACATGAAGAAATAACAGCAGTAAGGCACACATACAGAAACACCTACGGAGGTAGATACGCCTCGTTGGTGGTTCATAAATCGCGGATACTGCCCTCTGCGGCGGGCGCTTAACTACCGCCATTTGTTTGCTGCATCTCTGATTACAAGCCGCGAGCATATTCAAGATAATCGTTACTTTGGTTAGGAGCACCTATACTGCGGTGCGATTCTGTAATGATTCGTCAACGAGCTCGTCGACGAGCTCACCGATGTCAAAAACTTTATGAGACATCGCCCTTGTACATAAGGTTGTTTTTCCAACGTTTCTTGTCATCTCTTCATTTGTTTCACGGATGTTGTCAAAGATGCAACGATGTTTGCTCTTAGAGAATCGCACGGCTGATTTAGAAATTACTAGTTATAGTGTCCATATGGCTTCTCCCGGAACATTATGTCAGGATGTGTTGGCAAATATGATGAGTAACTTTCCTTCAGAAAGCACAGTCGTGCGATTCTCTAAGAGCAAACAAAGTTGCATCTATGACAACACCCATGAAACAAATGACGGGATAACAAAAAACGTTAGAAAAACACCCTGGTGTATACAATGTCGATATCTCATAAAGTATTTGATATTGGTGAGCTCGTCGACGATCGAAACGACGAATCGTTAGAGATAATCGCACGGCTGATTATACAATTACATTAGCATCGATCGGAAATGGTTAATAATAACTTATTTTTCAAGGGCTACTAACCTTGGCACAGCACTGAGCTTCATCAAAATCCTTGTGAAAGATTTAGCGATTTGTGTGCAGTACGTACAGACACAAGTACAATTTGAAAAATTTAATATCGACTTCCATTCTATTCAGTTATTGGAGTGTATCTCAAAAACTACTAAACCGAATTTATTGTAATTTAAAGGGAACTACACGGGAACACCAGCTTTAAAACAAAAGAAGAATTTTGAGAGTCGGTTCACCCAGTCGAAAGTTATGAGGTAACAAACATTAATAAAATACAGTCGGATATCTGAGATACCTCCTCCTTTTTTTGGAAGTCGGTAGAAAAATGAAAAATACTTACCTGCTTTTTATCATGTTTTACTATTCGTTACAATGTTCACCGGTGTTATATTATTATCTAAAAATATTAAGACACAGACATTTTAAAAACGGCCATGTTAAAGTTTTTTTTTTATTGTTTTTTTTTGTCCCGGGGAAATCCTTTATAGATACCACCTACCATGGGGAGGTAGGTGGTTATGTGGGAGTCCGTATACCCATCAAAACCCCGGGGTGTTCCGTCACTGCCGCCCTCGGCGGGAACGCGGGACAGATTTTCCACACGACCGCGAACCCGCCGCGGCTGACCGTTGCCGGACCCTTCTCTTCGCGGCACGCCAGAACACATGGCACGCCACAACTACCTCGGAGATCAAACCCGCCAACAATGAGCGCCAGACTTCCCCGTGTCTGGACGCCCGTGGTCTCCCTGCGGTGGGTCGGATACGTAGCCCCACCGCCTGCTACGTCAGCCACAGGGGATAATCCCCAGCGACCCCACCTCCTCGAGTCTGCGCCGAGCGCCCGGACCTCACCTCCTCGAGCCTGCACCAAAGTGCCCGGGCCCCCCTCCCCGAGCCTGCGCCAAAGCGCCCGGGCCCCACCTCCTCGAGCCTGCACCAAAGTGCCCGGGCCCCCCTCCTCGAGCCTGCGCCAAAGCGCCCGGGCCACACCTCCTCAAGTCTGCGCCAAAGCGCCCGGACCCCGCCACTCCTATGTGGACTTGGCGGCCAAAGCCCATAGGAGCGGCCCCGCCTGAGCCGGCCAGCGCACCCCAACGTCGGCGCGACCCCTGGGTTCCTCTTGGCTTCACCGTGGTGATCCAAGCCACGGCTACTGAGCCCCCCGCCACATCAATGCGGGAACCCTTCGGGGGGGATGTTAAAGTTTTATTATATCTACTAGTAACTGCCCGCGACTTCGTTCGCGTAGTAGGCTTAGCCTTCGGCCTCGCCATAACCTCCCATTTTTTCTTAGTTTTTTTAATGTAAGAAACTTCTACAAAGTATTAGAAAACATTTAAAAAAAGATGAATGAAATCATTAAAGCCGTTCTCAAAATATAACGTGACCAGGAGAAATAGAGTTTCATCTTTACATATATAGACTAGCAACTGCCCGCGACTTCGTTCACGTAGTAGGCTCGGCCTTCTGCCTCGCCATAACCTCCCGTCTTTTCTTGGTTTTTCTTGTATAAGAAATTTCTCATCACTAATTATATACACAACAAAAAAAAAATTGGCTAGTTTGCTCCATCCGTTCTCAAGTTATAGCGTGACCAGGAGAAATAGTGGTTCATTTTTATATAATAGATAGATATATAGATAGGTAGGTAGTATATTTATATATATAGGTGGGTTTGATGATGCGTCACTGATTTTGTAGCGCCTTCACGAAATATGCAAAGATTACAAACTATAAGTTTTTGTATACTGAGACATATTTCGTGGAGATATGCCTACCGTGAATAGAATAATTTTTATATGTAAATAATACTTTTATTTATCTAATATTTAAATTAAATTGAATTTTCTTCATCAAAAATATTTGAAACATCTAAAGGCAGGTAGGTATAAGATACATACGATTGGTAGCAAATAGACTTATCTTGAGAATATTTAAAATATAGTTTAGTCCAACTTAATCTAAACGTTTCAATGCCGTTTTGAATATCTTGACCTCACCCTTGAAGGGTTAGGTCAAGAAATTCAAAGATAAATGAAGTAAAGTCAAAGATTAGAAATAGTATTTAAGTAAACCTGCGGCGCAATCTCAAGATCTTTATTCAACATTTTAGAAGCAACTACATAAAATAAAATAAAACAAATATTAACTACAAAATCCAATTACTCACCAGATCTAAAGTTTGAAATGCAAACACAAAATTAAACAAAACTTAACCTTGCCAATAAAGTCATGTACAGTATACCTAGTAGATTTTATTTTATATAAATTAAGTATATCCAAAGAAGAAAACTTCTAAGTAGCTACGAGTTACTATTAAATCGGGGTCTACATACCATAAGTACTAATTATAACTTAGTAAACAACCGCTGCGTAGAAATGTTCTCATATCGTATACTAGTAATTATCCAAAATCGTTACTTAACTAAGCAACAGATCCCTTCTAAATGAATCGCAGAATTATTCAAGTCAGCTGAAAGTTATCTCAGACCACAGCAAAGGCAGCACAAATAATTTAGTTATTTCGCAACTACAAACACAGGCACACCATCAATTCGATAGCGTATTCGATTACATGCGGTGTATCTGTCCGTCGACCAAACATTCGATACGTTTCGGTTTTCCAAACGGACGGCACTAGATTGAAAAATGAACCACTATATTTGCCCGCCACTCACCTTTGGGCATACGGGTGACATTATAAAGATTAAAACTTTCAACTCGCTCCCAGCTAATTAATCTAGCGTTGCCACTCTGCCCCGCGATGTGAACGTAATTACTCGAGCCGTACCCGCGTTCTATTCTCATAGGATGTACTGATACAAGCGTATTTTTTTTAAATTATGCAAAGAGCCAGTGTTTCGTTGATTATGGAAATGATTGAACGAGGGTGGAGTGCAGCCAGGTATTCACATTATGAACCCGTATCGTCGGAGCATGATTAGCAAATAATCAACGGCAGCCATTCATTCCTGGCAAATGGCTGGCGTTCACTCGCATTCCGCTCGATGGGCAATCGACATGAGCGGTAGAGCCTTCGGCAAATACAATAGCGATTGCAATGGGACGGATTGTACCACGGACGGGAAGATGAGAGACCGGCAAATAATATCTTGCTTCGTTTTCGATTACATTTTGAAGATATTATTTTGCTCGAGATGATATCACTCAATAAAGATGTGAAGAGGCACAAAAACGCAGTGCATTGTTATGTCATTTGATAGAATTATGGTCTGAAGCTTTCGTAAAAGTAAATCTTTCGTAAAAGCTTCTTCATAATATTATTTTAGGAGAATCCTTACTTACATCTGTTGGGAGAATGATATATATTTTTCTTACAATCACCTGAAGAAATTCCCACATATTCTTAAAACAGCTTTATCCGAGGGTTCGGGAGATACGTGTTTTTAAAATCCTTTCCGTAATAAATTATTCGGGGCGTACGAGTGTGTAGCAGTTAAACCGCTAAGAATACTTTCTATACTGTTTTTTGTTTATGCTTGGTTGATTATATTTATCATGCTACATAAAGTTTCCTGCAATAGTTAAAATTTAATACATAAGCCTTTAATTTTTTTTAGGTTCCTGTACCTTAAGACTTATAGGGACCTAGAATCATGAAATTTGTCAAGAAGCAATATCTTACAGCACATATAAAGGAAAAAATCTGAAAACCGTAAATATGGTAATTTAGTAACAAAAAAGTGAATTAGGATAACAAAATTTTTAACCTCTTCTTGGAATCGAACGGCAATATTGTCCTTTTTTATATAGGTACATTACCTACAAGTTTGTACTGAACCCACGCTGCGCGGAACCAACTCGCACTTGGCCGCCTTACTTTATTTTGTCCTTTATACCTACTATACTATATAGGTATTCTATATTATATCTATATACTATACCTACTTGACTCGCTGCAGCAGAATTGATAAAGTTTATTCATGTTGACAAATGTTTGTGGTCCTTGTTTGTCTTAATCACAACTTAACAACCCCATATTGCGAACGCCACAAGTTATAACGTACATACTACTTCTGCTATACTACACTGGCTGCTTATTCCCTTCCATTTAAGGTTTTCTAGAAGAGATCGCTTTGAGTCTATTATTATCTGTTTTAAGCTGGATAAATGTATTGATTGTCTACCAACTTCCAAAAAAGGAGGAGGTACTTAATTCGACTGTTTTTTTTAATGTTTGTTACCTCATAACTTTCGACTGGGTGAATCGATTCTCAAAATTCTTTTTCGTTTGAAAGCTGGTGCTTTCCGTGTAGTCCCATTTAAATTTCATCAAATTCGGTCGGAGATACACTTCAATAACTGAATAGAATGGAAGTCGGTATTAAAATTTTCAAAGTGTACTTATTTAATTATAAGGTAATCAATAATGAGTGTTTTTATGGGACAGGTTGGCAAACGAGCAGGTAGCTCATCTAAGTAAGTGATCACCATCGCTCACGGACATCAGCAATACCAGAAGTCTCGAAGATGCGTTGCCGGCCTTTGAGGAAAGAATAGGCTATTTCTTTAAGGTTCCCAAGAACACATTTCCCCACATTTTAGAAATATGTGATGTATTTGATGAAAACTTTCCTATCCCATAGATCTCGCGTCATGTAACGATCTCCTCAACTGTGCACCGATTCAGCTCATATCGCTCTCTGGAAAAGATGTTCATTTCCGACCATCCATCATGTTGGTGACAGCGAAAGGGTCTTTTAATTCTGATAGATCGCGCGTATTCATTACATCGCGACCTCGCGATTTGTTTGCGGGGTTATTATCGTCATGTGTACGTAGTTGCGTTTAATTTATAATTTATATTTGACGTATATTTGGGTTGTATCCGACTATTTCCATGGAAATACAAAATAAAAATGGGACTAGCGTTTTTTCCTAATTATGTTCTATTATTTCTATTACGGCAAAAAAACGAACTAATTGGTATAATTGGTATTGGAATAATATAATTATTATAATTCCGTTAACAAATGATGTATGTTTAATAATAATCAGTTTTCATGACTAGTTTAAGGCAAAGTCATATATATAGGTACGACGACGAGCGAAACGAGGAGTAATCGTTTTTTGACCAAAATGAGCGAGCCGACCGAGTGAAGCGAGCATGCCGCGGCAGCGGTCAGCGATGCGCCAGAAGAAGAGTGTTAGAGTAGTTAGTTTGTTAGTGTTGTGTATGTGTTAGCAATCGAAAAAGTGGGAGAATCAGTCCCAGTATTTCTATACATAGAAATGCCTAATGGAAATAGTGGGATATACCCGGTATTTGACATAATCTTACCAAAGAATAACATTATGTGATATTAAGAGAACATTATGAATATAGTGACACTTTCTCTAGAAAAATGCTCATGTCAACGCAACGCAGGTTATTATTATTGGTAGTTCTAGAAAACTTTCTGATGTAGATTGGGGTTCGCTACCGCGTATTGTGTTTGATGGGGTTACTGTTCCATTTAGTGGCACTGTACAAAAAACTTGGCATCGCACTCGATAAGAACCTGCGATGGGACCCACAACTAGCTGTAACTAGCCGGAAAATGTTTGTATCTGCCAGATCACTACGCAGATTATGCAATTTTCTACCGACTACCACTAAGATTGCATTAGCCCAGTCTATCTTTCTACCTATCCTTGATTATGCTGACGTCTGCTATCTTGATCTTAGAGAAGACCAGCTGAATTAACTTGAGCGTCTTCAAAATTTCTGCATACGGTTTATTTTTGACCTTCGCAAATATGACCATGTCTCTAAATTTTTACATTTTGGAAGCTCTTTTTCTCTACGATCATCAGAGAACTTAATGTTAAGTACCCCGATACACCACACCACTTTTTTTGGTTCCTCCTTTTGTGTTGAAGCTGTTCGTCTATGGAACAATTTACCCTACGAAATTAGATGCGCGCCTTCTTTGGACATCTTCAAACAAAGTGTCAAAGCATTTTACTTCGCGAAATAACTTACTGCAAACCTACTTACTATCTTTGTTATAAAAATTAAATGGTATATGTATAGTATGTATAGTTATGTATATATTTTGTAGTATATATGTATAGTATAATTATATAAGTATAGTTTGTATATATTATAAGTATTTTTTTCTAGCTATATTCTTGAGTTTTGCTATATGTAGTGTTTAGTACACTAGTTTTATACACCACCGCCTTTATAAGTTTATGCCTAATTATTTCCGAGCATGGATGTCTGGAAGAGATTGCTCTGAGCGATAAGACCGCTCATTGTGACAATTTTCATTTTAAGTATTTAATTGTGAAATATTTTTAATTGTATTTTTATTCTATTCTTATTTCTTTATTTGTAACATATATTTGTATTGTGGTGTTTCGATAAAGATAGAATTAATCTATCTATCTATAATGTTAGAGATGCAGTGTGTACATAACATGTATGCAGAAAGTATACATATAAAGATTTTTCCAGCGGAGTATTGCTACATACTCGTATATATTTATATTTTATAATATACTAATATAAAATTCAACAGATTCTAAATTAACACTCAAATATTAGTTATTACTAAGATCAATTGCAATAATTAATACTAAGTGCAATTTGAGTATTTTAATTCTATCATTATTAATGAGTTCAATGCATTGTAACATTCTGTAACGTATGGAGGTGTCTAAAGTCCACGAGAATATAAAATTTAATATATTTTGATACTAGAAACCTTCTTTCTGAATTGAATAGTCAAAAGCAATATGTCTGAATGAAGAATTTTATCGAGATTGAAGTCTATTTGCGCAATCTTTTGAACAGATTTCGGGATTAAAAGAACAAAAAAGGAATTTGACGGAAATTTTCTGGAATATGGAGCGACCGGTCTGTTTCAATTTCACGGGGCGTTTGTTGGGCGACAAAGACGCCCAAAGGTGTCATTTCACAGAGAGCTACCCGAACTTATGAGATAAGATGAGATGTTTATTTTTTACGGCTAAGGGTAAACTTTTTTCTTTTATAGCCTGTTGTGCTGCCAGTAAATTACTTAGAGTATATTGGTGTCATCAAATTGTAGTAAAATCATGATTTGACGATTTCTTTTATGACTTATATTTGGACATGTAATCCATAACATTCTTTGAACTTTTTAAAACTTTGCACCTCGAAATAGCTTGAGACAAATAGCCAGCAGAGCATACATGTAGCAGTCTGCTTTCAATCGACGTCTTAAAACTGTAAGTGTAGAAATATCAGCGAGTAGCTACTTTGGGATACACATTTCACTTCATCCGGCGCCAGTGTCTGAGTGCAAAGGCGTGTCGGGTACCGGCCGGTCCGGCCTCGTGGAAATTCCGGAAAATATGGCCACTGATGGAGCCTTAATGTTTCCGACTTGGCCCAGCTTGGCCCCTCTCGCGGTCAGTCCTCACTTCGATGCCTGCAAACTTCGCCGCTAATAAAGATACAGTGACAGGCATTGACACATTACGTGAGTGTACACAAAATGGACGCCTTTTAGTGTGGGAGCTTTTATGGCTGAAATGTGTTTATAAAAATAGCGGCACTAAGGGAAAATATGTTTTTCTCTTGTGCTACTTTGATTTTAATGCATAATACTATTTTATAAATATTGTGATTATGTTATATTCTACTTATGGTTAGATCCTGAAAAAGAAAGATTCTTGAAGATAGGTCCTGAGAAAAGGAACTTCGACGCGCAGCGTAGCTACTTGGTAATAGTATGTTTGGAAATCCATAAGAAGTTGGTATATATGTTTTATATTTTTTTATTAAGTTTTGTTAAGTTTAAAAATAAATTGACTAACATATATAGGACCTCCGCGCCCTCGGTGTTATGAAAATGGTAAATCCAAAGGATGAGAATTTTTATACCGTTGGTATATTACGGACTATAAATGTGAAAGTAGGGATGTCAGTTAGTGACTGAGTGTGTATGAAACGGTTTGACCGGATTTGGATCAGATTTGTAATGAGAATAACTTATTCGCTGGAGTAACATTAGAATACATTTCATGCAGACGGGATGACGGTACGTCATTCCGGAGGGATTGCGATAACTTTATTTCATGTGTAAGTTGCGGGCAAAATAATAAATACGACAGTTTGAGTTTGAATGTACACTATAATATGTTTGTTATTTCTTTATACTGGAAATGCTAAATATATTTCAGTTAAATTTGGAATGGCTTATAGATTTACAACTTAAAGCTACGTATAAATTTATGTTTATATGAACCAATATATTATTCAAGCCAATTCCTAAAATAATTTGCAATACTCTAAATTGAATACTTACTGTAAAATTGTATTTTTGCTGTCTGATAAAAATAATTAGCAGGTGATCGTACTTACTCAATCTACTCGTAGATATGCGATTGGAGCATGAACTCATTAGTGTGTTGGCAATACTACTCTATACAACAGTAACTAAGTTCCACTCCTAAAATTTCAAGGCGGTAATTATTATACTTTTATAGGTTTACCAGTACTAATAAAACAGTACTCACTGACTTACTGGCTAACTGACAATGCTTAAGCCTAGTTCGGACTAGGCTAGTAATTTAGTAGAGTAGCGAGCAATTTAGTAGCTAAACTACTCGCTACTGCCCAGAAATCGTTCGAATTACGGTCGAGTACAGTACACGAGTGAGTGGTGTTTTGCAAAATTAACGGGCTGCATTTCAGCGGCCTACTCGAAAACTCGACTAAACTACAGGTTCGGACTTGATTAGCCGGTGAACCAGTAGGCACGGACGCGTGGTGGGAGGTGCTACTCGCCCGAAAAAAATAGAGTAAAATGAATCAACTCGACTAAATCGTTCACTAAACTACTAGACTAAATTGAAATTTTGAAATTTATAGAGAGAAAAATTCACATCCTCGGACGGGATTCGAACCCGCGTCTTCTGACTCTCCGACGCCATTGACCAACTAGGCCACCGAGTATCTTGTCCGAGCATCGAATTTTAACTCTCTATTTGACTAACCGTCTTGCGGGGACGGAGTGACATCTATTGGACAGTTAACAGTACCATCCAACCGAAAGAAGCATTATTTAGAAATACTTGAAATTTCGCATTGACATCGCAACCCTTGTGATTTTTATAGTATTACTTTTCAAAGCACTAACGCCTGCTTAAGCGATCTCAAACATTGAAATTTATAGAGAGAAAAATTCACATAAATTGTTATGGTTCGCACACTTTTAGCCACTAAATTACTCGCTACTCTACTAAATTACTAAACTAGTCCGAACTAGGCTTTAGTCTAAGCCGTCAGGCCTAGAAACTTGAAATTTGAAGGATAAGGCCTGCCACACTCTGGCAGCGTACGGAAACTGTAGACCGCTTGTCAGCTGCACAATGCACGTCAACTCATGTACGACCCGCGCGGATGGATGGAGAATGAGAGACATGGAGATGTAGACGTTGGAGAAATCATTGATAAAGGAAGAAACTCGACCTCAGAGAAGCTTTTGTGTTCAGTAGGTCTACCATGAGTTAACAACATTGACACCAATCGATGCTCGCTATCGATTGCCGCGAAAAAAATTTTGATAAAATAAACAGTGCCACCTTGCGGTCAATTGTAGAACTAAAATTGACAGCGAGTACAATCATCACAAGCTTAATAGATCGCGAGAGGCGAGATCGAGTATCGAAGGTAGATGACATTTATGTTGCTAACTCATAGTAGAGCTACAGAGGACACAAACTGTTGGCGAAAAAGTATTCGTATCGTAAGCGTCAACGCGTCATGCTTCAGCGTACTAGATATGAGTTATCGGTATCACAGCGGCCCAAGACACATGGCAGTTTGTACAATTTCACGTGAACGACACGTTACGTTACACTTACGCAGTTATTCGTGCTAGGCTCACTGTAATATTGTTTAGACGATTTAACTCGTTGACGTTACATGTTCGAGTATCTTAACTATACCGTGTAGCATAAACCGTCAAAATATTATTAATCGCCAATGAAGCTTTTGTACTGTCTAAAGGAATACAGTGTAGTACTGTCCGAATACCGGCCGTATGCCACCCGATCGTCGGGACGCTTGATTGACACAGCGGAAATGATTTCGCCCGCCACCGGCGTCGACGCTATCTCTCAAACGGTAGGTAATACACACCCATTTGTTCACTATAATTTGATGTTTTGCACTTGATAAGACCATTTGTGTTTACTTTAAATTGACTACATTACCACATATTTTTTTAAAGAACAATCCATATTATATCCATACTAATTGTTTGTGATTGTTTTCGCAAGAGTATATAATTAGTAATTAGGTTATTATGACAAACTATGTACATTTTGAGACTCTTTAAAACAGGCACGAAGGGTATTTAATATCAGCTGATTATTATTGTTTTATGATTGGTTAAGGACGAACCCATTTATCAAGCGATATTATTATAATTGTATTTAAATGAAATTATTATCAATGACCTCTGATGCGGAATTCTTCATATTTGCAGATGAAACATGTCTCATTTAGGCAGCTGAAGACTTTACTCAACATAAAGTTGAATAAGATTATGAGTGACATCACGTCATGGTTTGGTGTGTAGCAAACGGTATGGTGTTAAATGTAGAAAAGAAAAATATTGTACTTGTACACTTCCAACTTGGAACAAAAAAAAAAACTTTCTGCTTTTCAATAGAAGAAGGTCTCACATGGAGCTGGCACATAGGCAATACGTGCGGACATCTTTCTTCGGCTTATTATGCTATGTCTTGTCTTGTTGGGAGCCTCCACGTTGAAAAAAGCCTACTTTGGATATTTTCATTCTGTCTTATCCTACGGCATAGACATGTAGGGCTTGGCGGCCGACCGAGATAGGGCATTCAAGTAATTCGAGTACTGTGCAATGTCAAATGGGACCATCCAGCCGTGCGATTCTCTAATTATTCGTCGTCGCGTTCGTCGCCGATGTCACTCAATTTGACTCACTTTAATATATCACCCTTGTAAATAAGGTTGTTTTTTCAACGTTCCTTGTCATCTCGTCATTTGTTTCAGGGATGTTGTCAAAGATGCAATGATGTTTGCTCTTAGAGAATCGCACGGCTGCGCGCGTTTTATTTAGGATCAAAAAATCTTCACATTATCTTGCTTAGTTATTTTTTAATTGCTAAGTATTCATCCTTGTACCTTAACGGTTTAAAACGAGGGATGGTGCACATGAGTATAATACTAAAACCGACATCGTCTTAAACTTCCCCTAAAATGACTATGCAATCGCAGAAACACATATAGACGTTTTGGTTGTCAAGGTGTATAACACTGTGAATGAAGAATAGTATAATATTTAGTATATAAATTTTATCAATATTGGTTCAGCCGTTTGAGCGTGATGAAGTAACAAAAATACAAACACACTTTCAAACTTTCGCCTTTATATTAGAACTATGATGAGAAAACTATACGATAATATATATTAACAACAAGTACAATTTGAAAAATTTAATACCGACTTCCATTCTTTTCAGTTATAGAAGTGTATCTCAATAACTACTAGACCGAATTTGATGAAATTTACATGGGACCACACGGGAAACACCAGCTTTCAAATAAAAAAATATTTTGAGAATCGGTTCCCCAGTCGAAAGTTTGGAGGTAACTAACAAACATAAAAAAAACAGTCGAATTGAGTACTTCCTCCTTTTTTTGGAAGACGGTAGAAACCAGCTACTACCTGCGCAACCTACTTAAAATTAACCTTATGAAATAATTCAATAAATTTATAATGTTGCTATTCTTTTATTTCCTGGTAGAATCGGACAGCTCTATAAACTCTCGCAATGGATAATAGGCACCATCTGTATTACTTGAGTTTTTTTTTTATTCATAATTTATTTGGGACTTTTAGTCGCTTAGCGTCTATGCCAGTCCCATTAAGGCTTACAATACCTTGACACTACATTAAAACATTCACAAGACTTATTGAAGTACTTCAAGCAGGGCTCTGTAGAGTGTCCTAGCCGCTTTACTCCAAGGAACAGCCAAGACACTCTGCACTATGCCTAAGTCACTCAAATTTAAACCAAATTCAGAACATACTTGCAACCTCATCTGCTGGCTGCGAACACACTCCACCAGAAGGTGATGAACATCTTCTATAACTCCGCAAGTGTCGCAGTTAGGGGAATCCACCACTCTCATCAGGTGTTTGTGTTTATTTAGTGGTATCGGATCGCCACCTATGAGCCAGCACAATAATACGTCTCCGAAACTTATTACTCGTACTTGAGTTAATCACATATTCTGTGAAGAAACTTACAATGTGTAATTACATGTGCATGTTAACAAATGTCTGGATAAACAGAAACGTCTTCTAACCCGTCAGAGATGTTAGGTGATGGTATGTATATTAGGTAGAAAAATTAAATTAATGTTTACAACAGGTAAGTGACGGTTTAATTTGATTTCCGTATTTCTGTGCTTAGGCGTAGTACCTACACCATCTATAAGCGCTAGCTACAAGAAAATTCATCTAAACCTGTGTTTTTGTAAGTCCGCATTGCTACGATGAAAGCTTATTTTTTGCGAAGCTCAAAAAGAAAGCGGAAACAATTTCCTAGAAATGACACCGTTGGGGGAAATAAACCTTAACAATGTGTGAGGAAACCGTAAAACGATTTCGGAAAAATTAACTCAATCGGCGACATCGAAACAATATGTTCGTATCACGAAATACGACGGTTTTGTACAGATTGTTTATGGTAATTCTTAGAGATAGATGTTCATAAAGGTTGAAAGATACGAGGATGGTTGGTGATTTTTATTTTATTTTAAATAGAACGTTAATAAGTTCGAATTTGATTTATGTCAATGGGTGACGTACCGAGTAACTCGCTCGCCTGATGCTAAGCGCATAGAGTAGCTTTTTATAGCTAAGCGTCACGCTTGCCCATAATTGTGCCATTCAGATTTTCTACCGACTTCCAAAAAGGAGGAGGTACTTAATTCGAAAAACTATAAAGTTCAAACCTTCATGGTACACACTACACAGCACTGCGCTCGTCACGTTATGATAGTATTACCCTGCAATTTTCCTGGAAACATTGTTGCTTCACAGTTAAATAACTGGCATTCCCGGGCAGACTCTGCTAAAGTCCTACCACAATAAAAAGAATGAAGTTGATGTATGTTTTGATTTCGATATCTAATGCGAGAACAATTAACAACTTATGTTTTAAGAAGTACCGAATAGATAGATAGATAGATAGATAGATAATAGTTTATTGTTCACAAATTGGTAACGGCATTACGGCATGCATATACAGCTGCCATTTAAAATATCTTTGTTGTTAATCATTATGTAGAATATTTTATATTCTGGGTCAGGACATTCAAATTGAACCTAAAAATGCACAGGGCATAAGTAAGGGAAGTTTTCCTTACTGTATGTTTTTATGATCTTTGCAACCGTTTTAGTTTTTATTTTTGCTTTTATGTATCACTTCTATATGTCGAATTATTTGGCACTACTCCCTTGACTTCGGTAAAGACCGATTAAGCCCACAAAAATTCCAATTTGACTTATTTGTAAGATTCTCTTGGTAGCACTTTGAACTGTCTGAGGTAATTTCAAGAAGTTAAAACAAAATTAAGTCGAAACTTCTTGTTAACGACGAAATGGGATCTTCAGCTACCACAGTGAGCATCAACATTTAATAAAAAGGGATTAACTCGTTTAAACTTGGATTGAACTCGTGGAAACTTCGCAAGTGGCAACCCTAACAGGAAATACCCACCCGCCTTAGATTGTTATTTTGATTACTGTTTATTAATTATCTCGGTTGGTTACTTTATTACGCGATTTGATTTAGCGCGAGTTTGGATTTAACAGCGGGGGTGATGATAATTACTAATTATATGTAGTATACATAGCTTGTATATTATAGATTTATATTGGTTTAAAAGTACATCAAAACGGTTAAAGGTTTTTAAGTCAATAGCCAAATGAAAATACCATACTATAATGTTTAATATATTTGCTTTTCTGATAACTTTTTATTTATGGCACTTGTAAGTTGTATCAAATTGACAATAAACGAGTATATAGGCATTTTTTTCGTATGTATCTATATCCAGAGATAGATAAATATTTAAAACTATTTTAATATTAATAAGCACTAGCGTTAATGGTTAGTGAAAACCAATCCACATACAATTAAAAAGAAAAACCAAAAGTCGTGGACAGGATTCAAACCTAAATCTCCGGAAAGGAGCCCAGCAGGGCTGTTATGTGTCTCAGTTGCTAACAAATGTTGTTTGAAATCTTGAAAAATCGGCTCTATGTCAGCTTTGACAACTCTAGTAAGCAAAAATGTTAGTAAGTTGATTGGTTGAAGCTGATAAAACTGACTAGAGCATTTTTTTTCGATTACACGCATTTGTTAGCAACTGAGATACATAATAGCTCTGCAGATGCCAGCTAGGCGACTGGGCCCGAGTGTCAAAATCTATATTAAAAGTAGAATGAGGTAATATTGTGTGAAATGTGAGATTGCGTTTACTACCTTCGATTGCATCATCACTAACCATCAAGTGAGATATATTTAAGTGAGATTATTTATAAACTAGTCTATGAAGTATAAAAATATATAATATTATAAATATATTATTAAAAAATAATGGTATGATGCTTTTAAAAAACGATATTAATAATTGAAAGATTTTAAGATTTAAATCATTGAGAAGATTTTCACTCAAAAAACGTAATAATCTCGTATATACAGATAAATAAAATTGAAGTGTCTGTTTGTTTTTTTCAAATTAATAACTTTTTACTTAATGCATTTAAAAGTAAATACGGTACTTATATAAAAAAAAATTGAGAATTTTTGTTGTCTGTCTGTTTATTCCGGATAATCTGAAATGACTGGACCGATATTAACGGGACTGGCAGATAGCTGATGTTACAGGGAGTAATTTAGGCTACTACTATTTTATTTTATATACTATTATATTTTAGAAAAAAAAACTCTCCCTCTGTCTGTTTGTTATCTTATCAAAATCTAAATATACTGGGGAAGGACACATTATGATACTTTTCATTATCATCATCATTATCATGCGGGTGAAACCAGAGGGCGCAACTAGTAAAAATAAAATAACAAACTAAATAACATATTCAACACATCTACTAAAAAGGGACTCTTATTGAACGGTAATTAGAATCAAATGCAGCGTATTTCGACCGCGTGCTTTTTACTTCTTATTCCCGCACTAGTGCGAAAATGAGACAGAATACGACAGATTTTGAGACAGAAAAGAGTGACAGATTTTTTCAAAACTATCAAAAAGGTAAATGTACAAGTCAATGCATTGGAATAAATAAGTTAAAAAAAATAATAGGTGCCATGCCGAAAGAAATCGCAGTTTCTAGGTTTACCAGATCATGACATATAGCTTTAGGCGAACGTCAGCCACATTATTGGCTGATTCAAGAGCTGATTTGCTTACATGACAGCGCCATGGTGGGTGGCGCTCCAATGCAGTGGCAGAATCGTATGTAGAAGACTCTATACAAAATAAAGCCAACATAAGCGCCAGGATAACCCAGGATATCAATTTAGAACCAAAACCAAAAAAAATATATCCAGAACCGCTTCCTTCAACGTCCTTCGATGCCAAGACCGATTTTGTATCTGCTACTTATAATAATGATGAAACACTTTTTCTTTCTCCCTACGAGAACAATCCGCAATCTCCAACATTTACTCAAGTCACCCAAGAGCAAAATAATGATATTTTTAATAGCAAAGTAAACTATAATTTTACCAATTGTACTTTCAGTAATTGTTTTAATAAATAAAAAATACTATGAACTTAAGATTTTTTCAAGCAAGTAAGTGTGTTGAAAAACGTCGTATGAAACTCGTGCGCGATGTTTATTACCTTCGATCTTCGATCTCAGGCCTAAAACCCTCGATTGTAATAAAAAACTTCGCGCACTTGTTGCATAATGTACTATTATACGCTCATACGATCGCACTAGGAATCCCTGTGTTGTGGGAGGCATGGGCATAATAACACATCACAAAATCCAAGATCCTACAGGAAACATTACTGTTAATCACATAAACATTTACCCCGGCCAGGAATCGAACCTGGTACCCTGTACTTGGCAGGCAGGGTCACTGCCAATTGATCATCATTACTCATGCACACCGTGATCCATCGCTGTTGTAATTGGCACTATCTTACCCACGAAAGTCCGTCTGACTTCGTTTTCTTTATCTCCCTTCATTACGTACACACAGCGCAGTTCTATATATCTCTACTAACAAATAGAGGTCGGCTGTTACTTTGATTGCAAGTTATTTGTTGCCTTTACAATGTACATTAGTTGGAGTGGGTGTTTTCACCGACAATTCTTAGAGTTGTTAGTTATACGCTGGATGGATAGCGGGTCTGAGCGAGTGCGTGCTTATTTTGTAGGATGTACCTACAAATCTATAAGTACTCGTATTTTAAGTATCGATTCTGTAAGCAGTTTCTAAATTATGACAGTTGTTATTCTGTTTAGGCTAAAATGCAAATTAGTATAACATTTTCGAATGACAGTAGGTACTATAATTAGATATTTCTCTACAATTGTGGAACAGATTTTATTCAGATTAGGTGTCATGTAACCGGTGCTGGCTAATCTAACGTAAAATGTTTGTTTTGTCCGAAGTTGAATAGAGAAATTTAATTAATTTGGATTTTAGTCTTAACCGAATAAGGTCTACCATAATTATTACATTTCAGTTCATAAGTTTAGTTTTTAAACAAGTGAATCGTTACCATTGACTGTGTTATGAAATATATTTTACCAGCATAAGATACATAATATTATTAATATATATTAAGTAAGGCACATACATACAAGTTGAGTTTGAGTAGGTACGTATTTAAAATGTAAAATATATGATACTAGCTGCGCCCCGCGGTTACACCCGCGTGGTGAAGGTTAATGATGATGATGCCGGGCCAGCCGGGAGCTCGCAGACGCCACTGCGTACTCGCCCTGAAGATGAGCATCGGACATGCTCGAAACCCGGGTCGACGTATTCGATCCTTAACGTGAGTGTTTTGCCGGTTAATAATAATAGTTAGATAAAAAAGTATCCTTTATTTTATATTATATCAGCGGCTCATCTTCCTACATATACCTATATAATTCATTAGTTTTTGCGTGAAAGAGTAACAAACCTCCATTGTATTGTACCAGGCCAGAGCACCCGTATAGCGAGAGAATTACAAAGGTCAAGTAACGTTACAAGTAGTGCCCTCTAGACTTAACGTTCGGTACCAAACATCCATACATACAAACTTTCGCGTTATAATATTAGTAGGATAATCAATATTAAACTACAATTTAAAAACGTAGGTACAGACAAATCTCAAACTATTTCTCAAACTAACGCTTTAAGAGGAGTACATCGGGATCTTGCTGTCAGTTCCGAGCTTGAACTCTTTTAATTTCTTTTACTTGAAATAAAGCAGGCGCATCTCGTAAAAACGTACAATATTCATAAAAAATAATGCTCACTAATCAGTAAAAACAGTATCCGTCAGTGAATATGTATTAATAATTGCTATTTTATGATATGTGTATCATGTCAAATACAATTCGGTATGTAAAGTTTTTTTTTGGTATTTTTTTTATATTTTTATTTCGTAGATTAGGTCATTATAAGAAACTAATTTCAATATTTTTGTTTTATATTCAGTAGTTATTTTATAATATTTTTTTGAAAATTTGAATCCTATGACGTCACTTTTTTGCACAAATATGTAGTTGCGTTGAGGAGCCAAGAAAAGCACGCGAGTAAAAAAAAAGAAACTAGAACACTTGACAGTGACACCTACTAATTCGTAAGTCTCTATTCAATCAAAACAAAAGTGCAAAAAAGTGACGTCATTTAGAGGTCAATGAAAGTCGAATTATTTCATCGTTTTTTGTTAAAATAAATGGCATCTTATCGTTTTAAAAGGTCAGAGTAGAAAAATAAGGGTTTGTAACATAAAATCTCGAAATGGTTTCGGAATTGGCATAGGTTAATTTTTTTTAGCATACCGAATTATGAATAGAGAGCAAAATGTATTAAAGGCGAAATTAAGTGGTATGTTTGTTTTTTTAATGTACTCTAGTATGTTAAAATATTACTTTAAATCCGTCAATGTATACTTAAAAGTCTCAGAAGTGTCATACTATTTTTGCAATGTTAAGTAAATCTCTGCTTTTGAGTTAAACTGCTTCAAAAACCCTCGTTTTTATTGTGGTCATGAATTGACAGCACCGTAAGGATTTAATGCGTTAACCACAGAAACACGACTTAAACTGTAAGGGAACGAATTGCCAATTATATACAAAAAAAATATACTTAATTTGTAATATAATTGTCTAAAAATAAAACAAATATATCTTTAAACCTAACCTAATATATTTGTCATGTCATCTCATTTACATACATTTAATACCGACTTCCATTCTATTCAGTTATTGGAGTGTAACTCAAAAACTACTGGACAGAATTTGATGAAACTTAAATGGGACCACACGGGAAGTACCAGCTTTCAAACAAACAAAAAATTTGGGAATTGGTTCACCCAGTCGAAAGTTATGAGGTAACAAACATAAAAAAATATAGTCGAATTGAGTACCTCCTCCTTTTTTGGAAGTCGGTAGAAAATTGATCCTTAATATATTTGTCATGTCATCTCATTAAATGACATGCCGGTTGGCGCAGTTGGTAGCACCCCTGCCTTCTGAGCCGCTGGTCCCGGGTACGATCCCCGGACAGGTCAAACATTTGTGTGCATGAACATGTCTGTTTGATCTGTGTCTGGGTGTGTATATGTATTTAAGTATGTATATCAGTCATCAGGTTACCATAGTACAGGCTCTGCCTAGTTTGGGACCTGAAGACCTTTGTGTGGATTTGTCCCATATTATTATTATTATTAAAAAACTGTTTTGATACTGACCAGCCATACAGAAAATTAAAAACAATAAAAATAAAATGATGTAATGACACAGAAGACGACAACGAAAAGAAAAGAACTGATTTTGGACAGAGAGAGATCCCGATCAAGATAGAATAATTATCCAGGATTCCAAGAGGGATTTGGGACCTCATAAGTGGACCAAAAAAGAGGGATTTTGGAGCAGAGAGAGATTCCAACGAAGAGAAAAGAAGGATCTAAGAGGGAAGTCAAGGGAATGAAAACGAAAAAGCGTGGTTTTCTAAAGATGTTATAGTGATTTCGACCTCAGGAATCCGCTATTATTGATAGTGTAGTTACCTGTACATTACAAGGTCTATAGACTTCGGGTGAATCAAATACGCGTAGTAATCCCTTGCACTATTGCTCGCGGCAGAATATGTGGCACTGCGGTAGTATAAGCTAAGACGGTCTCTTGCTCAAGAGGCCTTTCGAACCGATTGTCAAAATTCTCCTTTTTGTTTAAAAGCTGGTGCTTCCCGTGTGGTCCCATTTAAATTTCATCAAATTTGGTTCAGTAGTTTTTGAGATACACTCCAATATCTGAATAGAATGGAAGTCGGTATAAAATTTTTCTAATTGTAGGTATTTGTAATTACCTTTATTTGTTTTTTTCTGTGTTTTATATTTCCTTTCACAAGCGTATTATATAATGCTTTTGAAACAACAATTAAATTTAGCTACTATAATCATTTAACTTAGCCATTGTGATAACTTGACAAGGGTGAGTTGAGGATGGAATCCTGCCCTAATTTCTACTTTAATGAATTAATATAGACACGTTAGAGTGTTAAACATGGAACCATACGAAACAAAGGTCTTTGGAAAAGGGTGCTGTGATTATCGTTAATTTAATTGTAGGGAAAATCTTAATTTCATTCTGCTGTTCGTTGGTTGAAAATGGTTGACGTAACAATCAATCTTATGTTATGTGTATATGTGAACATTATTTAATTATTTTATTCAGCACTAGCTGGTGCCCGCGACTTCGTCTGCGCAGGATTAGTACTTCGTGTAGCTTATTATCTTCTTCAATCTTCATACCTATCTTTATACCAAGAAGTCATACAATATTTACACGGCCAAACGCAATTGTTATAATAGTATTAGTAAAAAAATACTTAGCAAATCAATCAGTAAACACTACCACAGATTACAGAATAAGAACACTACTAATAAAATACAGTACCTACCTACGTACATACAAATATAAAATTACTCACCATGGAAAAAACTGTCATTACTTTTCATCATCCTTGACGATATTTGTGTTACATTTCGTCAGCCTTGACAGTCATCGAGCACGTCTAGTGTATCGAGCTGTCAAAAACTTACGATCTTGTCGTAGGCGGAGATCTTGTTATTTTGTCTATGCTGTGCCCAAGAATATTACGCTTTTGCACCTGCGTGGTGATGGATTATGATGATGATGAAAAGTAGCCTATGTGCTATTCCAGACTATAATCTATCTCTGTGCCAATTTCATCCAGATACGTTCAGCCGTTCTGCCGGGATTGAGTAACAAACATCCATTTATCCATCCATCCATCCATCCAAACTTTTACATTTCAACTATAAAAAAAATTTGTAGGAATAGTGGGATGTAACAGAACAAAAATATTTTTTAAGAATGCTGTCATTAATACAATAACTAATGAATATTGTATAGGTACACACGTTAAACCCTCCCCCCCCCCACATACACACACACACACACATTGCGCGGCGATTGACGTCAATGCTGAACTGGGTCGGCGCGAAGTGCAACTATGCATTCCTCATAGTGGTGCCGCACATAACACCTCCCCCCGTAGAACAGCGAGTGAAGACCTTGGTGTTAAACGAAGCTGGGGGTTGATGGACATCAACCCTTGTTTCAGTGTCAGGAACAGCGTAGATCCGCGGCAGTCCCGACTGGTCTTCTTCAGTTTCCTTCTTCTGACAATACTTGCGGTATGCTATGGTTGAAGCAAACACACAAGTACTGATTAGTATTAAGTATAGCGGTATAGTTGTGTGATACACGCTATAGTTCGTATCCATCTTGAGTTCCGTAGGCTGCTGCATGGAGATCTTGGTGTTTAAGGTGTGCAGATGGTCGAGATTAACTGTATTCAACTTAATGGTTGCAGCTGTTGGCAGCAGGACAGGCTCTTCTAGCGCTAATTCCATTATCTTTAGTACTTGTCCTTTTAGAAGATCGTTGGTGTTGGTGACAACGAAATCTGGCGTCTCGATGAAACAGCTGTGCGGAACAACGGCGAGATAACTGCCTTGGAGTACCTTGTAGAGCTCTTGTCCACAGGATAGATGTACCTTTGTCGTTGAAGGGAAGCTGAGTGTATAATGCTTATCGTCGAGCTCGTCATAGGCAGGAACTTGCAGTGCTACTGGAACAGGTTTACATAGAGTGCTTTTTCGTTGTGAAACAATAAGTTGCTGGATGTAGTCTTGTTTCTCTCGGGTCTGCAGGCTCCGGCTCTCGTCGCATATGTACCATTTACTGGTCTTCGGGCATTCTGCCAGTACGTACTTGAACTCATTCTCGTGAATCGCCAGGAATGAAAAAGGAGGTATAAGGATCTCGTTATGTTTGTTAGGGACAATAGACAATTTATACATATCATTTACTTGAGGAAATACTATTGGAAATTTAAATACTATAACTATTTCATTATCTACGTAATAAGAACCTACTTTGATTATGTCGTAATATTCTCTAATATCAATTTCAATTATTTGGTTATTATTGTATAAATTTCGCAATTTACTGAAAATAGTGTCAAATGATTTCCGACTAATAATTGAATGATGCGGAATCGACATTTTAATAAAACCTAGCACGTTTTGCAATCTGAGCACTTCTTGCGAAATCGAGTCAACATTGTCACCGAGTATAAGTAATGCTTGTGCTAAGTGTGCGTATTTAATGAGATCGTAGTCACGAGTAGCTGCCGTTTCGCTGATTTTGTTAACAATGTGTGCAATATTAGTTTGACTATCTGCGATATTATCTACAATTTTTCCATATTGCAACATCCAATCCTTAGAAATACTAACATGGCTATTTAACTCTGTTACTAACTTATTATCGGTAAGCTGAAGATTTTTGATTGCCTGGTTATAATGAAGAGCGTCCGTATAATCGAGATTGCCGGTAATACTTTTAACTATAGATCCGAGGCCATCTATGAGTCCTCTTTTTACTCGACTAACCTCAAAAGTCTGTAACTGTTCAGAAACACTTTGGACTTTATTTGACAAGTAGTTAAGATGAGGTTCGAACAAAGAGTAAGTTTTATTGTTTAACACAGGACCTATTTTACCTAGGTAGAAGATTACTGGTTAGAAATTGAGTTTATTTGATCGTGTAATTCTTGAAGGTTAATGGGTTGAACGAATGAATGATAATTCGATATGACTCTATAGTGGGACCTAACTTAAAAGGTAAGATTCCAGAACCATCACTGAGTTTCTCGAGCGTTATCTCTTGCGTCAGCGCCATCGTTGGCAGGAGAAGAAGAAGTACCAGGGGAGTCCTGTAACAATTGAGCGCTTTTTGGTACCCTCTTAAGTCGAGACTTGGCGACAGGCCCTCGTCGTTTCTTTGTATATATGTGTATGGGTAAATTAGCCATGACTTTATCGTGAGTATACCGCGGAGCTAGTTTCTGTCGGGAGGCAAACGGATTTTTGACAAATATCTGTTGCTCGGGAGAATATTCTACTTCCGGGTCGCGATTAGCATTGCGTTTTTCCATAAGGTCTGTCCGTGGATTAGTACATGAGTCATGAATTACGTTATAAGCTTTACACATCCTATTCTTATGGTTAGTGATATATTGTTGCAATAGATGAGATGAGAGGTCTATGTCGAATGGGTCGCGTGGATTGAAGTGACCAGTTATCACTTCAATCGGCTTACACTTAGAGAAACTATGGATGGAATTATTGTAAGCAAGAATGGCATAAGGCATAAGGTTGATGGTCGCTTCCCGTTTATGTTCGATCTTTAAAATACGTAAATGCTCTAATATTGTGGAATGAAACCGTTCAACTGTACCGTTCTCGTTAGGTGTATGAGGTGCTATCCTGTGATGTTGAATTTTATGTAGTCTAACAAATTCGGCCATCAGCTGATTGACAAATTCGGGTCCGTTATCTGTTACTATAGTAAAAGGCATCCCGTGATGAGTGCAGTATGTAAGAAATGCTTGCACGACACTAATTGCGGTTCCGTCTCTTAAGTAGTAGGCCTGAGCATATTTTGAAAATGCGTCAACGATGGTTAGAAATTTCTCCCCTTGAATCGTAAGTAAATCCATATGGACTAAATCAAATGGTTTGCTGGCTGGTGGTACGATTCGAAATTGTTGTTTTATTGAGTTTCTATCGTACTTTGCCTGACCGCATATTGTACATTCATTTATGAACTTTGTAATGTGCTCTCTCATCTTTGGCCAATAATACTTATGAGACAGAGCTAGATAGCATTCGTTAATACCGCGATGGTTGGTTTTACCATCGTGGTACTTACTTATTATTTCCTGCTGTCGTAGGTATTCACGAACATTTTCTATTTCCGTTTTTACTAGTGTCATGTTCATAGCCGAATTTTTAAATGTTCTTTGTATGATTGGTATGATTTTATACATAGCATCGTAAGGGTTAATAAGCAAACCCGTTTTTATTTTAGGGTGCACATACTCCCTTATGGCATTGATAACGTCCTGTTCGAGGTTAGATTCTGATAACTGAATAGACGTACGAGTATGTGTGTCGAAAGGTTTAGTCACAACAGTCCTACCCTTAATATTGCCGACAACAGTGAGGATGATTTGCTTCGTAAACCTATTTAATGGATCGTCCATAATCGGGACTTCCAGGATGGGGTTTTCAGCATCAGTGTGCACTGTGATCGTTCGAGATTCATCTGCAACTTCTGAAGCTGTGAGCGTTCTTGAATCATCTAATGTGTTCGAATTCACAGATGGGTAAACAACGATAGAGCTAGTGTCTTCATTATTAATCTCAATCTGCGTTCGTGTTGCACTTGCCCTGTTTATAGATAACGGTAAAATCGTATTCGCTCAATTTTAATCTCCATCTTGTAAGTCTCGAGTTGGGTTCTTTTAAACTCATCACCCATTGCAAAGGTTTATGATCAGTTATAATTTTAAACTTTCGACCGAAAAGATAAGGTCTAAAGTATTTCGTTGCCCAAACTATTGCAAGGAGCTCCTTTTCTATCGTACTGTAATTCAGCTCGCTAGAGTTGAGAGTCCTTGAAGCATAAACGATGGGTTTATCGGAACCTATAGTACCCTGCGATAACACGGCTCCAATGGCGACATTGGATGCATCGGTTGTTAGTATGAATTCCCTCGTGAAATCCGGGTACGAGAAGTAAGGGTAAGAATCGGGTCATTCGTTAAGAGTCTTTTACAATGTTCGAAACAGTTGTTATAATTTTGATCGAGTACTATCTTAGAACCTTTCTTCAAACATTGTGTTAAAGGTTTTGTAAGTCTAGCAAAATCAGGGATAAATTTCCTGTAATATCCGAGAAGTCCGAGAAAACCTTTGATTTCCGTCGCGGTTTTGGGTATAGCGTAATTCTGAATAGCTTTTATTTTGTCTGGATTTGGCTTTACGCCGTCTCTGCATATGACATAGCCTAAAAAGTTGGTTTCTAACTTTAAGAATTCCGATTTATCCATCTGAATCTTAAAGTTAGATTCTCGTCATCTTGTGAAGACCTTTTCAAGATTTACCATCATTCCTGAAGGGATGTGCTGAAAACGATGATATCATCAAGATAGACTAGGCAGATGCTGTTTTGGAGGTCTTTGAGCACATAATCCATCACCCTTTGAAAGGTTGATGGACTTTTCTTCAAACCCATGGGCATACGAAGAAACTCATAATGCCATTTTCCACGTTGAAAGCTGTCTTTGGGATATCAGCAGGATCCATTTCTACCTGGTGGAAGCCACTGGCCAAATCCAGGGTCGTGAAATACTGACATTTACCTAATTTATCTAAGACATCGGTAATATTAGGAATAGGATATTTATCGTCAATCGTTTTCTCATTTACTTTTCGAAAGTCCACGACTATACGCCATTTGGTTTTACCGGAAACATCAGCCTTTTTAGGGACTACCCAAATTGGTGAGCTCCAAGCAGAATCAGATGGTCTGATAATGTTTTAGATAAGATAAGATAAGATAATCATTTATTTGCAGAAAACATGAGTTTTTATACACACACATAGTTTGTATAAAGATGTAGTTTGTCATAACTTTAAAGCTCGTCATGTTTTGCCCATATAGGCGTACAAATTTGTTAAGAGATGGCAAATAAAACAATACAAGAAAATTAATCTATAAATACAAGTCAAATAATAGTTGAATAATTAAATATTAATACATTAGAATGTCAGGAAATAAAAACAGTCATAATTAATAGAATAGTGTCATTTCAATTCATGGAATGTCATAATTTCTAAAGTTTTGTTCAAGCATTTTATTTATTTGATCTTTGACTTCCTGTCGGTGGACATATGGATACCTATAGCTCTTGGTATATACAGGAGATTCATCTGTGGTTTTGATTCGGTGTTTAATATTATTCGTAAACGTTAACGGTTCGCCGTCGCATAAGGCTTCTAAATTAGCGAGTTCTTCCGGATTTAAGTGGTAGGTTCTTAGTCGCGATAAAACTTGAGCCGCACGTTCCGATAAGTGTTCAGTGCGTTTGCACTCTACATTGAACACTTCGGCCGATACCGGTCGATCCATGGAAAAGATGACGTCATTAGGCGAATCGTTATGACCCAACCACGATTATTCTTTACCGACGTGAGACAATCAGTGACCATGCAATTACAAATAGTTTGATTTTGTACGATGACATCACCGTCTTGACTGTTAATAGGTAAGCGAACTAACTTAGACGAATGTGCCGGAGTAATGTCTTCGTACAAATTCACGTTACGAGAGTCGTAAATCTGTAAAGGGATTTGCGTGCTTCTCGTTGTTAGTATCTTATTCTTAAGGTCTATGTTAGAGTCCCAAGCCGTTAATAAATCTAAACCAAGTAAACCGTCAAAATACTGATGGAAATCGTATACGAATAAAGTCATGTCATCCTTTTCGTGATATTACTTGAAACAAGGCATTGTGATCGAGTGTTTGTGTGTGCTAGTAATGTTCGAATTAGTCACTTCAAACGATTCATAGTTCAGGGGCACATCATAGAAATAATTTTGTACAGCTCGAGGGCTTATGAAAGATTGATTAGCACCTGTATCTACTAAGATTTTAAGGGGCGGATCATTAATTTGAACATACATGAGCTGTCTTTGTGTCTGCAAATTTACTTCTATTTTTGCTTGTCTGAACTTGATCCTTTTTGAAAATTCTCCTGCTCTGGTGGAACAGTGTTTCCTATTTCTTCTACAACTGTACTGGTGGGATGATCGTAATTACAATCGTAGTACTCAGGATATTGATCGCACGTGTAATAGTACTGATCGTACTCTGGGTAACTATTATCGTAGTCATTTATGAAGCGCGTAAGGACATGAGGGTTCCCGTCGAACTCAGGTAACAGCCTGAGGGACTTAAAGATAACGTCTACTTGATCAGACATGTTGCTCGATTGCACAGAGTCTAATTCTCTACGTTCGTCAATTATGCTTAACCTACTATCTATTTTATAACTATTCCTACCACAGCTTCTACGCCTAGATTCACGTGGGTGAAAAATCTTGTTAGATATTTAAACACTACACACAGGATAATCTACTCTATTCGCGAGATAGGACACGGAAATACAACAAATAGGAAGGCGAACACTTGAACGATTCAATGTACTCACATAGTTTTTCTTGACGTGTCGAAGTCTGGACTCTCCTCGATTGCGACCACTTCGTAGATTCTTGATTGCTTGGCAGGAAACCGATGCTGTGTTCCCTAATTCCCTAAGCAATCCTACCGACTGCGCCAAAAATAGATGGTCGCAGCGAGGGTCTCTAAAAAAACCAACTTTATTTTATCTTAATTTAATTTTATATCATCATCAGCCTGTAGCAGTCCACTGCTGGACACAGGCCTCTCCAATTGCACGCCACTTAGGTCTATCTTGGGCTTCTCGCATCCAGTTTTAATATTATATAAAAAGTTACAATTTATTCTAAATCTAGAGTGACTGCTTCGACCAAAATTAGGTACAAAAGTGAGTCTTACAAACTACAAACACGCGCCACGAAAACGACACTCGATGCTGATGCGGCGTTTGCGCGGCGATTGACGTCAATGCTGAACTGGGTCGGCGCGAAGTGCAACTATGCATTCCTCATAGTGGTGCCGCACATAACACACACACACACACACACACACACACACACACGCACACACATGCCCCAATTAAATTGACAAAATGTTTTCTCCCATATCCTGTCAGTTTCTAGTACGTACTAGCATTTTTATTATAATAATAGGTATATATAAATAATCATAATAATTTAATTTACAATTTTAGTGTGACATAAGATATGTATCAATATTAAGAAGCTTCCATAAAGTTTAAAAATGTTTATAGGTATAAATTATCAAAATATAAATGTTTACCTTTACAGTACACTTTGTTAGTAGTATATTCTGCTCTCTTTAAAATTGTTATTTAAAGAAAATAAATCCGTTATTGGATGTAAGTGCTAGTATTATTATAATGGTTTAAATAATGTTAAGATCCGTGGATTAACTGAATTAAATAAAAAAAAGTTGTAGTAAAACTGAAAAGTGTGCATATGTACTTAGTCAGGATACATATGGCAAAGTATCAAAAGTTTAAATCGCTTAATATTTCATATAAATAAAAAAAAAACGACGTTTTTGCGACATCTATTATAGGGCTATAATAGAAATGCTATATTCTTCTTTTCATATTCTTGGAGCTAGTTGAGGTCAATGCACTATGCAATTTCCACGCCACCGATTAATTCACCTCCGTATCCCATACCATGCGTCCTCCCCTCGCACCGCACCCCAGCTCAGACCCGCTTAGACTTATTGTTTAAATATATGGAGGTCATAGGCGTCATTCGCCTAGTTTTTCAGGGATGAACTTGCTAGAGTATTAGAAAAACTTTGGTTACTTACTAATAACTCGAAATTTTGACTTCCTAGGTCACAGGAAAAATAAATGTAAAATGTCAATTTGTAAGTAGGCCTATAAATAATATTTTTTTAATTGATTTGTTTGTTTCAACATAATAATAAAATTCATTACGAGAGCTATATCTTGTACATGCATGATGGTAACCGCAATAATATTTTTTTCTAAATAATATATATTTATATATGTAAGTAGTAAAATAGAGATGTATGCTATAATGTATCTGTGTGTAAGTATATATATGCACGCTACAAAAGGCGTGAACTTTCAACATATTTTTCAATCCTTGATACTTTATTATATCTCACTAATCTAATGTATAAAAATGAACCCCTATTTTTCCCGGTATAACTTGAGGACGGCTTTACCGATTTCATTAATATTTTTTGTTTTCTAATACTTCGTAGATGGGAGGTTATGGCGAGTCTGAAGGCCTAAATATATAAAAAAATAATATATAAAAATGAACCCCTATTTCTCTTGGTCACGCCAATACCTTGAGAACGAATGGAACAATACCGCGAATTATATTTTTGTTGTGTAATTTATTGTCAGGAGAAGGTTCTTATGAAAGAAAATCAAAGAAAATACGGAAGGCTATGGCGAGTCCGAAGGCCGAGCCTACTACGCAACCGAAGTCGCGGGCAGCCGCTACAAATATTATAAATACTGTAAATTTGTTTATAAGTATGTTTGAAACGAATAAACTCAAACTATTCTACCGACTTCAATCATTCTTTTACCAATAGAATGCTACCTTATACCTGTGTAACAAAGGCTGTATGTTTTGATTTATCATCATCATCATCCATCACCAGAGGGTGTAATCGCGAGGGTGTAAACACACATAAATCTCTCAAAAATAAAATTACTTATAATATATTTATCAACTGACCAAAACCAATAAACATAAAGCAGAACCTCAACCTTGGCCAAGAGCTCTAACTAATGGATCACTTGTAAATAAAACCTAAACCAAAATGTATCAAATTAGCTGCGCCCCTGCCAGACCACGCACATATAATAAATTGGCATTTTTTCCGGGACAAAAAAAGTTGTTCTGGTCAACCTGGGTAATGGGTAATATGGTAACTCTATTCCAAATTTCACTTGAACCGTAGAGCCTAAGATTAAAAATTAACAACTACTTTCTTACAAACTTTCTCATTTATAATATTAGTGCGACGATAGTATAAAAAAGTCATCATCGCACATATCATAGATATAATACAAAAGCTTGATTAAACTATCTCTTTTAGATATTGTTTCTCAGAGAATAGCAGTTATAATAAAAAGTCAAATCCAATAAAATCCCTTCTTCATATTGTAGGGAATCGATAAAGGAGCAACAGTTGATGGGACGTCTGATCCCTTAGGGACATAACGTAGCAATTTCCTTCAGCGAGACGTTACGCCGATCGCGCGAACGTAATGCAATGGAGAATGACTTTCGAGCTCGTAAACGATTTATTTTCTTACTGTATATCTGTATTATTTTTTACAACGTATATTTTAATAAGCACACGTATTAAATAAACATAATATTTTGCTGTTAACAATTTTAAATCCGTACATCTTTTTGGGTTAGAGAATATTTTTAAGTCTTACGACTTTTTTACAAGTCTGATATCACGGCATGGCCATAATATGCCTTTAAGGGGCTGTCAGCTCATCGCTTCAATTTCTTTTATTTGAAATCAAGCAAGCGCATCTCGTAAAAACGTAAAATATTCATAAAAAATAATGCGCACTCTTAAATAAAAAATAATCCGTCAATGTATGTGTATTAAAAACTGCTATTTTATGATATGTATTTCATGACAAATATAATATTGAATAAAGAGAAAAACTGTTTTAAAGCGGAAAATGAAGTGGTAAGTTTGCAGTATTTTTAATGTACTCTGGTATGTTAAAATATGTTTTTAATTCCGTCAATGTATACTTAGAATTCTTATAAAATTGTCACATTGTTTGTAGTTTTAAATTAACCGCTGGTTATGAGATAAACTGCTTTAAAACCCTCATTTTTATCGATATTATGATATGATATTAAGTAAGTATTATTATAGTAAGGGCTTAAAACGAACTAATTCCGAACGTTTGTACAAATTCTGAATACAGATAAAGGATAAAGCAAGTAGCGAGATCAGCACGCTCTCTTATATCCGACTGATTATACGGAGGCACGTTCACTGGATTTACTGATGTGCACACCTAGAACAGAAATAATATTTTTGAAAAAATATATAACGTTTGATATTTCTAAGAGCGCAAGTAGACTAGCAATCAACTGTTTTGTCATGATTTTTATATTAAAACTAGGATACTCTCGCGATTAATGCTCGGAAAGTTTTAGCAATAGTTTCTACAAGATCTAGTACATTTTTATTGGTAGGAATGATGATTAAGGTGTTATTGGTGATTTAGGTCTTTGATTGGTAGTATTATTTTGTCTGATGCACCGTATGATAAAAAATTTAATCTGCCTTCTATTTACATGCAAGTAATTTATTCTTGGACCTCATACTATTATGAGCTTTATGCTCATACTATTGTGGGTTAAATCTGTCTAACAATAAAGCATTATGGAAGATCATCACCGTCTATAAAGGTTACTCCCGCCCGGACCTCTTAAGGCGTTAGTACACCGACGCGTTCGCAGACGGCAGCGAATCTTTGTGTAACTATTGCGGTAGCGAAACATCTGCAGAACGTTTGTACACTGCAGTCTTTTCGCAAAGAAATGTCATTGTTAGCTTTCCATCTTTTCGTGATTTTTTTCCATGACACCTCTTCTTTATACGCAATTTTGCAAACAATTTGCGAAAAAGTATTCGTATCGCAGGCGTCAACGTGTTACGCTTCGTCGTACAAACTATGAGCTATATGTGTCACAGTTGCCCTAGATAAATGACAGTTTGTACTGTTTAACGTGAACGACACGTTACGTAAAACTTACGCGGTTAGAGCACTTGCAGACGAGCGGCAACGACAGAGGTAACTGCAACCGTCGACACGCGTCGACGGCAGTTATTGACGCGTCGACGGCAGCTGTCGACATTCTAACTTTGGATGTATAAGTCAGAGTAGATTCCGAAGAAGAAACGAAGAGAAGGAATTCGGACAAGAAAGAGGAAGGGATCTGGGGTGAGGAATAAATAGATATAACTAATTTAGATTATTACCTTAATGAGATCATCATAATTTGACGCAGTTTTGTATTCAATATACAAAGCTTGTAGGTTAAAATAAAAAGCAAGTAACTTACTACCTATAGGAACAATAATATTTGTCATCAGTATATAACTATTACTCAGAAATCATTTTCCAAATTTCCGGCGCATGTGCGCTCTTGAACTATTTGCAGTCGACTGATAAAACGGCGGACGCGGCACGCTACAAATGCAAGTGTCGCTATAGGTCGTCTGTTGCCGTCGCCGCGTCGCCCCGTGTCGATGGCAGCAGTTACCTCTGCAGTTAGCAACATGCCGCTCGTGTGTAAGAGCTCTTATTAGCGCTAGGCCTACTGGCCGTATAAACTGTCATTTATCTAGGGAAATTGTGACACAGGTAATTCACAGTTTGTACACCGAATCGTGACGCGTTGATGCTTACGATCTGAATACTTTATCGCAAATTGTTTGTGCTACTGCCTTATGTCAGCCTCCATTCGTTTTGAACTTCTATACAGGCACTGGGCTCGCTTGTTTAATTATAACCTTTCTTTCTTTCCCTAAGCTAAGCCTAAGTGGTACATAATATAGTGGTCTAATTGCACTAAGGCAGTATCGTATAGAATATATAAAATTTATTTTTAACTTTAGATGTCACTTTCCTGGACGTTAATTCAGCCGAAGTTTAATTCCTCACGTAATAATACTTTAGCGGGATTATTTCTACATGTTTTCTAAAGGTTTAAGGACTAACATCAATGTTTTATTGTTGCACTGTCGTGATTTTGACGAAATTTATTATGAAACGGGATCACTTACGAACTTAAGTAGCTAAAATAGTTCAGCTTATTTTAATGTTCAACCACTTCATGGGGTAGAACAAAATAGAAAAAATATTTTTTGTTATTAAATAATATATAGAACATGATAGCATAAAAAACCATTAAAATTAAATGACAATAGGAGTAAGCTCAGCGCTATACTGCCTTGTGGTACACGCAGGGCTGATTTACAGTTTACTCCTTTTTTCGAGCAAAATATCTTAATCGAGGTTTCAGTACACGAGTAAATACATATTTATATATATATTATTATGATATATTAATATATGTTTATATTGGATTATCCTAGAGGTTAAAAGATAGATGGAGTTAATATTTATTAAAATATTACATTATGCTAGTAAAGTAACGTAGTATTTCTATCAATAGAAATACCAAAAAACCATGTCATTTGTATGCGAGGTTTGGATACGGAACCCTTCGTGCGCGAATCCGAGTCGCACTTGGTCGTTTTTTTGTATGCTAAGTATTATTGAATCTCTTTTTGAGTTAGTTAAGACGATGTGCTTGTCATCTAACAATATGATATAGTTGGGACGATGCGACTCAACACATATTTAGGTGGTTCTTAATTTTTCATAAAAAGAAATAAAAACACGTCACATTATTGGCTTATTGAACAAAATGTCCCTAGATCAAATCCATTAAAAGATAGATTTACTTTGCCACGTTACACTCACCTAATCACTGTTTTTATTAAAATCCTCCGTTAATCTCTGTGTTAAAAGACTAACTGGTCTTCTAGCTTTTTTTGGAGATGTTAGTACAACATAACATTATAAGAAATTACTTACCTGCATAAGACGAAAGCCTTGGATATGTATTAAAATTTACGCTGCAGCACGCCAACGTAATAAACTAATAAATCATAAGTGCATTATAGAGCGTCGCGCAAGACGCTTCGTTAGGAAAAACAAACCTGCCAGGAGAGCACGACGCGTTTGCTACGTAAGATGCGAAAATAGTTACAGATTTTGTGAATGAAAATTTTAACTTAATTAGTTCCTTGTGACCACACCAAACTCCAGACTTTGTCAATCTTTTAGAACTCAATGGCCTTTCCTGTACTAACTATGTAGGGACGTACTAATTACAAAGATTAAAATTCAAAGTACAAAGTACATTTCTTCGTGAAACAAGATGATGAAAGAGTTAATTTAAAAAGATAGTTAAAAAAATAGTATGATATAAATAATAATAGTAATAATATTTACCGCAGGGGCGACTTTGTGGCGTAATCACCTGCCTTAATATTTTGAGATGAGACTGAAATTGGCAGGGCTCGTTCATAGTCTTATATCTCCCTTATCACTTATGAGTTCATAACAATAGCCTGGTCATTTTACCCATTTTTGTAATAGATAATCCATGTCACCGTCAATACTACTTCTGTTTTATACATTTTTGTATATTTTATACTAAACAGGCCTCTAAGTGCTGGATATAGCTCCACTTATGCCTTTGTAAAGGACCAGATACCAATTAACATCAATTAACTAGTATAATTTTTTTATGCATATGTAGATCCCCTTCGGTTAAAAGCATTCTCCAAAGTGCTCCAAAGTGCTCCAAAGCCACTTCTTTCGATTTTTATTTGACTAGTCTGTATTTTGTTTCTGGTTTTGAGGTCGAACGTCCAAGTTTGGCAACCGTATGTGAGACATGGAAGTATTTCTGCATTCAAAACTATTTTCTTTTCCTGAAGTGGAAGCTGCGGTTTGAATATTTCTTCTGTGTGACTAGAAATACTAAAATACAAATATAGAATATAGAATAAATTACAAACATAGAATGCAATCATAGAAGATTTACCATCTACTCGTATATGCAAAATACGACAGATACTAAAGTGAAGTGAGTGTGACGTACGAATATGACGCGTAAGTCCGGATCAAAAAGATACGTATATTTTTGTCATTGACGCCATATATCAGGGTGATAGCAGACTGCAAGGAAAACACATTATGTTGAGCTCATCCCTCTCAGCGTGCTACAAGTGGACATTAAGAAAAGATTTCAGCATCACCATCTCAGCCGTAAGACGTCCACTGCTGAACATACGCCTCCCCCATAAATTTCCAAAAGGACTGGTTGGCACCCAACGTCGTCCTGCGACCTTTATCAGGTCGTCTGCCCACCGTGTCGGTGGATGACCTACGGTGTACTTGCCGGTCCGTGGTCTCCCTTTCGGCCCCATCGGCCATCTGTTCTGCGTGCTATGTGCCCTGCCCACTGCCACTTTAACTGGCTAATCTAATAAAGTTATCGACATAGCCTAGAGGTTATGTCTAACTTTCGTTCTTCTATGGATCTACTCATTTCTGATTCGATCACGTAGAGAAACCCCGAGCATAGCCCTCTCCATAGCTCGTTGTGCGACTTTGAGCTTATTTATGAGGCCCATAAAAAGAGACCACGTTTCAGTGCCATAAGTCAGCACTGGTAACACACATTGGCCGAAGACTTGAGGCACTGGGGTATTTTTGACGAGAAAACTTCAAATCTAGCTTCATAATGCGTACGGCTGAAGTATGGAACAACCTACTAGCGTCTATATTTCCTGACATATACAATCTGGGAATCTTCAAATACAGAATGAATAGGTACCTTTTAGGCAAGCATGTACCACCGCAGACCGCGTCATCAGTTTCCATCAGGTGAGACTGTGGTCAAATGCTTGTTTATCAAATATAAAAAAAAAGACTTCGTGACGTTTTCGAAACGTTGCCCAGCCGAGTTGGATTCGACGATTGATCTCTTTCTCGAAGTTGGATCTGCCTAGTTTATCATCATTTTCTTATATATACATTATTATATATATTCCGTTCCCATTTTATATTAGTATGGATATCAGCGCACAGTACATATGCCTGGACCAATAATAGTATATTATGCAACTAGTGAATAAAGGACGGATTTAAAGCGTGGGCTATAGATGAATCACGAGTAAGCGAAGGATTCTAACGACTGAATCACGACCGCAGGGATTGATTCGTGATGATTGAATCACGAGCGTAGCAAGTTATTCAATTGTAGAATCCTGAGCGATGCGAGTGATTCATGGCCCTCGATATAAATCCGTTTTATTCAAGAGTTGCATACTATACTTGATACCATAACTACGAGATAAATAAATATCTTATGCGAAAATAGACATTTAAAAACGAAAAAAGGAAGGTTAAATTAATTAATATGCACATTAAAATTGGAAAAATTTAAACATAAAAGTAATTTCTAAATATTATTATTATATATTTTTTCTGTAATGGCAGCAAAGAACACAAATCAGTTTTTATTCTATTGCTAAACTCCTTGTCACAATTATCGACCAATCAAAACTTACGGCCGAGGAGTTCAGTATTTGCACAAAGAGTTGGTATTTCAAATATTCTATGCGCAAGGAGTTTGTATTGACAATTCAAGCAAGCAAGTTGTATAAGCATTGAGATGGAGATCGAATGTATTGGTATGGTCTAAATTCAAACACCAAAATAGTGATTAAAAGGCCTTTTTATTCACTGTTCTCAGAGAATAAAATAAGACTTTTAGAGAGGGAATGGTATAAAGTATATTCTCTTCCGTATTAATTTTGTACATTGTTGTTCGCGATTTCATAAATGTTTTCTACATCAAAATTGGAATTATAACTTACAGTTACAGCGAGACAATGAATCCGAGCGGGATCACAGTTCGTGACGACATGATATAAAAGTTGTCTGACGTCGGGAATCCCGCGCGATGCATTATCCCTCGTCTACTGTTGTGACAGGCTTTACAGTTGATACTTGTATCTCACGTACCTAGGTAGTTGATTAGTTAACATTTTTAACATGTACTAAGTAGACAGTAAAATTATAAAAAACGATATTAGAAGAAAATTTTAGTGACACTTCCGCTAAAAACAATGCTTATGGTCGAATTGTGGTGTGCACCACCCTCCCTCCTCCGCAAACTGCAAACAGGAAGTATCCAGAATAAACAACACAAAAAAAACCCAATCAACCAAAAACGATTCGACACGTGTTTTGCCTTTACACGAGGCATCCTCAGGAGATGTTGACTCGTCTGTAGTCTAGTCATAAGCATTGTTTTTAGCGGAAGTGTCACTAAATATTTCTTCTAATATCGTTTTTGATAATGGATTTCTGCAAAGTAACGCCTGAATCAATAAATTATTAGTAAAATTGTATACTGGGCAGCTCAAAATGCAGGTCGGTTATAAAAAATGGGATCACTTAAAATGTTTGAGCTATTCTTTTAAAACAAAAACAACGTTTATTTAATTGAAATATAGTAAGTAAGGAACAGACGAATAGGGAGAAAAACGCTAAAGATAGACTGAGGCGTTCTAGTCCTCGGCCGTATACGAACGACAGTTGTCAAGAGTGTCGATCTAACGTTAAGCCAGTAAACATCTCCTGCCGTGCGATTCTCTAATTATCACCCTTGTACATAAGGTTGCTTTTCCAACGGTTCTTGTCATTTCGTCATTTGTTTCACGGATGTTGTCAAAGACGCAACGATGTTTACTCTTAGAGAATCGCACGACAGAGCATGCCTCTTGTAGAGACAAGTCGAAGAGTTTTTTTGTTGATTGAGTAGCTTGTGTGTAGCATAAACTCTGTATGCTTTCTGCATGCATTTTATGCGGGATGGAGGGGACTGCACACTGTATCTTCTGCCATAAGCATTCTTCCAGTGAAAATGACTCAAAATATTTATTAATATCATTTTGAGATACGAAGTTTATTCAGGGTCTGATCAGACAAAGCGCGTTCACGCGGCCAGTTGCATATAGGGTGAGCCGATTCTCATAATCATTTTTGTTTCAAAGCTGGTGCTTCCCGTGTGGTCCCATTTAAATTTCATCAAGTTCGGTCCAGTAGTTTTTGAGTTACACTCCAATAGCTAAATAGAATGGTAGTCGGTATTACATTTTTCAAATTGTATTTGTTATTTTGTTATAAAGTTTATTGAAGCAATCATTTGTCATCCGATAAAAATATAATTATAAATTATTATATTATAAATCTTTAAGCCGTTTAACAAAATCTATGAAATTCTCCAACTTATTCTCTATCCTTATTTACTGGGTGCACCCAATATTTTCCTTTTCTTCTACGTCTTAATGCTGATAATGACCACAAAATCAATAATTAGTCTTCCGATAAAAACTATCTTTAAAAACATGGTGACTGTAGTGTTCCCGCGTAGAATGCCCGACAGCGGAGGACAGTTGTTCGTGAGCAACTGCACGCTTGAACGCAAAACAGACCGCGTGAACGCGTGATAGCGTGACCGTGCTTTGCCTGATAAGACCCTTATTTAGTAAAATTTACCACCAATAACGATTAAAGGCCTATTCAAACCTGGGCGTTATTCGCTACCGCGAGCGGTAGATAAATCCGAACGGGTATGCGTTAATTTCACTGTTCACACCAAAGCGGAAATCCGCGCGAAGGAATACCGCGCGGTAGAAATATTCGTTGGCAGCGGTTAGCGGGCGGCGGAACTAGTTTCGCCAAGAAAGAGAAAATACCGCCTCACTAGGCGGTACAAGTTTCGCTGCAGTTATGGAACTTCATACTATTTACCCATCGAGTTCCGTGTGGTATTTTTTGCTACACACAGCGGTAGCGAATAACGCTCAGGTCTGAATAGGCCTTAATACTTGTTCCGCAGGGCAATTTCGTATCTCACTGCAATCAAATGATGATTGAAATCTTGAACGGCATCGTACGTCACTTGTATGTCACAGAGCTGCCATTTTTCAAGATTTCAATCAACATTTGATTGCAACTGAGATCCCAAACTGCCCTGCAGAACAAGTATTGATATTTATTGTTTTGTATATATAATAACCCTGCAGGTATGCAAGAACAATTCTAAATAAATCGCATCGTAGATATGCACGGCATGACCACAATTGAACTGTCATTTCATATTTCTCCGTTAAATGGCTAAATATAAATAAAAATGAACTAATCAATAAATTAATATGGAAAAATGTATACCCCAAACAGTTACATCGAACAACCAGCTTTAATTAATAGTACCTATCCTGCATTCATGCAGAGATAGGTACACATGAATATCACAATTACAGGTAAGTACTGCTCGGTTATGGTCCCAGCAGAAATAAACGGGCGTAAAAGCTTTTCCCGTTGACTTTTTATATTGCACACATCCGGAACGCAGTGTAATGTGCATATAAATAGAGCTCGATGATATCGAATGTAGCATTATGTAGATATTTATCAATAGTTTATTCCTTGGAATGAAAATTAAAGGATAAAAATATGTCTCGCTCGGTTGATAACGAACACACATATATTCATGTACATGATTGTTATGAAATTATAAGAGACTATAATATAAAACTCGCCATAACAGTTAAGTAAGGCATGTGGCATTTTTTCACAGAGCGCAGCTTTATGCAGACTAATTCAAATTTATATGAAATTTTCATTGCCTAATGCACAGTACCCTTAGATAGAGCGCATAATAATAAAATATTTGATCAAAAACTTATTGTTTAATCATAATTGTTTGAATCATACATATTTGTTATTTTGTTTTGATGAATATTGAATAAACAAAATGGTTACTATCCACTAGAAAATTTTGTCGGATTTGATGAATGTTTCATGATTTATTAAAGTAACACAAGAGTTTGAAATTAATTTCCAGCTTTAATTGGAGTTTCTTTATTTGTATTTTTTCTTTATAATAAAATCCAAAAGTAGTGGGACAATTGGTTACGGTTTAGTATGAAAAAATTCTTCTGACTATAATACCTTATAAATTACGACTAGGGGACCTATGCGCGAAAATAACACGAAGCCGGCGCGGGGACAGCAAACGGGTCGTTGTATATTTTCATCTACTAGGTAGGAACGTAATGCCGTATGTGTGAATCTTACTGCATACTCTGAAACGCTGACGACTATAAGTGCGGTGTCGAGAATTGTGGTGAGCCTCCTAAATCGTACACGCTCGGTATTGCTGCGTAACGTCCGCCTACTGACCACATTTCCTTGAAGCAAGACAGCACTACTAACCACAGGCTTCACGCACACCTGAGACAAGTGAGACCAGCTGTGTATACGTAATCCTAGGCTTTCTAGCGCTTCAAACTCGGAATCAAGTCGCCACTAAATATTACAGGCTGCTTGGCTTCGCTTTCCCGGGTTGCGAACGGTGAAATGCTAATGCCACTGCCTGGCTGCTTAAGCAAGTGGCCGCTTTGTAACTGTCACCTTAAACATGTATCGAAGGAGTCACTATCTTTCGTTACAGAAAGAACTATTAATGCTAATTCAAATATAACGATATATGGTTCGATTAGTATTACGTAATCGTACGAAATAGGAAGGCTAGATTGAAATCACAATCAGTTGCGTTTTTTTGAAAAATGTTCACTATTTTAGGCAATAAAACTCATGACGTATTAAAAACAATTTCATACCTTTCAATTGCGTATCAAGTAAATATTAACATAGCCGTAAACAGAAGGTAATTCAGCATTCCTCGTCGGATTCCCTTATAAATTCACTCGTAACAAAAACAAGGCGTGATGCAAAGAGAATAAAACGCGAATATCAGCGAAGTGACGGTTCTTAAGAATCTGACACGCGGATTCTGAGATTAAATTCATACCCCGAGGTGCAATTCGTTCGGGGTGGAACGGAGAAGCGTCGCTTCGTCCACACTCTACAGATGAAAAATGGGGGTTTTATCCCGATTTTAACTGTCAGGTTTATCAGCATAGAATGGTTGTGAAATGTATTTACTCAAGTGTACGAGAAGAAAACATAGAAGCAAATTCTTGAATAAAAGTGTTTTCATTTCATTTTATTTAGTACTAGCTGGGCTCCGCGGTTTCACCCGCGTGGTGATGGAGGATAAATCAAATATAACGTATGTTACTCAGACATAATGTAGCTTTATACTCATAAAAGAATTGTTTGAATCGGTTAGGTGGTTTACGTGTATCCTAATGGATTACAAACAAACAAACAATCATACATCTTTCCTCTTTATTATTAGAGTAGATAAGGATTAATAATGTGGCCTGCTTTGTACTGGCGTTAACTATTGCGTATTTCAAAATGAACAAGTATTGATTGTAACATACCTATAATAGTTAGACATATGGTAATGTAAACTTCTCTGTAGACGTCTTATATTAAACTGTAGTACATCACTTTGCTCTATTATCAATAGCATAGACTAATATTATATGGTCAATAGTTTCCGTAGCGTACGCGATATAAGAACTTTTTTGGTAATTTTTGCACACCTTGGGTTACATTATCAAAGTTTTCATTCGGATCTTTAACTTGTTTTAAAAAAAAATATACAACCTGATATATCAGGGAACATATAGGATTCTAACGGCAAAAGAATTTTTCTAATCGGTTCAGTAGTGTTTAAATCAAACAAACAAACAAATATTTCCTCTTAATAATATCATTATTCGATTATATATTATATTATAAGTATAAGAAAATAGATATTAAAATTATATAATATTATAGCTTTGGTTATATTGACATACCAAGCTCGTCACCGTCAGGCGATATGTATGAACCAAGTTGTTGTTGTAAAGAGAGCTATTCGTTATATGTATTGTATGAGCCGCGTGACTGCGATCAGGTTACTTAATTACCTATAAATGAAAGTAATATATTTAGGGATATATTATATTAATATTATATTAAGAAAAAGGGGCTTTCCGTTATGTATGTATGCAATATTTTATTCATATATTCATATTTATGCATGATTCTACTGCCACGCTTCATAATAAATACAACCCATACTGAGAAAAAGTGACAAAAAACTTGGGATCTGTTCCTTTCAGTATTTTTTTCCAATCTTAAATTTTATTGCAGTTTAAATGCATGTAAGCATCTTGGACTTTAAATTTTTATATTGAGCTTTCTTTAAGATCATGTTTTGCAGCTACCATAATTGTTCTTTTCATTATGTATTTTTGTAATAACCACACAGCTTCATGAGATAGATGTATTCTTTCACTTGTATACGTTTTTAATAACCTTTTTCTTAGCATTAAAAATGTGATTATTGTCGTAATTGATTACCTATATGATACTAATTAACCTAAGTTAATGTATTTTTATGAACATATTAAATATGTATAAAAATGTATACAAAACAAACATGTTATACAAATTTTGTATAACATGTTTGTTTTGTATACATTTTTACAAATATTTTATTTTATTTATTCAAAGTACAATTACAACCATCTTTACATGAATGTTTTAATACAATACTGTAAGTAAATTAATTTTTATAAATTATATGACATAAATTTAAATTACAATCGGAAACAAAATAAATGAAATCTAAAATACAATTAACATAAACCAAAATTACTCGTACATTACAAATCTAGTCAAGTCAAAGTTAAATAACATCGTTTATAAAGGGAACACTAAATTATATTAAATTATTTCAATATAATAAACTTACACAGAGTTGCTGGAACACATTTCGTGTACTAATGTATAGCTTAACCCGTTAAGCTGCCTTGGCATACCTGTGTGCAGAACAAAACTTTAGTAAAGCCGCCTTGGCATACAGGTATGCCAATATGTAAATCCAATAAGGATCCAATTAAAAATGTTATCTATTCAAAAATACAATAGATTTAAGCTAATGTTTTGTTTTTTTGATGCTGTAAAGGGCCTGGATTTTTTTTACATAACAAATTATCATTTGAAAGATACCAGATCGGTAATATCAACGAAAAAGCGACAGTCACTTGTTTTTTTGCGGGGTTTTTGCAACTCTGGTTTGCAAATTTGATCATAGTCGGGAGCTCACTAGGTTAAATAGCACATCATATTTAAAAAATCCACAAACTTGGACATTTCAATTACTACCGCTACATTTAACTTATTCATGCAGAAATATGATTGTAGTATCCCACCGCCTCAGCAATTAAGCGGTGATATTAAAACTTAATTAAAATTTGTTTATCACGACCCGAAAGCGATTAAAACTTTAAACGAAGCAGTGCCGAACGCACACCGCCTTAACGAAATGAGTTTGTTTACGTAAATAGTGTTTCAGTCAAAGTCTTAGGGCAGTGGCTTTTCCCTTTGTGCCCTAACTTTCACTGTTGCACCGCCTAGGTACTTTAATATAATTTAATAATTTTATATAATTATTTTTATAACTTTATAAGATACATTATATATACTATACTATATTATATATATATCTATACTATAATATATATCTATACTAATATTATAAAGAGAAAAGATTTGTATGTAAGTATGTTTGTAACGAATTGGCTCAAAAAGTACAAGACCGATTTCAAAAACTCTTTCACCATTGAAAAACTACATTCACTCTGAGTAACATAGGCTATATAAGATTCATCATCATCATCGATCACCGCGCGGGTGAAACCGCGGTGAGTACCTAGTAATTTAATAATTTTATATAAGTATTTATATTACTTAAGAGGATTGCATAGCTACTTTCCATAGTAAAAGAGAAAACTCTTTTCTACCTTTTAACATTATCCGATTTCAGTGATTTTTTTTTCATGGAATTATCACAATGTTTACTATGCTCGTACGTTTTGATTTTTTCAGTATTTCAAAGTACTATACATTTCCTTTTTTAGAACTTAAAAAAACTGAAAAAATCAAAACGTACGGGCATAGTAAACAGTGTCATGATTCCATGAAAAAATAAATCACTGAAATCGGACAATGTTAAGAGGTAGAAAAGAGTTTTCTCTTTTACTATGGAATGTACTAGCTATGCCATCCTCTTAAGAAATTATTTTGTATTAGATAATTACCTAGTAGACAGGTATTTGGATAAGTATTTGCTTCCGTGCTTTTAGACTTGGAATAGTTAGAATACACCACTTTGATTAAAGCTCTCTGTGCTCTTTCAAGTTCCAAGATCTTTGTCTTGGTAGCTATTCCCCATACTGGTATACTTACAATAATTCTGAATTGAGTTTGCTTAAGATATGTCTCTTGGTGCGACATGACGTTGTTTTTTAAGAATCCAGATCTAGAATAGAACCTCAAAACAATAACGAACGTTAATTCATTATAGCAACATAGCATATCCTTTTCAAGGATATTAATTATGCGCAACATGGCATTTTAATTTATGTAGACGTTTTCGTTCACAAACTCGTATGTCCCTACGGGTACATTCTAAAGGGCTTTACTTATTTGGACTTCTACTTGTTTGACCAAGTTACTTGAAATTTATGTTAGGGCTGCACGAAGGCCGCGCCGGGGGACGGACTAGTGGAAATTAACGAGACTCCAAACGGAGTTCAATACAGAACCTTATAAAGTAACCGTGAAAAATGGCGTCCGATTAGATAGCTTTCCTAACTCTCAGTTTGCTCTTTGAAACATGGATATATTTTATCGTAAGTCCACGTTATAATAATTAGGAGTATAATAGCATGGTAAAGAATGAAGATACTTATTTTTACCTTGCATACTTATTTTTACTGTATCATATATTTCGTGTTTGGAAGTTTTAGCTGCAGATAGTCACGAAGTACGACCGTTCCTATCAAATTTTGCAGTACATGTTTAGATATCGTCTCTAGCCTTGAACTATTAGTGATTCTAAATGACAAAAGATAGTTCGAGTAGTTCTGATTACGTTCTTGTTTTGTCTCGCCAGAGATACGTCACCTACTTAAACTAAACTTGTATATAAATATATGTCATCGTACGCAAAAAAAAACTTACTTATTCAACAATTATTATTAACCGGGGATCGAATACGTCGACCCGGGCAGTTCCCGCCGGGAGCTCGCAGACGCCACTGCGGACTCGCCCGGAAGGTGAGCATCGGACATGCTCGAAACCCGAGTCGACGTATGCGATCCTTAAAGTGAGTGTTTTGCCGGTTAATAGTAATAGTTGAATAAGTAAGTACACATTTTTTTTGCGTGCGTTAAATATGTATCTTACTCACGAGAATTTCAATACATAAAGTGTACTTACTTACCATAACTTTATTCTACTCGATATTTTAAGTTATTTTTTAAATGGAATGAAATCTTGGAATATGTTATGTATGACATTTGAAGGGATGCAAAACACAAGAATTTATTTTTTCAATACTTATTGCTCACAAAGTGTTCTTAGTAGTACATACTGGACCTACTGTAAAAGTAAGTACCGCTCACGGTATATGAAACCGTGAACATGAAACCGTGTAATATAATTAACAAAATAAAATGTAATAAAATTTTATTTTGTTACCCACAAAGTAAAACACATATGTTTTTAAATTCGTTTGTACAAGTCTTACTAAAATGACATACGCGCTAGTTTTATACAATAATGTATGTTATGTAATTTATTTCCGTGTACTTTTAATTTTCTTACAAGCATATAAAAAACATCGTTTGACACACGTGTGTGAAGGTTATTGTAGACTCGGGACTATACAGGGTTTTTCTATAATATTCTATTCGATTTTCATATTAGCCAGTATTGAAATAGGTAAGCTCTGATATTAAGTTTTTAATTAATTTTAGAGGGAATAACTGCATTTAAGGCACGTTTGTACCCAGATTAAAGAAAAAGCAGAACTTTTGAACACCTAGTGTAACGAAACAAATCGATAGTATATAATGAAAAAAATACAAAGGTTAGAAAAGGAATAGAAAAAGAGTAATAACCGAATAGAATTCATAAATATAACTCTCATTCAGCAGAAAAATCCTGAATAGGTCCACAAAAATAAACTTTCACGTCCAAACTCTCAGAATTTGCCATTTGAAATACTTAGCCAACGTATATTACTAAAGTAATAACCAGTATATATCGAAAAATATAAAGAAAACGTACTAAATTAACGCATTTTCGCATTACATCATCCAATCTAACAAGCGATTTTCAACCTTACGTAAAGCATCGTAAATTATTTTAAAATTGGGGTTGGACCGCGTCTTAAGGTTCAAAAATACATCAGTAAACTACTATTAGAGTTAATATCAAAACGAACGTATGAAACGTATCTAAAATACTACTACCGCCATCTCTCGTGGTACTAGTATAGTCATGTACCTACTTCTGTCCTTTTTCTGTCTACCGAATAAAAAAACGTTACTCTGTGCAAAGCCACCACGCGTGTTTCTTTTAGGTTATGGGCACATATTGTTTTTTCCTTTATTTTCGGTTTAATTGTAATTGATTTACCTGCAAAAGTGTAAAAATGTCGTCGGCGGGTTATTTGGTAAACGTTCCGAGGCTCAAGGGACAAGAAAACTACGACGATTGGTCGTTCGCGACAAGCAATTTCATGATACTCGAGGGCATCGACATTGAAAATGTGCCCGAGTGTATCACGGAAAGTGACAACAAGAAAGCCAAAGCCAAGCTTGTGATGACTATCGACTCCTCGTTATATGCGCATATCAAGAATGAGACTACAGTGACTGGTGTGTGGAAAAAATTGAAAAGTTGTTCGATGACACGGGACATCAGAGAAAGATAAGTTTGCTTCGAACGTTACGCAGATCGCCACGAAACCAAAGACTTGTTTAAGAAGATTCGCACTATAACTAGACAATTCAAACCCAGAACCTGGGCTATCGAGAATTTGAATGGAGTCACGGTAACTGAAATAAAGGATATTGTTGCAACGTGGAAAATATATTGCGAGCAACTTTTCACCGATAACAGCATAATACCATCGTGCAACACTAATACACTTTCACAAACTGCACATAATGCTTTCGAACCATATATTTTGAAAAGTGAAGTAAGAGCCGCAATCAATCACCTGAAAAAGAACAAGGCAGTAGGTGCTGACGACATCCCGATTGAAATTTTCAAAGCAATGGGTGAATACGGCGTTGATATGCTGCACGCTATTTGCATTCGCGTCTGGGAGACAGGGAAGTTGCCACAAGACTGGGTACACTCCGTGTTCATACCACTGCACAAGAAGGGATCAACTAAGAAATGTAGCAACTACAGACTCATAGCCTTAATTTCACACGCCAGCAAAGTACTCCTTCACATTATCAACACCAGACTGAAAGCTTTTCTGAATCCTGAAATAGCGATAGAGCAAGCGGGATTTGTCAAGGGACGAGGAACAAGAGAGCAGATCCTAATTCTTCGACAGATAATTGAAAAGTCTAGAGAGTTTAACATTTCACTCTATATTTGCTTTGTAGACTTTCACAAGGCCTTTGACACCGTAAAATGGCATAAGTTATGGGATGTATTGTTACAAATGGGAGTACCTAGCCACCTGGTTTCGCTCATACGCCGACTCTACGAGGACGGAACTGCGACGGTTCGAATAGACGACGTTGACTCGAAAAGCTTTCACACACATGCAGGTGTTCGGCAGGGGTGCATACTATCTCCACTCCTGTTTAACATATATACGGAGTATATTATGAGAATTGTTTTAGAACGGTGGGACAAGGGCATTTCAGTGGGAGGTCGGAAAATATCCAACTTGAGATACGCCGATGACACTACTCTTCTCGCTCAAACAAAAGAAGATATGGAACACCTGTTGACACGTTTAGAGACAACAAGCCTCTCCTTCGGACTTGCGATCAACAGAGACAAAACCAAGATGATGATCGTGGACCGAGCTGAACTGAATAAACCTGACATCTCTGTGATTGGCAACTGTGAGATTGTTCAATCCTACGTGTACCTCGGATCCACGATCACGAACACTGGGGGCTGTGAGGACGAGATTCGAAGAAGATGTGCTATCACAAGATCTGCCGTTGATAAGCTGAAAAGAGTCTGGTGCAACCGAAATATCACCAAAGCCACGAAAATCCGCCTAATGAAAACTTTAGTGTTTCCGATATTTCTTTATGGCGCAGAAACGTGGACGGTTCACCTCAGAGACCGGCGCAAAATCGATGCACTTGAAATGTGGTGCTGGCGGCGACTGCTGCGGATCCCTTGAACAGCGTTTCGGACCAATATCTCGATCTTGGAGGAACTAAAAATCAAGGAAAGATTATCGTCGACTGTGCAAATACGAATCCTCAAATACTTCGGACACATTGTTCGAAATAAAGACTCCATGGAACGACTCGTGGTCCAGGGTCAAGTAGAAGGCAAGCGGTCACGCGGTCGATCACCTACGCGTTGGACAGACCTCATAAAAGCTGCAACACAAACGTCCGTAGTCCAAAGTACCCGTAACGCAGAAGACCGCAATGGATGGAGGCGCATCGCGAGGGCTGCATTATCTAAAGAAAGGGCATCGTCTTCAACCACGACCACTCTGTCAAGAGTGAACGACTAAGAAGAGATCAGCGAAGTGACGGTTCTTAAGAATCTGACACGCGGATTCTGAGATTAAATTCATACCCCGAGCTGCAATTCGTTCGGGGTGGAACGGAGAAGCGTCGCTTCGTCCACACTCTACAGATGAAAAATGGGGGTTTTATCCCGATTTTAACTGTCAGGTTTATCAGCATAGAATGGTTGTGAAATGTATTTACTCAAGTGTACGAGAAGAAAACATAGAAGCAAATTCTTGAATAAAAGCGTTTTCATTTCATTTTATTTAGTACTAGCTGGGCTCCGCGGTTTCACCCGCGTGGTGATGGTATGTTGATTAGGATGAATCAAATATAACGTATGTTACTCAGACATAATGTATGAATTTTTTTCTTTATACTCATGAAAGAATTGTTTGAATCGGTTAGGAGGTTTACGTGTATCCATTACAAACAAACAAACAATCATATATCTTTCCTGTTTATTATTAGAGTAGATAAGGATTAATACCAGTATACGAATAATGTGGCCTGCTTTGCACCGGCGTTAGTTTGCATATTTCAAAATGAAAAAGTATTTATTGTAACATACCTGTAACAGTTAGACATATGAGAATGTGAACTTCTTTGTAGACGTCTTCTATAAAACTATAGTAAATCACTCTATTATCAATAGCATAGACTTATATTATATGGTCAATAGTTTCCGCAGTGTATGTGATATAAGCACTTTTTTGGTAATTTTTGCACACCTTGGGTTACATTATCAAAGTTTTCATTCGGATCTTTAACTTGTTTTAAAAAAAAAATTATACAGCCTGATATATCAGGGAACATATAGGATTCTAACGGCAAAAGAATTTTTCTAATCGGTTCAGTAGTGTTTAAATCAAACAAACAAACAAATATTTCCTCTTAATAATATCATTATTCGATTATATATTATATTATAAGTATAAGAAAATAGATATTAAAATTATATAATATTATAGCTTTGGTTATATTGACATACCAAGCTCGTCACCGTCAGGCGATATGTATGAACCAAGTTGTTGTTGTAAAGAGAGCTATTCGTTATATGTATTGTATGAGCCGCGTGACTGCGATCAGGTTACTTAATTACCTATAAATGAAAGTAATATATTTAGGGATATATTATATTAATATTATATTAAGAAAAAGGGGCTTTCCGTTATGTATGTATGCAATATTTTATTCATATATTCATATTTATGCATGATTCTACTGCCACGCTTCATAATAAATACAACCCATACTGAGAAAAAGTGACAAAAAACTTGGGATCTGTTCCTTTCAGTATTTTTTTCCAATCTTAAATTTTATTGCAGTTTAAATGCATGTAAGCATCTTGGACTTTAAATTTTTATATTGAGCTTTCTTTAAGATCATGTTTTGCAGTTACCATAATTGTTCTTTTCATTATGTATTTTTGTAATAACCACACAGCTTCATGAGATAGATGTATCCTTTCACTTGTTTACGTTTTCAATAACCTTTTTCTTAGCATTAAAAATGTGATTATTGTCGTAATTGATTACCTATATGATACTAATTAACCTAAGTTAATGTATTTTTATGAACATATTAAATATGTATACAAAACAAACATGTTATACAAATTTTGTATAACATGTTTGTTTTGTATAAATTTTTACAAATATTTTATTTTATTTATTCAAAGTACAATTACAACCATCTTTACATGAATGTCTTAATACAATACTGTAAGTAAATTAATTTTTATAAATTATATGACATAAATTTAAATTACAATCGAAAACAAAATAAATGAAATCAAAAATACAATTAAAATAAACCAAAATTACGTTACAAATCTAGTCAAGTCAAAGTTAAATAACATCGTTTATAAAGGGAACACTACATTATATTGAATTATTTCAATATAATAAACTTACACAGAGTTGCTGGAACACATTTCGTGTACTAATGTATAGCTTAACCCGTTAAGCTGCCTTGGCATACCTGTGTGCAGAACGAAACTTTCGTAAAGCCGCCTTGGCATACAGGTATGCCAAGGCCAAATCAAATAAGGATCCAATTAAAAATGTTATCTATTCAAATATATAGATTTAATATATATACAATAGATTTAAGCTAATGTTTTGTTTTTTTTTTATGCTGTAAAGTACCTGGAATTTTTTTTTTACATAACAAATTATCATTTGAAAGATACCAGTTTTTTTTTTTTATACCGATCTGGGTAGCACTTGACCACTATCTCACCTAATGCTAAGTGATGATGCGATCGACGATGGAGCGCGCTTACCCAGAAGATACCTATGCACTCGTGTTTGAAGACCCCCATATCGTACTTAACCGGAAACACCGACTCAGGGAGCGTGTTCCATTCCCTAGCGGTTCGTATGATAAATGAAGAAGTAAATCGCTTCGTCCGGGTAAATGGAATATCCACCATAAAGCGGTGGCGCTTCTGAGTATCTCTGGATGTCCGATTATAGAATGGGGATGGCGGAATCAAATTGTGAAGTTCCATTGCACACTCACCGAAATGTATCCGATAAAAAACCGATAAACAAGCGACTTTGCGGCGATGCTCGAGACTCTGAAGTTTCTTGCGTACTAGGTGGTCGTCGTTAATGAGTCTCTTGGCTCTCCTCTCAATAGCTTCCAGTGTCTCCAGCTGGTATTTGGCAGAACCATCCCAAAGGTGAGAACAGTACTCCATACACGACCGGACTTGGGCTTGATAAAGATTAAGCAACTGTCCCGGTGTGAAGTATTGTCTCACCTTAGCCAAAACACCAAGCTTTTTTGAGGCAAGCTGGGCTTTGGACTCAATATAGGACCCGAAATTGAGAGTTGGTGTTAATGAGATGCCAAGAAGCTCGAAATGGTTACTTATCGGCACGGACACATCCCTGAAAGTAGGAGCCAGCTGGAAAGGGCTCCGTTTGGCGGAGAAAAGACACGCCTGGGTATTAGCAGCATTGAACTTAACTAGATTGGCATCGCCCCAATCGGAGACTGCCTGCAAAGAAAAGTTCAAGCGCTGAACCATCGCTTCCCTATGAGACTGGATTTGTAATGCACTGGTTCGTGCGTTAGATGTGTAACTCTCCACAACGGTGCTGTCATCTGCGTAACCAAAAATACCGGGATTCAGCAGGTCATTAATATGCAGCAGAAAAAGTGTTGCGGAGAGTACTGATCCTTGGGGGAATCTGGCATTTATAGCCACTTGGGCGGAAGAACAGCCATTGAAGACTACTCGAATCGACCGATCCCTCAAGAAATCTGAAATCCAGACACACAAACCAGTGGGAAGGCCGTATGAAGGAAGCTTGCTAATGAGGCTATCGTGCCAGACCCTGTCAAAAGCCTTTGAGATATCAAGAGAGACAGCAAGCACCTCTCCGTGGTTCTCGATGGCAGAGTTCCAGATGTGAGTGGCATACGCTAGAAGATCTCCAGTAGACCGGTTTCGGCGAAATCCGTATTGTCGGTCACTGAGGAGATCGTTCACTTCTAGGTATGCCAGGAGCCTGTGGTTCAGTACACGTTCCATGGTCTTACATAGTATGGAAGTGACTGAAATAGGCCTGTAATTAGCAGGGTCTGTGCGACTACCTTTTTTGGGCAAGGGCTGCACGTTTGCAAGCTTCCAGGACTTTGGCACTTGACCAGTCGTCATAGACAAGCGAAAGAGGCGAGTCAATACAGGAGTCAACTCTGGCACACACATCCTCAAGACTGCAGCTGGTATACCGTCTGGACCACTAGCTTTGTTCACGTCTAGATTTCGCAACGCTTTGCGGACTTCAGACTGTCGAATGCGGATTTCTGACATTAGCGTCCCGCAATTTGGCAGACTAGAAGGTACAGCATTACCAGCATCTAGACGTGAAGACTCTGCAAACAGAGTGGCAAATAAATTTGCTTTCTCTTCAGCAGTATGCGCTAGTGACCGGTCGGGTTTCAGCAGTGGAGGCAGTGAGGGACGGCAGAAGTTCTCTTCGATCGACCTCGCCAGGGACCAGAACGCTTTGCTACCCGAAGGGTAAGAAGCAAGTTTGTTCCCTGTCCGGCGTATGTGGTCGAAGCGAGCCATCTTGAGAGCCTTTTTGCAGGACTTGGCGGCAAGGTTAAATGCTTTCTTCTTCTCACGTACATCTCTAGATTTGCGGGTTCAAGCATCAGCCCAGGCTAAGTAGGCCTCATGTTTTGACGCTTCTGCATCTCCACATTTGGCATTAAACCATGGTTGAGCTTTGCTGGACAGCGAGAAGTCAGTAAATGGAATGAAATATTCCATACCCTGTCGTAACACTTCTGTCACAGCATCCGCGCAAGCTGAGGAATCGCTAGAAGAAAAACAAACCCTCCACCAAGGATAAGACGAGAAAAAATTACGCATCTCATCCCAATCTGCTGACTTGTATCGCCACACCTGCCGGGTGCCTTTTGGGCTGGGATCGGGTGGGGAGTAGACTGACACAGACTTCACCAGACAGTGGTCGGAGCTACCCAAGGGTGTTGAAACCGACACCGAGTAGCGTTCTGGATCTGTTGTCAGCAGAAGGTCCAAGCAGTTGGCTGTGTGGCCATCAACATCTGGAATCCTTGTAGCTCCTTGGACCAGCTGAGTGAGGTCTAGCGTCAAGGCAAGCTTACGCATCTCTCGACCAGCGTGGTCTGTGCTCTGGTATGGGTATAGCCAGTCTTGATGGTGGGCGTTGAAATCCCCCAGAAGCATTAATTGAGCAAAAGGATACCTCTGTTGGGCCACGTCAGCTGCCTCACTGAGGTAGTTTGTGAGCCTGGTTGCATCCTCATCTCTGCTGTGCGAATCGGTAATGTCAACGAAAAAGCGACAGTCACTTGTTTTATTGCGGGGTTTTTCAACTGGTTTGCAAACTTGATCATAGTCGGGAGCTCACTAGGTTAAATAGCACATCATATTTAAAAAATCCACAAACTTGGACATTTCAATTACTACCGCTACATTTAACTTATTCATGCAGAAATATGATTGTAGTATCCCACCGCCTCAGCAATTAAGCGGTGATATTAAAACTTAATTAAAATTTGTTTATCACGACCCTAAAGCGATTAAAACTTTAAACGAAGCAGTGCCGAACGCACACCGCCTTAACGAAATGAGTTTGTTTACGTAAATAGTGTTTCAGTCAAAGTCTTAGGGCAGTGGCTTTTCCCTTTGTGCCCTAACTTTCACTGTTGCACCGCCTAGGTACTTTAATATAATTTAATAATTTTATATAATTATTTTTATAACTTTATAAGATACATTATATATACTATACTATATTATATATATATATCTATACTATAATATATATCTATACTAATATTATAAAGAGAAAAGATTTGTATGTAAGTATGTTTGTAACGAATTGGCTCAAAAAGTACAAGACCGATTTCAAAAACTCTTTCACCATTGAAAAACTACATTCACTCTGAGTAACATAGGCTATATAAGATTCATCATCTTCATCATCCATCACCGCGCGGGTGAAACCGCGGTGAGCCGCTAGTAATTTAATAATTTTATATATTTATTTCTATTACTTAAGAGGATTGCATAGTTAGTACTTTCCATAGTAAAAGAGAAAACTCTTTTCTACCTCTTAACATTATCCGATTTCAGTGATTTTTTTTTCATGGAATCATTACATTGTTTACTATGCCCGTTCGTTTTGATTTTTTCAGTATTTCAAAGTACTATACATTTCCTTTTTTAGAACTTAAAAAAACTGAAAAAATCAAAAGGTACGGGCATAGTAAACAGTGTCATGATTCCATGAAAAAATAAATCACTGAAATCGGACCATGTTAAAAGGTAGAAAAGAGTTTTTTCTTTTACTATGGAAAGTACTAGCTATGCAATCCTCTTAAGAAATTATTTTGTATTAGATAATTACCTAGTATACAGGTATTTGGATAAGTATTTGCTTCCGTAGCGTAATATCAAGTTTCAAATAGGTCTTCTGATGTGAGATTAATGCCCGTTTTTTAGGTCATACCTAGGCCAAGTCACCTAAGTTTTGTACTACTAAGGGTTACCTAACTGGTTTAGGTGTTACCTAAAATGTTGTTATAAACGGGCATTAGATTCATTACCATTTGTCACCAGTGCAGATTCCTCGTAACTAAGTGGCAATAGCCCTACCTTAGGGATTTTTTGCATTAACTATTATTCCTAGGGTAAATCTCCAACATTTATAGCGTTGTAGAGGTAGGCGGTTTGCATAACATACTGTCGCGATGCAAACTGAGTCCGAGCAGTACCTTTAGTGGCTACTCTGCCTCTTCTTCGCTTGTTTAGGTTTTTAAGGTTCTACTCAGGAGATCTGTGTAACTTTAAAACGGTTTACCTGACTGTCAGCAGTTCTGAATCATACTAAAGTTTATTTTAGACTTAGAATAGTTAGAATACACCACTTTGATTAAAACTCTCTGTGCTCTTTCAAGTTCCAAGATCTTTGTCTTGGTAGCTATTCCCCATACTGGTATACTTACAATAATTCTGAATTGAGTTTGCTTAAGATATGTCTCTTGGTGCGACATGACGTTGTTTTTTAAGAATCCAGATCTAGAATAGAACCTCAAAACAATAACGAACGTTAATTCATTATAGCAACATAGCATATCCTTTTCAAGGATATTAATTATGCGCAACATGGCATTTTAATTTATGTAGACGTTTTCGTTCACAAACTCGTATGTCCCTACGGGTACATTCTAAAGGGCTTTACTTATTTGGACTTCAACTTGTTTGACCAAGTTACTTGAAATTTATGTTAGGGCTGCACGAAGGCCGCGCCGGGGGACGGACTAGTGGAAATTAACGAGACTCGAAACGGAGTTCAATACAGAACCTTATAAAGTAACCGTGAAAAATGGCGTCCGATTAGATAGCGTTCCTTACTCTCAGTTTGCTCTTTGATACATGGATATATTTTCTCGTAGGTCCACGTTATAATAATTAAGAGTATAATAGCATGGTAAAGAATGAAGATACTTATTTTTACCTTCAATACTTATTTTTCCTGTATCATATATTTCGTGTGTGGCAGTTTTAGCTGCAGATAGTCACGAAGTACGACCGTTCCTATCAAATTTTGCAGTACATGTTTAGATATCGTCTCTAGCCTTGAACTATTAGTGATTCTGATTGACAAAAGATAGTTCGAGTAGTTCCAATTATGTGCTTGTGTTGTCTCGCCAGAGATACGTCACCTACTTAAACTAAACTTGCATATAAATATATGTCATCGTACGCAAAAAAATGTGTACTTACTTATTCAACAATTATTATTAACCGGGGATCGAATACGTTGACCCGGGCAGTTCCCGCCGGGAGCTCGCAGACGACACTGCGGACTCGCCCTGAAGGTGAGCATCGGACATGGTCGAAACCCGGGTCGACGTATGCGATCCTTAAAGTGAGTGTTTTGCCGGTTAATAGTAATAGTTGAATAAGTAAGTACACATTTTTTTTGCGTGCGGTAAATATGTATCTTACTCACGAGAATTTCAATACATAAAGTGTACTTACTTACCATAACTTTATTCTACTCGATATTTTAAGTTATTTTTTAAATGGAAAGAAATCTTGGAGTATGTTATGTATGACACTTGAAGGGATGCAAAACACAAGAATTTATTTTTTCAATACTTATTGCTCACAAAGTGTTCTTAGTAGTACATACTGGACCTACTGTAAAAGTAAGTACCGCTCACGGTATATGAAACCGTGAACATGAAACCGTGTAATATTACAAAATAAAATTTTATTTTGTTACCCACAAAGTAAAACACATATGTTTTTTTTAATTCGTTTGTACAAGTCTTACTAAAACGGCATACGCGCTAGTTTTATACAATAATGTACAATGTACATATGAAGGGGTCAGGCGAAAAACCGCTTTTGTCACTTTTTTTACTTATACTACTGGCAATGCACTGGTCATCAATATACCTGTCGATATGTTCTGCCAAAACAACAGCGGCCTTACTTATAAACGCTGCTTAAATTTAAATGACGTCACTTAGTACGGCGCAGAACATTTTTCTTTTGCGCAGTACTAAATATCGAGCAGCGTTTATAAGCAAGGTCGCAGGACAATATCATTCATAGTAACTGAAATATCTTGCTTTTAAAATTTGCATACAGGATAACAATAAACCATGTCCATAAAGTTCAAGAAAAAAAACAACTATTGTTTATGGTCGATTTTGACAGTGTAATTTTAAGTTGTAAAAGTTATAATTACACTTTCAATCAAGTATTGCCAACTAGTGTTTTTACTTGAATTGCTTGTAATATTCTTTGCGAAAAATGTCAGACGGAGACTTCTGCAATTTAAAATGTGAAAGGTTTAATAATAAGATTTAAATAATATTTATTTTTTTACTTTTGGTAATTATTATTAAGCTAATATGAAAACAAAATAAAAAATACATTTACAACAAACATATCTATCTATGTATATAAAATGAAACCCTATTTCTGTTGGTCACGTTGTAACTTGAGAACGGATGGAACAATCTCGCTATTTTTACGTTTTTTGTTGTATTAATTACTGTCAGGAGAAGGTTCTTAAAAGCAAGAAAAGACGGGAGGTTATGGCGAGGCCGTAGGCCAGGCCTACTGCGCGAACGAAGTGGCGGGCAGTGGCTAGTGTCTTCAATAAAAATGCGGTTATTAATTTATTTCTTAATAAATGAGACTAGAACACAATCATGACTTTTAATTATCATCATCTCAGTTTGCTCAATATGTGACTAAAGAGTTTCCCCTGACCCCTGTATATGTAATAGTAATGTATGTACCTACACATAGGTATGGCATTTGTACATTTGTGCAATAATAACCGCAGCAAACTTTACTTAGTACTTTGAACTTAGCGACTAGCTTGCCTTAGGAGCCCTGTGGCGCCCTCGTGATTGCTCCTGAGTGTTACGACCTGCGCCCGCGTCAAAAGTTTGCGCCGAGTTGGGAATAAATGGCTCTTGTGCCATACCTATAGCGAGTTAAGAGACGAAATTTTTGTCAGAGATAGTTGAATAACCAAGAAATCTGATACATAAACATTCATGTCAAATGTATTAGTAAAATGTTATGTTACACGAGGACAAACTTGACGTAGCCGAAAAAATCAGAATTGATGTGGAAAAAAATTGTAATTTAAAAATTTTACATTAATACCTATAGGTTTTTTGCGGTAATTAAATAGTAAAAACACATATCTATCTAATTACATTCAAATATTTGAATTCGTAGAAGAAATAATATCATAAAAAAAACTTGCAATCTGACCACAAAAATTAAGTTTTATCAATAAATAATGCTTCCCAAGACAGGATTTTGATTTGATATTTATAAATATTTTGAATGTCTAGAACAGAAATATTATTTTTACCTAGTAACATATGCTTAGGTTATTAATAATTACATAAAAAATAAGAGCTACTTTGAAATTTCGGCCAATAATGATTTTTTTTTCAACTTGGGGGCCCATTTTCTAGACTTAGACATGGTGATTTCCAAAAAATTTTTTTTGTATGAAATATAAATTTTCTTGTTGGTTTTTTTATTTTATTGGAATTCTTATTAGAAATCCTACAAACCAAACTAGGTTTCAAAGAATAATTATATATCAGAAATATTTAAAAAAAATTACAAGTTTTGAATTTTTAGTACAAGCGAATTTAACTGTCACGTGACTTCGATTTTTTATCGATCCTGACATGATATGGCGTATTTATCATATTCTGAGTGGGTGTCATTACTTGACAACATTATTTCTGTGATATTTTACAATGTAAAAGTATAATCTATTCAAAATAAAGCAAATTATAACCAATCATATCAATGAGAAATTAGCTTACCGAGTGTTGTCGGTTCGTGACAAATTTATATCGTAAAATTTTGATGTCAGAACTTAAATCATATATTTACAGTATTCCTCACACATTCACGATCATATTCATGTTTAATTTGTATCAAAATCATGAGTTTAACCCGATTAATTCACTAAAAACTATAGCACAAAACATAACCTCGCCGCCAAACACAGATGAAAATATAAACATTGATTATATATTTTTTTTAAAGTTCACAGATAGAACATGTCCGTGTGTAGTGTTGCCATAGAAAGAAAATATATTACGCTAAAGAATTAAACTCTATGGTTAAACATTGGGATGACTTTAAAAAATAAACAAAAGAAAAACGCGCGTGACACTTACTTGCAACAATTGTTGCGCCGACACTTTGGACCTCAAAAATCCTTGCAGTTTTGTTGCGCGGGCAAACTAGTCGTTAGTAGAACACCAGTTGCTTAATCATTCCCAAGAACTAGGTACAGTACTTCAACGAGTTATGTTTCAAATACATTAAATATCAATATTTGACCGCCATGCTCAGTGACCTAACTCAACATTAAACATTAAACTGTTGTTCAAAATTGCCCAGAGGGCAAGGTCTAGTAACTTGTTACTCAAATGTTTGTCTTAAATAAACACCGTGTTCCCTCACTTATTTGTTAGTTTAACAATATCGATCTAACTACTAACAAAAGCTATTTAATTAACTGGGAGCTTAAGATAAATTAATGGATAGTGTCTCGTGCTTTCAGTAGGTATATATAGGGTTTTTTATACTTGAGCATCTAGTTTTATTTACATATTTACTCCGATGGGAAAGCTACCCAAAGTGTGTCTTGGCCTCCAAATTAAAAAAGTGCCTTTCTATTTAGTGATAACCTATATACTTTTATTATATATTTAATGTTCAATTTAAAATGCACGCAATGAAAAGGAAATATTGTGTGACAGTTCCACCTTAACATTATCATAATATGGATTTAAGCAAAGTACCTACTGTACTACTTAAATAAACTGTACTGACCTGTATCAACAATTTAGTAGAAAATTGTATTTCGAGGACTTGGTTTTATAGAGATAGACGATAATGCTGCCGAAATTCCAGTTGATCTTATTGAACTTTAAGTTATCTACTTGGGATTTGATCAAATGAACAAAAACTCTAATAATTATATCAAATTAGGTGTAGATGTGCGTCAAAATGTGTGATATGGACTAAATTACAACATTATTACATAAAAAAATACTTTCAGCCTCAGGCTGATAAAGCTAGTCAATATTTCATATTCTTTAAATACCTCCTTCAGATCTCAAGCGAATAAAATACAAAACTAACGCAGTAACTTATCTGTGTCTGTATGTATAATACTTAGTTTACATATTCGCACAGCGCATGTCTGATGATTATATACAAACGAAGCTATTTTTGGAACTTAAAGAGGAATACTTCCATAATTGAATTGGCGTTATCAAGAAAAATAAAATTTGAGTTTTTTTTTTTCAAATATGTTTAAAAATATAATGGAAAAATTCAGTGACGAAATAGGGAAATACGGTTTATATGAGAGAAACCTCAACAGCAGTGTTACTATTCAACATAATTGTTAGAAACAATGATAGCACAACAATCTCTAAAAGCGGTTAAAACGTAGGCAACAAAGGTTGTCAATAAAACGTTACATTTTCGTTTTGTTTTAAAAAAATCTAAAATGTAGATATAACTATGGCCCTAGCACAAATAACTGCGTAAGTGTAACGTAACGTGTCGTTCACTCGAAACGGTAGAAACTGTCATTTATCTAGGGCAACTGTGTTAAACATAACCAAACATAACTCATAGTTTGTACGCGGAAGCGTGTCACGTTGACCATTGCCATACGAATACTTTTTCGCAAATTGTTATTGTTATTTGTTAGTTTAACTAAGAGTTAATTTCTGAATAATGTTTCTAATAAAAATTAAAGAATTTATTTCGATTTTGAATGCAAGCTATGTGTTTCGTAGGTAACTCCAACGACTATCAGACAAAACAAATTTGGAAAGCACATAGGTGTACCAAACACAAAACCAAGTCTGCTGACCTCTGGAAAAAATCGTAAAAACACTATGAAATGTTTACGATGCCAGCGGAGCCGACTGCTTAATTCTTTTGAATATTTTAGTATGCCATTAGATTAGGTAGGTACTCGTATGCTTTATAATTCAAAGACAAATCATATTTTAGAATACTAGATACTAGACACTGAGATTAAATGTAAATAAGTCAACATACGCCTTTTTTTCTTCAGTGGTGCCACGATGTCGCCAATGTCATGAGGGTAAGGATGCCGGCAACGCATCCTCGAGACCTCTGGTATTACGGATGTCCGTAGGCGACGGTAATCAGTTACAATCAGGTGAGCCGCCTGCTCGGTGTCCATCCCATCCCATGAAAACACAACGTAATAAGGGTTATTAAAAGTACCTACTCGTATTACTATTACGTACTATTACTAGTGCAGGGTGTGTAATAATGTCCTCACCTTTAAGGTGCGAGTTGGACGCCGGCTACACGTCTCAGCCGCAGACGACGTGTCGTCGCTTCATGTCGCCGCGACACGTCATCGTCGCGTCATGTCGCTGCATTCATGATTTCGAACCCGACTGCAGACGGCAACTGCAGATGTCATCAATCATTTGAAAAGCGATACGAAAGGTTTTGTTTAAAAACTTTTCGGTTGTTTTACTACGTAGATTGGTACTCGTGAGCGGCACTACTGATCTGCGGTCGGGCGACATGTCGTCTGCCGCTCGACGACGCGTCGCTTAGCTTCGTGTCGCTAACTACGGAGAGTATTCCATACAAATACATAGAAACCGGTAGTGTCGCGACGACACGTCGTCTGCGGCTGCGACGTGTAGCCGGCTTCCAACTTGCACCTTTAATTTTATATCTAGGTTTTACACCTACAGGAACATAGAATCCTGCAAACTTATCATGGTAGGTATTTAAACACCCACCAAAACAAGCAATTGTTTTTAATGTTACTAATTATTAGGTGCAAGTAGTAATTATTAGGTGGATCTACTTTTGAAGCTCATCTTGTCACTTAATTTTATCAATGTATATATCACTATTATGTATATATATACATATTTATCAAGTATGCATACCATTGTGCCTTTTCAACCCGAAGGACGCACGGTCAGTTAAACACCTATGTTTCAGGAGTTGTGTCCTTTGTAACATATTTATACATAACTAGCTGCGCTCCGCGATTTCACCCACGTAGCGATTGATGATGATGAGGATGTATCAAATATAGCGTATGTTACTCACACATAATGTAGCTCTAAACACTTGAAAGGATTCTTTGAATCGGTTAAGTAGTTTTACGTGTATCCATTACAAACAAACAAACAAACAATCTTTCCTCTTTATTATTAGAGTAGATAATGATTAATACCAAGGTGGTACGAATAATGTGGCCTGCTTTGTACCGGCGTCACTATTGCATATTTCAAAATGAAAAAGTATTTATTATGACATAACTGTAATAGTTATTGAGGATCCCAATAATCTATCTATCCATGGTTTTCCTTACTACCGATAGAAATTTGACATAACGTTCATACAAAAAGTGTCAAATATCTATCTCTAGTAAGGTGAACCGGCGCTAGATAGATTATTGGTACCGGCCGTTAGACATTATGGTAATGTGGACTTCTTTGTAGATTTTGACGTCTTCCATAAAACTGTAGTAGGTACGTCACTTTGCTTTATTGTCAATAGCATAGACCGATACATTATTTCTATGGCATAGACTATTGGTCAAGGTCAATAGTTTCCGCAGTTTATCAAGGAAAATGTAGGATTCTAATGGTGAAAGAATTTGTCTAATCGGGCCAGTAGTTTCGGAGCCTATTTGATTCAAACAAACAAATCTTTCCTCTTTATAATATTATAAAATATTAAACTAAATTAAAAAGAAGAAGAATCAAGAATTATTTATTTCAACCACTAATAATGATAAAATTCTTAAAACTAGTAAATTTACATAATATGTAACAATTTCAAATATTTTTTATAAACCCTGGTCTCCACAGTCTAGGTCTAGGATTCCCTGTGTCGATGGAGATCAGTTCCTCACATATTGGTTTTAAATCTAGTTTCATTACAACTTTATGTCTGCTACTACATTAAATAATAATAATACCGCAGGGGCAGCTTTGTGGCGAGCCGTGGGTGAGTGGCGACACCGCGAACCCTGATTCTCCCTGGGGCTAAATGAGACCCCTGACCCCCGGCTTGCCTTAATTGGCCGTATGTGGGTGGAGATGCCAAAGCAAGTAACAAAAAGCTCCAAAGGTGGAAGTGTTAAAGGGCATAACGCCGGTAGTAGCGCTCTAGTGAAACCGCAGCACACCTCTCGACATCCTTTAGCCATCCACGCCAACGTTGCCCCTTTTTTCACCATTGATGGTGGCCCTTATGGGGGGCCCGTTTAGTGGGTGGCAAGTCACCACCAACTTAATCTTTTAAAATGTGACTGAAATTGGCAGGTGCGGTAGTCTCGTCCATAGCCCACTATCTCCCGTACCACATAGCCATGCCATTTTACCCATTTTTGTTATAGATATACCATGTAACCATCCATCCAAAATGCTTCTGTTTTTATACTACATTGTATTTTATACCAAACGGGCCTCTAAGTGTTGGCTACAGCTCCACTTATGCCTATGTAAAGGACCGGGTGAAACCTGTGAAATTATTTAAATAAAAATAATAATAATAATTAATAATAAAGTGTAGATAAAGGATAGAGAACTGCCGGTTACTGGACGGTATGTTGTATTTACTAACGCTCGTAGGGGAGCTTGACTTACCGCTCGCAGCGGAGCTTGACTTACCGCTCGCAGCGGAGCTTGACTTGGCGATCTTAACCGATCTTCAAGTTAAGGGGGTCAGGAGTTAGATGGGTGACCGCTAGTGGCATTACTCAACTGAGCGCTTCCGTGCTTCCGAGGGCACGTTAAGCCGTCGGTCCCCGTTGTTTGTCTTGGGACAAGGCCTTCGGGCGGCCTGAAAACTTTGTTTGGGATGGCCACTAGCCCATCCACCAAGCCGCACTGGGTCCGCATGGTGGATTATTGCTAGACTCCACTCTCTGAGAGGAAGGCTCGAGTCCCAGCAGTGGGAACGAACATAATGGGCTGATTGTACCAGCAAGCCATAAAATAAGACACTTTACATATGACCAAATTGCTGGCTTATAACTTGCACAAAAAATATAGTACTGCCGTTCATTGGATTAAGCTGCCAGCATATCGAGAAATTGTTGGAGTTGAACCTAATAACATTTTAAGTAGATATTCTTCATGAAGTTATTTAACATTAATAAATGTAAATATAATATAACTCGTATAACTGAGACTTTTTACATGTGGTCATGTGCATTGTTATAACGATGCTGTGCAAACTGAAGCTCGTTTCACTTTAGCTAGTGTGGTAAACATTTAACTTAGATTTTCACCCGCGCCAAGTGTTGCCGACGTGTAGGTCCTCTAGGTAATACAAGATGAGCGATGATGTCGTGACTCATCTGCTTGCAAATTAACTGTTCTGATGAATGCGTCGCGACATTATCCATCTTCTTGAGACCTCCAGCCGAGCAATCCATTTCCCTCGATACCGCTTCGTATGTTATGCCTTTTAAAGGGCAGAGGAGGTCAATATAAGCTGGTGAATACCTACTATCCACTGGATAGGCGCGGTGAGGGCACAATGTTGATGTATCGCTTTCATAACGTCCACAGTTAATTAGTGTCAAATTACGTCAATGTTTTTCCAAGCTCCCCTAAATAATAACAGTTCACATGGAGACATGGGCACGATAACATTTATTAATATGGTAATAAGATTAAGAAACAAGATTCTGTAACACTGTAATTACTGAACGAGCAACGTAAAACAACCAAATCCATCATAAATCATAAATTATATGTAAATTGTTTTTTAACAATGTTTCGAGATTAAGAGTGCAGGGCAGCGCCAAGTTTATGATATTTGTGTTAAACTCTGCATCTATCATGGAGAAGTTACGATGTTATCAGTCAAACGTCTTGTCCATTCCGTCACTTAGCAATATCAAAATAGGTATATATACTTATTATTGAGTAAAATTGATTTCCCCGTGTGTCTGTCTGTATATCCGCTAACTCCTAAACCCAACGGATTTTGATCCGGCTTTCGCCCCCAGTTAGATATTTCACGGATGGTTTATTTCAGCAATAAACCATAATTTAAAATTTAGGTTTTATATAAGTAGAAAAAAACTTACTTCACCATCCAATTTTTTTTATTTTAACCCGTGTGAAGTGGACCGAAGGCAATAGCCCGGCAACGTGGTATGCGACCTTCCTACGGAGGTACAGATGGTGGCGGGGACGAGATAGCGTCATTCTAGCACACGGCTATACACGCCTTGCCCTTCTCCGCTACACCACCCCTACTACACTGCTACGCCACCCGCCAACGGTATTCGGGGTTGACGCTTTTCAATTTGATTGTTTTAAGTGTTTCGTTGAGTTGAAATTATGTATAATGGTTCATATATTATACTATTTGTGCTGTGAGAGACTGCATATCTCGTATTGATTTCGTCGATCGTTTGATTTGTATTTATGAGATTACATTTTATTGCAGATTCGTTCTCCAAATATCACAATGAACATTCATAAGCTATGGTAGAAAGGAAATCGCTTAAAAAACTAAAGTAAGTACATTTTTAAGCTATTGCATAGCTTCTATCGCGGGCCTTGAGCGTGGAGACCGAATCCAGAAATTCCGTAACGAAAATAACCTAACACCCCCCACTCCGACTCCATCTATCGATGAATAGTAGAACTTTTAATGACTTTTTGAAATATCACGCTTGTCTCTTTAGTTCAGCAACTCGCCTCTAAATGGCATTGGTTAAATAATTATAATTGCATAAGTTGATTTGGCATCTATCGATGAATAGCAGAACTTTTAATGACTTTTTCAAATATCACGCTTGTCTCTTTAGTTCAGCAACTCGCCTCTAGATGGCATTGGTTAAATAATTATAATTGCATAAGTTGATAAAAACAGCTATGCAATACTCGTAGCTTTACCGCGGCAGTCTCCGAGTGCCACACGTCTTTTTTTTATATATGTATGTATGTATAGTGTATATATATATTATAGATAAAAATAAATTGTGTTTTTTACTATTATTATTATTGTTTTTCCATGCCTATTTGCTTATCGTATTGCTAGTTACATTAGTTATTTTTTTAGCAATGCATTTCTTTGCAAAGATTGATCTTTATCAGCAACAGTATCCATTAGTTCAATAATAAAGGATTATTTTTTTTGAAAAGTTGTCATGTCAATTTCCGTCAAAAGTAAAAGATTTAAAAAAACTATGTATGCAGTTATTGTTTACTTATAAATCGAGGGCATGTCTCCTTTCAAGATTTTTCTCTAACTCTCGTGGTTCCGGACTTGGCCATGACCGCCCTTCTCAAAAAACCACCCTCTAGATGGTAGGTATAGATGGTAGGTATAGATGGTAGGTATAGATGGTAGGTATAGATGGTAGGTATAGATGGTACGTATAGATGGTAGGTATAGATGATAGGTATAGATTTTTTTTTTTTTTTTTTTTTAATTCGAATTTGTTTTTTGGGGCTTTGGCCAACATTGGCATGTCAGTCCCATCGTACCTTAACCTAATGTTTATTCTTATATTGATGTAACAAATGCAGCCACAAACAGCCGGTCACAAGCTCGTGAACATGCCGTAAAGCATGCACGCGGCCTCGGATGCGGGAGCCGCTAGGATGTGGGTGAACACACCCACATCGTACCGACTCAAGTTATACTTGGACAGAATTGATCTTCTAATGTTTGAATTCCGGACACATTCCATCAGCAAGTGATACACGTCCTCTCTGACGCCGCAAGTTTCACACAGCGGTGACTCGACTCGCTTTATGAGGTGAGCATAACTCCTCGATGGAAAGTGTCCGGATCGTATCCTATTGCCTAACACAATCAATGATCGGCTAATTTTATGGGTAACAAACCAGGGTATCGGAGGGGGCTGACATTGTATCACCTTGTACCATATACCTTTTCCTCTACTCCTTTCGTCAAAATATTCTTTGTATGTTGATAAGCATTTTTTTTTAAAACGATACAACAGCTCAGTGAAATTAGGCTGTATTGTAAACTCCTGTCCTTCTGTCGCAGCTAAATTTGCTAACCTATCAGCCTCCTCGTTCCCGTAAATACCTATGTGTGAGGGAATCCATTGCAATCTCAACACTCGATCGTTCTTAATAAGGTTGCTAATCTTAATAAGGATGGAGTAGGCTACCGAGACTCCTCTAATACCAGAGGCGCATCGAGCCAAATGTTGCAGCGCACTTTTGCTATCAGTAAATATAACGATATACCGGTGGCTTGAATTCGCAACAGCGTCGAGAGCTGTTGAGATGGCAATGAGTTCCATAGACATAATAGATACGTCGGCTGTCGTTCGGTGCATAGCTGACACTCTGTCTTTGGGATTACAATATGCAGCACCGAGACCGTTCACATTCTTTGACCCATCTGTATAATATCTAGCATATCCTAAATACTGACTATTAATCTCCTTAATTATTTTATATCTAATTGATGATATCTCGTAGTTTCTTTTTGACATAGTCACACATTCTAAATTAGTTTTAATAATACCGCTAATATCTATATATGTGATCCACGTAGTAAGCGAATACATTTCCAGGGCACTCGATGAGTGAACATTGATTTGTTTACACTCATTGAATGCCGTCGTTAACATAGGCTTCTTTTTGTTCCACCAAAAGCGGTGTTCTATGTGATCACTTAGTTCACTCACAAGCTGTACAGTTACATTGTTGGACCATGTCATGCTCTTTAACAAATATTTGTAGGCTAAATATAGTCGCCTATGGTGCAGAGGTGTTACACATAATTCACTCTGCATTACATGGATGGGTGTGCTCCTGATGTATCCGCCTATTATTCGCAATGCTTGATTCTGCACTTTTTCTAGCTTATTAGTATGCATTTTTGCACCGTTGTCGTACAAAAAGCATCCATAGTCCAGTCTGCTTCTAACTAGCGATATGTACAGTGTGCGTAGGTATTTGGGGTGAACACCCCACGACGCACCTGCAAGCACTTTTAAAATATTTAAATATCTGGTCGTGCGCTCGGCCAGTTCTCTAATATGCCTCCTCCAACGCAGCGATTGATCAAGCCATATTCCCAAATATTTGACGTTCGTAACTCTTTCTATAATCCTATTGTTTATTTTTAAATGTATAGTATTTCTTCTATGACCTCGGCTAAAAAGGCAAAATTTAGATTTTATTTCAGATAGTTCCAAGCCTATGTTGTTTAATCTGTCGACTAATAAATCTAAAGCATTTTGTAATTGAAATTCGCAAATATTTAAATGACTATTACGTATATATAAGACAAAATCATCCGCATATTGGGCAACAGATACAGTACCGACTATGTCACTGCACAGCTTGTGTGTTGCTATGTTGAATAGCAACGGGGCTAAACTGTCCCCCTGAGCGAGCCCTCTGTTGGTCCACCTGCTGGACAAAACTTTACTTTTATCCGCACTTCTTATTTGAAGGCATCTCAAGCTTAAAAATTCCCATAAGTATGTGCACATCTTAGTGCCTACCTGAAGCTCGTCTAAAATTTTAACAATTTTATCTATTAATAAATTATTGTAGGCGTTTTCTACATCTAGGAAACAAGCCGCAGTCGGCGAGTTAAGAGAAAAGCCTATTTGTATACTCGTTATTATTTTGGAAAGGGAATCTAGGCACGATTGTCCCTTTCGGAAGCCCGTTGCATATGTAGGTATATAACATTTTTTTTCGACGAACCACTCTAGTCTCTTACCAATAAGATTATGGAATGTTTTACATACGCATGAGATCAACGATATTGGGCGAAGCTTTAATTCCTCGCCACAATTATTATTTGACTTAGGTATAGGAACTATAGTAATAATGCGCCACTGGCGCGGCACCTCGCCGCTTGCGTAGATAACATTGTATAGGTGCAGTAGGTATCGTTTGCCTGCACGCGGCAAGTGATACAACATTGAATATGAGATTTCGTCGCTGCCCGGGGCAGTGTCTTTTTTCTTAATACAATAATCTAGTTCATGTAAGGTAAAAGGTACTTCTAACAGGTCATTATGCGATATAAATATTGGTTTTTGGCTTATAACTGAATCTGGCGCATGGTAGGTATAGATGGTAGGTATAGATGGTAGGTATAGATGGTAGGTATAGATGGTAGGTATAGATGGTGGGTATAGATGGTACGTATAGATGGTAGGTATAGATGGTACGTATAGATGGTAGGTATAGATGGTACGTATAGATGGTAGGTATAGATGGTAGGTATAGATGGTAGGTATTTATTTATTTATTTATTTATTAATATGAACGCACTTGCAGTTATACATATTATTAGTTCTTAAATGAAACAAAACAAAGTCTTAGCTAATAAAGTAATTTAAAACTAAAATTATATACAATGTCAAACTTAAATAATAATACTTAATAAAATGTCAAATTAAATATTATTTACAAAATGTCAGCATTAAATTTACAATATTAGACCAACTATCGTTAAATAAGTCACAGTCGGGAAACGTACTGAGGAACGCGTTGAGGTCGCACATGGCGCGGTGAATCGGGGAGTACCGACGATGTACCGTACGACACCAGCCAGGGAAGAACAACTTGTGCCTGTGATTAGGTCTAAGGCGGATATACTTATCTGGCACATACATAGCACACATACGATTGTGCAACTCTAGAGAATCTATGTCCCCTCTTAATATTTTACAGCCAGTCTTGAGCTGGTCGAGTAACCTCCTGGTTTCTAAAGAATTAAAACCAAGGTGGCCGAGAAGAAAGGCTGTGGGATAAAGAAAAGGATAATATCCATACATTTTCTTAAATAGACTTCTCAGGAAGGCTTTTTGCACTTTCTCAAGAGATAAGACATGATTGTCACAGCGAGGGTTCCAAACAGACACACTCGCCTCCAGCTTACTCCTGACCAGGGCAGTGAACAGTACTCTCAGGACCGCAGGGTCACGGAAGTCTTTGGCATTACGCAATATGAAGCCTAGCCGCCTGTAGGACTCTCTTGCTGTGGCTGCAACATGATCATTAAATGTAAGACCCCGATCGAAAGTCACGCCGAGATCCTTGATGGTGAACACTCTTTTTATGGCAACTTTGTCGATATGGTATGTGTACTGCACTGGAACACGTTTACGCCCGAAAGACATGACATAACATTTATCAGGGTTGAACATCAATTTATTTGCAATACTCCAACGGCAAACAGCATCAATGTCTCTTTGTAATCTGTTGCAGTCAGCCTGTGACTTGACCTCAATCGCGAGCTTTAAGTCATCTGCATACAATAAGCACTTAGAAGCTTTCAATTCCGTGGACAATTCGTTCACCATAATTAAAAAAAGTAAAGGTCCCAAAATCGATCCTTGACTCACCCCCGAAGGGGTGCAGTATGCACTCGAAACGAATGTGCCATACTTCACAAACTGACGGCGGTCACGCATGTAGTCTGCGAAAAAGTTGAGCAGACGGGAAGTGAAACCGATGTTTCTGAGCTTTTGGAGTAAGATGTCGTTATCGATTCTGTCGAAGGCTTTTCGAAAATCTAAGTACAGCACATCGACTTGGTGACCTCGTTCCATGCTAGCTGATACAAGAAGAAGACAAAGAAGGTTCGTGTTTACCGATCGCCCTGGCCGAAATCCATGCTGTTCGTCGCATAAGTATGGATTAACCTGTCTAAATTTCACTGTGAAGAATATATTCGAACACTTTCGCCGGAGAACACAATATGGCAATAGGGCGATATTCATTAACTGAAGTTTTATTACTGGTCTTAGGAATCGGAGTTACCCTTGACAATTTCCATTGTTTTGGGTAAGTACCGCTCCGGAGAGATAAATTATATATATGACAAAGAGGGAGTGTTAATTGGTCATTGAAAAACTTTAAAATGAAAGAAGGTAGATTGTCCGGCCCCGGAGAGCTATTTGCCTTGAGCTTACTGAACCCACGTTGCACTTCCTTAGGACTTATAGAATGGATGCTAACAACACCTCCTTCGGAAGGTTTATCCGGGCACTTATTCGCCGCCAAGACTTTCTAGTCTTTTAGAAAAACACTAGAAAAATAATCGGCAAAAGCCTCCGCTGCCGCGACTCCGTCCACGTTGGATCCTTTATAGACCGCAGAAGGCTTGAAACCACCTTTGAATCTTAAACTAGACACGTGACGCCAGAAATGCCGTGGACAACTTTTTAGATTCCTTTCAATAGCTTCCGTGCGACGTTCATACGCTTCTATTATACGAACCTTAAGATTTGCGCGCAGGTCTGAAAAAGGTTTGTAGTCACCGGCGCGGAGAGAGCGCTTCCATAGCTTATGCAGCGATTTTTTCCTGCGAATGTCCTCAATAATATCAGACGTGAACCATACCGGATATCTAGGGGAAGCAACATTAAGTCGTTTCTTTTTCGGCACACATTCATCAAAAGCTGTATACAAAATGTCATAAAAATAATCAGCAGCTAACTGAGTGTCATTACATTCATATATACAAGCCCACCCAGAATCAATTAATAAACTATTAAAGTGTAATAAGTCAATTTTCTTGAAATTCCAGTCTCGAGAGTTGTCAATGTTGCTAGGAGGCAATCGTTTTTCAGAAATACGACGTGATGATACACATAAAGTTATATCTAGTGGGGGGTGGTAGACGTCACTTTTCTTAACAACGCTGTCGGTTGGCACTACACTCACATGCACCTCATCGCATCCCCGCGTCAATACTACGTCTAGTTTACTACCGCGTACATTAAATATATTATTATGTTCAACAAAATTACAATATTCCAAAAAATAACCGTAATAATTATTGATATTAACGGATGCACTATTTATATTGAGATCCCCGGTAATTAATATCTTGTATTTCAGCGACTCAATAAATGATTCTACTTTACAAAACCAACTCATATATCTATCGTCTGTCACACTAGGAGGTATGTATACGACACAAATATAGACAGTAACTCCGCAGTGAGTCAACGAGACCCACAAGTCTTCACCGGTAGCAGTCTCTAGGTTATGAGGGCGCGTGAGACGCAGGCCGGGCCGCGCGGCCAGCAAGACGCCGCCGCCAGCCGAGCCGCGGTCTCGCCGCACCAGGCTCCAGCTGTCCGGGACCACCTCGGCGTCCTCAACCGAGTCGTCGAGGTTGGTCTCTGTGAGGGCGACCAACAAGCTGTCTGTTGTGAGCAAAGTCACTCGAAGTTCGGGCAGCTTCGTTTTCAGCCCGCGTACATTTTGTGAGACAATAGTAATGTCTTTGGAGCTCTTATCACACGGCGCGTTATTCACCGACTTCTCGCTGAAACTGCTTGTTTTCCGGTGCACGCTTCCTGTAGTTCACCCATTTCTTAAGCCGAGCATTCTCTGGCCAAACATCAACCGAAAAACATCTATCGAAGCATTCTTCGGGAACGCCAATCTTGAAGGACTTGTAATTATTTTTAGTTCTGAGTTCCTCAACTGTGCAGGGTTTCTGGGGGAAAAGTTCTTTCAAATACTCCATAACTTCTTGTGCACCAGATTGCATATTCCAAAGATGTAAATATTTACGAATTTCAACCGCTTTAAGTGACGTCACGGCTGGCCCCGCGAGGCAGCGCAACGACAGGTATAGATTGTAGGTATAGATGGTAGGTATAGATGGTGGGTATAGATGGTACGTATAGATGGTAGGTATAGATGGTAGGTATAGATGGTAGGTATAGATGGTAGGTATAGATGGTAGGTATAAATGGTGGGTATAGATGGTACGTATAGATATAGGTATAGAGATAGTGTAAACCTCATTCCCGCGAAAGAGGTCGCGAGTGGAAACTAGTGTAACCTACGATCTATTTTTAATACACTGGGGCGCAAATAAAAAGTGGTCAGTTATAAAAAAAATATTGTTTAAAATATTACAGCAATTCTTAAATAAGAACTAGTTTATTTCAATAAAATATGGCAATGATTAAACTTTTATATATCTTTCTCAAATTATAATTTTACACTGATATTGAAAAACGTGCTACGGTATCAGATATACATAACATTAACAAATGTTCGGTCCGGAAATAGTTTAATAAATATAAACATTTAATATTATAATAGAGAGAGATAAAAAAACTTAGACTTCAATCTGAACACCCGGTGGCTTTCTAGCGATTTCTAAAATATTACGAGCAAACCAGTTATTAAATAATTCTTAATGGGTTCATATTGAAATCGTTTAAAAGTTCGCCAATTCAATGGCATAAAATCGTTGAAAGTTTCATCAACTTCACAGGTTTGCCATAATGGCGTTGCGAATGTTCACTAAAGAGTTCTTTAATCGTGACCTCCGTAATTCAAGTGAGGATTTAAGTGGGAAGAGAGTAAACTTACTTTCTGGGACTCTGGGGCTCGGCGGGACAACAAAGAGCCTGGCCCTCGGTTATTTATACGTTACCGAGGAGACCCGAGCCCGCTGTATGGACGTAATAAGGATCCTGTCTACAGGGGAAAAAAATCATGTTCTAACAGTGAATACCTGCTATTAAAATGTTTGTTATTTTTTGACAGGCTACCTTTTTTTAATAACTTTGGCTCAATCATTTTAAATAAGGAATTTGAAATAGAAGGCTAGTCGGGTTGGCTATAGCCGTCCGGTACCTGATTTTGATGAAGGTGCGAGTTTAGGGGTATCATTGGGGTCCACCTGAAGCCCTTCCAGCAATTTTTTTTTGCCGGAAACGTAGTTTAAATTAATTATGATTAAATTAAAATTTGATAAAAAAAAGTGAAATGGAACGCAATGTTGAGAAAATGGTACAATATTAAGTTGTCAAATTAAGTTGTCAAACTGAGTTAAACGAAACGTATCGTTATCGTTAAACGTAAGAAAAAAAAAAGGCGCCATTTTGTCTTACTGACAGATGGACTGTCATCCATTCATTCCGTTTCTCTCGTAGTTTCGTGAATGTGTGCTCTCTTGTTTTTCGATTTTTATTACGACTTTGGCTTTTTCCCTGGACTTCCTTCGATTGCGCGACGACTTGAAACTTGGCTTGCTTACCGGATTTGTTTGGATTGCTCTACGACTTGAACTTGGCTTGAAAACTGGACTGCACTTGGCTGTAATGGAGTATTACAGTACAATACCCGAAGCGGACGCGGTTTCGGCTCCTGATCTGCCCGTCGAACCTGTTGCCGGACCTTCTTCGGCTCCTGATCTGCCCGTCGAGCCTGTAGCCGGACCTTCTTCGGCTCCTGATCTGCCCGTTGAACCTGTCGCCGGACCTTCTTCGAGTAATGACGACGACGACAACGAGCTTATAACCAAACGAAAACTTTGCGTCACTGAAGTGATTGATCATTGGAATTTAACTGACGTTGTGCGAAAATTGGGCACTAAAGACCAATGCATCAAATATAGTGAAGACCAAGGTCTCATACCAACTGAGAAACGGTGTCAAACCCACAGGACATCCATGAAAGTGTCATACTCATGCGGATGCACAAGTTTTGGTACATTTGTGTGCTCAAAAAGATCATGCAAATCTAAATCGGGCAGCGGTGCCAAGATCTCTCGCAGAATTGGCACATTTTTCGAAAATATTGCTATCGACATAATGCATGTTTACTATCTTATATATGCATACTCACAAGGATGGACCTACGACCAAACAATTCACGAAGACCCTTATAAAAAAGAAAGGAAGCAATGTTTAAGCCCAAATACTATAGCCGATTGGTTTAATTACTGCAGAGAAGTAGTTGTGATATTTTATTTGGAAAAACAAAATCTTTACAGCGGTAAAATTGGAGGCTGTGGGAAAATAGTGCAAATAGACGAAAGTAAATTTGGAAAAAGGAAATATAACAAAGGACGTCACATTGAAGGCCACTGGGTGCTGGGATTAATAGAAGATGGGTCTGAAGACTTAAGATTGGAAGTATGCCCGGACAATAAAAGAGATGCTGATACTCTCATACCTTTAATTCAAAAGCATGTTTTACCTGGAACAACAATCCACACCGATTGTTGGCGGGCATACGATTGTCTGTCTGAATATGGATACATACACAAAAAAGTGAATCATTCAGACCCAGAGAACCCATTTGTGGGTAAAGATGGAATCCACACCCAAAGAATAGAATCCCAGTGGCGAGCAGTGAAGAGGTTTTTCAAAAAACAAAATTATAACAACCCAGAAAACTTTAGTGATATAATTGTTGAATATTTGTGGCGAAGAGACGTGTATAAATATAAAAGAGACTCTTTTGTACATTTAATGAAAGCAATTAAACATGTTTATGAAATAAACAAGTAATGTATTAAAATGTTTGTTTAATTGTGTCTCTCCTAGCCCTTTAACATTAAGTTTTTCTCATCTATCAACATAACTCTGAGACGGACTGGATATGTTATTGTTGTTATATAATACAATGTTAAGTGAACCGCCTTGATAGATTAGGTGTGAAACAAAAAATAGGTTAGGTTAGGTTAGAACATGACAAACAACGCACGAGCCGAGCGAGCGAAGCGAGCGTGCCGCGGCAGCGGCCGGCGAAGTGCCAGAAGCGAACCGCCTTAATAAGTTAGGTGTGAAACAAAAAATAGGTTAGGTTAGGTTAGAACATGACAAACAACGCACGAGCCGAGCGAGCGAAGCGAGCGTGCCGCGGCAGCGGCCGGCGAAGTGCCAGAAGCGAACCCCCTTAATAAGTTAGGTGTGAAACAAAAAATAGGTTAGGTTAGGTTAGAACATGACAAACAACGCACGAGCCGAGCGAGCGAAGCGAGCGTGCCGCGGCAGCGGCCGGCGAAGTGCCAGAAGCGAACCCCCTTAATAAGTTAGGTGTGAAACAAAAAATAGGTTAGGTTAGGTTAGAACATGACAAACAACGCACGAGCCGAGCGAGCGAAGCGAGCGTGCCGCGGCAGCGGCCGGCGAAGTGCCAGAAGCGAACCGCCTTAATAAGTTAGGTGTGAAACAAAAAATAGGTTAGGTTAGGTTAGAACATGACAAACAACGCACGAGCCGAGCGAGCGAAGCGAGCGTGCCGCGGCAGCGGCCGGCGAAGTGCCAGAAGCGAACCGCCTTAATAGATTAGGTGTGAAACAAAAAATAGGTAAAAAATACTGATATAGCCGAAAGTGAGGTTAAGTACTAAAAAAATTATTACTCAAAAACTAAAGGCCTCCGGCGGGGGGGGGATGCAGGGGGGGGCTTCACCCCCTCCCCCTCCGCCCCCCTCCCCCCTCCCCGCGGGTACCGGGCGACTATAGTTTAACCGGCTAGTCGTGTGCCTTTTTTTTCCTGCGGGGAAAAATGCGGATGGGGGGGATATGTCTATGTGGGACTCCCCGGCACTAAATTCATGCCAGTATACCCACTAAATGACCCAGCGGCACTCCAGCTTCGTCTGTGTGGAAGAGGACTGGGGAGTTGGCAGAGCCTTTACGTCCAGTCCCCCTAGTTGTGTGCCTATGTCAACTCAGAAATTAGCTACATACTACTTTTGGATTTCAGGGTAGTGAGTGAGATGCGCTCATCGATGTGTCTCCACTTGCGCAGTTCCTGAAGGAGACTTCTGGACACAGCCATAACAAATTGTAGATCGAGATATTAACAATGCGCAATCCCAACGTTTATCCCGTTTTTTTAAATAATAGCAACTGCTCAAAACAGTGTCAATTCAGACTGTCAGCCAAATCAATTTTAATAACCTACCTGCAAACATTAAATATATCCACCCTTATTAGAAATCGGAGAAGATAAGCTTTTAAACTCAAATTTTAAAAGTTTTAAGACGTTCTGGAGTAGTTTATTTCATGTCTCTAATAATTGTATGGTACCAAAATGCGTTAGATAGTAAACCTGCTTAGTATCAGTTGTATATCTGCTGCCACACAAAGTTCTTCAGTGTTGTGCTTCTGTTTTTCAAGAAATAATTTATTTGACTTATCCAACTGAATTTGGATTTGACCTCTGAAGATTTTGATTTTAAGAATTTTGTGTGAGTAGTTTTGCTTTTTGTGCCCTATCCTAAATACGTCCGATCGGTTTTCCTCAGGGACGGACTTGCGTGTCCGTCAGTCCCACCTGACAGTAACCCCGAATTGAGTCCGACAATTTTTAACCTAACTTTAACGGTTTGTTTGCTTTCTGTCGTTGTAAATTATGCAGTTTACATGCAAGCTAGTCTAGTTAACTTGTACCGCTGTCGGTTTAGTTTATTTTCTAGTTAATTAACTTAATTTAAGAAGTAAAACTATGGGAACGCAAATGAAAACACGTTACATAATGGAAAAGTATGTCACGCTCTGTTGTTATATGTAATACCCGGTTTAACTTAGGACCGTTTATAGGTATACGAGAGAATTCGTTACTGTAAAGAAAAGTCTTCGTGTGTGTAATAAACAAACTTTATTTTATACGAAAAGACTTAGTGAAAACTATTTTACTATTTTCTCCTCCCTCCCAAAAGAGCAATCATTCTACTCTTCATAGAGTAAACTATATATATGGAGACTTTTTCTGTACTTTTGACATACTTAACCTACATCGACTTTAGTAATAGATAGCATCACAGAGTTTCTCATTGGTTTTTCGGATTACCGAAATATCCTTCACTTAATAATAGATGGCAGTAGTTAGTAGTAATAGGACCCTTAGCTTTTGTGCCGATTGGAGACATGTACATTAAAACTTTCCAGTACATTTCAAGTAACTAATAAAAATAAAAATGAATTAATTACTGGAAATTACCTGAAGTAGTTATTACTATGAGTTTATACTGTTAGTATAAGTCTTCATATATACTCGACATGATAGTGACAAGATTTAAATTAGGCTAATATTTTTTGTATGTAACTTAATAACTCTTGATAAATAATGATGAAAGTAAATGGAATATACATTGAGGTACATATCTATCCATCAAAAAGTAATCATCAAAACCGTGTGATTCAGTGAAAAGTTGTAAATGATTATATTTACATTGAAAATATACGCATGGACTTCAAAAACTACCTTCACAAATCCAGTGATCAAGCAAATGAAATATCAAAGTAAACAAATTTGTATTGCAAAACTTCTGAACACTGTGAGTGACTATTGTGTGAATCAGGAACGTTTTGATTAAAATATGTTAGGCGGTACACAAAAATAATTTCCATAACTTTATAACAGACAACTGTCATCGAGTCTACCGGTGACCACGTTCAATGAAAAGTGTTCGAAACATCGGGATATAATTGTTAAAGTAGAAATATACTAGTTTAAATTTATAACAATCGCGATAGACTAAGAAATCATTAAATTAACATTTGAGTTCCTACGGTTCGTAAAAATAACAATAGAATCTAATAATTGATATGGTTTCGCCCCAGGGTGAGGCTAGACCTCAAGGGATTAAGGCACTACATAACCACCAGCCATTACCAGCACGGTAGCAGCGGTGCTGTTGGTTTAGTGATTACAATCTTCATTTAGAAACTGTCTTCTGCCTGCGATTTTGTCCACGTGGAATAAAGTTATCTCTTTAGAAAATTCCGTTCAATCGAGGTAAGAAGTAGTAACTATATTATTCTTGGTATTAGCAATCTTTTCCAAATTTCATCTAATTCCGTTCCACCTTTTTAGCGTGAAGAAACATTTGAACTAAGTAAAATGGGTTAGCAAAAATCGGGTTACTCGAGGGTTTTATTTTTTACTAGCTTTTTTTTGTATGAAACTAACAAGTATTGTATCATTTACAATCCTGATTAAATGCGCGAACTTTTAATGGCACTTGCCAAGGCACTTTAGTACATTTTTTAAAAGAAATATAGTAGTAACAAATAGTCTTAATCCTAGAAAACTTGGGGCAGGTGTGTCATTAATTTTGACTGTGGTTCTAGAAATGTTATTTAGGATTACGGTTCCAAAGTTTAAATGAACAAAAATAATAAAAATTTACCACAATAACCCAAAAATGGTTACAGTTTGACCAAATTTCTAGGTTTTCCTTAAATGCCCATAATTTCCAAACTGCATGGGATATATTTTTTTCTGCTTTTTCTTATGATGGTTACAACCAATCCTGTTACCCCGTTTTGGCTTGACGTTGAGTTCTGGGACACCCTGTACATATATGAATATATTACCTGGTGCGTTAGGTACTTATACCAAAAAATCTATTATTGTTTTTTTGTATGTCTGTTTGTAGCGCCGCTAAAACAGCTAGACTGATTTTGACTGGTAGATAGCTTCTGTTACAAGAAATACAATAAGCTACTTTTATTTTGAATAAGAAGTAGGGTTCCGCCGAAAACATTATCTCAGGAGTATAAAATCGCCGTAAAAACCGGTATAGAGTAAGAATAAATCAAGCTATAGATAGTCGAACTGCAATAATTTACCTATTCCCGTAATTGTTACTAAGATATCAGAACTACCAGAGGTGGCTACCAGATAATGAGGTACAGTCGCACCACACACAAGACGTAGCGGAACAGAAAAGATTTAGGATAAAAATATTATCACAATATTACTATCACATCGTTGGCTTTGCTAAAGTAGTAATCTCTTGATTATTACTTTAACAAAGGTACCTATAGACCTAAAGCAAAGTAAGTAAATATCTATCGGCCTTATTAATAAACTTGGCTTACACCCGGAGTAGTTAAAACATCTATCTGTCAATTTTTCGATTGCAGTAAATGTCACGCGTGAAAGCAAGACAAAGCATGTTACGCCTAATCTATGTTTTCGCAACGTTTATTAATAAAGGCCTATAAGTAGAACGTCTTCCCTACTAGCGTTGATTCACGCAGGTTTGGCACGAGACGCGTGTAGGAAAGTCAACAACTCCAACACAACGCATCTACGTCTTGTTGGTAGCATACCTATGCAACTGAAAACAATGACATTTAAAAACTGCCAACCCTAACCGTAACCACGTAATAATTGCCGGCAAGATCCTCCGTCCCCACCGAACACCTCTTCCCGTATTTATCGCGAAGACGTTCTACTTACTCGGGGCCGCGCGGTCTAAGTACTTTGCCTAAAGGCTGACTTCTGGAAATAGTGTCTTCTCGTACCGTTGCCGCACCGCTTACGCTCCGTTTTGTGTTTGGCGCTCGGACGTAATGAGAAACCTTATCGCCGATGACTTCAGGGAATTAATAAACTTCCACACGAGTACACTTCTTATTAGTTTGTAGGTAAGTAAAGGTATGGTATAAGTAAAATATTTCTTCACGTGATATAAATTACCTACTACATAAAAGACATACAACATTCTTAATTTTGATATAATTTATTTATTATACATTAAAAGTGCTTATTTGGAATGGAATTAGTGTTTTACTCAATCACGCTGAATCAAAGTGTCTGAATTCTTGGTAACACAATCAAGCCAACGCGTCAAAGCTTATAATAGGTTATACTTGTAGGGTTCTGTACATCTAAATGAAAAACGCGGAGCCCTTATAGGATCCCTTTGTTAATTACCTACACATGTCTACTACGTCCATCGTCCAAGACACTTTTCCTATGGAACGGGCAGAGGTTTAAGGTTGAAATTGATAATAAACAAATACGTACAACGGTTCTTTCAAAGTATAAACAATTTTATTCAAGCTTATAAGTCAAATCAGTCACTTATCAAAGAGGTACTTAATGTTAATCTAGTATAATTAAATAGGAAGTAAGGTCTTACGGCACAAGTAAATTTGAAAAAGTGACCAATTTTAACCATAGTATTTTTTTCAGAAATCAACTTGTTTTACTCGGATAATTGACCGAGATGTAGAACGACGTATGACAATTTTTTTTCTGTAAAGTCTGTCCCTCTATCCAACTCTTCTGCGTGTTATACATTAAATTTAACATTAGGAACAGTCGATGCTCAAATTGCTCTTTATTTCATGAATATCAGTACCTCTGTTGTTTATATTAATGAATAATTATTATTTATATTAGTTATATATTAGCTTATAATTGGCTTTTCTTTACATATTATGTTGTAAATTAAATTGTAATAATAGCTGTTAGCCCCCTTAACATTATAAAATAAAATAATATATAAAAAATATTATTATTATCATGTTTTGTTTGCATGGAATCCTCAGGGCGCAAGTCCTACTCTCATCTGTCCGGATTTTTATTATATTAAGAACAATACCTTAACACTCCGCGTAAAATTGGATAATAAAACGTCATATGACTGAAACCCACATGAATCTTCTAAAATTTACCTTGCAGCTCAAATGAACCTAGAACATACGATATCCGTCGAAAAAAACATTTATCACGAAACATGGGGAATTTACTCAGGTTTGCTCAAGCGAGCTTGCTTTTCATCGATCTCATGACTCGTTAACGGACACCATAGTGTTAAGCTTCGATTTGTGTTCTGGCTTTTCAGAAAAAAGTACTTAATATGTACTATTAAGTACTTCATCTATCTATACTTATAATAAAGGAGTAGAGGCCAAAAAGTCTGTACTTGACAGAAGACGTCAAATTACCTATTGAACAAGAAAATTACGTTTTTCTGTCTGTCGATACATGTATGTTCACATATAACTTAAAAACTACGGCACAGATTACGATGAAATTTGGTATTTATATAAAGCCCGAAGATCCTCAACTATAAACTTTTTACCTAGCTCCGTCACATAAATCCAAGATGGCAGCTGGAACTCTCTATGCTACACGATCTCATATAAAACTGGGATCTATATTGACTGATCAGTGGGTATGAACTTCTATGATACGGCTTAAAACCGTAATATTTAAGAATATAACACGTGTAATTTTTTTGCAAATATACACACTACGTAAATATACAATATATTAACTGCACACCTTAAGCTGGCTACAGACCTTCAGTTTTAACTGCACAGTTCCAACTGCACAGTTCAACTGTTCAGTTAAAACGTACGTGTGTAGGAAAAACTCACAACTGTACAGTTGAACTGACAAAATAATGAAAATATCATTATATAAAACTGTTCAGTTAAAACTATGCAGTTAAAACTGAAGGTATGTAGCAAAAACTAACTGTGCAGTTGTCAGTTTTGCCGCAGCTTCGCCGGAGTGAGCACGTGTTTTCGGGTTATTAGACAAAATGTCTAATGCACGTGAATGGTTAGAAGAATTTATAGACATATATCATTCAGAACCTTGCTTGTGGAAAATTAAAACTAAAGACTACCATGACCGTGGCAAAAAAGACGCAGCCTACGAAAAGTTATTGGCGAAACTTCGAGAGATGGAACCAACAAGTGACAAAGAATCTGTAATAAAAAAAAACAATAATTTACGCTGCGCATATAGGAAAGAGCACAAAAAGGTTACAGATTCCACAAAATCAGGTTCAGGTACTGATGACATATATGAACCGAAACTCTGGTATTACTCCCTGATGAGATTCTTGGATGAACAAAATACACCACTACAGTCACGCTCGAATTTGGACGAAGAGGTAATAAAACTAATATTTATTATTTGAAAAAATATTTTTTATTGTTTATATAAATCTATTTTGCCAGGGAACTTGACCTTCATTGTTAAAATAATTCATAAACTCTTGTCTGATCGTTTTGGGTGTTCGAGCTGTATTCCCCATATTTCTTCTTTGTAAAGGTTCCATGGCAGAATCTATTGTATTGTACCCCAGTATGACCTCTCCAATATCAGTTTGTTCGCGGTCAAAACACTCTGAATTTGTATAAGAATTTGGTAACTTTTTGATCAAAAAATTGTGTAATGCACAACATGCCATCACAATTGATCCAATTTTACTTGGTTGTACATTAATATCTGTATGAAATACTCGGAATCACGCAGCTAAAATACCAAAGGCGTTTTCCACTCACAATCTTTTTCTCCGTACAATCCAATTCTGCTTGTATAAGGTTTCATCATGTCAGTCCTTAGAGGAAAAGCGTCATCAGCAACGAAGACGTATGGTTAAGATCTTGAGCTATTCGACACGATTTCTGCATTAGGAATATTTAATAGGTCATTCTGAAGCTTTTGAAAGAATTTTGTATTTTTTAAAACTCCACCGTCTGATACGCGTCCGTTAGTTCCAAAATCACATAAAATAAACTGATATTGAGCGTCTACTATAGCCATTAAGACTATGCTGTGTTTTTTTTATAATTAAAATATGTTGATCCACTACCTTTTGGTGGATTTATTGAGACATGCTTCCCATCAATCGCCCCAAGCAAATGTGGAAAATTCCATCTTTGTTCAAATACTATTCTTTTCCACTCTACTCGTGATTGAGGAAACTAAAACAAACAAAAATATTTACAGATTACATCTCCGGAGTCAGTATCATCGGCAGGGAATAATTCATCAGTGCAAGAATCAGCATGGCAAGAAGTACAAAGTGATGAAGGGACAAATGCATCTGCTCAGTCAAATCAAGACGCTACACCTTCAACAGAGGATACTTCTTCATCATCATCCAGAAAGAGAAACTCTGAAGCTACTCTAACAAAGGACGTCTTGGTAACCGTTAAAGATCATTTTAAACGTCCGGCTCCGTCCCCTCCACCACCGATGAGATCTGACGATCGTTTTGACATTTTTGGTAAAGCAGTTGCATTAAAACTTAGAGATTTGAATAAAACGCAACGTATTCTAGCAGAAAAAATAATTAACGAGACGCTTGCAGCAGCTGAATTGAGTAGTTTAACTACATCACATACTGTAATGGCTCCCATTTCAAATTCATCTTTTCAACAATATCTTTCAAATCAACCCTACGCATCTACATCCAGTCACCCTATTCACAATACTTCACCATACTCAAATCAACAAAATCCTATCATGATTCAGTCGCCAACATCTAATCGCCCCATTCACAAAACTTCACCATACTCAAATCAACAAAGTGCTATGATGAGACAGTCGTCCATGAATGAACAACCACTATCGCGCAACCACTCACAGACTTCACCAGTTGTTGCATTATCTATACCTGAGAATCCAGAAATATTGGATAATGCAACGTTTATTGACAATGATGTTTCAAATCAACCAAGTGCTACGATACAGTCGCAAGTTCATCAACAACACGCAAATTCAGCTGCTGACTACATATCTAACTACGATGCTTCCTTATATCAAATTAAATTCTTAAAATAAGTACAACCACTCTGATATGTAATCTACAATATAAACTTTAAAAATAATTGTGTTTTATTTATCTATCACTTACCTTTAAGTAATCCTTGTGTAAAACACTATATATTGCTTCACATGTTTCGGGTATGATAGTAGAAAGTGACTGCGGAGATATTATTGTTGAAAGTTTGAGGTCTTCATAGGTTCTGCCTGTTGCTAAAAATCTAAGTGTAGCTGTTAATCTTTCATGTGGTGTAATGGCACTTCTCATAACTGTATCTTGTTTCATTACTAAAGGTGTTACTAAATTAAGCAGATGCAAGTATGTTTCTTCATCCATTCTTAAATAGTTATTAAAGTCTTTTGGACAAATTCTGAGCTCTTTCAGCAAATTATTATGCGTATACTGGTTCCTTTTTAATAACCAATGTTTACACCACATTTTTTTCTTTCTTTGTCTTCTCTTGTTCAAAACGCTTAATAGTCCAATAATTGCCACAGCGTCATCTGATGCCATCGCGACGTGTTACTTCAACCGAAAAAAGTTTACAACTGAAATAACTCAACGTGTGTATACACTAGGGACGCCAGTTTTAACTGAACAGTTGAACGGTGCAGTTGAAACTGTGCAGTTAAAACTGAAGGTCTGTAGCCGGAGGGTTTGTACGGCAAAAATCACGAAAAATCACAAGGGGGGAGTGTAGTTAGATATCACGTGTATTTATTTTTTCGTCAAACGCGATTCAATATATATCTTCATGTATAGTAAAATATATATTTTTCGCATGATTGCAACATTCCTTTAATATTATTTGTAAGTATGCGAGTCAAAAACAACATGCACCCATTCTGTCTACACTTTTTATCATGGTCCTTAATTTTCTAGAATAAAATGTTTAACTATATACCTGTATTTAAAGATAATATTCTAAAAAAAATAACATTATTAACTAACTAAAAAATGCACGTGATTTTGGGTGGTTAGTCTTAAACATCACCACGTATCACCAAGGGGGAAAGATGGGTCAAAAATTTCTAAAAAACATCACGTGATTAATGCAGGGCTCTTTACGGTACAGCTAGAAGGGTTAATCACCGTTTACGCATTTCGGTACAGGTTATTGTAACCGAAACCTTTCTACACTTATTTAACCGTTATCACATTTCGGTACCGAAATCGGAAGAGCGCGGCGTTGCAGAATATTTAATAGAGTCGCGTGCATTGTTTCGGCGCAGAGATCCGAGTACCTATCGTTCTATCTATTGCACTCTGACAAAGATGCCGCGCCGCTTGCGCTGTTTCATTCTACCCGTATTCTGCGCGCGTATTTCGGTACCGAAATTGTATACCGGTACCTAAAATTACCAATACCGAAATGATAAGGTATCGTAAAATTACGGTATGACGTCATACCGAAATTTTTAAATACCATTATTTTAGCGGTAGCTTAGTCCCTGGACTTAGCTACCACTAAAATAATGGTATCTAAAAATTTCGGGCCCCAAACTAGTCTAAACTGATGTATAACTACCCACAATTGAATAGAATAATTATTTATGAAAAAATCGTCTAAGGCATAACAACATTTAGATTTAGGTAAGGGTCTCAAGTTTTTAATAAAATATTCTACCTTTTCTGTCTTTTAAAGTATTATGCACTTTATTACGTGTATATTTCTATAGCCATTGAGTTAGGGCCGGATCTGTACATTTCTACATTGGACTTTGGTTTTATCAGTTTATGTCTATATAGTGATCTAATGTTACGTGATTGGTCAGCATATTTTTTGAATACATACGGGTGTTTTTTACTAATTTGTAAATTTCTAATTTATAGATAGATACTAAGGAGATAATTTTTAATTTTATAAAATATTGTTTACTAGCTGCTCTCCGCGGTTTCACCCGCACGGTGATGGATGATGATGATAATGATGAATCTTATATAGCCTATGTTACTCAGCGTGAATGTAACTTTCCAATGGTGAAAGACTTTTTGAAATCGGTCCAGTACTTTTTGAGCCAATTCGTTACAAACATAAATACAAATCTTTCCTCTTTATAATATTAGTAAGTATAGAAGTATTGATGAAAGTTTGGTATTATGTTAAGTGCTTTTATATTGGCAAGTATCCGAATGCATTTTTTTGAGCAATAATTAGGTCTCTATCTACACTGTTGCCCAACAATATGATTCCATACCTGAGCCACGAAAGCGCGAATTTGTGGTAAGCAGATATAGCTGTATTTTGGTCAGTGGCTCGCCTTAGTTCCCTCAATGCGTAGATAATCTAGACATTTTTATCCTTCTCTGAGAGGAAGGCTCGAGTCCCAGCAGTGGAAACATAATTATGTATGTATGATTATGTAACCGAAGCCTGTCCGAGGTAGTGAGTTGAAAATATAATTTTCGAATGTAGACAATTACATTCACAAATACAGCTCACTGATATACTACGCTCAAAAAAGTACATCTTATGCTGACATATGAAAATCAAAGATTTTTGCCCTTTACACATACTTGAGTACGGTTCTACGACTGAGTACGTATCTAATACACTAACAAATCGGTCCTATTTGCTTGCTGTCCGACGGTACATAGACAGCTGACGTGCATCGGGAACATTCTTAATTTCATGGCCCGCTTGCTACCCTATCTGTTGCGGAGAAACAAGGTAGTGTAGTCATGGATACTTATTTTGTAACGATATAAATACGTTTCTCAGCGTTAATGTTGGTTGTTATTATAGTTATTTGGGTTGAATGCGTATATAAAACACTATATAAGGGAATGAAACAAATTTAAACGGATTTACCTATGTATATTTTATATTAGATGCTCCTCGCGGTTTCACCCTGGTGATGATGGATGATGATGAAAAGTATCCTACGTATAAATTCAGTGCCTCATCTATCTACCTACAAATTTAACTGAATTCCAGTGCAGGGTTTGTTACACATTTTTTTTAAAACTCAAGAATGGCTTAACGGTTTTGGATGAAATTTGTCGGTTTACATTATACTTATATATGTAAGTTTATGTTTGTTATTGTAAACTAGCTGCGTTCCGCGGTTTCACTTGCGTGGTAATGGACGATAATGACGATGATGATGATGAATGAAATATATCTCCTTCCTTGAATCCTATTACACTCAGAAAAGTCGCTTCCTTCTGGTGAAAGAATTTTCTAAATCGGTTAGATTAGTAAGTAGTTTTTGTGTTTATCCATTACAAACAAACAAACAATAAAATCTTTCCTCTTAATAAAACAAGTAGATGTAGTTACTACTAACCGAGTCGGGTTACTTTGTTTTTATAATATTTATTAGGTATTTGTCCGTTTCGAACACTTGTGATCATGATCACATGAGTTACAAAATTATATAACTATTTTTATCTACCGCTTATGATATTTTATAGTCAAATCGTACCCGATTCACGCCGTAGTCATAAATCGCCTGGTGGTACGAAAGCCCGGGTGCGCATCCGCCTTCACTGATCGGTTTTATCTAATCAAATGATTGCGAAGAGTGAAAATTATTTATCTGCCACCGCCTATACATAAATGTCAATAATACTACTATAGTTATATACTAAAAGTAATCTTAAGTAAATTGAACCTAATGAAGGCAGTCAAAGGTGGCTTTTCCGGACCTGAATCCAAGATTCACCAGAAAAATCTAAGCAAAAAAATGTTTTATCAAAAAATAGAACCGACTTCTACACCTAATAGTGTGAAATAACTTATTGAAGTCGGTACCATGATAGTTCGAAAGTACCTATTATCACAATATTGCGTACATGGTACCGACTTCGACAAGTTATTTCACACTTTTTAGTGTAGAAGTTGGCTCTATTTTTGATACATTTTTTTCACCTTTTTAGTGATCTTGCTATTTACACCGTCATTGATGATTTCATCAAGATAGGTGAATCAATTTTTAGTTCTTGAAGTATAACTCAAAAACGGCTTGACCGAATTTGATGAATTATTTATATGGGACCACCACGGAAGTGCTTACTCTATCAAACGCGTCACAAATCAATCGTTGACAAATAGACATTTTATTTCATAGGATTCACAGCGTATTTCCCGAAGAATTTTGACAACTTTATTAAACTCGGAAAAAGTCACGGGAACCTAGTACAATACATTTCCTCAAATGTTGCATTTAAAATAATATTATATTTTATTAGAAACTCTGCAATTGAAGTATCGCGAGCAAAACAGTAAACAAATTGCCAATAATAAAATCAACCATAATAGCTAATCGGACCAAATTCTTGTTAGAGGGGAATCCTTGATTACGCTCCTAGATACAGCCCATTTTCTCATTCTTGTTTTCGGAACGCATCAACTTGATTTTACCTCGTTCCTTTCCCAGTTTTGTGGGTAACTTCTCCCAGGCGCGTCATATAAATAAATTGTTGGCAGTCTTTATTGCTCTCGGTTTACGTTAGCGTTTTTCCTGGCATGTTATCACAGTGTATAGATAGGGCTTCAGGTCAATAGAAGTGGCTTTAGCAATTTTATCCTTGCTCCGGGCAACCCATGTTGTAGGTTGTAGGCTAATTGCATTAGATTTTGTACTGAATTTTGAATTCTGAACTGAGCCTGTATTATAAGCGTTACGTTGAACTACTTATATTTACGTTAACTTTTAAAGAAAAAATAGTGCTACAAAATGTTAAATGTTTAAAGGATCACACCTAGCCATACATATTGTGAACTATATGCGCAGCCATAGACTCTAAGTTATATTAAAGTTTATACTGCACTTAACCTATACACTGTGCTTAAGCTATACTTTTATTACACTATTTAAGTTAATTACTATTATAATTTTGTAAAGGCCTAATAAGTAAGCACTTAAGATAATAGGAATACGCCCTGTTATTTGGTACCTAATTGAAAGATTAAGTTGTCAAATCTCATGTGCTTGCAATTTCTCCTGTAATCATACCTTCAAACCTAAACACAGTATTGCGAACACTACTGCTTTACGATACAAACAGGTATGATAGCAATACTACCCCAGACTAACTCATTCACAAAGAGTTTTACTGCACTTAAAGTCTTATTTAGTACCTGTCTGGGCTTGCACTATGTCACATCAGAGTTGGCAATGTATTTTCGATGCCTCGAATGGTATAGATATCCATAGACGACGGTGATCACTTTCTATCAGACAGCTCGTTTGCTAGCTGACATAAATGCGGAAAACTAAGTAATAAATTTCAAACAATATTCAACACTGATAGGACTACTATTACTGATCAACATTTAATACATTTTGTTATTTAAATTTACAGGATCGTACGGAATATGACATTGGACGTACGAAATTTCTGTTAGTTTTGAATTTCAGGTTCTGAAAATAAGATTGAAGTGATTTTTTAATTGGGAAATAGATAGATAATAGCACAATATTGAGTTGTCTCTCTCCCGTCCCTCGCATGCTCTCTCTCCCCACACCGAATCGTATTTCGTCTACTAGAATACAATACAATACAAGTTCAATACGGGTTTAACAGAAACTATCAAAAAATACCTAAAAAAATATTGTATATCATAAAAACTACACTTGATATTTTAGTAGGAAAAAGTCTGCGCTTACTTGGTCATAACACTTTTAGTAATCTTATGATTATAAATGCTTACAATGATAATTATATCTATATCAGTTACTAAATAAGTTGTTCACATAATAGTTGAGCACTGTCTATAACTTAACCAGTCTGTGATCCTATCCGGGAATTTACCTTTCTATATCCGATCCTATTGTGATTTCATTCCTCCCAGTGATTATCATAATGTCTGTTTCGCGAACGATGCCGCCGATTGGGTGAATAGCTATTACGATATCTGTTCGTTTTCGTTCGGAATATTTCGTACGATACTCTTGATTTTTGTATGAATTCGAAAATTTGCTGAAATTCTCGTGGATTTTACTATCACTTACTCTGTGGCAGAGGTTCTGTACGATTCAAATAGGATAAAAAAATCTTGCACGGCTACTACTTGGATAAATGTAAACCTAGTGACATTTAGAACTAAACGGCTCCGCTTCGATTTTAGGTTTTTTGTTAGTCTAAATTAATTGACATAGAAATGGATATTTGTAATAGCTAACATTTGTTATTACTTTTGGATCGATGAAAACCAAATCTTTACAATAGTTCGTACCTACTTAACCTAAAATTATCTTGCTTCTTTTCGCATTGCAGTGCGCGCTAATATGCTGGCCAGACGTTTCGCTAGCTGCAGCAGCTCCGTGAAGGCCGAGCTATTTTTGAGCTACTGCACCAGCGTCTACACGGTGGAGCTATGGACTAACCACAAGCAGGCGGCCATGAGAGAGATGAAGGTGCAGTACAACAACGCGAGGCGCGCGATGTTCCGGCTGCCCAGGTGGTGCAGCGCGAGCGCGATGTTCGCCGCGGGGCGCGCGCCCTGTTGGCCGGCGCTGCTCCGGAGCCGATCAGCGGCCGCGCGCACCGCCCTTTACCGCTCACACAACTCCCTGGTCGCCGCTGTCAGAGAGTGGGACAGCAGCCCGCTACACAAAACGTGGAGAGCATATCACACTCCCATCACTTAGTTTAGTTTAGTAATAAGTAAATAATTTGTATTGTTATGGATGTCACAGTCGGAATAAAAAAAAAGTTATTTCCATATATAAACAATAACCTATAAAAACATTTAATTAACGAGCACAAAAACATATAGATCCTAGTTTCGATTTCAGGGTTTATTCTACACGCGATATTCCAAGTCAGAGGACGAGATAACTCTGATACAAGGACCAGCCATCAAGCCATTATAAATAATGAGAGATAATTTGTATAATTATTATGTATACCCGTATCCCAGCAGTGGGATCGTAATAACTAAGTATGGTATGCCAGTAAGAAATCACGATTTCACTTACCGGATTTCTTCCCTCTTGGTGCAGCCGTGCGATTCTCTTATGATTCGTCGATGTGCTTGTCGACGAGCTCACTGATGTCAAATACTTTATAAGATATCGCCTTTGTACATAAGGTTGTTTTTCCAACGTTTCTTGTCATCTCATCATTTGTTTCACGGATGTTGTTAAAGATGCAACGATGTTTGCTCTTGAATGGCACGGCTGCTCCTTAGCGTCCCGCAAATTCACCTGTCATCTTAAAGGATTGGTAAGCCGTTTATATATGGACTAACATTTATTTGTAGTATATTATTAATCTATCTGTAATATAGTATAGAGGAGGATCTTAGTGGGAAGAACCACTTGTGATGACCATGACCCTCAGCCATGAGGAAACGACGTAGAAGAAAAATATTTACTTATTATAACTTCATTAGGTTCTTGGTACTTCGTACTTGGTGGGCGGGCTCGTTGCCCGCAACCAGGCCGCTGGCACACAGCCCATCACTTCAATCCAGCCACTCGATCTCGCCCAGGAAAGCCAGCATCTTTTTGATCTCCAGGCCTCCCAGACTGTCCTCGGTGAGCCGAGGTGTGCTGCCCGTTGTACCACCACACTGTCGCACTCGATGAGCACGTGTGCAGCCGGTTCGTCTGCCTCCATGCAGCCTCGGCACAGGGGGCTATCTGTGACACCTAGATTAAAAAGGTGTTGATTTCGGGAGTAATGATCGGTGATAATTCCGACTATTATTCGTAGTTTTCTTCTGTATAAATATATTTATATTTTATGTGTGTTCGCACAGTCTTTAAAAGTCAATTAAAATATATGTATTGTATACATAAAGAGAACAATTAAATTTGTGTAGTCAGAGACCTCAGGGACTTCCTGAAGCTATTAATATTGTCTCCAAATATGTCGATATTGTTTGTCTTAGACAAAGTGTTATACTGACGAACTATTCTAGGCAATGGTGAATTTAATCACAAACTGGAACGACAACACCTATTGGAAAACATATTATAGCATGACACTCTAGGCAAACCTCGAGGAATACTCAGATGCACTTCCGAGAGTAAGTAGAGAGATTCCGTTTACAATTTTATAAAACATAACTGGTCCAGCATTCTCCTACAATTTGTTAGTGAATCCATCTTAAAAAACTTAAGTTGTGATTCGTAGCTTTTAAGTTCCTTACCTAAATAACATGAGTAGGTTAGACGCCACATGAATCTTTTTTGTACACTTACTATTATTTTTTTGTGAATATCATAGAAAGGATTCCACACCATGCAGCAACTCTTTAAGCCGCTACGCACTTACGAGTTGTAGAGCATAATTTTTGTGCTGGGATACTCAAAACCTTTACAATTTCTCAATATAAAACCAAGATTTTTAAAACCCCTGGAGGCAATATTATCAAAGTGGATATGGAAACGTAGCTTGCTATCAAATGTTACGCCTAAATCCCTGATGTAGGTAGTTTGATATTTCAATATTTTTTATTGTAAAAATAGGAAAGAAGTAATAACCTTATACTGTATAGAGTTCTATATAGAGTATATTAGTGAGTGTATTATTAGTTATATAGGTTTTCACTATGGTATACTATCACTCACTTACACACAAACAATCATATTTATAATATTACTGCGATGTGATATGAAGCGTCACGATAATAATTTTCAGTTTCGTGTTTTGTACAGTTTAGCTAACACCATTTTCGTTAGTAAGTATTGTACTAAATGTATAGTACTCGTAGTATGTGTAAATGTATTTTCTTTTAAGCAAACTGTTTAGATATAGATATTAAAAATAGTTAATAATGACAAATAAACTTTTTAAGATTATTTTCTATCGACTTCCAAAAAAGGAGGAGGTACTCAATTCGACTCTATATTTTATTTTTTATGTTTGTTACATCATAACTTTCGACTGGGTGAGCCGATTCTCAAAATTATTTTTGTTTGAAAGCTGGTGCTTTCCGTGTGGTTCCATTTAATATTCATCAAATTCGGTCTAGTAGTTTTTGAGATACATTCCAATAACTGAATAGAATGAAAGTCGGTATAAAATTTTTCTAATTTACGCTTTGATTGCAGTTTATTTTGTAAGAAATTTCCGACCTCATCTTGAGACTTTATGTAATAAACACCATCGATAAACTCTTGACTCTCAAGTAGTGTTAAAACTTTTGATTTTCTTTGAAACACAGTAGGTACCTATAATTTCATTTCAAAGAAAGATATTGTTATGATCTTAATTTAATACCTATATAATGTTTCCCGTTTGATTTTCATTGAAAATAACCTCTACAAAATTACTCTGAAAACGGAAAATAACTCTGATAAGAAAATTTGAAAGCATTTTATTGTATATTTGAATTATTTCGAAAGGAATGATGAAAATGAAACTACTTGAGTACTGGGAAAATATTGGAACGTAGAGAATGTTGCTTCCAATAATGTTTTCGCTTCTTTTATAAATAATTCGTTGCATATTTTACCTATTTAAGATAACTGTACTCCATGAAGGGATGGAACTAAATTGTATTCTTTGCAAATTTTTATGGTGTAAATCGAATTATCGAATTTGTGAAATTGTCTTGTTAGGTACTACAGCAGTGCCAGATATACTTCTGCAAAACAATATTACGCAAGCATTGTTATGTTAGCAGTGCACGTGAAGTTACTGGGAATACAAATGAGACTCCAAAGCTTGTGAGCCGTGGTGACGATTAGAGCGCAGCACCATGCGAAAATCATTTTCAATGCTCTATTTGGTTTTATGCACTGTTATTATATGTGCACAACAGCATAAAGCCAAATAGGGCATGAATTACTAACCGCGTTTGTAGTAATTCGCTCGCGACTGACCAACTATATTAAAATAGCTTATATAGGTAGTATTATGTAAAACCTAAGTTAACTCGTTTTTTTTTTGAATAACGCGTAACATAAATGCAAAATAATGATCAAATGTAAATTCTCATGAACCATTGGTAAATAAACAATAAAATTTAATTAGGAGGTGCGTTGTGCTAGTAACTGTAAGGGATTAAACAGTCTAACTGGAAATTTCAACGTATTGCATTCACAGATAGACATCGGACATCAGCGCTCAGACAGCGTTAACATGCAGATTTGCACGGATCGGGGATATTAAACACGCCGCGCCGGCCTCACTCAATGCATCCGCGTCAAATACAACTAGGGTGCGAACGGCGACCGCATTTTGTTCGGACATTCTGTAGTTCATTAAGTAAAATATATGGCAAAATGGATTTAAGCACTAATGCGCAGTTCGGTGTTGAGATACTATTCAGCTCAAAACAATGTGTACCACTGCAGTTATCATGAAAAAAAAATAAAAAAATTTATTGGGTTGTTAGATATACTGTTCTAGGTAAATCTGCACATTTTAGCGTATTGCATTCACAGATAGACATCGGACATCAGCGCTCAGACAGCGTTAACATGCAGATTTGCACGGATCGGGGATATTAAACACGCCGCGCCGGCCTCACTCAATGCATCCGCGTCAAATACAACTAGGGTGCGAACGGCGACCGCACTTTGTTCGGACATTCTGTAGTTCATTAAGTAAAATATATGGCAAAATGGATTTAAGCACTAATGCGCAGTTCGGTGTTGAGATACTATTCAGCTCAAAACAATGTGTACCACTGCAGTTATCATGAAAAAAAATTTATTGGGTTGTTAGATATACTGTTCTAGGTAAATCTGCACATTTTAGCGTATTGCATTCACAGATAGACATCGGACATCAGCGCTCAGACAGCGTTAACATGCAGATTTGCACGGATCGGGGATATTAAACACACCGGCCTCATTCAATGCATCCGCGTCAAACACAGCTAGGGTTCAAACTGCGACCACTTTTTTCGGACATGCTGTAGGTAAGTCATCAAGTAAAATATTGGGTTAAAAAGACTAGTGCAGTTTAGTTTTGATGTACCATACAAACCAAACTGCTTACCGCTGCAATTATCATAAATAAACTTCATCATTATCATCATCATCTCAGCCGTAGGACGTCCACTGCTGAACATAGGTCTCCCCCATAATTTTCCAAAAGGACCGCTTGCAAGCGGCCTGCATCCAACGTCGTCCTGCGACCTTTATCAGGTCGTCTGTGTCGGTGGACGACCTACGCTGCGCTTGCCGGTCCGTGGTCTCCATTCCAAAACCTTCCGGCCCCATCGGCCATCTGTTCTGCGTGCTATGTGCCCTACCCACTGCCACTTTAACTGGCTTATCTTCTGGGCTATGTTGTGACTTTCGTTCTTCTATGGATCTTCTCATTTCTGATTCGATCACGTAGAGAAACCTCGAGCATAGCCCTCTCTATAGCTCGTTGTGCGACTTTCAGTAAAGTTATGATAAACAAAAGTTGACTAAGTATTGGATCATTAAGGTGGTATCTAGAAACTCTTGTAAAAGACTACCGGGTGTGGTCGAAACTTTTCGGTAGTCGGATTTGTCTGACAATTACTACTCGTATTAACTGAGTAATCCAGTAGTTTTCATTAGAATATTTCCACATATGGAAGATATTACTCGGAATTTGGCGTTATAGCGATTTTTTATATATGGTAGATATATTAGACATAGTTCTTTGTTTTGTCCGAAATTTGGCCGTTAAATTAAAATTATGACGATATCAGATAAATAGAATGTTTATATAATCATGCATTTACTATCAGATTAGGTATATTATATTGTATATTTCTGATACCTTTTACAGAAGTAAAATGAGGAATATAGTGAATTAAAAACTGTGCCCGAAAAACTGTGTAAAAACGTTCACATGAGTAGCAACTAGCTACAGCCGTTATATATTTTTATGCTCTTAGGTGACAAGACAGGCAAACCAGGCTCCTGATGTTTTAAGCACTTCGCTAATCCATAATAGTTGTAGTGCCATCCAGAGCTAAGAACGTGTACACTGTGTGTGTCTGCGTGTGTAGTACTGTACTGCGTTCGTCACCCTGAGAAATTGGTTTGTAAGTATCTTTCGCCCAGTAATTTCACTTGCTACAGTACCGTTCACATTCTAATACAGCAATGCTTGCACACTATTACTTCTTGACAGAATATATGTCACTGTGTTGGTAATAAGACTTATACTTTTTGCGCAAGAGGCATACCACTTCGTAGATCGAGTTTCGTCGCCTCTTACAATTCGCATTCCGTCTGTAGAGGGAATATCGTACGGCATTCCCTTACGTAGATATATGATAAAACCTACGAAGAAATAATGTCAGGAAGCATAACTCAGGACAAATTCCATACAAAAAGTGGTCATTCAAACCAAATACGAATTACTTCCGAGGTTACAAATAGACATTTTCGGTGATTGGTTTAAATTTCAGAAGGAAAGCAGGGATTGGACCACACGCGTGCTGCAACGTCTACTATGACAGCTGAGTCATGGCGGCGTGAACGATGTTATTGATTTAGCACGACTTTTATTGGGTCATTTTTTAAGGCAGTTACTCTTCCTGATATTGTTTCTTCGTAGGATAAAACCGAATAAAGTTATCCCGATCGCTCGGGAACTATCCGTAGAATTTCTTTCATATCCGTTGAACCGTTTCTATGTGAAGAAGTAACTAGCACACTATTACTCTAGGCATAAACTTTCGTAAACGTACTTTTTTATCTGACTTGTCTGATTATCTACAACAATCGAAATGGTGGTTACTCTGCGAACTTCAATGGTCTGTGAAAGCTATATGAATCTATCAAACTGTGTTGGACAATGTTGCGAAGAGCGTTTTTCTAGTTATTGATGTGTTGGTTCATATTAGACAATATTTTTCACCACGACTTTGATTTCAATAATAATTGATTATCTAATAGTACATTATTGCAAAGGCCGCGAAATAGGCAATTGCAGGTCGAGTATGAGTTTGAAGACCTAGCCGTAGGTGATGACTTCACTAACACGAGACAGGCAATTATTGCCATTTCCTCCGAGGCATATATACAGGTGTCCCAAGAAGTAGTGATATACTGAAGCTGGGAGGTAGAGGACATACAGGGCTATCTGAGTCACCCCCATGTATGTTCCGCGATTTATCGTATTTTCGGAGTTATGACTTTTTTTTGTAATTTTTCGCCTATCGCCGAGTACGATGAGATTTTTATTTATGGTGACGTGAATTATTGCGGTGCTTGATTTTTTTTGTGTGCTAAGCTGATAGATAGGCCAATTCAGTATGGTAACATTTATCTATGAATGAAATAAAAAAAAAATGCCAAGAAAGATAAAATTACCCAGTATGTTCACAACTTCAAGGGCCCTTAAAAAAATAAAATCACATAAAAGATACCGTTTGACTTTTAAAAACTTGCTCTATCTATCAGATAGCTACCCTGAAAATTTCATTTTATTATTCATACGGCTTCAATCAAAAATTTAAATCTAAATGTAGTAAGGGCAAAAATTTAATGTACATGATGATTAATGCAAGCAAAGCAAAACCAATAACAAGGTGTTTAATTACAATAAATTTTCAAAATGGCCCCCTGTTGCTCAATGCAAGTGCGACATCGCCGGAAAAAGTTGTCTTTTAAACGTCTGAATGCACTTCTATTATTTTTAATGGTGTCTCTAACTCGTCCAAATTGCGGCATTCTTTCGAGTAGACGAGGTCTTTGTAGTATCCCCATACAAAAAAATCAATGGGGTTTAGGTCGGGGGACCGTGGAGGCCAGGCTATAAGGCAGGCGTCACCCCGGCCGCAACGACCAATCTATCTTTCAGGGTATCTTTGAATTTAATACTTTCTCACGTGCAAGGCAAAATGGCATGGTGCATATATAATATATTCGTACTTTCATGCTCTTTCTTAGTTTATAAATATTTTATGATTGTGATGTGATTGGTGTTTACGTAAATAAACTTTTAAACCAGTGAATCTTTATTGGATTTTGTTCTTGCTTAGAAGTCTTACGTAGGTACCAAATTTAAATCCTACAGACTCCACAAACAAAATAATTAAAAAGTAAAAACACTGGTATAAAAACATAAAAAGGCGGTTGCAAAACAGTTTGCCACATGCTCCCCCTTTTTAAAGAGGCACAAGCTTTTTCATGTGACGAAGCAACAGCCCGCCTTGGGTACGCACATCTGCCACCCGCACTATGCCGTCACGTCCTGGATATAGTGCCTCAATAACACCCCGAGGCTAAGTACCCCTTGGCAGCTCTCCGTCGCCTATGAGTACTGGGTCCCCAACCTCAATAGAGGCAGGTGTACCCAGAACGCGACGAGGTGCTAGGGTTGGCAGATATTCACGGACCCAGCGGCGCCAAAAATGGTCGGCAAGTCGAAGTGCATTTCGCCAACTGCTCCTGCCACATAAGTCCGAATCGCTGACTTCCACAGTGTCCATGGCTGATTATCTTGAAGATTCGCCGAGCAGGAAATGATTAGTTGTAAGCCCCTCTGGGAAGTTCGCATCCGGTGAAATGTGTGTGAGGTTAAAAAAAATTAAAAAATAATTGAGCTGATTATGGCTTCTGCTTCCGCTAACATCGTGACCAAAGTCTCATCTTTGGGAGCTCTTTCTCTTAGAGTCACATGCAGGGCTGTTTTTACGCTCTTCCCCAGTCTCTCCCAAGCCCCGCCCATGAAAGGTGCTGAAGGTGCTATGAAACGCCGCTTAATTTTATTGTTAGCTGCAAAAACCGGAGACATCACTGTTGCAAAGTTCACGAAGTTGTCTATTAGCTCCAACAAACGCAGTCCCGTTATCGGAGTATATGGTGTCTGGGGTCCCACGACGAGCGATGAATCGACGCAAGCACATAATGGCCGAATCTGAAGATAAGCTATGCGTAGTGTTCCAAGTGCACCGCTCAAGTACAGCAGACACACACACACACAAGCACACAGCGAATTCGTAGCGCGTTTTGAGAAGACGTTGTTACGAAACCTACCTTCTATAGGTAATTATTCTAAGCTTTCATGTTTTTTCATTGACTTCGCTGAAAGCAGGTTGTCCATTGCCAATTTGGCTTCTGATCTTAAATGTGGTGGAGTACAATCAATCTCCATTTCACTCTCTGAACCTTCGGAACCCATTTTCTACCAACTTCCAAAAAAAGGAGGAGGTACTCAATTCGACTGTGTTTTTTTTTGTTTGTTACCTTCGACTGGGTGAACCGATTTCCGAAATTCTTTTTTGTTTGAAAGCTGGTGCTTTCCATGGTGGTCACATGTAAATTTTATCAAATATGGTCTTGTAGTTTTTGAGTTACACTCCAATAACTGATTTTTACCAAAGTAATAGAATGGAAGTCGGTTTAAAATTTTTCAAATTGTACTTGTAATTATTAAATTTCTATATAGGACGTAAATAACAAATCAAGACCAATTTAGTTTTGTTTTGCTGGCAATTTTCTATATTTTATCACCCGTGCCGGACACCCATTTATGGCTATACGGCTACTTTGTATATATTTCGGTCTATGACGGCCACGTGAACGCAAATTGTACTAAGTCTAGTTTGGTGTACCAAGATTGATAAAATAGATCCAATCAAAGAGTATTTAATAACTCCTACACGCCGTTTCATACAGCATTGCTGGAGCGTTGTATTGTTCCAAATAAAAAAAAAGCTGAAATCCAGAAATGGATTTGATTTTCTTTGTCCGTAAATTCGATACTTTACGTGTTCTTATGTATTCAAACTGGGCGCAAAACGGGTCATCTTCGTGAACAGGGTAATAAGTATCTACATGTAGTGATATTATTATAATAAAATATCTAATTAATGGTTGGGAACGCGTCAGAGAACGAAATAGTAGATTATGCATCGAGAAGTAAAGCAGTGTCTTACGTCATGGACGGTATATTGAACCCTGAGTGTGACGGGGACGCTTGGGTTAATCCCTGAGCGCAGCGAGGGGAATAAGATTTAATTCCCGAGCGAAGCGAGGGAGTTATTTAGAGTCCTGAGGGAAGCGAGGGGTTAAAGCCGCCCAAGACGAAGACAGGCTTTATCCTCGAGGTGCATACTCTACTTTACATACCTACTACGAGACAATAAAAACTCAGAGCTTTAAAATAGCAGTTTATTAGTAAAAAGTAAAATACATTAATAGTTAATATTCAAATTGTCCCGTTATAGAGGGACGGAGTAATATCTTTGGAAGGAACATTTTATGGAAAACAATGTTTTAGACTTTCGGGGTTATAACATAGAATCTATGTTATAACCGCGAAAGTATTAATTATAATCTGATTATAATTAATACTCACGCACGAAATCACGGAGAAAAATGTTTAGTTACAAGACTACCAGAACGTATCGTAGTTTAAAAATATGTATTTAAAACCAGCAAATTGTACTTATTAATAAATATTGTGCTTACTATAATTACAGTAATAATGTTCACTTAACAAAACACTCTAGTAATTTACAAAGTACAAGACTTATTATCATTATTGCAATACCTTTATTAGCAATTACTAGAATCTAACAATAATAATGTTGTGTTTACAATACGTTCTCTAGTTATTACTAGACCTTTTTGTAACCATTACCACTACTGCGCCATTGGCTACCTCCCGACCCCCGCCCGCCCGCCGCCGACGCGCTATCGCCTTCGTTCCCTTGCAATCGAAAAACTGCTGCCGCCATTTTTTTCATTCTGTCTTTAAAGTTGTGTGCAGTGCGGTTAATAAGTTGTGTTGTGTTGTCAATTTTGTGACTTTGTAAAATTTAGAAGGATACAATCAGTGACATTCAACAGCTAAAATAAGTACCAACGTCTTTGTGTTATTTGTGTCAAGGATGAGGATATACGGGCTATGTTGCAGGCGAGAGGCTTGGCTGCCTAAGTCCTAATACCATTACAATAGGTACCTAGTAGGAGTAGTAGGTAACAACAGAACCTACTCCTAAATAATATGTAACAATGAGGTATAACTTTAGAATATCTATACACAGTATTTACTCTAAGAGTATCTACAACCATTGTTACCTGTGAACCACAGTTCAATTACCTTCAAAATATTAGTTGTAAGATTTTCGCATACCTAGGTAGGTAGGTAGGTACCAACTTTAACTCAAAACTAATATTTTAAATGTAATATTTTAAATTTAATTATCAATTAAGTACTAAGTAGGTACCTACTTACCCGTGTATGGGTAATTGAATATTGTTATTTTGTACTTGATAATACATGTTTAGCAGTAATATTAATAATAATAAGTTGTTATAACCTAATGACAGGTTTTTATAATATGATATTTAAAGCTCTAACGCCTCATACGACGCGACGGTTAAAATCATAGAGTTAAAATTCGATACCAGGTCGGCGAGCCTCGATGGCCTAGCGGTCATGGCTTCTGTCACGGATTCACGGAAGAAGCGGGTTCGAATCCCGTCCAAGGATGTGCATTTTTCGCTCTAAACTTGTAATGTCTAATGACAGGATGTTTGTTAATAAATATTAACTTATCAGAGATCTCTGTTGTAATTTGGAAACCAAATTAAGTTTAATGTTCTTGCCCTCTTATAATACCTATTTACGTTACCTAAAAACGTTATTTGATGTCATAGTCTCACAACATTACATGTATATTTATTAATTTTAATATTATAAATCTGATCCTACAAGTGAATATTAAACCGTTGTCGTAGACTTACCTATATATCTATATGGTGACTAATTAACTACCACAGTCACAGCTACCCTTAGTAATATCTACAAGTGAATTGAATTGTTTAGCTCTCGTTACCATCAATCTAATGTAACTGGCAAGCACTTTAAAAATTTGTAGTCATCCACTGCAAGAAGAAAATTGCATGCAAACTAGTTAGGAGTGTTTCTCATAGGAGAGAATGCAAATTAATTATATTAAGATGAGCGCTCAGTATGCGCTTACGTAATTACATAGCACGGCACGGGTAGGCTTTTATCGCGAGTGTCGCCAAAGCTTTTTGACCGGAATTAAAAAATGTCCTTTATTAATGCTGACCTGAATAACATTAGGCAAGGCAGAAATATAGTTAGAAAAGAGATTTTTGTTTATTCATTATCATCTGTTTTGTACTTCAAATTCTAAAAAATATATCCTAGTTGTTTGGATCATCGTAAAACCATAACCACAATGTAAAATGCAAATAAAACAAGACCAAATGGAATAAGAAAATATAAATGACGTTATTATTAAGTTTTGTTGAGGTTAAAAAAAGGTATGGTAACATATAGCTACGTTTTTTTTAATTAAAACGTTTGGAATAATTAGAATAAACGTATATAAATTTCGTTAATGTTGCTTCTTCGTAGCACCAAATGTTTTTCAGTCAAACAAATACAGATACAAAATACTTTTACTGACGTATAAATTTTTACACAGGTTTAATGAATCCATAGGCTCGAAAACTAGCGTTACTGTGTTTCAAGAACTCTTATGAAAGACTCTCTAAGTCATTTATAGATACAATGCTACGAAGAAATAATATCTTAAAGCATAACTCAGAACAAATTCCACACAAAAAGTGGTCCTTCAAACCAAAACAACGTATGATTCCAAATACGAATTACTTCCAAGGTTACAAATAGACATGTTCGGTGATTGGTTTAAATTTCAGAAGGAAAGCAGGGATTGGTCCACGCGCGTGCTGCAACGTCTACTATGACAGCTGAGTCATAGCGGCGTGAACGATGTTATTGATTTAGCACGACTTTTATTGGGTAATTTGTTTAAGGCAGTTACTCTTCGTTATATTATTTTTTCGTAGATACAAAGTATTAATTTAATTTTACATACAGATTTTAGCAGTTTTTCACGCCCGCATCATCATATTGAAATGTGATAGTTGGGAATAAAACAATTGATTATATTTTGCCACCAACACAGTCACAAAAAGTTCACCATGCATAAATCTGTAAAAGAAGGCATTTCCATTAATTCTCTGCACACCTTGACGAGGGTCGAAAGTTTAACGGATTATAACAAGTGGCGGCACTAACTGTCACGAGCAGACCTGGCCACCACGCCTCATGGCTTAATCGCCGAACTTTCCCCTACGATTGGAGTTTTTGCGAGGTTAGGGCTGCGGTGGCTGTGTGCTCGCATTCGCGCACCTAATTTATGCGTTGGCGACTGAGTTCCGAGCAGCACTTCACTTTAGTGGGACAACGTTGATACAAATCTAAAATCTAGCCGAGCATTGTACGGAGCGCGTTTATTGTTGACTCGTCAAGCGCTAGATCGACAGTCTGACTTATTAACTTACGTAGGTTGGTCTGACTTAAGATGCTACAACCCTGAATACTGAATGTACTATAGTACCAAATAACGAACTTTGAACGCAGATACAAACTGAGCGTAAGGCCAGTGTAAAACTATATGATATAGCATCTCAAACTTTTTTAGTACACTCACTAATCGAAATAAAACACTATGTGGCAAGCCGCATGCTGCATGTGTATTTTTGGTAAAAAAAAAAAATTTTAGTGCCCTTGCTACTTACGGGATACTCCGTCAATGATGATATAATCATTGACGGTGTATCCCGTCCCCTGCAAGGTCACTAAAAAGGGTGAACATTTTTTCAAATAAAATATAGAACCGACTTCTGCACCTAAAAAGTGTGAAATAACTTGAAGTAGGTTACATGCACGCAATATTGTGATAACAGATACTTTCGAACTATTATGGTACCGACTTCAACAAGTTATTTCACACTTTTTAGTGTAGAAGTCGGTTACGTCTTCTGATAAAAAAAATTGTTATGAAAAGTTGTTCTTGTTACATTAGATGTGTTATACATAAGATTATGTATATAAAAAATTGTCGAAATGCAAGCAAGCTCATAACTTCCGAACGAATGTACCGATTTTCATTTTTATTTCTTTGTTTTAATCTCTTTAAAGAACATTATCAATCAATATATTATCCATCACGACGCAGGTGAAATTGCGGGGCACAGCTAGTTTGAAATAAAGATTGTTATTATTATTTCAGTTCAAACAACTTATAATATCTACTTATATTACCCAGGTAAAATTCTACTTCAATCACTAAAATGTTTATATTAAAACAAAATCCACATCGCTCAACGTATTCGTAATGTACCCGAGTACTCTCGCACCCCTATTAGGTATTCAAGACATCGTTTAATCGACCTGCACTACTCGGATCCGAGATCAACGGTTTTAAAGAGAATTCTAATGCAAAGCAAATCGCTCTCAGTGCCCCACCAGATATTGGCAAGAAAACGGCGAGGAACCCCCGGGCTTGATTGCAGATATACTATTTTGTGAAATAATATTATCGGGCTTTTACAATGTAAATGAAACCTGAGCGGATCGTTTAGTGAGAATTGAGGGTGGATTTAAGTTATTATGAATTCTGTGATGAAAGGATTTATTTAAGAGGCACTTTGTCGCGTGATTGCTATCCAGGCATTAGGTTATCCATCTTAGTACTTATATTTACTTTGATATTAGGCGTAAAACCTTAAGGACTACTTCGTTAGAAGAAAATATCGACGAAATATGTTTGATACGTGAAATGACAATATTTTTAAATGCGAAAGTTTATGAATGAGTGTGTATGTTTGATAGACTTAGTTAGACGGAAATGGCTTAACGGATTTAAATGAAATTCAAAATATAAAATCAGAAAGCTTTCCAAGCCATGCTCTATCTCAAAGAGCGATTCAAATTCATATTACTCTCAACTTTTCCATCCAGGCGCGCCACACACAATCTCTTGAATTAAATATTCCTACGCGTACATAGGTATTACAAAATTATATCAAAAATCTTTTACGGTGTTGCTTTTAAAAAATGAACAGTAGTATTCAAAAAGGTTAAGAAGTATTGGCTAAAACCTTGCATGAAAGGTACAAATGGAACCAGGCCCCCAGTCCCCGGCAGCCCCGCTATTCCAGGCTATGGTAGCGGCCACGGTAACGGTGGGGCAGTGGGTGCTAAGAATCCCCGGTAGACGCCCGGCTACCACCCCCTACGACGACGACTAGCCCTGGTAACACACACCATACGCACGATGAGCACAGACGAGAAGATTGACGCGCTGGAAGAAGAAATGAGTAGGTTACACTGGGACATCGTGCGGGGTTTTCAGAAGTCCGAAGAGCGGGTGAGGACACGATAACCCTAAAATCAGGTAACCTACTCTACTACCCTGATGGCGACTAACAATCCCGAGGTGGTGTCGGGTTTCTCGTCCACAAGTCCCTCACTAACAACATTGTTACGATCGATACCATTCCCAACAGGATCGTAAACCTAATGCACAGAGTATCCAAACGATATTCGCTGAAAGTCATTCAGGTATAAGCACCGACGAAGTCGCACCAGGATAATGAAGTGGAGGATATATATGAGGACATTAGTCGTGCCATACATTCCGAAAACGCATTTTCTAGTTGTTATGGGGGACTTCAACGCGAAGTTGTGTAAGAGAAGCGAGGATGAGTTGAAAGTGGGGCAATTTGGTTATGGACAACGGAACCGTAGGGGACAGAGGTTCGCCGACTTCCTGGAGAAAAGAGGACTCTTTATGATGAAATCTTTCTTTCAGAAGCCACTTCATAGGAAATGGACCTGGCTCAGTCCCGATGATTCCACGAGAAATGAGATTGACTTCATTATGACCACCAAGAAGAAAATATTCACTTATGTCTCCGTGATCCACAGGGTCAAAACCGGTAGTGATCACCAAATGGTAAGAGCCACGGTGAATATTAATGTCAAATTGGAGAGGTCTCGTCTGATGAAGTCTACGCTCCGACCCACTCGTGCCCGTATTCAAGACCCCGAGAGCTTTCAACTTGAGCTATCCAACCGCTTCGATTGCCTTGAGAACATCGCTTCAGTGGACGAGATCAATAACAGGTTAGTAGAAACTGTCCATACAGTGGGTTCCAAATACTTTAAACCCCACCGTACAGATAGGCCACAGAAACTCTCCAACGATACCCTCAACCTCATGGCTGAAAGACGCTCACTGAAACTGCAGTCTTCGGATGATGCTGAATCATATAGGCTGCTCAATAGACGAATATAAAAGTCCTTGCGGAACGGTATCTAGATCTTTTATACAAATCGTATTAAAGAGACGATGGAGCGGAAAAAAGGCTCCAAAGTGTTTGTAAGAGACATGTTTATTGGGCAAAGCTAGTTGACGAAGCTAAAGAGAGAAGACGGCATTGTAGCGTCGACCAAAGCAGAAGTGCTAAGGAGAGGTCGAAAGTTTCTAAGGACGTTTATACTCCTTGGTCGCTAAACCTATAGGTAGCTCGGCCAAAGACCCAAGAGCCAAGCTGACACGACATTTTACCGAAGATATCCCGGACATCAGCCTGTATGAGATTAGGATGGCCTTGACACAGCTTAAGAACAACAAGGCGCCGGGTGATGAAGGTATCACATCTGAGCTTCTGAAAGCGGGTGGATCACCAGTACTTAAAGTCCTTCTGAAGCTCTTTCATACTTTCTTACTCGAAGGATTAACGCCAGAAGTATGGAACAAAAGCGTGGTGGTTTTATTCTTTCGGTTGCCGAGTTTGAGAAGTTCTTCACTAATATTCCTTCTTTAACAACCAAAACTCTAAAATCTTCCTCTATTTCTGCTGAGATCTTACTTAAACAAAGTGTAACTGAATGTGACACAACTTTTAAATTTTCAGTAGTTAATTGCAAAGCATTTTCAAAAGTCTAGTCTAATAAGCAGTTTCAAAAGTCTAGATGCAGAAAAAACGGCAGACCTATGGGGTCTTTCTGTAAAGACAGTTTCTTCAATTATAGATGTCATTGCACCCAATCTAGCAGCTGTGTTTAATAGTTGTGTTGCAAGTGGCGTATTTCCTGACCTAATGAAGCACAGTAAAGTGGTTCCTTTTTTCAAATCTGGTAGTACTACTAATCCAACAAATTTTCGGCCTATTTCTGTACTACCTACGCTAAGTAAGATTTTTGAAAAAAATATATTACATCAATTAGAAACTCATTTTAGTGCAAACAAAATTTTCCATAAAAATCAATTTGGACAAGGAATCGCTCTACTATAGACGCAGGTATAGAACTTAAAAAGATGTGTTTGATGCCTGGGAGAACTCTCAAGATGCCTTAGGTGTTTTTTGTGACTTAGCTAAGGCATTTGACTGCGTCCGACATGATATACTTGTCAGGAAATTACAACACTACGGTATTAGGAACATGGCTCTCGACCTTTTGACTTCATGATAGAATTCAAAGGGTTAACATAAATGTTAAAAAATGGCCCGGCTCTATAATCTCAATGGGCGTTCCACAAGGTTCAATACTAGGGCCGTTCTTGTTTTTAACCTATATTAATGACATAACTTATTATGTACGCGCTCGGCGCAGACTCGAGAAGGTGGGGTCGCGGGGGGGCTATCCCTTGTGGCTGACGTAGCAGGCGGTAGGGCTACATATCCGACCCACCGCAGGGAGACCTAGGGCGTCCAGACACGGGGAAGTCTGGCGCCCATTGTTGGCGAGTTTGGTCTCCGAGGCAGTTGCGGCGCGCCATGTGTTCTGGCGTGCCGCGAAGAGAAGGGTCCGGCAACGGACAGCCACGGCGGGTTCGCGGTCGTGTGGAAAATCTGTCCCGCGTTCCCGCCGAAGACGGCAGTGACGGAACACCCCGGGGTTTTGGTGGGTATACGGACTCCCACATAACCACCTCCCTCCCCGTGGTAGGTGGTATCCATAAAGGATTTCCCCGGGACAAAAAAAAAAAAAAAAAAAAAAAAAAAAAAGGATCTATCTACTCGCCCCCCCCGAAGGGTTCTCGCATTGACGTGGCGGGGGGGCTCAGTAACCGTGGCTAGGTACAGCACGGTGAAGCCAAGAGGAACCCAGGGGCTGCGCCGGCGTTGGGTGCGCTGGCCGGCTCAGGCGGGCCGCTTCTATGGGCTTTGGCCGCCAAGTCCACATAGGAGTGGCGGGGTCCGGGCGCTTTGGCGTAGACTCGAGGAGGTGGGGCCCGGGCGCTTTGGCGCAGACTCGAGGAGGTGGGGCCCGGGCGCTTTGGCGCAGGCTCGAGGAGGTGGGGCCCGGGCGCTTTGGCGCAGGCTCGAGGAGGGGGGCCCGGGAACTTTGGTGCAGGCTCGAGGAGGTGGGGTCCGGGCGCTCGGCGCAGACTCGAGGAGGTGGGGTCGCGGGGGGGCTATCCCTTGTGGCTGACGTAGCAGGCGGTGGGGCTACGTATCCGACCCACCGCAGGGAGACCTAGGGCGTCCAGACACGGGGAAGCTGGCGCCCATTGTTGGCGAGTTTGGTCTCCGAGGCAGTTGCGGCGCGCCATGTGTTTTGGCGTGCCGCGAAGAGAAGGGTCCGGCAACGGACAGCCACGGCGGGTTCGCGGTCGTGTGGAAAATCTGTCCCGCGTTCCCGCCGAAGACGGCAGTGACGAAACACCAACTCAATGCCTCAAGACAAGAGTCTTTGACCAATGTGTGTTACTAGTGATGACATATAGCACTGAAACCTGGTCCCTTACTATGGGCCTCATAAGTAAGCTCAAAGTCGCACAACAAGCTATGGAGAGGGCTATGCTCGGGGTTTCTCTACAGTCTACGCGATCGAATCAGTAATGAGGGGATCCGTAGAAGAACGAAAGTCACCGACATAGCCCAGAAGTTAGCCAGTTAAAGTGGCAGTGGGCAGGGCACATAGCACGAAGAACAGATGGCCGAAGGGGCCGAAAGGTTCTAGAGTGGAGACCACGGACCAGCAAGCGTAGCGTAGGCCGTCCACCGACAAGGTGGACTGACGCGAGACATATTTTGTACATATAAGTATAGGTAATTTTGTGTGTATGATACATTACGCTTTAATAGCTCATCCGGAAAGGTTATTTTTTGTCGGTCTGGTCTGTTTGTCTGCCTATCTGTATATGTATATAATGAATCTTTTGAGACGTTATAGTTAACTAGCTCAAATGTTTACAAAATGTATAAGAAATTGTAGATACTAAGACATTATATCCATGTAATAGGACTACTTAAAACTTGGTATGGTTATAAAACTCTTAAGTAAAAATACACATAGCGAAAATTGACGAAGTGCGAGTTGGGCTTGCGCTAAGGACAAATTCATGAAACAAATTTAGTGAACAATGGTAACGAAGTACGGAACCTCATTTGGCTAGATATTTATGTTTAATATAAATGACATATTATACACTTTGGCTATAGCGGTTCTTATACATTGAAATTAAATACATTTCTTATAAATATAACAAAATATACTTAGCTGAAGTAATAGTGACAAGACAAATAATAATATACATTACAAATGGGCATAGCTCACGAGGTATATACCTCGGTTTTTTAATATAGCGCCAAAGTTTTTTTTTCACGCGCCCGCTTTATATGGTGAGTGAACATACAGCTTAACTTCATATTATAATTAAAGTGATAAAATTCAAATCTTTTAATATTTTATAACAAATTGTTGTGAAATACTTATCAGTAATTTGATAATAGTAAATGTTAGTTTGAATTAATTTAGGACGTAGGTACACATTAATTTATTTCAAAAATGTATATAGGCTTTCAGCGGCATAAAACCTATTTGTTGTTACTAAAGGGTTTTGCATCATGATGCACTTTTATTATGCACTAAGATAATTTTTATATTATGAGCTATAACAACACACCATAGTAACACACGCGTATTACTCGTATTATTTATGGCCCTATGCCCAAAAATCGGAGAAGGCGCTGGTATTTTAATCACAATGTAACGCTACATCGAGGACCAGAGGCTTCAAATTTAAATTGTACACACTTTTATGTCAATAAATGAATTTTATGTTTAAGTGTGTATAGGTTACCTACATAACTACTGGCTGGATAAGGGCATCAAAGAATTATTTTTTTCATGTCCAATAGATTACAAACTAAGCAACATAATTATAGAAAGACTGGAATAATATCACTTTGACATAAGTACCATCTATTAAAATATTCTTGAACTACCAATACTACTTCATTACTCTAATATTAGCTAGAGTTACTTCTAACTACCTACAGCAGATGGCGCTTTATAACATGTTTACATTGCCATCTATTATTTCATCTGTGTACTAAATTAACACGTACGTCTTGGCGTTCCGTGATGCCGAAACGTATGCTCCCACAGTTCTTAGGTTTTAACACTACTCGAAAGATGTCGCTACCAAACAAAAAATCCTAGTTTAAATTTCAGGTTTCGCAAAATAATTTGGACATTGAAATCTGTAGTTTTGTATTCTAAATATGAGTATTACATTTTAAGTGAATAACTAAGTACTTAACTCATTATTAGCTAATTTTCTCCAGATATAAAATATATTCGATATCTTTCGACTTCAATTGGCTGAAATTATAGTAGGTACTTAGGTACCTACTAAGTATCTACGAGTAAATAGTAGGTTATTACCGCTACTTGATCTATCCATCCATACAAACTGATGATGTTTTACCTACTTAGTAAAAGTACTGCGTGTGCCTGAAAATAAAAAAAAATAAGTGCGGCTGTTCATATTTTTAACTAGTGAGCAATATAGGTAGGTACTGCGTTTTACACAGTTGCTTTACAGTAGCTCTGTGTAGCAGGTAGATTGCTAAAGGCGCTAAGTATAAGTACCTATAGAACATACCAAAACATACTTAATTTAATATTTAAATTAAAATAAAAACTTAATAATAAATAAATATTAATTAAATACTCAATTTACTTGAGATTTATTAAATAATAAAATAACGTAATATCTCAGGAGCGCATTTTATGAAGCTTTAACTTAAAGTTTACTTCTATTGTACACTTGTTTCAAAAATAATAAATACACACATGACTTTTGCCAAGACTAAAAGGTTTTAACTATTTTTCTAAGTCGGAAGAATTTGTCGAAAACATGATTGACATAGATTTGGTAGGTAATTAAACAGTATCATCGAAAAATATTCTAACTCTTTTATTTACTAAGACTGTGCATAAGAGACCCTATAGTTTGTCTACTACCGAACTGAACAAATTAAGGATCTGTTAGATGTTGGAAAAAGTGCCTGCCCTTTTGCAAACCCCATATCTAATGGTGAAAATAGGATGGTTTGGGCTCCGAATCAGTTCTAAAAACCCAAACAGATAAAATCGTGAATTTTCAGAACTTGATAAAGGGTGGCTTTACGTGAAAGACTTAATTTCTAAATTTCAATCTCACGAGTTGCCTTCTGTAATTTTATACACGTACGAAATTGTACCGAAAAATACAACGAAGTATGTAGGTACTTAATATTACGAAATGGTTACCTACATAAGCTACTTACCTCAATCCTTGATGTGGTCTCCTCTTATGAGCTACGTACCTACATGCTGAAATAAAACATCTAGGGTATGAAAAAACAATCTTGACAAATTGTACGATCTTTATTGGTTTCTTATACTTATATTTTTTTATAATTGTTTAAGTGTGTACCTAGGTATATAGCTACCTACCTAGGTACCTACTGGCTGCATAAGGGCATCAAACAATTAATAACATCACATTAAAACAGCATTCTCGATGATATTATTGCAGTTTGATGTTTGATATACTTACACTTTGTTATACTTATTATTTTTAATTAATGTTTCCAATACGATAACGAATTAAATAACATTTCTGAAGACTAGAATAATATCACTTTGACATAAGTACCATCTATGAAAATAGTCTTGAACTACCAATACTTCGTTACTCTAATATTAGCTAGTATTAGTTTTAACCACCTACAGCAGATGACGCTTCATGACATGTTTACACTGCCATCTATCATTTCATGTGTGTACTAAATGAATACGTACGTCTTAGCGTTCCGTGATCCCGAAACGTATTTATACTACCACCGTTCTTAGGTTTTAACACCACTCGAAAGATGTCGCTACCAAACAAAAATTCCTAGTTTAGATTTCAGATTTGCTTTGCAAAATAATTTGGACATCTAAATCTGTAGTTTTGTATTATATTCTAAATATGAGCGTTACTATTTAAGTAAATAAGTAAGTAACAAATTTTTAGCTAATTTTGTCCAGATATACATCGAAATCTGTAGTTTTGTATTATATTCTAAATATGAGCGTTACTATTTAAGTGAATAATTTTGTCCAGATATAAATTATAGTGGATATCTTTGGATTTCAATTGGCTGAAATTAAAGTAAGTACCTACGAGTAAGTATTAGGTAACTACCGCTAGGTACTTGATCTATCCATCCATACAAAATGATGATGTTTTACTTACTTAGTAAAATTACTGCTTGTGCCTGAAAATAAAAAATCAAATAGGTGCAGCTCTTTATATTTTTTACATCTCTAATATTCGGTAAGTACGTCCTTATCACCCCCAAATGGGGCTTGTAGGTGACCAATTAGCGCTCTAGGGTAATAATGTAGCTAGATAATCCCTAGGGCGGTAAGTAATTTAAAAAAACACTTCACTCTTTCAAAAAGTTCGCGTACATCTAACCATCATACTGGCAATAGACATCATGCATCAGCCAATGACAAAAGACGTCGCTTCGCTATCCAGCCTTGTCTTCGTATGAGTATAATAGTCATCAATTTTATTTTTGTAATGCCGGTTTTTTTCTACTTACCTCACAATCGAGATGTAAAGCAGTATGTATGTAAAGAGTAGTTAGCTCGGGTGTAAGCGTCAATATGCACGAGAGTGCTTTACCAGATAGAAATTATTATCAGTGTTGTCCGAGAATATAGTTTGATATTGATTATGAGGTCCTCGGTAGAGTGAGTGTTACACAGTTGCTTTACAGTAGCTCTGTATAGCAGGCAGATAAGTTAAGGGAGCCAATATAAAGTCGCCAACTAAAGTGCTAAAGGCGCTATAAGTACCTTTTAAACATACCTTATTTAAGTACTTGAGATGTATTATTTAACATATTATATCTCATGAGCTTTTCTTATAAAGCTACAACTAAAAATTTACATCTATTAGAATTATTCAAAAAGTAAAAATACACGGGTGGTTTATCACCGAACCAAGATCAAGAAGATAACAAAAAAATTAAGACTCTTCATGGAGTCTATATAGCCTTATTCAGCTAGGTGCTGAAAATGACCTTTTTTGCGTGGAGGTAAGTATAGTAAGGAGGTGAGTAGAACTGGAGGTAATACCTAGTGAACTTGTACATTGTATTGCATATAAGTAGGCACCACTGTTGAGCTTGTCACTCAATTTTTCTAATTGATTATTAACTGGTATCTCTAGAAACCAATGAAATAGATGTATTACTAACTGTAAGCTTTGGAATCAATAAATACAGTACACAAAACTGATCTAACTGACAAACTCTCACAATTTACAGGAACAACGAGATGTCATAATACATTATAGAAATAATATAACATAAATTTCACGCATCCTCGAGACCTCTGGTGTTGTGAATGTCCGTGGGCGACGGTGATTACTTACCATCAGGTGAACAGCTTGCTCGTTTGTCAACCTATCCCATAAAAATATATTATCATATCGATTACATATAATAGGTATACATCATTAGGTATATTACCGGCACTCAGTATTCGTGTTGTTTAGTTTAGTTCGGCACGTAACACTGTTCATAGCTTTCGCGTCGATAAAGGCTGTATTATTAATTAATATATAGCGAAAGCTCAGATTAATTATAGGTACAAAAAGTCAAAGCCGTAAAAACCGTGACTATAGTCATAGAATAGGTACTATTACTACCTTATTATCATGGGGTAGCGATCTAACAGTCAAGTAATCAAGTCCTACCAGCCGTGCGATTCTCTAATGGCCGGTCCCAATAACCTATCTATCGCCGGTTTACCTTACTAGAGATAGATATTTGACACTATTTGTATGGTCGTTATGTCAAATTTCTATCGGTAGTAAGCAAAACTGTGGTAGATAGATTATTGGGATCCGTCCTAAGAGCAAACATCGTTGCATCTTTGACAACATCCGTGAAACAAATGACGAGATTACAAGAAACGTTGAAAAATCAACCGTATGTACAAGGGCGACATCTCATAAAGTATTTGACATCGGTGAGCTCGTGGACGAACGCAATGACGAATCATTAGAGAATCGCACGGCTGACCATTCACCTTCAGGTAAAACCATAACGTCGTAAGGATATTACCATATGGTAGCTACTGATAGGTATTCTAGCATACAAAGACTTCTATTTATATCAAGTCATACATATAATATAGAAGTCTTTTGATCTCTTCGGACAGCGTCAAATACACTCGAGAGCAATGAATCCGGGTCACTTAAAGAATCCTAAAAATCTCAGAAACTAAAAATGATAGGTTAATGCAATAAATTGTATTTAATAGACAATGTAATACTCCTTAAATGAAGGTATTAAAACTTCTTAGATATTGTAAAGTTATATCATAAAAAAATCAAATTTGAAAAAGGGCCACTTTCGAAGATGGAACTACGAAATTACAGCATTTGGTTTTGCTTTTGTTTGTAATCTGTCATTTATGTGGGTACATAAACCATGTTGATAGTGCTCTATATTCATTATTCAAGCTGAAATTATGTCGCTTACGCCTGAAGAATGCACCAGAATACTTACAATGCTGGAAACCGGCCGGAGTCAGTGCGATACAGCCAGGACTGTCGGTGTGTCGCTGTCAACAGTACAAAGAGTTCTCCGACGTTACGAAGAAACTGGTTCTAACCTACGCAGACCAGGAACGGGCAGAACCAGGTGTACCACAGCACGAGAAGACCGATACTTGGTGAACACCATGCTTCGAAATCGCTTTCTCACAGGAACTGAACTCACAAATCAGTTTCGACGCCTCGGAGGAAGTAACCCAAGTGCATGGACAGTAAGACGTCGGCTTGCTGAATCTAACTTAAAACCCCTTAGACCTGCAAACGGCCCTAAACTGGAGCGTGGGCATCGTATTTCAAGACTAAGATATGCCCAGAGCCACGTAAATTGGAGTATTGAAGATTGGTCAAAAGTTATGTTCTCCGACGAATCAAAATTTATGCTCTACAAGCACGATGGAAGACACAGAGTGTATCGAAGACCAGGGGAAAGATTCAAGCAAGCATGCATCGAAGAAAAAATAGCCTACGGTGGTGGGTCTGTACTTGTGTGGGCCAGAATTACTTCTGAAAGTCGCACAGAGCTGGTGATCATAGAAAACGGCTCTTTAACTAGCGAAAGATATGTGGAAGAAATCCTCAATGATCACATTGGTCCATTTATGGTCAATTTAGGTGAGGATGCTATATTTATGCATGACAATGCCCGACCTCATACAGGTAGGATTGTGAATGACTACCTTCAAGAGATGAACATTACTCGTATGGAGTGGCCAGCGCGCAGCCCGGATATCAACCCGATCGAGCATGCTTGGGACGAGCTAGGCAGATGCGTAAAACAACGAAACCCTCCCCCAATCACGCTTCGTAAGCTCAAAATTGCTCTCACAGAGGAATGGGAGAATATTCCCCAAAATCGTATAAGGAACTTGGTGTACAGCATGCCAAACCGCGTAAACGCAGTAATGGAAGCACGAGGCAATACGAAGTATTAAAATTCAAGAAAATCGTAATAAAGTTGTGTATGTTTCCTATTTTTGTTTTAAGGAGAGATCAGCAGTTTTTTTCTTTATGTAATTTTGTGTTAATAAAATGTATGGTGACTCATATTTTTTTTACTTTCATTTAAGGAGTATTACATTGTCTATTAAATACAATTTATTGCATTAACCTATCATTTTTAGTTTCCGAGATTTTTAACATTCTTTAAGTGACCCGGATTCATTGCTCTCGAGTGTAGTTACCTATTGAACTTGATTTTTAAAGGGATCTAACTTGTATATCATACTATTGTCACTTCCATGTTTCATTTTGCAGTGATCGTGGTGCGAACAGTGAAATACTTGCTTGCCCGCGATATATTATTTTGTAAAGTACCAATTATGAGTCAGTATATTTAAAATTGTTTAATTTCGAAGTGTAATCGTCAATCGTTAAGTTATTATTCAGTTTGGGTAAGGTATAATTGTGTAATTTTCTTTCAAGTAGGTATTAATTTTATATTTTACATATGTGAGCTGCACTAAATATGGGACGAATACCCTGATTCCTAAAACACAGTATCCACTAGTGCGGGAACCAGTGACTTAACAGTTATAATTGTAAAAAATCAACAAAAATACATAAACACTTTGAATTATTTATTAATATAAGTAGTGTTTGGTTAAAACAATTTACCAAAAAATGGAACCGACATCAACTTCTTCTACATACGGGATCGATTGTCATTCACCGTCAATAAGGATATCGTCAACTTATCTCAAAAACCGAATATCCGAATTTGATGAAACTTAAATGGGACTACCTCGGAAGTATACTCTATCATACAAAATAAGAGTTATCAAAGTCGGACTACTTTGTAAAAAGTTATGCGTGGTCACACATAAAAAAAACGCGTCGTCTCGTGAACTTCCTACTTTTGGAAGTCCGTTGAAAATCTATGCACGACAGGGAATGTTCTTTTCTTGGTTCGTTGTTCCATAAGTAACTTAAACTGCTGTGCTACTCTGGTTCACAGGACCAGGTCAGGTTTCGACCTAATAATCATTTCATAATTTTCATACTCAGAACTTAGCTCTGGCTGTTCGTGTAGACTTCAAACCACAGCACAATGACATTGGCTGGTTCGAGGTACAGTTTTGGCCACTGCGGTGGAACCAAACACACACCAGGATAACTCTAATCAAAGAGTACGCAGCATTGATATTACATTTTGCATTATACAAAATACTGCTGTAACCACCCTAATAACCAAGTGATATATAGTTATTGTACGTAGAGAAATAGTATTGATGTTACATCAACAACTTGACTTATTTTAACAGACTTCATATAAAGGAGAGGTTATATGTTCGACTGCATGTTTTTTTTTCGATTCGATGCATTACAATTACATTGTTTTTTTACTAATGGATGTAAACAATTTCTATGTTTCTTTTGTTGCAGGCCATTGAACCATCGAGGCGACAATCATGAAGCTGAGCCTAAAACTCAAAAAATATAAACTTCGCAGTATTTTCCACAGGCTATGAAGACTATTAAAAGAGGAACATTTAACTACTTAAGTATTAAATTATATAGCTTTTTCGGACCTTTCGCGACGGCGGTCAGCCGTGTGATTATCTAAGAGCAAACATCGTTGCATCTTTGACAACATCCGAGAAACAAATGAAGAAACAACAAGAAACGTTGAAAAGACAACCTTATCTACAAGGGCGATATCTCATAAAGTATTTGACATCGGTGAGCTCATCGATCAACTATTTGAGAATCGCACGGCAGTAGTAGCGGCGGCTGTGACGATGCACGTACAGAAAGTGGTAAACTTCAAAAAATATTAAAGTTTCGAACTTTATTGAAATTGAAGAACGCTCCGGACCGTCGACAGATGAAGAACTTTATTCACTTCTATACTGATAATAGTCTAATCTGCTATTAAGAAATGTAACTCTAATAACGCTCTACCTAACCATTTAAATCATAATATTTGCATAGTATGTGCATTCATTTGCATTCTCTGTTAAACTCAATCGAATCATACGTCACATATAAGAGAAAGATGCTAATTTTGTAGCCGATCAAAATTCCAGCATGCACGGCGCCACCCTTCCCAGATAGGGTTGGCCATCACTCATCATTACGCAGCTTAGTAAGCGCAAAGTAGCAACATATCCACGTAATCCACGTATGTTTAACCAGTCGCCCACGGCACACGTGATTTCATATGCAAACTGCTTTGCTCTGATAAATTGGCCTATTATTTAAGATTTGACGCGAATGATAAGGATTTTTGTTATTATAGAGCTTTTATAAGAGCTTTCGGGTGTGGGCCAAGAGTTGTTTGTGGAATCTTGTCTTTTAGCGTAACAGAGAATACTTCTGAAATATGAAACCGCTCTTACAGTAAAGCATGGTTATTTTGGTTATTCGTTGTAAAATATTGTTTAAGAAAAGTTTGCTGCTGTCACTGCTCGGATGGGTGATTTCTGATCATGAGGTATATTCAGCTAAGTGCTTTCATATATGACACGTCAAGCCGTCAGACCTGGTAATGATCTTATAACGGTCGTAAAACCATGTCTATAGACTTGGTGTGTTTTGAAAATTCCAACACTGGCTAGCGTATCCACCAACACTCACTATGTCACTATGCCCACATGGTTAAGGCGTCAATAAGACGTAAATATATCTTCTTCCTCGTCATCATTGACTGCCTCAAGATTATGTGTTGCTGAAGAAATTACTTCACTTGAAAGGCCTACGTTTAGGCAGGCTATGTTTAGTACATTTATATTTCCCGGGTTAAGTTCTTATATAGGTATTTATTCTCTCATAATAATGTGGCTGTTGTAAAATTTAACTAAAGAGTAGGATGATTTAGTCATCCTATCCCTTTCTCACAGCCCTTACAAGTTAAGCTTAATCACTATTGCATATAGTTGAGACCAGATAAAACACTATTACATATATGCGATAGTTCTTCTCATCTTGTCAACATATCTTCCTCCTCGTTATCATTGAGTGTATTAGGAAGTCTATTGCTGAAGAAATGACTCCCGTTGAAAGGCAGAGTATGTTTAGGTAGGCTATGATCAGTACATTTCTATTTGCCGCCTTAAGTGTTTTTTTTTATATCCTCCCATATGGCTGTCGTAAAATTTAACTAAAGAGTACGATCATTTAGCCATCTACCTATACATAATTTATCCTCCATCTTTGAATTTGTCACAGATGTTCTAGCCAACTAACGACATTATGAGAAGACTTATATCAAAAAGAGTATCTCGTTAGATGATTTATTTTGCATACTGTGAACTTACCTGTAGTTAAGCACCTCTTTTCTGTGGGGAAGCGTCGTGTTTTAGCTGTGGAAATGTGGGCTAGTACTTATAGTTCACTTGTAGTCATAATATTATCTACAATCATTCCTTCATGTAACCACTCAGCTGCCAGTCCGTCACACTTAAATTAACAATCAAATTACGCACCTTAGACAAAAAATGAAGTGACCATCAAAGCCTTTCTTCACCGAGTCATACTAAGGACTAGAGCTAATCACCACAAATGTTTTGATACGCTCCAATTACGGATACATCTGCCTGGAAAGGCTTGCGTATCTATCCGTAACATCGGAACATGACGGACAGACGGACAACCCTCTTGTGGGTGCTGGTTAACCGTTAAAATGAGTAATGACGGAGTCCTAGCAGAGGTTACCAACCTGAAAGGTCTGACGATTTTCTTCTTATTCTTTAAATTCTTTAAATTTACCTTTATTATATTAGATAGATACAATAGTTTACTCTCTACACGATGGCCACCATTTTTTATTTATTTTTACGTACGATCTCTATACCAAGCTATTAACACAGTATATATTGGTACTGATTCGCTTGTGCGTACACTAAACTAAAATTCTCTGAACTATGGTAGTTCTTATTATGTTAACACTAAAATCTACATTCGAGTAACACTTGGAATGATAATTCTAAACATATGATTATTCTATTCAATTGTAGGTAGTTTTACATCAGTTTAGATTAGTTTAGAGAGCACGAACTTGGATGACGATTAAATTTGCACTAAACATACCCACAATTAAACAGAACGGCCAAATTTAAGAATTGTCACTTGCATGCATTATACTAATTTGGACTTAAGCATGAACACAATAAGATCTACCACATATTTACTAAAAATAGATTTTAGTTCGCTAGTTTAGTTTGGTGTTCGGAACAAGCGAATTACTACCATTGTATCTTGGCGAGGCGGAAGGCCGAGCGTGCTCATAAGGGTGTTCAATACAGCCCGAAGCGAGGCCGAGTTTTGAGTCCACGAGGAAATAGAAAACTTTCATGGCGAGGTTGAAGGCCGAGCGTTCGAAGTTTATTTCAAAATGTCAATGATCTTCAAGACTGCCCACGTTAACAAATACATTTAGAGGATTGCTCTCTGAACACACATGCGCAAGGATAGGTTATGAATTTATCTATTTTCTTGCCTGGTAGTAAAACAAAAATAACCATTATCTTGCCTGATGCACAGCCAGCTATCAGGCAAGATAGTGGTTATTTTTGTTTCATAAGGACCAGTAGGTCTATAGGACCAAGAATCCTTGCGCACGTTTGTTCTTCTTTCTTCCATATTTGACCCAGGCATCACTGTGCCTGGGTCGAAGATGGAAGGACACTAAATTTAGCTTACTGCTTTTCAAAGACAGCAGACTAAACTCAATGTTATAGATGCATTAAGAGGGATTATCAATACTGAGAGTGATAGCTGCGTATAGGTAGGTACTAAAATCACGGCACAAAACTAGTAGACTATTAACATTATCTTTTTCGAGATTTTGAATGCTAAACAATAAACCTTAACTATGGCGAGTAAGCAAGCCGAAGTAAGGATGAAGGAAAATGTTACAGAAAAGGATTAGTATGTTGACGACTCCTGTTTACTCCGAAATGCACTTATTAAAATCCTTGTATAAATATGAAAAAAGTTGTGATTATCATTTAATTTCATAGTTAGGGCGCTTATTGATTCGGATAGGGAAGACGCGTGCGATGCAACCACCTGCTTCCGTCGATAGGGTTAAATCAATATTTGGACTAATGTATTCGGGCTTTAGTCTTTTTATTTGAATTTATAAGAAGGTAGCTCATAACCTGCAGGTTATGGTAATTAGGAATTAGTGGAACAGTATTTCTGTATCATTGTGAGGAAATTGATCACAAAGAATTTATTTTTAATTTAGTTAATAGAAAGTAACGATATATTTAATAATTAAAAACACATTACTAAAATTTCTCTGCAACGTTCGATGCGAGAAAAAATATAGCCATGCAAATTTTTCACGCGAACGTTTGTATATGTATGGATGTTTGTTACTCTTTCACACTCAAACGGAGGCCAATTTTGACGAAATTTGGTGTGGAGGTAGATGAGGCGCTGGTTTTACAAATACTTTAGGTACTTATATATACTTTTGAAAAGCCATGAGTGTTAAAACCGCGAACTAATAGTCTTTACATTAAAATAGATAGTTAGGTACCTGAAGGTACTAACTGACTGACTGATACAACAACGCATAGACTGCGCCGGGATTACAAACTTGAAATATAAGCAGTTTTTGCATTTCATGTTGTATATTTTTAATGTTATTAAGATACTGTACCGCATAAGACCTACTCGGTGTTCAATGGTAACCTCTACTTGAACTGCGCCCATAAACTGCAGATAATAAGGGCCTAACTCATAAACGCTGCTTAAATTTAAATAAAGTCACTTGGTACAATTTTGTAGTGCGCACTATTAAATAACGTCATTTAAAGTTAAGCGTTTATAAGTAAGGCTCTAAGTTGTTATCTTTCATGTGCCTGTAACTTCGCCAGCACACACAAACCATTTCACAGTAATGCAAACATTACCTACTGTTTCACGGTTGAAAAAGGTATACTTTGCCGGACGAACTCATTCAAAAAGAGTTCTACTCTCTCTAGTTCTGCTCTTAAAAGAAAGCATCCACGAAGTAAAAATGTTTGCAAATATCACCCTTAAGAGGGTAAAAAAAAACAATTGCTGTGGCTTTGTATTTCATAGAGATAGACCAAGTGAGCGAAGCCGTCAGTTAGTTTCTTGATATTTTCCACACACGTTCGCGCATTTCTCTCTTCATCTTGCTTCTTATTACTTAATTTTATTTGTTTCTTATTACCTAGGTATTATTTATGTATAATAATTTATGTATATTGAAGATTTACTATCTATTTCTTTATTTGTTTCCGTGTGTCACGAATTAAGTTCGTGATGTCAGTGAGGAGCGCCGACTGAAAATCAGTGCTTGGGTTTACCCTAGCGTATGCTGAGTCGGGGCTCTTTCATAGCATTACGCAACAGTGCAGTGTATGTTATAATGTTTGTCCTAATATGTCCGTATCTTTGTATGTTATGTGGTGTGATGACCTGAATAAAACTATTTTTTTTTTCTTTTTTTCTTCTTTCTTAACGGTCGCAGTGCAATTTTCTATACGGTACGTCCGTATAGAAAGTTGCACTGCGACCGTCAACTCCGTTTCCTGTTTTTTATGCCTATTGATTTCAAATGCTGCAGCACCATTCAAACCTATTAATATACGCACAGAATACTAAGTAGGTTCCTAACTTACCACGTTTATATTCATGACCCTATACTGTTACCTAATAAATATATTATAATTCGAAATATAAAAACTAAACTATTTTAACTAAATAGCAGTAATTTTCAAAAACTCAACTCAGCGTTGATAACCTTATTCTTAAAAGGAAACATTTGATCAAGTCTCACGGATAAGAATCAGAGCTCAAAGTAGCAAAGGCAAAAAAATCTATAAAAGAATTTTATCTTAGATTGATTGGGTTGCCGTGACCCTTTGCTGATGCGACAGAGTTTTTGTACACTTCCACAAAAAAAAAACTAAATGTATCAGTGTTTATTTGTGACAATTTGCTTTGTCGGTTTGTGTCGATTTACATTTGAAAAGGGTTTTTTTGTGATGCGAAGCAACCTGTAACGACACGGTGAATGATACAGGTCGAGTTAAAAATGTATAGTATCTACCTACATACTGCGATATTATGGTTTTGATATTTGCTACATTTTTATATCTACCTACTTACATCTATATATGTATAAAAATGAACGCTTATTTCTCCTGGTCACGCTATAACTTGAGAACAATCTTGCTAATTATTTTTTTGGTGTGTTAATTAATGTCAGGAGAAGGTTCTTATGAAAAATAATCAAGAAAAGAAGGGAGGTTATGGCGAGGCCGAATGCCGAGCCTATTACGCGAACGAAGTCGCGGGCAGTCGCTAGTCTATATTATAAAAATTAACTCCTATTTCTCCTAGTCACGTTATAACTTGAGAATAGATGGAACGATCTCGCTAATTCTTTTTTTGTTGTGTTAATTATTGTCAGAAAGAGATTATCTTATTAAAGAAAAACCAAGAAAAGAGAGGAAGTAATGGCGAGGCCGAAATCCGAGCCTACTACGCGAATGAAGTCGCGGGCTGTCGCTAGTATAATATAGATAAAGACACCCTTGATCATACTTAAGTATATCCAGAAATGTGTATGTTATTTGGAAATTGGTGATGTTAAAAAGTACATTTTTGGTAGGCTCATTTTCTTAATCATTTATTTCACGTCGAGTAGAATTTTACTAATATTTAACTATTGGGTCTTTGTCTCTAGGAGTGCCTCTATAAAGTAGCTCGTGCTATCCGTTAATGTTTATGCAGCGCAGCCTAAGACTAAACCAAAAAATTAGGTAAACAAGTTAGTATCTACATTTTAGTGATATATACTGAAAATTCAGAGAATTGATGTTGCAGGTATGCACCTGTGATGCGGACAGCTGAGCAATTAAACTTAAAAAAGCGGTAGAAGCATTATTTTATTTCTCATCACTGCCAGAAGACCGTATTCTGCATCAGACAGTATAACTGTCACAATGTAGTCAGAAAGCGTCAGTTATTTTTTATCGGGTATTTTATTAAAGTATCAAGACTTGATTGATAATTGAACAGTGAGCAGGAAGATTTGGAACGACTGACGGCCCGCTTTGGGCCGGAGACGATATAATCGATCAATCAGAGCTCGTCACTGCGAGAGGACCGCACACTGCTCGCGACTGTCGAGAGGTGGTCACATTACTGTCACTGGTTAGACGACTCTATTTGAATTTTGATTATCACTTGCCAATTAACGACCTTACTTATAAACGTTGCTTAAATTTAAATAACGGCATTTAGTACGGTGCAGAACAGTGAACTGTGCTCACTACTAAATAACATCATTTAAAGTTAAGCAGCGTTTATAAGTAAGGACCTTAGTGAGTAATTAAAATAATAATAAAAAAAAAATTATACCTACTCGTATATTAGTAGGTATTTGAATTTTTTGCGCTTGAAGAAATTATGAGCTTACTAGTTTCTTTTGATTCTATAAAGCGTGAAGACTGGCAAGTATTGTGCTTGGTGGTAAGCGTCACACCAGCCCATTCTAGCTGCTGTGGCATCTAGGGCTCTATGATTAAAACAAGTGTCTGTGAACCTAGCATAACAATATCCAAAATCTCAAAATTTTTTCGGAGTTCTATATTTAATCCAATCGCATCCCCAATAGTTCTATAGTTCCTGATAGTTATTTTGAATAGTTCACCTATTTTTGACATGAAAAATCGAATTTAAAAAATGAGACTTCGCATGCCGTCACCCAGCATCTCAACAATTTTCAATTATTAGACCACAAATATGGTTGAAAATACAGAGTTCTATCGACTGCCGACTTACCAACAATAGTTCTGGTAAAAAGGTCTGGTTTTTTTTGCATTTTTTTCAAGTTTATGACTAGAACTATGGCTCCATGACCTTGTAGCTGCAGAACTGTACAGTTTCAATCGTATTAGTCCTCCTGGAGTTGAGAACGCCTGAGATGCTACGTAGAACGGCCTGCTATAGTGCAGCATCTCAGGGCTTAATGATTTTTTTGACATTTTTTTTTCAAATTTATTACTAGAACTATGGCTGTATAAGCTTGTGGCTGCAGAACTTTGCAGTTTCAATCGTATTAGTGCTCCTGGAGTCGAGAACGCCTGAGATGCTACGTAGAACTGCCAGCTATAGCGCAGCATCTCAAGACTTAACTTTTTTTTTTGCATTTATTTCAAGTTTATGACTAGAACTATGGCTGCATGAACTTGTGCCTGCAGAACTGTACGGTTTCTATCGTATTTGTGCTCCTGGAGTCGAGAACGCCTGAGATGCTACGTAGAACTGCCAGCTATAGCGCAGCATCTCAAGACCTAACTAATTTTTTTTGCATTTTTTCAAGTTTATGACTAGAACTATGGCTCCATGACCTTGTAGCTGCAGAACTGTACAGTTTCAATCGGATTAGTGCCCCTGGAGTCGAGAACGCCTGAGATGCTACGTAGAACTGCCAGTTATAGCGCAGCATCTCAAGACTTAACGATTTTATTGAAAAAAATATTACTCTACTTTTTAGTGTGCAATTATTTCTTTACGCCCTAAAATGAATTAATACTATTTATTTTTAAGCATATTTGTGATCTAACTTGTCAGAACTCTTGAGATGCTAAAAGATTGTGTGTGAAGTTAGCAACTCATTAAAAAAAAAAAAATTAATGTTTTTTACTAGAACTATTGTTGGAAAGTCGGCAGTCGATAGAACTCTGTATTTTCAACCATATTTGTGGTCTAATAATTGAAAATTGTTGAGATGCTGGGTGACGGTATGCGAAGTTAACATCTCATTTTTTAAATTCGATTTTTCATGTCAAAAATAGGTGAACTATTCAAAATAACTATCAGGAACTATAGAACTATTGGGGATGCTACTAGAACTCCGAAAAAAATTTGAGATTCTGGAAATTGTTATGCTAGGTTCACAGACACTTAAGACAAGTGTATTTTAAAAGTAATTACAGAAATCTGATGTGATGATAACCTAGAGATAAATAGCAACTGTCACCTCGAGCTTAAGCTTTCAGAAAAGAAAGAAAGAAAGACAGAAAGAAAGAAAAAAGAAAGAAAGAAAAAAGAAAGAAAGCAAGAAGAAAGAAAGAAAGCAAGAAGAAAGAAAGATTATAATCTTTCTTTTTTATAGAGTAATATAATTTTTTTACTGTTTAATTTAAAAATGTTATTTCGTTAAATTAAAAATGAAGCACTAACGCCTGCTTATATAGCGATACCAAACATTGCAATTTTCTACCGACTTCCAAAAAAAGGAGGAGTTTTTTTTATGTTTGTTAGGTACCTCATAACTTTAAATGTGGTGTCTCAATAAAGTTCTATCTATCTATCTATCTATCTAACTTTCGATAGGGTAAACCGATTCTCAAAATTCTTTTTGTTTGTAAGCTGGTGCTTACCGTGTGGTCCCATTTAAATTTCATCAAATTCGGACTAGTAGTTTTTGAGTTACACTCCAATAACTGTTTTTTACCAAAGTAATAGAATGAAAGACGGTATAAAATTTTTGAAATTGCACTTGTTAACAGACAAATCTTTTTATGTCCTTTTTTCTTTCTATTTCTCGGATGGAATTTGAAACCGCATCTAAGAAGGCGTATGTTCTTTAAAAAACATAAGTATGCATAATACATTTATGAAGAATTGCGTTACGAAAGTTAAATATTAGTAAAAGCTCCTCTTTTGGTTAGATAAAGCTTGTCAAGCTATTCCATGATGTCGCTCCGTCCCACTTACGAGGGTAAACTAGAAACATAAATTCGATGCTCGGATGGGTGCCACCGAGCCACTCGGATGACGGTCATGGCATCTGACACGAATTGTCGGAGGATGCAGGTTTGTATCCCGTCAGAGGAAATGTGATTTATCATTCTAAACTTATGTAATGGTCAATTGTATTTATAATTGTACTTAACAAACTACGTATAAATAAATGATCGGAATAGGTAAATACAATATTAAAAAAAAACTAAACTTAAAGTAAAAATTAATGAAAACCAACCTTACTCACGTAATTAGCTGAATTTGTCAACTAAGGTTTCGGTTCGGACATGTCCGATGCCCATCCTCAAGGTGTTTACGTGGCAAGATCGCGGCGACCATTGACTCAGTTCGCCTAATTACGTGAGTAAAGTCGAATTTGATATTGAATAACTGCGAGTATGTGTCAAACTAACAAGAATTATAAAACTAAAAATAAATTACAATATTTTCATAGATGCGTTAAACGCCAACATAATACAGAAGCCTCAGTGTTGCTGCCTGTGTTGTAATCCTTAGCAAAAAAGGAAAGCATCGTTGCAAAGCTTGACCATTTAAATAAACTAGCTGCTCTCCATGGTTTCACCTGCGTCGTGATGGATTATGATGATAAAAATAAAAATTATCTAAGTGGTAATCCAGCGCCTCATTTATATACGCACCTCATCCAAACCTGTTCAGACGTTTTTGCGTGAATGAATAACAAATAATGCATCCAAACTTTCACATTTACAATACTGTAATTAAATTTATATTGATACTCGCAAGAACCTCCCATCTTTTCTTGCTTTTTCCTTCATAACAACCTTCTCCTGGCAATAATTAACGTTAATTATTAAAAAGAATTAGGGAGATTGTTCCATCCATCCTAGGGGGAAATAGGGGTTCGTTTATATATTTATATAGATATTAGCGACTACCCGTGACCTCGTTCACGTACTAGGCTTGGCTTACGGCCTGCGATCTCTTCTTAATTTTTTTTATGAAAGAAATTTCTACGACGTATTAGAAAAAAAATTAAAAAAGCATGAATGAAATCGGTAAAGCCGTTCTAAAGTTATATCGTGACCAGGAGAAATAGGGGCTCAATTTTATAAATATAAACATAATATTATAGGTTCCTGGTGCATGCACTTAAATAAACACGACAATTGTAATGAAATTAGTTATGCAAACAAGTAAAATTTATTGAGTGGCGATGACATCGATCCTTTGAAACCCCTACAAGCGGTGTAATTGCCCGTAATACAAATAAATCAACCGCACAATACAGTATAAAATACGGCCATCTGCGGGACTTGCAATCGGATTACGACTATCGCATGGAAATGGATCGGATTGAAAGCCTACTACTGTTTAGGTGACAATGCGAGCAATCAGGATTTGTGATTTATACTTTTTCTTATTGAGATATATAATGAACTAGAACAATATATTATGATTGCAAGAATTAAATTTAGAAACAGGATATTTACCATGCATTGTATTTACGATGTTCACGAACAAACTCGTGAACATGGCGCATGCAACTGTGCCGAAATATCGAGAGCTCACTATAAATACAATACATGGTAAATATCCCGTATCTAACGTTAATTCTTACATTAGTGACCATGTCAATAAATATATTATGATTGGTTCGAATTATATTGTAAAAAAGTATATTGACAGAAAACTTTGAAGATTAAATAATATGATTATTATTACGATTGCATTACTATTATAACGACTATCATGCACGCGCTATCTATCTATCATGACTGATGAAGCTGACTATCATGCATTCTCGACGAATCCTTCCCCCCATTGATGGAGGGAAAAAAAAACAAAATTTTAACCTATTTCAGACTCTCTTTACAATTAATGCCCATATCGCTTTTATTACTCGTAATATCTGTTTTTGTCTTAAAAGTATCAAATCTATATATATATATATATATATATATATATATATATATAGGCTACTTATGTGCTGACTGTCTGATTCATAGATTCATAAAAGTAGAGGCGAAATCATTAATTCGGCTAAAAAAATAATATTTTGGCAAATTATGCCTTGATAAACATTTTTGGAAATTACACCTCTAAATTAAATTTGCTTCTATGGCTATCCCATATATCCCATAGACCGACCGAGCGAAGCCGCTGACGGGTTAGTAAGTAATCACTGTAATTGTAAAATTCCAATCTTTTAATTGAGTATGCCGGTATCTAAGTGCATTAAACTGAATCAAATTAATAAAAAGCGGCCAAGTACGAACTGGACTTGCGCACGAAGAGTTCCGTACCATTATCTATAATTAGCTCCGACTCACACTGACACTGACTTGACTGGTTTTTTAGTATTTGTTGTTATAGCGGCCACAAACATCGTCTGTGAAAATTTCACCTGTCTAACTATCACTCATGAGATACATCTTGGTGACAGACAGAAAGACGGACAGCGGAGTCTTAGTAATAAGGTCCCGTTTTACCCTTTAGGTAAGGAACCCTAAAAACAGCCCAGTTAAAATTCTAATACAAAATGTTATTTAATAAATACAAATTGACTCACTTCCAAAGTATCTCATAATACATAATATAATACGAGTACAGTCATAATACTATGAGTACATCTGCGCATGAAACTCATATTACGAGTATTATTCTATTTTTGAGCACAACTCATAAAGTGTGCAACCAAGGTGATGAAATTTAAATATCCTATCTAACAAAACAAATCGTCAAAATAGGATCTCCATCATCATCATCATCTCAGCCGTAGGACGTCCACTGCTGAACATATACTTTTGGAAGCGGTCTGCATCTAACGCCGTCCTGCGACCTTTATCAGGTCGTCTGTCCACCTCATCGGTGGACGATCTATCTACTCTGCGCTTGCCAGCCCATCAGCCATCGGTCCTGCGTGCTATGTGGCCTGCCTACTGCCACTTCAATTGGCTTATCTTCTGAGCTATGTCGGTGACTTTAGTTTGTCTACGGATCTCCTCATTTCTGATTCGATCACGTAGAGAAATCCCGAGCATAGCCCTCTCCATAGCTCGTTGTTTTTTCTCTCTCATTCGTTGATCGTTGACTTTGAGCTTCATAGGATGACCAAGTAAAGACTAAGCAAAAATCTTACTTTTAGATTTTTTTCAAAAGTCATTTGATGTACCAATTCATTCTAAGAAAACCTAGCCATTGAAGTCACACGTTCTGATAAAGGGATCTTATTAAGGTGCTGTCATATCACGATATCGATAGTATAGATAGTAGTCATGTAGTTCTAAAATAGTGCGAACATGTAAAAATGTATGTCAAGATACAACTTTAACAAGTAGTTCCCAAAATACAAATAGTATACCATCAACTATAGACAAACCAAAAATTGTAATATTTAGTGATGAAATTGGCAAAGACATGGGTCACTTATTGTCAAATACATCCAAGGGACATAATGTAATAAATTACTGTACACCTGGTCTATCATATCAGGAAATTATGAATAGAATTTTTACTTATAGCTTTAGCCCCAACACAACATTATTAATTTTAATAGGAAATAGGGGGAATGTAAACAAAAAACAAATAATTGATTTCAACAACCGTCTATCTAATCTTACAGTAGATAATGTCATAATGTTTACATTTCCCTATAGTAATAGTTTGCCACAGGTGGAAAATGATATTAGATATAAGCTTAATTTGACATTATACACTATATGTAATAATAATTTTAATGGAGATAAATTTAATTTAATTGACATTAATAATTATATAAAAAAATTCTTCTTGACAAAAGATAATTACTATCTTTCTAATTATTATAAAAGACAGATAGCTGTGTCGCTATCATATTTATTTGATATTAAAGCCAAAAATTTGGCTAACAAGGTTGCTTCTATTGAGCAATCCAATTGTATTGACAATGCTTCTATTGAGCAATTTGACATTTTTAATTCAGCCAATTGCTTGGCTACTAATGACATTGTACATAATTTAAATTAGTGCCTAAGACAATAGAGACAACCTCTTGCATTAAATCAATCAATATTGTTCATCAGAACATTCAAGGTATGATGGGCAAAGAGTTGGAACTGGAATTGTTTATAGATGATAGCAAAATAGATATTCTTTGTATTACTGAACACTGGCTTAAAAAGAACCAACTCTTATTTAATTTTAATAATCATCTAGTTGCTAGCTCCTTCAACAGAGAAAAATCTATACGTGGTGGCTCTTTAATTATTACAAATAAAAATATAAAACTCAAAGAACGAAAAGACATTGTGAGCCTATCTGTTGAACGAGTAATAGAAATGTCCTGTATTGAGTTTGAGCAGTTCCTTGTTCTATGTGTATACAGACCTCCATGCTCACCATATGATGATTTTGAAAAGTGCATGGAGGAAACATTAATTAAGCTTTCTAATACAAATAAATCAATGATTATCTGTGGAGACTTTAATATAAATTTGCTAGAAAATAATCAGACAGTGGATAAATTTTTGTTACTGTTTAAATCTTATAATATGTACAATATTTTCTTGGAACCAACTAGGATAACAGCCACAAGTTCCACCTGCATAGACAATATATTTACTAATCTAAAACCTATTAAAAATTTCATTATAAATAATCTAGAATCAGACCACTGTGGTCAACTAGCAGTGTTTCCAAGAAAAACAAACAAACCCCAAAGCAAATATGTTAGCTTTGTTCCAATAAATGCAAGCCGCCTAGAATTGTTAAGAAGTAATATATCCCAGAAAGTGCCAGAGTTGACCAGTCACAATGACCCAAATATATTATATAACTCACTGTTCCATCTTATCAGCGATGAATTTGGCAAAGTGTTTGTACCAAAAACAATATCTGTTGGTAATCGTGCTAAGTTTAGTGAATGGGCAACTCCAGGAATTTATAAAAGTAGGCAAAAGTTATATGAATTGTACCATGAAAAATCGCATAATCATAATCCTGTATTTTTGGAATATGTCAAACGTTATTCTAAGTTATTTAAACGAGCCTGTTCCTCAGCAAAATCTATTTATTTAAGAAATAAGATCAAAAATTCTGTTAATAAAATAAAAATGACGTGGAACATTATAAACAGTGAAACTGGTAGAAATACAGTGCGTAATCGAGACTTTAATTTAAAAATTAATAATAAAGATGTAAGAGCAGATTTGGAGGTAGCGGCCGAGTTTGAGAAATTTTTCACTAATATTCCTTCTTTAACAACCAAAACTCTAAAATCTTCCTCCATTTCTGCTGAGATCTTACTTAAACAAAGTGTAACTGAATGTGACACAACTTTTAAATTTTCAGTAGTTAATTGCAAAGATATTGTAAGCAGTTTCAAAAGTCTAGATGCAAAAAAAACGGCAGACCTATGGGGTCTTTCTGTGAAGACCGTTTCTTCAATTATAGATGTCATTGCACCCAATCTAGCAGCTGTGTTTAATAGTTGTGTTGCAAGTGGTGTATTTCCTGACCTAATGAAGCACAGTAAAGTGGTTCCTTTATTCAAATCTGGTAGTACTACTGATCCAACAAATTTTCGGCCTATTTCTGTACTACCTACGCTAAGTAAGATTTTCGAAAAAATCATATTACATCAATTAGAAACTCATTTTAGTGCAAACAAAATTTTCCATAAAAATCAATTTGGGTTTACAAGGAATCGCTCTACTATAGACGCAGGTATAGAACTAATAAAAGATGTGTTTGATGCCTGGGAGAACTCTCAAGATGCCTTAGGTGTTTTTTGTGACTTATCTAAGGCATTTGACTGCGTCCGACATGATATACTTGTCAGGAAATTACAACACTACGGTATTAGGGACATGGCTCTCAACCTTTTGACTTCATATTTAAATGGTAGAATTCAAAGGGTTGACATAAATGGTAAAAAATCGCCCGGCTCTATAATCTCAATGGGCGTTCCACAAGGTTCAATACTAGGGCCGTTCTTGTTTTTAATCTATATTAATGACTTACCTTATTATGTAGAGAAGAATAACGAGATTGTATTGTTTGCAGATGACACTTCACTGTTATTTAAAATTAAAAGGCAGTTATTAAACTATGACGATGTTAACAATGCATTAGCTAAAGTTGTGAATTGGTTCAATACAAATAATCTTCTCTTCAATGAGAAGAAAACTAATTGTATAAAATTCTCGACACCAAATGTGAGACAAGTAGAATCCAATATACAATTGAATGGAACAGGGTTGGACCTTGTGGAGTCAACAGTCTTTTTAGGAATTACTATAGACGCTAAATTGCAATGGGGTCCCCACATTAAAAAATTGTCTAGTAGGCTCAGTTCAGCAGCTTATGCTGTTAAAAAAATTAGACTATTAACTGATGTAGACACAGCTAGAATAGTTTATTTTAGTTATTTCCATAGCGTTATGACTTATGGCATACTGCTCTGGGGATGTTCTACAGATATTAATTCTATTTTTATACTGCAAAAAAGGGCTATACGAGCAATCTACAGTTTGGCTCCCAGAGTTTCCCTTAGACAGAAATTTAAAGACATAAACATTCTAACTGTTGTCTCTCAGTTTATCTATGAAAATCTAATGTATGTAAAGAAAAACATTAGCAGTTTTGATAAAAGGAGTGATGCTCATTCCATCAACACGCGAAATAAGCACAAGCTATCCGTACATGTAACGCGTCTCCACAGAATAAGTCATTCTTTTATGGGACAATGTATACGATTTTATAATAAAGTTCCCAATGTTATCCGAGATTTGCCTATTAATAAGTTTAAAATTGCTATTAAAACTAAACTCTGTCAAAAAGGTTATTACAAAATTTCGGATTACTTGGAGGATAAAACAGCTTGGGACTGATCACTCCAGGATCTATCTACTCGTGTACTAAGATGTCAAAGTGTAGCGTGTCTTGCCCTACTGATACCATTATTATGTTCTCTTTTGTAAGGCAACACACTGGAGCTAATATTTGTAGTACCTAAGTAAAAACATTGTAAAAACATCTATATAAAAAGAATGGCCCCGAGTTTCTTGCCGCTTCTTCTCGGTTGGCTCTATGTATTTTGGAACGCGGCGGTAGGCTTTAAAGTACATTTTAATGAAAAATTGACGTTCATAAGTGCGTCTTTGATGCCTAAATTGAATAAATGATTTTGACTTTGACTTTGACTTTGACTTTGATAAAATGAGGGTTTATAAAGCAGTTTATCTCATAAGCAGCGATTTAATTTGAACCTCAAAATAGTATGACATTTCTGACACTTCTAAGTATACATTGACGGTATTAAAACATATTTTAACATACTAGATTACACTAAAAAAAATTCAAAAATACGAGTACCACTAAATTTCACGTTAAAGCAGTTTTTCTCTTTATTCACTATTGTGTTTGTCATGAAACACATATCATAAAATAGCAATATTTAATACACATACATTGATGGATTATTTTTTATTTAAGAATGCACATTATTTTTTTATGATTTTTTACGTTTTTACGAGATGCTCTTGCTTGATTTCATGTAAGGGAAATTGAATGTAAGCCAAGTGCTGAGCTGACAGCGCCTTAATTGTCTACTTACATCTAGCTAAACATAGATACTATGGTATTCGTTACAATGTATTATCCGCATATGATAGAAAATCACTATAAATAAAAGACACTCGGCTCCTGTTAATGGAATTAAATGATCACACATCCTTACAATAAACACTTTCGCCCACTGCGGTAATGCAACCATGACATTCTTGTCTAATCGGCCTGTACAGTCAGTGCAAAAAGTGTTTATACGGTTGTATTTTCATAGTATAACTAGCTGACCCGGCGAACTTCGTACCTCCTAACAGTCGATTCTTAATTTTTTTTTAATACATACTCTGCTATTCGGGACGCCGGGTCAGCTAGTAAGATAAAAAAAAGCGAAAGTTAATAAGTTAACAATTATTATTATGTCAAAAAATAAAAATGATAAAACACCTACTTAGATTTAGTAATATGATGCACAGCAAAGAGACGTTTACATTTCAAGTGTAATTTTACCATATTGACATTAATATTTATACGATACTAACGTCACTCAATTGTTTTGCCTTCCCGGAACCTCTCCACTAATACTTAAACTTTATGCTATGGTTTTAAAGTTCAAATTGACTTTTAAGTATTATTACGAATCGATTGTATGGGAGTATAAAAAAGTGGCTGAGGTGATGATGATGATGATAGAAAAGTGTAGTTTTTAGATCTCTTAAGGCATTTTTTTAATATATAATTTTTCTCTCCGTAAAAACCATCCTCGTACTTCAACAAATATTCTAAAAAAAGAATTAGCAAAATCGGTTCAGCTGCTCTGGAGATTTACGCTTAGCAACACATTCTGCGATTAATTTTTATACTATAGATATTGGTAGTGATTTCAGACGACACGAAAATACTTTTTTTAAATATGTAATAAATTTTATCTGGCAGCTACAAACCAACTTGGTTGCTTCTATTTTCGGTACACTCCGTTCCACCACAAAACGCGAGTCACTTGTCTACCGTTATATGTAAAGTCTACCATATTATTAGTGAGCTGGGATGCAGGATGGCATCCCAAAGAGATTCAAAAAGGCATAGGTATTAGGTGGCTTTGTGGTATCCTAAGCCCTTGTAGTACTTTAAGCGGTAATGTGCATAACTAAAACTTTCTCATGTGATTGACGAAGAATACGCAAAAACATCAATTCTTCTAGTTTTGGCTTGTAATTAGTGGTGGATTATGACCCGTTAAGTGTTAAGTATCTATTGGTTGATTGAGTTGTTCTGTGTGTTGCTTATTTTTTAACTTCCTATTTGCATTTTATGCAGTAGGGATGCATTTTATGTGGTACACACTGCATCTCAGCCTTAAGCAATTCTTCTAGCGGATGTGTCACTAAATATTTCTTTATCGTAACATACTTTGTTGCTAGGTGAACGTAACTAAACAAAATTGTTAAGTAACTCAAATAAGTAAGTATCTACTAATTTGAGTTACTTACTAATTTTGTTTTCGACTGTCCAATAGAAAGAAAACTTACCCGAGCGCGTGCTATAACGAAGCATCGTGCGCTATGTCATAACTTTAGTCCTGTATCACCGCAAAGACTGGGAACACATTATTACGTAGTAGTTGCTATAGCGACATGCCTTCTCGTAAATCTACCTTTTGAACACAGATAGCGCCCACTACACTCAGGTGCTACCGTGAGCTAGATAGCGAATGTCTTGATTATGAACCAGTATTGCTTGGAAGATAGTCTTAGAAATGTTGTAAATTCAAAACGCTTGTAAAAGTTTCAAGTTACTACAGAGCTGTATAAATATTCACAGTTCGCAAGTTATGATTTAGACTAGTGTAATTGGGGGCTCAGCGTATCTACTCTATATGATTATACTATTGAGACAATTTTTGTTTGTGTTGTCATGTCATCGCCAGGGCATTTGAAATCGAATAAAATGGCGGCTCTATGTCACTTTTGTCAGCTCCAGTCATTTGCCAAAACTGACATAGAGCGGCCATATTTCAAGATTTTAATCAACATTTGTTAGCAACTGAGATACATAATAGCCCTGCGAAACAAGGTTGTTAATAATCAATGTAACAACAAAAAAATTACATGACTTTTCTTTAAAATGTTTTTTTTCTACCGACTTCCAAAAAAGAAGGAGGTACTTAATACCATTTTTTTTTGTTACCTCATAACCTTCGATTGGGTGGACCGATTCTCAAAATTTTTTGTTTCAAAGCTGGCGCTTCCCGTGTGGTCCAATTTAAATTTCATCAAACTCCGTCCAGTAGTTTTTGAGTTACACTCCAATAACTGATTTTTACCAAAGTGATACAACGGAATTCGGTAGTTCGGTATTTTTCAAATTGCACTAAACTTGTTCTTTATACTTATCCAACGAAGCGTCCTACGATAATTAAGATTTGCGAACCAGTGTTCGTAGAAACTCTGCGAAAATTCGTCATTTAAAAAAATTGCGAGCGGACGCGGTAATTTAGTTGTAGTAAAATATCTATTGAAGCTATTTTGTATCTGTTAACACGTGTAAACGTCATAAAATTACACTAAGTATAAATTTGGGCTAAAATAATAAATTGTATTAGTGTCGGTACTTGTTTGGGAAAAAGGCTTCAGACGAAAACAAAATTACCTACTCTACGTATCAAATGACATTAGCTATTTATGGCTGAGTTATAACAAAACTTTGCTAACGGAATTATCCCACTGTTATGTTTGGATGGGGACAATAAGATTTTCTAGCACCTATAAAATAACCTTTAAAATCTGTAATCTCCATATACGTACTAGACTGTTTATGTATAGGTATTTCTACAGAGAACCGATTATAGGCCATCTCATATAACTGATTTAAAAAGTCATAATCGTCAAATAGCAAATAATAATAATAATAATAATAATTTATTTACTCAGATCATACATACACAAATTTCATCATCACATAGACAAATTTGTTTCTTTATTACTAGGTAATTAACTAGTTAAGTATAGCTGTCAGGTGTGCTATTGTATATGTACCCACTCAGTGTTATGTCTGATAAGCTGCTTTCTTAGACATGAATACAAGAGCAACACCGCTATTACATTAGATCTACAAATACTATTACTACTTAATAGGTATACATTTTTAATTCTATATTTATATTATTTATTTATTTATTATATATATATATATATAAATATTAATAACATAATAATAAAAACCAGTGCAACAGTAATAGTCATAGCTATGTCATTTTGCGAATAAAAGTAGCTAATGAAAATAAACGCAATCAAGTTTGTATTGCTGGTTCGTACAAAATATCTACATGGCTTAAAGATATGAGATATCCTCTCAATATTTTATTAAAATAAAAGTCATAAGTAAACAGTGGATAATTACAGTACCACAGAAAGTAAGAAACATCTGCCGATCCTCGCTTTTAAGACAACAAAAACATATATCATGTAGATAATCATATCCGTCCATTGAAATATTAAAAACCGAAAGTTCTGCGGTCATCCAGTAAAAGTTGAATAAAGTGCATGCTTCGTATCAGATTCACCTAATTACAATGCAAGCGGTACTATTAGAAATCAGAAGCACACCTGTTACACGCATGAGCCTGGATTTTTTGTGGTCGATCCTTTCACAAATTTACATATATCCCAACTCTTTGTTGCTCCTAACAAGGGTTATTATTTCAACCACAAAATATGTACCGAGTCTCTTGTGATTGACAAAGGCACAGAAGATAATAATAAAGAAGCGCATTATGCAGGTAAATGGTTTGGTGAAATTTTCAAGATATATTCTTACGTCGTTAGCAATTGTTAACATCTAATTTGTACGCGAACACGCTCAATTTGGTGAAGGAATGGCTAATTTGTGAAAATTAACACCGATGCACAATCGCGTTTATCCGGTAAAATACGGCACTTATAGCGCTCGCAACCGCCTTCACAAAGGGAACGAATTTGTTCGTCAAAATTACTATGGCTTAGCGCTTAATAACGTCGGTGAAATATAGGTACTTACGTGAGTTGGTCTGTTTGAACCGTGGTAAATAAAACACGTATAATATGTAGTCAAGAGATTCCTAATACCCAATGGCAAATTGGGCCCGCCCTACATTGCTGCTGCCACCAAACTAGGATTAGGTTATGGATTGTTGTAAAAAAAAGGTATTTAGAGAAATGAAGAGAAAATATGCACATCATCACATCATGTGTAAAGAGTGCTGCAGGCCTAGACAAATTTTAAGCAGGCGTTTTTACGCACACGCTACAGACAGAACGTTCCAGTCCCTTCTACGAACTTAGCGTGACGTCACGTGACTTTTCCACAGGTAATGTCAACGCCATACATTTTGGAGTTGTCATTTGGCGTTAACGTTAACTGAAACATCACGTCTAAGCCCGCTGGTCGGCTATATCGACATTGGGCTTTAAATGACTTAGTCAGGATGGCACTCTCAACAGCATCCGTGCCTTCGACACTGGAGCCGAGTGGAATATTAAGGGATGACGGTAAGAGACCAGGTGGTGCCAGCTTGGTACCATGGTGTCTTGGACGGTCCCTGGTCTGGGGCGCCACTTGTGTCGACACTCTGGCACCATCTCTGGCGCAAATTTCTAAAAGAAGAATATATTCACAACTTAGTGCACGAATTTTTGCGCTGGCTGTTGAAACTCTGGGTCCGTGGTCGTCCGACACCAAAAGGTTTTATAAAGAAATAGCTAAAAAACTGGTCCTTGGGTCGGGGATCTATGAGCAGGTGTGTACTTTGCCCAAAAATTGAGCCTAGCAATTCAACGAGGCAATGCAGTCAATGTTCTAGGAACACTTCCACACGCTGGTGATTTGGATGTTGTTTTTGTTTTGTAATAATAATGGTCTGTGAATATTATGAACTAGGTTTATCTTACCACTGTTTCATCCAACTATTATATGGATATAAGAAAGTAGTTGTCTGTTATAATGCACATTACCTTAATTTAATTTATATGTCTGCCAATAGTATTGATTCATTGACTCTGATGTAAATTTTTTATATAATATTTACAGGTATTCGCTCTGTGATGATGTTACAGTAAAACCGGTACTAAGATTTCTGTTCTGTCGTGCAACTGAGAAGAAATTAATTAACGACTACAATCTTCAAGAGGCCGGTAAAATGATTTTGTTGATGATGCTTTACTATCAAATTCCTGAGTCATCCTTTATTAACCCAATGAAACGGATTTATAGCGTCCAAGGCGATTTTATGTCAAAGTGTAGTTCATTGCCACCCAACAATGTCTCGGGAACAATGTAATTTTATGCTTAAATGAACCTCACCTGAAGTGGAACTTGGTCGGAAAATTTTGAATGGCAATTTTGGTATGGCTGTGTACCGCACGCCTTTGTCTTGATGTCAAATTGCAGTTATGCTTTATGGGACAACAGGAGCGTGACTACTTTCCAATCATACCTCATTTGAATTAAGAAACACTCTCGCTAGACGTTTTGAAATAAATTGCGGATCCTGCACTTTCAAATATTTTTTTTTGTTTTTTTTTTATTATTGCTTTTGTTCACAGACTCAATGGGTCCGTGGCATTGTTTACATTTATATTTTAAACTTATATTTTTTTTTATAATTAGTAACGCAATACAGGAGGACATTTTTTTTTCTTAACTAAACTTACATAATATTTTTTTTTGTACACAAATAGACTTTTAACTAACTTCTAAATATCGTACATAACGAGAGCATACCGGCTCCCGCAAGCAGTGCCCGTTCACGAGCTTGATGTTGTTGACGTTGCTTGACACGTGTGCCAGCCATCGCCCTCCTCAACCATATTTGAGGGAAGAGGACGACCCGCCACACGACGCCGCCGCGAGAAGAAGCCTTTTAGTGAGCGTGAATGCTCAAGGTATACACGCATACATAATACAAAAGCCTAAGCTTGTCTAATTTTTTATTTTTTTTTATAACTAATTTTTATATAAGTCGGCTTTCTCCACCCGGCCCAGGGCCTCCGTCACATCCACATTCCGATCTTTTATGGCCATCTGCAAGTTGTAGTCGCGGATAGCATTTGGTGATGCAGACACCGCACGTCGCACGAAACGGCTGATGGCGTCTTCTTCGTCGTCGGTGTAGTAGGTGAAGGTCCTGGTGTGCCGCGAGACTGCAACCACTGCGTGCGGGACGCTCTCGTGCAGACTCATGTTGCCCTTGGTGCACTTTCAAATTTGGTTATGCTGTTTCTGACGCCCCGTCACACCTATGTATGACATAATATATCATAAGGATATTGGTATAATAAGAACAAAAATAAATTTCAATATAATGTGTGCCCTTGTGTAATTGGGATATTATTTATTATTAAATGATAATTAACTCAAAATCTAAGATTCTAAACAGTTCTATGGTGTAATGTTAATAATAACAACTTTAATCTGAAACTTTAACAACATAATAATACAATGTAAAAAGATGCTGTTGCGGACATCGACACCCTTCTTTTCAGTAACTAGAAATACATGTCCCGTAGTTCCATTGAATACAGAAAATTAATTATTCTTCCTAATATACAAAAAATGCTACCATTATTTACCATTTTGCTCCCACTGCTCGGACTGAAACCTTACTCTCAGAGAGAATAGTTGGATCATAATCCACCAAATGGGCCCCTTGTGGCTTGATGCACAGTGGAGACTAGTGGCCAATAGTACGTGGATATGAGCGTGTGACCATTATTATTACTAGTATAAGGATATCAGGTAAATAATGGATAATGTCGCAGGTACTTGTGAGGGTGCCGTGGCCACTGAGGATAAAATAAAATATAGTATCCACAGCAGTCTGGAGAAAAAAATACAATTTGACAAAGTACGTAATTTAATACTTTCGTTGTTTGTTTACCTACAGTTTTATCGAACTCATTTATTCTAGATTGTCTGCTAGACATGCCACATCAATAATTGCAGCCTACCTATTTATGCATTGAATATTTAGGTATGAATAAAAATTACACTCTTTTAGAAAGTTCTTAAGTTACTATGAAATAAGGTTTGTAAACAAAAATCTCCATCTTTTTAGTATCAAGTTTCCAATTATTGAATTCAGAAGCCGAAATCTTTTCGAAGTGAGTAGAAAAGTCAGCTAACAGTGTATGGAGAGCACCACAAAAACACAATAAAGTGTTTATGCTCTCTATAAAACCTTCTCGACCAAGATCTCATATTTTATGCGGAGCCGCTGAACCCAATTACACATGAATGGTTCGTCATGATCAGAGATGTTTTGGGATCCAATAAAACTAAGAGATTTATGTCCCGACTAGAAAACGATCGTTCACATTCTTAATAATGTTGCCACTTATTTATACATTAGGTACTAATTAAATAAACAACACATGATGATGCCTTGATGAATTAATTAGGAATGGGTCAAGTTATTAGTGAAACAGAGCTTATAATAAGTATAAGTTTATTTTTACAGTTGATAAGCTAACGTTTGACTCACAGATCACAGATAGATATCTATGGTTTGACTTCTTACTTCACGCAATTGTTACTGCTATAGTAGATCCAACCGTTTATCCTCTTTTTGACAGCACCAATAGAACGTAACATGACGATGTTACGCAAAAGTTAACTTATAAATGCGAGGTTTTAAAAATATGACAACTGCTTAAATTTGCTCCTTGATCCCGTATAATAATCATCTTTCACAAAATGAGTCCATAAGTGCAGTAGTTTTTTTATAAATTCCATAAAATAACAAACGTTTTTAAAAAATTACGTTCTATGGCTATCAACATAGTGATGTTACGAAGTTACGATTGAGATATCGATATTGTTTATGAACTATTTTTACACGGGTGTTTTCCGTTCTCGGCACATAATATCGGATTTATTTTTATGTAAAACCGTTATATTGATGCGCCTCAGGAAAACATACAGCATTATTTGAAGACGTGTTTATCTCCTGGTGTATATCCAAAAAAGAACAAGGTTATGATGACTATGATGATTACAAGTACAAGTCATACTTGACGAAGCTGTTACCGGTTAAATCTGGGATGGCCAGCGAGCAACACGGAAGGGAGTAGGCATACACAGCGTTTCCCCTCTGTCAAAGTACAAGTCCGCATGGACCATGGAGTTTGATAATATACTGTGGGGTGAGGGCGGGGCTAGATTTGTGAATGGTGCTTTATTTTTTATGTGTTAGTGATTTGGTTGTGTGAGTATGATCGGCAATGGATCGGTACAGGTATGTTTTGTATGTAATAGTGCGGCTTTGCGCTAGTGTGCAACTTCCCCTCCCGCAAGAAATGACAGAAAGATTTGAACAATATTTTTTAGCTAAGGCTACTCCCTTCCGTGTTGCTCGCTGGGGATGGCAGACATTAAAGTCTGCCGTTTGGTACCAGAAAATAGTAAAGTTTGAGCAACCCCAATTCCAATTTAAGCAAACGAAATCTAATCTTTTATTTTTATTTATTTATTAATCAAAATCAGATTCATCGTTGCTGTCACTCGAGCTATTGCCGACATTTATAATTAATTGTTGACTCATATAATCTATCGCCACGTGTTTATCCCAATCTGCCATTATAGTTTCTTGTGTTTTTTGAATTACATTTTGCCAGCTTTCCGCAGTTACTTTCACACATGCATTTTTTAATAAATTTACCATTTTGTTTGCCGTGAATGGGGGTTTTGTGTTATTTCTAGCAGCGTGTCCTTTAACTTGAGCCCATATTAATTCAATGGCATTGTATTGACAATGATAGGGTGGAAGTCTAAGAACCCAATGACCATGTTCTGCAGCTATTTCGTCGATCACATATCGTTTTGGGAAGTGTTTTTTTGTTCGTAATATATTTAGTAATTGTACTTTTAGTAAGGAGTTATCAACATTTTCACCATGTCGTTGAAGCCAGTCAATGATTACTTGTTTTTTGTCGGCCTGGGTCGGCATTTTATCAATTTGGCGTGAGTGATAGGATGCGTTATCCATAATAATAACTGACGGTTCTTCCAATGATTGTACCATTTCCTTAAACCAACTTTCGTAAACCTCAGAATTCATTTCTTCGTGGTACTCAACTGTTTTTTTGGATTTAAAGGCCAACAAAGCATCTGGCATGAATCCTTTCACAGACCCTGCATGGCAAATGATTAGACGTTCTCCTTTTCCCATCGGTACTGAGGTAGTGGAAGCAGCGGTGTCATCAGTCCAGCTCTTAGACACTGTGTGGTTCGCATTCAGCCAAGTTTCGTCAGTGAAAACAACATTTGACCAATCTGTAATTTTTTTGGCTTCGCTCAAAAATTCGCAACGAGCAAAAGCTACGTCGCGACGCTCCATCAATATTTTGCGTTTGTCCGATTTTTTATAAGTAAATCCAATTTCATTCAAGACCTTTACCAATGACGATTTTTGACCTCGGAACAAATCACATTCACGCAAAGAAGCAACAAGTTTTTTAAGTGTTGGAACTTCTTTACGTAAGTAATAGTTATATATATGACGGCGTATAGCGTCTGCGTCAAAGTTGTCAACCGAAGTCACACGACGTGGTTGGCGTTTTTTCTTCGGCGTACGAAGCTTATTCTCCTGCATGCCGCTTGTTCCGTAGGCTTCGGTAGTAATTTTTGTAATCGTAGATGCACTAATACCTAACGCGGCCGCAACGCGCTCTCTCACTTGCGACAATGGTAAAAGCGGGCCGCCATTTTGATACTCTGCTTCAAAGTAATTACGAAGCTTGATCACCATTTCTCTCGTCTGTCCTTTCAGCACTGATCCTTTCGGCATTTTATAGTTCCAATATAAAACTCAGCAAATAATTACTAGCACGGGCGTCTTGTTGCGAGTGACAGTGACAAATACAAAACGGCGGTGGACCATTGAGTTTTACTACCTTGATAAAATACTACTGCTTACCCATAGACAAAAAAATTGGCAGTCATAGGAATTGCCGATAGAAGTGAAAACTTATAACTCAGAATTTGATAGCTTACCTTGGAAACTACACGGGTGTAACCGGACGGCGTGGCCTCGCCATCTGGGCATGGCCATCTAGAAATGCGTCAGCATTTCCCATTGGCTGATGCGTTTCTAGATGGCCATGCCATGACGGCCTGTCCACGCCCTTTCAACATTCCCCATTGGCTGACGTATTTCTAGATGGCCAATAGCCATGGTCATGGCGCCATTCCTAGGACTATTCTCTTTCCGCACAGACTCGATAGAAAAATGAATCGAAATCGTGTCCACTATAATCACTTGGTCACAACACTTTAACTGACAAATTAGATCTGTCAAAAAGAGGATAAACGGTTGGATCTACTATAGTAGATATTAGAGAAGTAACACACTAGGGCATTTTATGGTGACTGGATATGAAAGACAGCTGTCGAAATACACTGTTGTATGTTTAGCGACATATTTTCAATCTTCTATAACCACAGATATTAGACAGTGTCCATCACGATGTGATAGTTCTCATCATGGTAACGCCCCAGCCCAAGATAGGATTTGAACCCGCTAACATCTGATCTGCAGCTGAACCTCATAAGCGCTAAGCTATTAACCAAACAAATATTTGTAAAGATAATATACAGTCTATAGTTATAAGTATTAAAACATTCTTAATACTAAGTCATAATTAGTACTCACGGGATGTAGACCACAATTTAATAATATTTCATACAATTTCCAAACCATTGATTTATATGATGCTCCAAACAAACTCTTATATTTCCAATTGACTTTCGTCTGTCCGTGTGTTTGCTAGGTTGTATGTTGATCCTCTTGTACCTACTGGTCGCATTATTCAACAAATCTTAATGAAATTTGATATGCATGTTCTACTATTTACTTAACGTAATTGGTTTCCAGTCGGTCTTTTTTGAGTAGAGGGGTACGTTTCCTAAAACGGAAGTTGCTGCAGCGCTATTTACTGATTATGATAAAATTTGTGGTACGCACATTAGGTATACCTGACCTTAAAAAGGATATTCAAATAAGTGAGCATAATTGGTTATGTGTTTGCCGAGATAATACGTCGTGAAGTTTAAAAACTGAACGATTTTGGTAATATATGGCAAGTACATTTGGTACACACAACATACAATTTTAACAAAATTGATCAAGGTCTTGTCGAAATAAATATTTGTATTTTTTTTCTGAATCTCGATGACCTACATCTATATGTATAGATGCTAAACTAAACCTAGACTGCTAAAAATTGTCGCTGACAAGACTGTGCTCGCGAAGTCTACTGTTCGCAGAACTACTACTTAGGGCCGATCCCATTTATTTATCTATCAACAGTTTTCCTTACTACAGATATAAATTTGACATAACATTATCTCTAGTAAGGTAAACCGGCGATAGATAGGTTATTGGCACTGGCCGTTAGTTAACAACCGCGAAAGCCTAAAAAACAAAAACATAAACTCATTACTTTCATATATAAGTAACTACTAAATTGTACAATTGCTTTTTACTTTTATGTGTAATTAGATATTTTCCTTTAGGCGTATGCATGAGTTTTTATGATTAGAAACAAACAATAAAACGCAGATTCCTATTTGGTGTAACATTTCAAATTAGTGTTCTATACCTATTAATGAAAAAACGGCGAGTTATATGAACAAACGAAAGTAGCCGCAGCGTAGAAGACGCTGGATCTTCTTCTACCTTAGGCACATCAGTTTAAATAAACTCATTAGAAGACGATTGTGGTCAATGTTCACTTTGCAACTAATGCCTGGGCGAAGTCGCGATCTGATTCAATTAATCTGTGCTCTTGTCAATCAATAAACTCAAGAGAGTTGTATCTCTTTGCGATGACGTTGTATTATTGTGGATATGAATTTATTTAATGTATAAAATCAAAAGTTAAAATGAATACAAGATGTTCTGAAGGTATTATGCCTGCAGTATACAAACTTTAATAACTTACAACTAGATAAATAACATTAAATGCCATTAAATCCCATTAAATCCTTTACTTAGGTTGTTTGTTCGTTGACATTACAACCAGTTTTTTTATTATATTAATAACTAGTGACTGCCCGCGACTTCGTTCGCGTAGATGGCTCGGCCTACGGCCTCGACGCGAATGGTGCGCTTACGCAGGAAGCCAGCATTCCAGTCACAGAGGCGAGAAGGCAGGCCATATGCTGGAGGCTGACCGACAAATTTCGACTTATTGGAAAAAAATGCCCAATTTTTACTAGCTGTATCTTTGTAAATAAAAGACCTAGAGAGCTCATGTTAGACTTAGATTGTAGTAAATTTAGTTTTATTTACAAAAGTATTCAACAAATATACCTGAAAAACGCTTCCTTCAGGTACTTTTATCAAAAAAAACTGAAACAAGAGCCAGAATTTTGCAGTTTTTCGAGCACCGTGGGAGTAGTACAAGGTTTTCAGGGTTGTAATTTTCGGTATAAACTACTCTTAGGGACCTAACAACATATAACAAATCGTAGATACATGCACATTTGCGATGTTTGCCTTTTTGTGTCGATAATGACTGGCTTAAAATATTAATAACTACGTTATGTATTGCTTTAGCTATATGAGCTGCATTTTATGCTTTAAGATTTAAAAAATTATCATGTTCTGCTGTCAATAATCATTATTTTTCTTATATTTTTTAATTTACGTAACAGTTTTATAAGAAAATGCTGATTCAAGTGAGTGGGGGGCATTTTGTATACGTATAACCTTACTACATTATATATCGTGACGTTTTACGTTCAACAGTACGATGGGACATGCATGAATTGAAGGTCAAGGAATTTCAGAATTAGGTATATAGGTACCTACATTTCTTGTGACAGAATCACAGAGAGCTATTCCCAGTAAAGTCAAGTGTCACCTTTGGATTAGAAAACATATAAATGTTCACAGAACGATGATGTATTCTTCAGACTACTTCAAATAAATTGTGTTTATTTTCTTGACCTTCCACATAATGCCTTACGCTCGATAAACGTTACCATGGGTCCGTGATAAAAGTGACCAAGTCAGTAATTTATTGGGTATACCAAGCAGAAACTTCGTAAAAATAAACATGAATGGCTGCCTTATTGGGGCTTGATTTAATACGACCAATAAAACGGTAACTAACCTTATATAAATTACTAAACAAATAAATAACATTGTTGGTCATCAAACTTAAAGCGGAGAGATAGCATCAAAACTGTACGTAAAATTTTGTTATACGTCCTTTCTAGAATAGCTACTAGACGTGTAAAGCTGACATCAAACAATGTTTTTGTGATATGACTTTTAACATAAATGTTATGTCAATGCTCTATGGTGTAATAATTATAAGCTACTAGCGACTGCCCGCGACTTCGTTCGTGTAGTAGGCGCAGCCTTCGGCCTCACGAAAAACTCCCATCTTTTGATTTTTTTTTAAATGTAAGAACCTTCTACGAAGTATTAGAAAACATTGTAAAAAGTTAAAGATTAGTAAGACCGTTTTCTAGTTATAGCGTGACCAGGAGAAATAGACGTTAATTTTTATTATATATATATTTATATATATATATATATATATATTAATATATCACAAGCCATGCCCGTAGTTTTAAGTGTCATAGCTACGCATAATTAGCGTATACAGTTACAATATCTCAGATCTGTAAAGCTAGAAGGTCTTAAAAACTATAAGTTATGCGTTATGCGTTACCATCATTAATAATTTGAACAAACAAAAAATAACAATTACGCTTTGGAATGCTGTCTATACAAAGGGAAGAAATAAAACCAATCACTTTAACTGTTAATCTGGAAAAACAACCACTATGAAAAACTATGAATGAACTGCTGATAACGTGACGAAATTTTTTTCTAATCTCCGAAACTTTTCTAGTCTTGTAAAACTAAGGAACATATAATGGAAAATACTGTTAAGCTTACACGCTAGCTTACTTGAAATTTCGGAAGTAAGAAAATTTTATTGTAGATATTATATTTGTATAGCATTAACGCATGCAAAGCGAAAATAAAATGATATAAATAGTAGTACACAGCTGTGCTCAATAGTTTGCTAACACAACGGTTTTCTGTAGTTGTAACTTCAAAACAGCTGGTTAAAAGGTTTCACTGGTGTATTCTATTCGCTTTATATTTCTAGGTGTTCAATTAAATACGGTCTTTTACACATGTTATGGAGTTATTGAAATCTTAAAGAATAATAACATCCAAATGGATTAACATTCCATTACAACGTAAGTCCAAACAAGACAAACTAAACAGCTAATTCAATTGCACAGAAGTCATCGATTCATTATTTTCACGTCGAAACAAAATTATTGAAAGCTTATTAACAGAGGCCACCTGAGGAGAGCCTTCATCAATCTCCGTGCCCTTACAAAGGACCTTAACAAAGAATTATGGGTCTTTATGCGCCCGCTACTACATGGTACCAATAGAAACAGTAAACAAGCTTGTACACTTCATAGAAAATATTAATATGGTCCAGATTCATGTTAGTCGTTGACACAGCTACCATTGTATTAAATGGCAAGGAGCAATCTTCCATTTGTTTATTAAACACAACTTAATTCACTGGCGAATATTATATTGCTTCGTAGGACATTAGTGTCACAGACGCCATGTGCTATCTGAAACAAAGATTTGCCAACGGTAACCAGCTGACATGGATGGTAATGGTACGAGTACCATTGAGATAATAATATACAAGTACAATTTGAAAAATTTAATACCGACTTCCATTCTATTCAGTTATTGGAATGTATCACAAAAACTCACGGGAAGCACCAGCTTCCAAACAAAAAAGAATTTTGAGAATCGGTTCACTCAGTCAAGAGTTATGAGGTAACAAACATAAAAAAAATATACAGGCGCATTGAGTACCTCCTCCTTTTTTGGAAGTCGGTAGAAAATAAACGCAAATTAATACATTTAATGTTGTTAAATTTCAATGTATTAGAAAATCGAAAGCCTAAATCAGTACCACCAGCACTTACACTATTTTTCTATCGTCGAGGAATATTAAATACATATTATAGAAATAAAAATTACATACCATACTCGGATAATTCTCCCTATAATTGCAAATTTTTATTTCTAAAGCAATTAGTAACCGATTTTAACTTACGCAATAAGCCGAGTATAAGCATGCGCTCCCTCGGTCCTCGGCCGGGAGCGCACGTACCCGGAAGAAGCGGCTTTGAACGTCGCGAAACCGGCCGAATCCTACATACTCGTCTTATTGTGTAAGTTAAAATCAATTACTAATCGCTTTAATTTTACGAAAGTTTTAATCAAATTTTCATTTCGTTAAACAGGCCGTAGTGCTTCAAAATAATATTTTTTTATTTGCATAAACACAATTGGCTAAAGATGGGATACTGTTATCCCAATATTACGATACTATGTTGAAGAGTTATTACTTCAATTTAATGACCACTCTGTGATTAGACATTGCCTTTCCGTGCGTCTATGGCTTTATTACATAAATCTTAAATAATATGGCCGGGTAATAACAACGAAAATGTCTTGCACTAATGTAGCGTTCGTTAAAATGGGCGTATAATGTTTATTAGTACTTGGCATCGCGGAGCCTTTTTGTTATGTCTATAAAAATACAAAACTATTTTATGCATGCTTGGAGATTGAGCTATTTATACAGGATGTTCCAGAATGTTCCAGAATGTTTCGGTGAGCTGACAACGGAAGGAGAGCCTATGACGGACCAGTGATAAAACAGCGTCATATGTACTAGCTTCTGTTGTGATGACTATCCTACAGGAAGTAAGCAGTGTAAGTATCTACTTTACTGGGTATTCATTCCATTAATGTGGTACGCGAAATTTGAACAATGTTTTTACGTTATCTAGTAACGACTTCATAACACGTATGCAGCTAATCACGTAAAATTTATCGGAGATATTGTAACTAAACCACCTCTCTCAAAAGAATGAACTACTCTCGTCATGTTTTGGCCAAATGATCGTCAACCCATACGCTATGTAAATATAAGTAACCTTGGTTCATTTAGAGTTGTAGAGACTTTCAAGGTAAATAATGTGTGCATATATAAGTAATACAAATTTTGTTTGTTATATAAGATTGAGGGCCCCATCCATCGCCCACAACTATGAGTGCCATTCAATGTCTGCACCCCCTTGGAGGGGAAGGATAGGTATAGGAATGGTTAACTTAATGTATAACAATAACCATTCAACCCTGCTTGATGGAATTTCAATTCTGTTGCACTAGCCTTGACTAGTGTTGTAATAAAAGAACTAATTGTCCCTAGGTTGTAAATTGGCACACTACTGTGGCCTAACAATCAATACTCAACACGATTATAAATCGGTGTTCTGTTGCACTAGCCTTGACTAGTATTGTAGTAAAAGGACTAATTGTCGTAAGTTTGTAAATTGGCACACTACTGTGGCCTAACAATCAATACTCAATACGATTATAAATCGGTTATAGTTTTATACCTGTATTATAAATACAGTCAGATATATCTCCTTGCCTCACAAGATGAGATAATAGATAATTATTTTGGGGTTCAACCCAATCTGGTTATACCAGTTTTCCATAGTTATTCAATCGATTCAGTAATTACACGCATTCATCAAAGAATAAGATCCCAATTAATCCCCGCAACCAAGCAGAGCCAGAATTTACACGAAAGGGTCCCAAGTGCACGCCTACACCGAAGTATCAACAGCGAACACTCGATATTCTATCAGTGCCGGGTACCTGACTACGGAAGACATCAAGATACATACTCAATTGATTCATGATAGTAATCAAGAACCATATCATACTGAGGTTTATTACAACCAAACTGTTTAACAGTTAAAGAAAGTTAATTTCATCTTGAAATAATAATTAGTTCTATATGTTTCATATAAATTATTTTCTCACATAGAACTTTGTATGTGTATAGTTTAAGAATAATTCATTCTATATTCACAAGTAACATCATGCTAGGGCTGAATAGTTTTATTCAGTTACTTGTAATAATATCAGTTCTCCTTTCTAATATATAGGAACAGAAGGGTAGGAAGTGATTAAATGGATTAGGGTAGGAATTCAACCTCCCGCGATCAACTAATATTAACCCGACCATAATTCGATGATGTCGTGTATAATGTTTGTAAATGGTCCAATAAATAAATAACTCTTTGGCCGAAGAGCATCCTTTATCGAACCTATGTTCAGTGTTGGTAAATTTCTCAGCGGCGTGTATAGTACATATGCTTGCAGTCGAAGCTTTCCAAATTAAGCAATCATGCGAGGGAGTTTATTAATCCCGGGGGTTGTGAGGCCCCAAAATCGCAACTAGCTCAACATTTATTACATAATTATAAAAGCACTCCAGTCTGATGAATTTATCAAACTATTGTCAGGTTAAATATATCACAATTTAAATACTTGAACGAATTAACGAAAGAAGGACTTAGGGTTTCATAGTTAAGTTCAATTAACAAGAATCTAATTTAATCAAGTCAAAGGCAACCAGTATTATCACAACCGAATTGATTATGAAATATGATTTCCGAGTCTTGGCACTCAATAAATGATAATTGAACAGATACGCCTTAACTGCATTAACTTAATTATCCATCTTAAGAGACAGAATGATAACAAAGCTAGGCTGCAACACGTTACTTTAAAAGCAGGTTACATCCGGTCCCTGTTCATTTCTAACTCGTAAGTGAATCTATTTACGCTTAATTGCTTATCGATTAAAGATCAATATATTAAGCCAAGGCTATTCCATATATTCCCCATACATTCCTGTAAGAGTAATAAATTCCAAGCCAAGAACACACTGACCCCTAAGAGTCGCCTTATTTACTGTAACTTTAAAAATATCTTGTGAATATTCTACCACCCGCTGTAAAACTTAGGTAAGGTAGGATAATATTAACTATTCCGTAAAATGATTAAGTCTCCTTCGAAAAATCTATAACAAATGGTCAAACATACACATATTTATAATATTCCGCTAGATAAGTTAGTTTTAATTAATCGATGTGACAATCTCTGAAAATTGGTTATAAAGTTCAATATAATGTTCCATTGACATACCTATATAAAGTTGTGTAACCATAAAACATAATATAAAGTAATATCAAATAACAATGACCATCTCTGAAAGAAATTGGTTAAACAAAAGCACATAAATTCCCTTGATATACAATAGTATTCCGCCTGATATACCTAGAAAGTAGTGATCACGTCAATATATACACAACTATAATATAGGAGACTGGGGACACTTGATCCCCCCTTTTGTTTTATGGCAATTTTTTTGTCAATATTGATCCGATTTTAAATATTTTGGTACTGAAATACGTGGAATTTCATTGGTTATACTAAGTATAATAGCTAATATTATCAGTATATAAATTTACTAACTAGCCCATGAAAACTTCGTATAGGGAATGATATCATGTGTCCCATATATATGTCTGACTTGATCCCCCCTTCTGGAAGACTTGATCCTGGGGGGAACAAGTCTCCCACATTTAGGGTCATATGATTCCAATGAAGAAGAAAAGGAAAAAAAAAATGTTAAAATTGTTTTTATCATTGATTTATTTGCTAAATTGGAAACAACAACAATGTTCCTATTATTACAGAATCTTCTGATTGAACTAAAATAACGTGAATTAATTGTGCTTTTATAAAATTAAACAAAAGTTAAGTTAAATGTATGTGTAACTTAAACAGTCTTTTCTTTTCATCTATTAGCAATCATCTATTCTTTTTTCTACTTTTCAATTGTAATTGTCATTTATATCTTTGCTTATCAATCAACTAATAACAACTTAAATATCACCTAATACTTTATTGTATTTGGGAGGCTCTAGCTGCTACAATATTATTAACTATTTTGTGAGAACTCAAATCACATGTTCATTTGTTTAAAAAGAAAATGTTGTAAACAAATATAACTTAATGTTCTAGTAAATATTTTACTTAAAACTAAAAAAAGAAAAAACATTTAATAAATTTTGCAATTAGCACAACAAAACAAAATACCCCTTTGGTTAAATTAAAGTTAAGTCATTCTTTCTTAAATACAAATACAAATACAAATAATTTATTTATAGCTCCATTGCTACACGTCATCATGTTAACATAAATGGTTAACAACATAAATTAAAAGTAAAAACATAATAATAATGATAAATTAGATGAATTGAATTTAACAAATAATATACATATTATAATTATTAAATTATATAACACTATATCAATTTAATAATACAATCAATTAAATTATAATGTCTAATTTTAAGTATTCATCTAAGTCATAAAACAGTTTCTCCTGTAACCAGGTTCTTAATCTATTTTTAAAAGTCACGGTGGAAGGTGCACCCCGAACAGCTACAGGTATGCGGTTGTATACAGCTGGCCCTAACACGTAGACTGATCTGTTGGACTTGGCGAGGCGGTGCGCCGGCGTCACCCATTGATTTTTAAACTTGTTGCTGCGCATATTTCACTTACGGTTTTCACCCTTTTGTCGAAAAACATCCAGATGCGTGTGGGTAAATAAAGCTACTTGATAGATGAGTTCGCAGGGTAATGGTAGTATCTTACTCTCCCGGAAAAGTTCTACGCATGAGGTGCCATCCTGGACTCCAAATATGGCGCGGACGGCTCGCTTCTGCATTGCAAAAGCTCTGTTTCTATCGGCAGCACGGCCCCACAACTCCAATCCGTACGTAATGACGCTGTGGACGGTCGCGAAGTAACAGGAGCGCACGACATCGCGGGTGGCGGTGCTCGCAAGCCGCCGGAGCGCAAAGCACGAGCTCGAGAGTTTCCCGCATAACTCCTCTATGTGCGTCTCCCACGTTAACGCGCCGTCAAGTTGAAAACCTAACAGTTTTGTACATTGTACTTGTTGGATCGCGATCTTGTCAACAGCTACCTGATATGTCTTTGTCATGTGACCGTTCAGGTTGAATGCCAGGAAGCAGGTCTTGTCCCTGTTCAGTTTTAACCCGTTCGACCTAAACCACCCGTCCAGCTTGTTTGCCACCGAGTTCAGCTTCGACTCCAGCCGGGCATGCGTCGGCGCTGTGATCACCGCGGCGACGTCGTCAGCGTACATATAGATCTCAGCTTCGTCGATGGCGTCGAGTAGGTCGTTCAGGAGAAGACTGAACAGGGAATTTGATAAACAGGAGCCCTGCGGAACACCCATGTCATTTTCCATTTCGGAAGACATAACGCGGCTTTTGTCACCGACTACGACCTGTATCCGTTTGGACATAAACGAGGTTAGCAAAGCCAACGCTGGACCTCGGATTCCATAAAAGCACAGCTTGGCAGCGATGAGGCTATGATCGGCGGTATCAAAGGCGCGCGACAAGTCGCAGCAAAGCAGAGCGACTTGCTGCTTTGCCTCGCGTGCGTCCAACACTCGCCGCACCACCTCCCGCACTAGGTCTGTAGTCGCGCGACCAGCTCGGTACGCATACTGTCTTTGTGACAGTAATTTGCGGTCAACAATAAAATTAAGGAGCCTTCTGTTGAGGCCAACCTCGAACACTTTGCTAACCGCTGGGACAAGGGATATTGGACGATAAGACTTGGAATCCGCTTTTTCCCCTTTCCCCTTGTACAGTGGGCAGATCTTCACTTTTTTAAGTGCCGCGGGATATAGGCCTTTACGGACGCATGAACTGAAAAGATGGCCCATGACAGACGCTACTGTCTCTATTGCGGGTTTCAAAATACTGGGCGATAGCCCGTACAAATCTACACTTTTTTTAGGAGCGATACGCTTGGTTACTATTGTTACTATTTCCGTGAAGAAAAACGGTTCTAACCTGATTGACACGTCGCTCGCGTTCCCCTCGTTTTCGAGCGTGGCAAGTGCACTGACGTCGTCAGCCGCGGGCGCTCCGCACCTACTTGCTGCTGTTACAAACTCGAAATTGAGCGCGTCAACTAACTCTTTTTTCGTCCCGTATATTTGACCATTCGCGTCTCGCACTACGTCTGTATAGTCGACTCGCTCTCGGATGCCGCGGCCTAGCTCGGTGTTGATGACTTGCCACATGCGTCTCGGATTTGCTTGGATTATATTTGAGTAGTAACCTATGCGTTTCTCTTTCAGTAAGGAATGGTACCTTACCCAAAGTTCGTCACACTTAATACGCAAACCGTCATGTGTCGGGAAGGTTTTCTTTAATTTTACCGTCTCGTGCAGCAAGTGTCTGAAATTATGTATTTCGTCGTCTACCCAGTGTCTGTTATGTGCGAGCTGTTTCTTAAAAGGAAAACAGGCATTATACTTGTCAGACAATATAATTACTATGCTTTTGGCCAGTGCGTCACAACAACCGCCAGATTTACAAATAATCGCGTTCCAGTCGACCGAACTGAGGGCGCATTGGAAGTTGTGCTCGTTGAGCGCAGATAAGCTGCGGCGCAAGCGGTGCGCGGGCACGGGTGCCACGGTGACGCTTTTAGCGAGTACGAGGCGTTGGGCAGTGTGATCGCTGAGCGGCCGACTGTCGACGCACGTGATTTCGGTGACACGTCTTGCCGGCAAGTTAGTGTACACGTGGTCCAATAGTGATTTACGGCCGCCTACGTCTTCTCGCGTTGGATAAACGACTAGTTGTGTAAAATTAAAACTCTCTAATATATCAACCAGCTGTTTTTGAGTGCTAGAGCTCTCCAGCATATCAATGTTAACGTCGCCCATTAAGACGCAATCGAGACCATCATCTGTAATCTTACACAGGAGGGACTCAAAGTGTTCGAGGTATTCGCTATAGCTGGTTCCGTTCGAGTGGTATACGCCGACAACAAGTATATTGTCGTCTAGCAGCTGAGCGGCGCAAACATCAAACACTTGTTCACGCGTGAGGTCGCAATAATCTTGCCTATTCACAGCCATCATACCCGACCGTGCGTAGATACAACTCCCACCATGTTCTACTTTTTCTCTACAACTAAAAGATATCAAGTCAAAATTACACAATGTAACTGAAACTAATTCGTGTTTTCGCAGCCAATGTTCTGTAATAACAATTAGGTCGCAGGAAAGTTCCTTTGTCATTAACGCTTCAAGTTGCTTGGTTTTATTTGTTATACAACGAATATTCTGGTGGCACATCGTCAAAGTCGTCAGTTTATTCTGCTGCGGATTAGTCCCTTTAGGCGACCGTGGAGGAGCGGTCGGCGTCGGCGCAGGCTGTGGTCTCGCGGGCGGTGGCGGTGTGGGTGGAGGGGCGGCGGGGCGTGTGTCCCGCGCGCCCGCCGGTTTTACGAAACCACTCGCTGACCTGCGTGCTAGTCGGCCAGTTCTCAGCGGACGTGAAAAATTGGAATTTGCTAGTAGGTACCGATATGGAGAAAGACGCGTAGAACGAGTGGGTCAGCCTCAATTTTTCGACGTGGTAGTAGTCGCATGGTTTTTTCCTCCTCATGTAGGATTTTATCGTTTCAGCCGTTGTCTCCGGCGCGAAAAAACACGCGTGTATTTTACGCGCTCGTTCGACTGTCTTGAGTTCGTCGTCGCTTGCTCCGCTTCCCTTGATCACCGCCCGTCGCCGCTGGCGCTCTCTGCACCGCTTCTCTACTTTTTCCCATCCCTCTTCGTCGACACAGGAGGGACCTGTCGCGGCCGTCATCGTTGTAATTCTGTTCGAATGGTCGAAGTCAAGTATAGTCGAGGCTCGGGCGAGCGGTTCGGTGCTGGTGGTGGTGGTTCCGGATACTTTTGGTGTCTGCGGGGATAGCGATGATTTTCGCGCTCGGGCACGGCGCCAGCGTTTAGGCGCTGCCGGCGGGGCAGCCGAGCATGGTACTGGTGAAACATACTCCTTGATTTCAATCGTGTCAGTAGTCTGGCTGGTAGTGGGGCTGACCTGCTCCGTAACTTCGGCAGCTACTTCACGTGGCAGGCATGCCGGGTGGTTAATCTTAGCCATGCGTGCTAAATGGTCTGTGATGGCTTGAAGGGTTGAAACACTAAGGTCTTCGTGTCGGGATAACACCCCGATGAGCTTTTCTATTTGACCGGCGTATTTATCAAGTTGTGTCTCGTGGCTGGCGATTGTAGACATGGTCTCACACAATTTTATTTCGTACCTCTCAATGGTGAGAATAGATCGGCGCAGTTTGGTGTCATAACATGCTATCTCTTCACTGAACTGCGCTCTCATTGACGTCAATTCGTTGCGCATCTTGCACATCTCCTTCACGAGCGCTGCACTGCTAGTATCGTTGCCATCATTACCTACTGCGTGAGGCATCGGACCTGCTTTCTGCCCGATGGATAGGTACGGTTCTCGGGTTTTTTTCGAAGCACCTACCGGTGTTAGACTGTTGTCTCCTCCTCTTTTGGTTGCGCAACTGCATTCGGGGCAGATCCAGCTCTTTCGAGTTTCAAGTGGAAGGCATTTTTCCCCTACACATAGCGTGTGATATTTCTTACAGCAGTCATTTGAGCTACAGTGAACATAGTTCTCCGTATCAATTATAATACTACAGCATGCCGCGCAGTTCATCGCTAAGCAGCAAAAAATAAAAAGGCAACAAGCGCGTACCAAATAAGCGCGCTAGCTCTTTGCTCGCGTAGTGAGTGACACGGGTGGTACAGTAGAGGCGTGCGGGGCGGCGCGCTGCGGTGCGGGGCGCAAGCAGCAAGCAGCGTGTGCGTGTATAGGTACCGTAGCTAGGTAGGTACTCACTTATAGCGGCGCGGCCGGCACACGGTGGGCAAACAGGTGCAGGGGCGGGTGCGGCGCAGTGCGGGCGGCGCGGTGCGACCGGGTCGACGACCTCGCATCGGTGACTCACGCGCCGAACAATGGCATGTGGACCGAATGGTACGTTGAAAACGGGCCGTTAGCAATAATTTTAAAATGATTTTGCTAATATCTCAGCAACCCTTCGTCTCTCCGTGCTACAACTTACGGCACTGCAACCAGCCGGATTTTTCCTTCACCCCAATCACACTTTTACTGCTTCTTCGACACTTTCTACTACTTTTAAATCAAAAATTTCGCGGAGCGAAATGAACGTGCTGTTGTCTCTGTAACGTCGACACCTAAAGTTAAACAGTCTTATTTTTTATCTATTAGCAATTATCTTTTCACTTTTTATTTCTCAATAATAAATTTTCTTAATGATTTTGGAAACATAAAACTAATGACTCTTTTTGATGATGATTTCACTTCCGGAACTGGTAGTTTTTTCACAACTTGATACTTAGCAATTGAACTAATATCGTCGTTAACAGGCCACTTGAACATCTTATCATTAATTTTTTTAGCGAATTTAATGTCGTATCCAGCTCGACTTTCCCTCAGTATTTGCCCAACATATCTATGAACGAGATTCTTTTGCGAGATTAGGTTCACAATAACCCAATCTCCAATGATGATGGATTCATTGGAGTCATCTTCATTCTCTGATTCGCTACAACTGCTACCAGAGACATCACTTTCATCAAATGCACTTAAAACTGATTCTGGCGATGGCGGTAATTCTTCATCTTCCGACGTTGTCACTTCTTGTTCTTGTGAATTTAGGTTACGTTTTACTGCTTTTACTTTCGCTTTGCAAATCTTCTTTTCTTTTTTCTGTTTTCTAGCTGCCCACTCATTCTCGATTGCCAGTTTTTCCGGTGTGTCGGTCAAAATCCTAGTTTTACCTTTTTTTCTCCCCTTTCCAGAGCCTTTTCTCGGTCCTGCTTTTGGGTGTGGTCTTATTACTTCAGGACTTACAAATGCTGATGTAGAAGGTTTTGGAACGTGAATATTGAGATAATGGGTTGGTGTTTTAGAGCTATCTTTATTTCTAATTTGTGAAGAACCAGCTGCAGTCGGTCTGTTATTATTGTAGGAATTCATAAGGGCATCTCTATTACTGGCCATACATATAGAAAGCAATTTTGGGGGAGATTTTGTAGAGTCATTTTCCTTTTCATTGTCAGAAATATCGAGAGTCACATCGTCATCTGGAATTGGCACTGGTGCAACTGGCGCAACATTTTCTGCATTAAACATAAGGACAGGGGAAGATGGCGCAGTATTTTCAATTGGCACTGGTGCAACTGGCGCAACATTTTCTGCATTAAGCATAAGGACAGGGGAAGATGGCGCAGTATTTTCAGCCGTTAAAGATTGATCAGGTAAAATAGACGGTGACACAGATGGTGAGGTTATAACATTGTCTGTTTCAGTTTGCACGTTTTCTCTGTCAGTAACGTAGGAGCTTAAATATTCGTCATCTGTGAAAATATCAGGGTTGAATGGAAAAATTCCAGTAACTGAGAAACTTTTCTGAATATTTCTAGGAGTCATCCATCCAAATCATATATGGTTAACGGCCGCCCTGGATGACTAACCATTCAATTATCGCATGCAGTATTGTAGTATGACTTCATCGCTCCAAATACTATTCGATCCAAAGGTTGTAATTTTTGAGAGGTATGTGGTGGTATCGTCAAGAGATGGATACCATTATCTTTGCAGTAGTTTATAGAGTCAATGGTAATGTGTGACTCATGGTTGTCAAATATAATAAGACAAGGGCTGTCTTTGGTGCATCTTACATGCTTATGAAAAAAATTCAGGAAAAGTAGGAAATTTGGTCCAGTCATCCATCCACTCGGATGTGGAGCTCCTTCAGTACCCGGTGGGCCACCATCTATCATTCGTTGCTGCCAATTTTTACGTGGGAATATAATAAATGGTGGAAGGTGGTTACCTATAGCATTTATAGCTCCACATACAGTAACAAGCTGCCCGCGTTCTCCAGATGTGACCTTAGACACTTGTTTGAGACCTCTACATGCTACAATTTTTTTTGGCTTATGAACTGTAGTAATTCCAGTTTCGTCTACGTTCCAGATTTAGTCCGGCCCAAAATTAAATCTCTGTAATAAGCTTTTCAAATTCTCAAAGAAATTTCCAACATTGTGTCTGTTAAAAGCTGTGGCGCGAGATAAACTAGTGGCTTCGGGTACACGCAATGACAAGTCTTTGTGACGATTCATAAAACCGTAGAACCAATCGTAAGTAGCTGTTTCCTGTTCAACCCATTTTGGTGGTATTTTTTTACTATTTTCAGAAGCATATTGAAATGCAAGGTCTCGTACATTCTTAGGAGTTAACCCATGGTACAATTTACTGGCCATCATTAAATAACTAACAAGTACTGTCTCTTCAGTTGACGAAAAAATTTGTGACTGGCGATAGTTTGGCGTGTAGTCAATATTTTCAATCGTAGCATTTTTCTTCTTTCTGACATATCTTTTCAGTGTCATAACTGCTATCCCGTAACCTTTGGCAGTACCACGAATACTCTTACCCCCTAAAACATCATTAACAGCCAACTCCAATATTTCCTTATCGATTGGTATTCTTTTTCTTGCACCTTCTTTTGTTTTATATACTCTAGGCATATTGAATCCTGAAATTATTAAAAAATAAACATTAGGGGACACTTGATCCGGCGGGATCATATCTCCCGTAAGAAAGTGTATCATGTGTACCCTAGGTATATTGAGGTTATAAAAAAATATTGTAAAAATATCTACTACTATTAACACTTTTCTATGAAACAGACGTTTAAACACATAGATAATGAATAGTTTAAAATTGATTCTCATACAAAATATGTTTCCTAACCAATTGTGCAATCAAAATAAAAACTTACGAAATATATTTTCTGGCCACACGAAACACACAATCATCCGCCATCTGCTAAACTGTCAAATTTGACAGGAGTACCAACTTTAGAAAGTTAGAACGTACCATAGACTATTAATGTTGCCACTTTAAAATCATATAGTGTTCACAGAAGCTTTACAAATCCAGTGTATCTAGTCTCCCGTAAGGATCAAGTGTCCCCAGTCTCCCTACAGGAAGATAATATAAAACATATATGTAAACATCTCTGAAAAAAAATGGATAGACAAGTTCATCGTATTTCCTTGTTATACAGTAAGTGACTTTGTAATTATTTACTGTTAATAAATTAAATGTAGACAAAGTAATCAGTCACTCATTGTATTAATTAGGATTTCCATATCGGTTAAGCATACACAACGTTTCATGTTGAGAAATGATAGTTATATTAGAAATAATATAATTCAAAATATATATTTTTTTTGTAAGACAATTATTTTAATTCAAATATAATTTTAATTTTATAGTACAACAGTTGGTTGTAAACAAAACCGATATGGTGAGTTTAAAAAAAACATGCCACAAACCTTCGAAGACTTCTTTTAGACTGTGAGTCGCCATGTAATTCAACCTAAAAATTTACCTAATAGTACCAATCTATTATTTAATCCTCACTACGCTTGAATTTACGTTGAATATTATTTCGTCGACTTCAGAAGAATGATTTGTATTTTGGAATAAAATAATTCAAGTTAAACATCCAGTAAATAGTTACTTGCTTTAAAGATTCAACTACGTCGATACGTCCTAGTAAGTCTCGATTTTAATCAAATGAATAAATTGTACACATCCGTACCTACTCTAGTACACTACTAATTTAATACGTATTTTCAGTATTGACGATATTAAAATAATTCATTTCTTTACGATAAATCTAACTGGAGTACATGACAACCCACAGTTCGGCAAACAGCTCTGTTCTGGAAGAAACAGAATTATCACCCCCCCAAATCGAAGAAATAACGCAATTATTACAGCTATAAAAATAGGAATTTACCGCGGAGGAGAGAGAAGCAGATTCCCAATCGTCCATCACTAATGGTTTCATGTTTCTAACTACACTTAGATCTAATTAAATCTACACGTGGACGCTGGAAGAAAAAGTAATTAACTTAAATCTACATGAAACCTCCGGCACACGTCATCGGGTATCCACAAGTTTGATTATTTTTTGTCACTTTCTCCTCTTCATTACCTTAAGAGTATCAAATCCAATTTCGGACATTTTTGATATTTCCAAAAGTAATGTTATATTTATTTAACTCCGACAGGATTTTATTATATAATAATTTTAAGATCATACTCGCGTCTGTGTTCATATTTAATTACCAAATGATTAAAGTTATTAAGTGCATTCACACATAAAAACCTAATTAAAGATTATGGCTTCTTACTTGCAAGGGAAATAACTTCATTCGAAAAGCAGTCGCCCTTGTTAGCACTTTGTTCTAAATAACGAGCATACAAACTAAGTTTCTTGTTATGTAACACAGTCCCTATTAAATGCCCTAACTTCCACTCATATGTATTTATTTAAATACACAGAAGGTGTATTTTACTAATTTTATTATTACAGACATTTAATCTCAAGCCTTGGTTTAAGCTACTGCCCTAAATCTTAAACAACTAAAATCGAAAGACCTCTACAAATAGTCTTGTTTCTACCGACTTAAACCAATAGCTTTAAAATTGTTGTGTAGTAGTGTTGTGTACTTGTGTGTTGTTATTTCTGAACAAATTTGAATTTTGACACAAGGGTTGTCGATAGGATAATCAATAAATTGAAACCCATCGACCATGCAAGATCATTTGATATTTTCTGGATAGTCACGATTCAATATCGACCAGGTAACACCATTAATCTTAGCCCTTGTACCACAATACTAATAATTTATTACAGACGAAATTACAGTTATTCAATTATATATGATGTCGAGGCTCCCTTTTATCTTGGTAAATGAATTATGGTGTGTAATTTATGATGTAAAAATGTGAAGGTAACTACTTATTTCTAGATGTAACTTAATTTTAAGCTGTGTTAATTTTATGTTGTCACACTTTCATGATTTATTATATCCTCCTAAGAGTAATAAATCATTACTTTTATTGAGTAAGCGTTCCCTAAAATTCATTTAGATGCGTGGATTATATTATTTCACGTCTAATTGAATTTAAATTATATATTATAATGTAATGTGTAATTATATGAGTGGTTCAACCAAACACAAGAAATAAAATGAACAATACAATAAAAATATGATTATGATAGAAGTAATAAAACACTCATTAAAATATTACTTTACAACAAACAATTTTCGATACATTTAATGAATGAATCAAGTGCATAATAGATACCATCACTCACAGACAAAGCTCAGAAGGGTTTATTATATTAATGATAAAATAATGAATATATTCTTCTATGCTAAATTATGCTAGAATTCGATTTAAACTAACTACATAAATATTAGAAAACATCTAATTAATTGTGTATTGAATCAATATTATATTATATGTAAATCATCTTATCATACAATTATTATTTAATTATTTTGGCATGATAGTGAATTATTAGACAATTTTTGCTACGTTTTAAATGACAAGGTTTTATAAGAGACTATAAAATTATAGGAATCATCCCGTTAATAATAATCACTAAAAACAGCAAGCTTTGAAATATTAAAATTTAAATAATAAGTCTAATTTAAAACAAAACCCACGGAGTTTCGCTGAGAGGTTAAAATTAAAGAAACACTTACATAACCAGTGCTGAAAGACACATCACTCCACTTCAGTTGACTCTAATTTTAAGAATATTTTCTCTAATATAATATTAACAAACGCGCGCGCGACCGACCTTCTTAGAATTCGGGTTCTCACCTAAATCTCTATATTTTCTAATTAAACGAGCGCGCGACCGCCCTTTCTAGAATACCTTACGAGAGAGTGACAAGAAGAAGATTGATGCGCTCGAGATGTGGTGCTACAGGTAAATGTTGGGAGTGTCATGGACCGAGTTCAATGTATCTACATTACAAGAAGTGGGCATCGAGCAGGGTCTTTCTTCCACCGTACAGGCTCGTATTCTTTGGGCAAGTGGCACAGCACGGTGATGAGTCTATTGAACGACTAGTTATCCAGGGTAGAGTAGAAGGCACTAGATCGCGAAGGAGATCACCGATGCAATGGACCGACCAGATACGAGCAGCCATAAACGGTCCTCTAAACGCGTACTTGAGGAAGGCTGCCAGCAGGGAGGAATGGCGACGCATTGTAAAGCGCGTTACACAACCTGAAGTGGCGACCACAACCGTTTTTTCAAGAGCGTAGCGACGAAGAAGAAGAATCTGTTACATTACCTTTATTTTAACAGATCGGTATACAACCGATACCTAAAATAAATATAACTGATACGTAACCCACACGAGAGGAGTGAAGCGAATAATGTACCAATATAACATGTGGATACGCACCCCTTATATAAATAACTAGCTCCTCCCCGTGGTTTCACCAGCATGATGTGATGGTGATGAAAAGTATCCTACGGGTTATTCTAGGGTTTATATACTAATCGCTTCTGCCGTTCTGGCGTGATTGAGTAAAAAAACCTCCATCCAAACATTCGCATTTATAAATAAAGGGAGTAGAGGGAAGTAAGTAATGGGATTAAACTATTTAAGTCGCGGCTAGGGGTTGTTGCTTTTTGAGACATCTTGTTGAACATTTTTTATGCTAATAAGTGACGAGAGCAGTGCCATCCAGAGCTTAAAGATGTAGTTCTTGCACTAATCTCATCATGCGGAGAAGTTGGTTCCAAACTATCTCTTCTCACCATGCTACCAAATGCCCGAGCCCAAGATAAGATTTGAAATTGTGACCATAATATGATCTCCGGCTAAAGTTGGTTCCAAACTATCTCTATCTATACTGTTTCTCACTACTCCTGAGCTACAAATTAAAAATATATCTCTAGGTACTTGAAAGGTTATAAAAGAGTATAATAGTATGGAAACATTCTTATTACTAATTAATCGAATTATTGATTTTTTACGTTGATGAGTGATGATTTATTATATTTTTTCTCATCAGGCTTAGGCTAGAAATAAACAATAAAAAAATATATTTACTAACAAAAAATATTTCCCCGATTCACCGTTTTTTCATCAATATAGGAATATTGATGCAAAAACGGTGAATCTTATGATGGTAAGTGGAACAAACAAAAGTAGCCGCAGCGTAGAAGTAGCTGAATCTTCTTCTACCTTAGGCTTATAAGTTTAAATAAACTCATTAGAATATGATTGTGGTAATGTGCACCTAATGCCTGGGCGTAGTCGCGATGCCTTTCCCTACCTACCTACAATACGCTTTCGCACTAATGCTCCTCTAATAAATCTTGTTTCCTTCTCGTTGGTTCGGCGGAAATAACCAACTTTAACTCCATCTTCACATGAATTACTCGTATAACATAGCAAAGTACTTGGAACGCGCGGCCCTATATAGTAAGTAGAACGTCTTCGCGATAAATAGGCGACAAAAGTGTTAAAAGGCGGTGCGGTGAGGGCGGAGGGCGCTTGCTAGCGACCATTACGTGAATGCCGGCAGAGCAGTAGGGGTTGGCAGTTTTGAAATCTCATTGTTATCTGGTGTGTACGTAGGCCACCAACAAATAAGATTTGACATTTTGTTTGTAGATGCGTTGTTGACATCCCTACACGCGTCTTGCGTCACGCTTACGTGCTAAATCAACGGTAGTAGGGTAGATGTTCTACTAATAGACATTTACTTACTTTACCAAGAGTGTCAAAAGAGTAACGACAGATGATATTTGTCTCAAAGCTATCACAGGCCAAGCTTGTTACAAAGATAATGCACATAATGGACGATACAAATTCAGTTGTTCACGGATCGTGATGCCAGCACCAATAAATAACCGAACGGTAACCTTTCGTGACGAACCGTCCGCTCCCCACTTAGGACTTATCTGCGCTCGAACTTAACCACTCTATTTTTACCTACTGCGCTTTTTGTGGCAATCATATATAATTTTAAAATAGGCTCGCGTATTGATGTTTCGTGAGAAAACGCTACCTTGATTAATCAAAGCAGTTGGCCATAGCTTCAGGATTATCAAAAGTAGTTACTGATGTTTAGTTTATTTTATTTAAGGGAATCGTACACATAATAGTATAATTGTGGTACTGGTGTAATTTTATTTTGGATATGGATAAAGAAAAAATATTTTTATATGATTTTTAAAACACTAAGGCCTGCTTAGCGATTCCAAACGTTGCAATTTTAGCGAGAAAAATTCCATACTCGGACGGGAGTCGAACCCGCTTCTTCCGACAATTCCTGTCAGGTGCTATGACCACTAGGCCACCGACGCACGATATCCAAACATCGAATTTCTTTTCTCTATCTGATCTTAACATGTCTTAACCGCCGTATGGGGACGGAGCGACATCTATTGGACAGCTTGACAGCATTATCCAAGTAATGGCGTCTGACACGGATAGTCAGAAGACGCGGGTTCGAATCCCGTCCAAGGATGTATATTTTTCTCTCTATACATTTCAAGAATGGGTTTTAATTTAATTTAACATGTAGATAAATAAGGCAATGGAATAACATGTAGGATACTTTTTCATCATTATTATCATCATCTTCATCATTAGGGGGATATCAAGTGAAAGCGCGAGTTCATCATATCGAAGCATAGCCCGAAATTACCCTTCCCTATTGTATATTTTTTTGGTGGAACTGTTTAACATAATTAAAAGGAACCTGGAACGTAGGTTACTTTTGCACCTACTTCAAAAACGGAGAAACGGTACAACGGAACACTGTATTTTTTATGAATTTAGATTTCTACGCCAACCGTTGACTGATATTTTTTTTGTTCGGTACTGCTACCTAGGGAAATTGAAGGCCATCCTCAAATTTTCTAGCTGCTTATTACGTTTTCCATATATTTTCTAAAGCTGTTTAAGTATTTGCGTCTGATAATTATTATTTCATATGGATTAGCATAATGAAACATTTGTTAGTGGATAGTGTTTTGTTGATGCCCTATCATTATATAATTGACACTTTGGTAATCTTGACTTGACATTGTCAGATTTATTTTTCAATTTTCTTGTCGCGTCACTCGTTTTTTGTTCAATTTGAAAATTTAACTAATAGAATGGAAGTCGGTTTTTTAAATTTTCAAATCGTACCTACTTGTTATGTTAAAGTATGTTCCTCGGGATAGCTCGTTTCCGGGCACAGCTGCGAGGTTCTGCTAATGGTATAAACTGTTTATAGATATTCCAACCTTCGAAATTATCCAACATAGATGGTATCTGTCACAACAATCGGTAACTGTGACGGAAGGGTATTGTTTCAAAACACCTGCAAAACAACTTGTCGTCGATCAGTTTGGAAAAATCGCTGCCATTACCGCCGACATCTCACCTTGCTAATTGTTTCCGATGCTTGGTGCTGGCCGTGTATAATTACGTACTTACTTAATATACAGAATATATTGCTTCCTTTAGTATTATTAATCTTATTATATGATAATGAAAAAAATAGAAAAGCTGTTAATTTGACTTTCATATTTACGAAAAGCCGTAAGCTGGCTAATATGACGCAGGATCGCAAAGAATTAAGTTACTCATCAATAAAATATAATCTGAAGATATGTATTGATCTACCTTAGAATGGTAACATATCGTTGACATATGGTAATCTCCAATAGTGAAAAGTAGAAGTGAAACGGTGTGTTTAGCTGCATAAATAGGACTCTGCATTTTTCAAAAAGCTTGATTGTCCCGCAACCATTAATCTTCAATCATAGCGATTCAATTTTTATTCCATTTCCATCCATTTTTGAGCTTCTTTATGGACCAACAAAGTAGTTTAGTCTGATTTGGGCAGTTTCTATACAAATAGGTTGTTTTAACAAGGCTCTAGATTCTCTAGAGAAGTTGTGGTTCAGACCAAGGTGCTTGAAAGGCATAAATGCAGTAAAAAAGGTTATGGTCATTGGAACCTTAAAAGCGTTATCCACGATAAAGTGTAATTTTTTTTTAAATTTATTATTATAAAACGCTAGCGACCAACCCTTATATTTTTTAAATCACATTTGTAGGAATAGAAAATTGAGTGTTTTTTGTAAAATCTATTCTTTCTGTCGGATAACAGTTTCAAGCAGTTAAAATTCTGCCTACAATTGCAATGTTGACTGACCGTCAAGTAAAACACTTAATTGTATATATAAAAACGTACTCTTCTGTGGTCACAGTGGCATGGATACTCATATTTCGTATTTCTAATAGTGTCATTTATTTTAATTTATTTCCTTTTTAAATCCTGGAAGAGCCTCGTGTTTGATTGGACTGTAAAACCATGCGGGAAGTGCACTTTTTACCAATCCCAAAAAAATCCAAATCAAGCCTTTATGAATAAGAAGATCCCTTCCCAACATACATACGACCGTATCAACCTCTACAATGCACAATATGGTCATTATTCCACCTATCCAAATGAAATAAAGTAGAATAGTTTCATTAACAATATGTTCCTGCGATCAGAAATCATTAGACATTTTCAAGACGTGAGAAAGGAGAGCCGTAACGTTCATTATAGTCGATAATTTGACATGCACTGACAGCTAATATTATATTAAAATTGATTTGTGTTCAAAATTGAATTGATTTTGACAGAGTCAATAAGCCACTGCTTGTCTGTGTGATAATAAATCATTGTAACTACTCTACTATACGAGTTTACAAACCTGGCTCAAACCCAAAAAGTGTTGGGCTATACATCCGAGCTTTCCACAAACGACAATAAAGTATTGTGTTGTAAATAATAAAAAAACAGGTATATAACATTGCCATTAAGCTTGTTTCTAAAATGTAGGCCCGTGTTCCAGAAGCACACTCATACTGAGTGTGTTTCTGGTTACACCATTTATGCCAACCTTTTGCATCCTGTCAGATAAATATGACTCGATGACATCAAGCGCAGCTCCACGAATACCATAATGGAAAAGCTTTCGAATCAGTATACGGTATTCCACACAATCAAATGCTTTAGAGAGATCACAAAATACACCAATAGCATCATGTGAGCTCTCCCAAGCCTTTAAGACATACGTCATTAACTTCACACCGGCATCCTTAGTTGATCTTGTTTTCGTGAAGCCGAACTGATTTTCGTGCAGTATTGAATGCTCCAGAAGCACGCGGGCACACATTTTAGAGCAGCCAGCCATTTTTTCACGTAATCATACTATATAATATAAAAGCGTAAGTTTGCGAGTATGGATGAATGGATGTGTGGATGTTTGTTACTCTTTTACGCTTAAACGGTGAGCCCAATTTTGATGAAACTTGGTATGGAGGTAGATGAGGCGCTGAATCAACTCATAGGATACTTTTCATCATCATCATCCATCACCACGCGGGTAAAACATCTTAATATTCTTGGGCACAACATAGACAAAATAACAAGATCTCGGCCTACGTTAAGATCGTAATGATGACAGTTCTGTCATAGTTTGTGTCTTTTTCTGATAGCTGAGTCAAAAGCACATCATTTTGACAGCTCGATACACTAGACGTGCTTGGCGACCGTCAAGGGTGATTAAATGTAATGACAGTTTTCCATGGTGATTAATTTTATATTTGTATGTACGTAGGTACTGCATTTTATCACTAGTGTTTACTGATTGATTTATTAAGTACATACATTTACTCATAAATAACCATGTAAATATATAATGACATTTTGGTAAAAAGATAAATAATGGCTTTGGAGAAGAAAATAAGCTACTCGAAGTACTAATCCTGCGCAGATGACGACGTCGCGAGAACCAGCTAATTTATAATAATTTTGTATGCAATTTACAGCTTGCCGTTGAAGTTAAAAATCACAACTGAGCATCCTTCCGGAATACGAGCTTTTATTGACACTTTGTCGTAAATTTTCAATTTATCTAAATATATTGTTATGGGCAGCGTTCCGGAAATTTCGCGAAGTCTTCTCGTCAAAAATACCTCAGTGCCTCAAAAAAGAGTCTTCGACCAATGTGTGTTACCAGTGATGACTTATGGCACTGAAACGTGGTTTCTTACTAAGGGCCTCATAGATAAGCTCAAAGTCGCACAACGAGCTGTGGAGAGGGCTATGCTCGGGGTTTCTCTACGTGATCGAATCAGAAATGAGGAGATCCGTAGAAGAACGAAAGTCACCGACATAGCCCAGAAGATTAGCCAGTTGAAGTGGCAGTAGGCAGGGCACATAGCACGCAGAACAGATGGCCGATGGGGCCGAAAGGTTCTGGAGTGGAGACCATGGACCGGCATGCGCAGCGTAGGTCGTCCACCGACACGGTGGACAGACGACCTGATGAAGGTCGCAGGACGACGTTGGATGCAGGCCGCTTCCAACCAGTCCTTTTGGAAAACCATGGGGGAGGCATATGTTCAGCAGTGGACGTCCTACGGCTGAGATGATGATGATGAATGAATTCAGCGCCCACATTCCCCGCCACCATTCTACCTCCATGCCAAATTTCATCAAAATTGGGCCAGCCGTTTGAGCGTTAGAGAATAACAAACATCCATTCATCAATAAATACAAACTTTTGCGTTTATACTCGTAATATTAGTAGGATCAAACGCAACTAAACAATTTCCCCAGCTACGAGTATATCGAGGTCATTTTCAAAGCTTACAAAACAATCGTTAAAATAAATAAATATACGATCTCAAACGCAATTTAACAGTTCCATGCTAGGGAAAAAAATCAAGGGATCTGTAGATAAATTCTAGGGAATTGGTCTACAGATCCCTTAATTCTGTCACTTACTTGCAATGATCGACACAAGATCGATATAGCCAGTTTTTTCGAAGTATGACAAATTCAAGACTCAAATTTGTCAATCGGTAAGTTCGGTACTTGCACTGCAGTAGTAGTGCTACTGAGATTCATGAATAAGTCGTCAAAGTTCAGCCGTTAGTTGTGAGAAATTAACCAGTAGACTGACAAGCTGAAAGCTTTTTTCGCAATTATAATATAGTTGAATACCTATTGGTTATTTTTATACATAATTGACTAATCTTTATCACACTTTACGTGGGAAGCGCTACAGAATAGTAGATACCAACCGACACGTTTATATTGAAATGGTTAATTATAAAAAGGAAAATAAATCAAAACACCTTACGAGCTACGTAGCTAGTTACTGATCGAAGAAAAAAAACGGGTAACGAGACAGAGTCTATTTAAAAACTTATAATCGAGCATAGCTTTTGTAGGAACGTTTAACTCGATTATTATATTTTAAGAGAGATTGTGTGACTTGCACTTTAAGACCACATTTAGTTTGGAAGCTGCTATCTGATCTGATCACGATACATTTCAAAACCGTTTTAAGTAACTTATAAATATTGGACTACTATACCTATTGGTAGACGGAATCGCAACTAAATTACGTTGCTAGCTGGGTGGGGTGCTAGATGCGGCGCTGGATTCATAGATAGGATACTTTTCATCATCATAAACATCTATCACCATGCGTGTGAAACCGCGAGGTTTAACTAGTATTTACATAAACAGATTATTTGTATAGTATGATTTTTAAAGCATTAGCGATAACACTTAACGATACCAAACATTGCAATTTTAGAGAGTAAAATTCACATCCTCGGACGTTAGAACCTCGCGTCTTCCGACGTGTCAGACACTATGATCACTAGACCACCGAGACATGAGGTCCAATTATCGAATTTTACTTAAAAAAATTAAAGTAATGCTATTTTCTTTAAATGAAATTATTTTGCATTGGCATTATTTCCGTAATTTTTATTCTTTATATTATTGGATCATGAGTGAGTAAACAAACAGTAAACATTGTACGCATCAAAACTGCATGCGCGTCGCGTACGCGCTGAGGGAAATATACTCCGGTATATATTCCTCGGCTTCTCGTGTTAAGTCCTTACAGTTGGAAAGGTATATCGGTGTGAAAATCCCGAAAAATCCAACCCAACACCTTATTCCTGGCTCACACCCAGGAAGAAAAGGAAACCCTTATCAGCCAGGGTTACGGGGAAGGAACGGGATCGCGTACTCTTACCATCCACGAAGCCCAGGGACTGACATTCGAGTCGGTCATCGGCATCAAGTCCAAGGCCGGTTTGAAGCTGCACGATAGCGTTCCCCATGCAGTCGTTGCAGTTTCGTGACACACCTTTTTCTACCACGCAGATGATGATGATGATGCCATTGGAAGATTCGTAAGGAAGGTGATGGTCGAAAGACCAGAGACCATTCGTGTATATAATCTGAAGATGGCCATTTGTGATAGAAATAGCGTGGTGATGGTGGCCCTGCTGAAATGGGATGTGGGTATAAGTTATTTTTTTCTACGATATCAAATGAAAATGAAATCGTTCCGTAGCTCCAATACTATAGAAGGAAGGTGTCGGACTGTCAAACGGTTCGTCTGATGAGAAGATTGATAAATGACAGACTCGGCAAAAATAGACTGGCTACCTTATTAAATACTACCTGCGATCCCCGGTTTCACCCGCGTGGTGATGGATGATGATGAGGATGAATCAAATATAGCGTATGTTACCTCTGGCATAATGTAGCTTTTTACTCGTGAAAGAATTGTTTGAATCAGTAAAATAGTTTTACATGTATCCAATTATAATGAAACAAACAATCATCAGTGGAATCGGTCCCTTTCATCACTTTGCTCTGATGTCAATAGCCTAGACTAATATTCTATGGTCAATAGTTTCCGCAGCGTACGCGATATAAGGATGTTTTTGGATTTTTTTCCACACCCTGGGTTACATTATCGAAGTTTTCATACGGAACCCTAACTTAAAAAAAAAACTATAAAGCCTATGTTCATCAGGGGAAATGTTGGATTCTAATGGTGAAAGAATTTATCTAATTAGCCCAGTAGTTTTGGAGCCTATTCATATCAAACAAACAAAGAAATCTTTCCACTTTATAATATTATTATATTATAAATATTAAATATTATATATTGTGTAGACTATCGACAACACCACACTCGCTGCACACGATTGTTGGCCTAATCGTTTAACATGCCGCTCAACAAAAAGTTTTTACCATCTACACAGCTTAAGCAGAAATAACTATTTTACATCGAACCTAAGGATAACTCAGGTTTATTGAAGGGTGACCTCTGGATAGATCCCTGTCGGTCAGGTTAATGTTTTTCGCAAAGGAAACATTTTATACAACATTTTATACAATCCACATTATGGAAGGGTTTTCTGGAGCCTGCCGTGGTAGTTACCGTGTTAGTTCAATATTGTGACAGAAAAATCTGTCACGAAGCACCTAAAGATATATCCCGACAACTGGCACTGAAAACAAGTTACTTTTATAGTTCTTTTTTTTCGTTTTGACTTGGCTATCAGAAACTGACACAAACTTTGGCAGAACTGTCATTACGATCTAAACGTAGGCCGAGATCTTGTTATTTTGTCTATGCTGTGCCCAAGTTTATTACGCTTTTTCACCCGTGTCCATACATCCATACTTCCAATCACACAAACTTTCGCATTTATTATATTATATAAGTAGGAGTAGAATTTCCCTGCAACATATTAGTTAAAACGAATGTATACTTTGTACTTTAGTATATAAGCTCCTTGGGCCGAACATAGTTTTTATTAAAAAAAACTCTTATGCGCCATAATGACAGCCAAATATGTCAACAAAATTAATGTCGTAACTGTACTGTGTCATATTTTCGTTTCGTTTCTGATTTCGGTGGGAAAATAGTGAACCACTTCTAAAATGGTTTACTATTACACATCGGGGAATGTTAAACTACTGAGAAATATAATAACTGATTATAGGACTACAAGCGAAGTGTCTGCATACGAGTATATGAAAACTTACGTAGAAAAATGTCCCGAGAATATAGATGACTCCAAAGTAACATGGATCGCAAAAACATTCCTAGGTATACAAAAACACGCTCAGTTTCTAAAGTTTATAGCATCACAACTATCTGAAGAATTAGAATATGAAGACCAAGAGTACTTCATGATTGTATTTCACGCAGTGATTTTTGAAATCGGTGCCAAATATATGCAAGTCTTCTACAAGTGCCTCTTCAATTTAAGTAAGCCCCTTTTATATACATTCACAAAATTTCTGAGTAACAATGAAGTATTGACATACATATCTCATATGGCACAGTCGTATTACGATACTAACTTTATAACGGAAAAGATAATAGCGCCTCTTTTCATGTGGCAACCTTATATAAGTCAAATGGGTCATAACTACGCCGAGTACGTACAGAAACTTGATAGTAGAAAGGTCAAGCCTTCAACAGTTCCCATACAGCCTAATGTACTTAACCGAAATGTGAAGGGATCAATATCACTACCACCTGCTCGTACGTCATTACCAGCTACGCCACCTAACTCCTTGAAAGTTAAACATAACAGAAAAATGCTTACAAAAAGTGCAATAGATAAAAAACTAAAACATTCACATGAAAAAAACAAATCAAAGGCTTTGCATCTCTTAAACGATGTTAAAAATAAGAATTATCAGTATGCACAAATTAAATCTGAAAAATACCATAGGACCCTTTCCACCATCAGAGACGAAATGGAGATCGAGTTTACCAAAGACATGTCCAAACCGAGGCAAAAATTTGCTAGGAAACATAGCCCTCCACCAGTCAAAGAAACGGTGGCCACACTGAAAAGAATGAATAAAAGGATACAGCTAGTTGAACAGGAAGAAGTTCAATGGTTGGAAGATTTAATGAAATCTTGCACATTGTCTGGTAAAGTGGAAGAGTTACAAGAACACGAAAGAGAGGAGAAAGAAAAAGAAAGAATATATGATATGAAAAGAAAACATTTAGAAGGGCAAATATCCCATGAAGAAGCACTTATAGCTAAAAAGAAAGTACAAGAAAACAACAAAAAAAAATACAAAGAGTTTTTAAAGGAAAAGGAATCATGGAACGAGGAAATAGAACAGTGGAAAAAGTTAGAAACCAAAAAAATACAGAAACAAATCCAAGAGGTATCTTTGCTAGAATTAAATTTGATTCAAGCCAGGAATGGTGTTACTATGAAAAACAAAGACATGGTTGATCAATTAAAAAAAGAATCGGAAATAATGATGGCAAAAGCCTTAAAAGAGAAGCAAGATGAATTAGAAAAACGAATAAATATGATCAAAGAAATTAAAATATTAGCTCATATCGCTAAACAGGGGAAAGTTCCCAGAATAATTGATTTTACTGAGACTTCTGGAATTGGTTCTCTTAGTGAAATGTCGATGGCTGAGTTACAGGAACGCCTCAGCATAATGAAAATAGATATCAAAGAGCAACTAGAACAAAAAAGAAAATTCATCAATGAAAAAAATATAGCGGCTAAACATGATCTAGAAAAAACAAAACATTCTATTTTAAACTTTATGACCGAACGGGCTAGTTTGAAGAAAAAAAACAAACAACCGAAAATAACCTTAGATAGGTCCTCATCACAGGAGTTATGTAATTTGGAAAAAACTTTGAAAGAAAAACGCACGCTACGTATACAGCTAACTACTTAGGCAGTGTTTTATGTTGTGTTATTTTTATTTTGTTATAATTTTGTAGTCAAGAATTTATATTATGCATTCGTAACAGTAAAATATGAAGCTAAATTTTTTCCATTAAAATTTTTACTGCATATCATGCCTTGTCCACTATGGCAGTTTACCTGCCTGAAGTTTTAATATGAATATATTTAAAACGCAATTTAACTTTAATAGAAGCTATGGATAAATGAGGTTGCCCCTGCTACTACCGACTATGGGTAATTTGATTTGCCCGTGGTCCGATACAGGCAAAAAATGCCCATTGATCGACGAGTAGAACTCCGCGATCGCACACGGGATATAGTATGTGTGCATAGCCATATCTATATATATATTATTTATATAACATAATATGACGTTATGCGCTTGATTATATTATTTACTTACTGAAACCAATTTGTTATAAACTATTTTTTTAATTATCACCATTATTTTCCAGACTTTCGCTTTCATAAAATTAACACGAATGTGAGTTATAAAACTTTCAGAAAACTGTACAAGTGGTGCGGTATTTGAAGAAATATAATTGAGTCCCCTCAGTCCCCCGTACAATAGTGGGAGAAATCCAGGAATCTGAAAAAATAATTTCCTCATCTGCATCACGTGTTTTTTTCTTTTAGTTGCCTTGTACGATTATCTAATATTCAAAACGGATTAAATGACGTTTGTGTTGGATTATTACAGGTGCAATACAGTTCCGCCTCCTTGCGTTTATTTTTATCTACTCTATCCTCAATGCTGAGGGTCGAGACCTCTACGGAGCAATTTCTGCTGGACCACATCACGCCGCGTTGATCTATCCTCGGCAGCGTGAATGGCTTTACATACGGTGATCTTGAGTACGGTGCGAATTTGGTCTGACCATCGCATGGGGGATCCACCCATTGATCTTTTTCCTTCCAGTTTGCCGGTCAGCAACAATTTTTCCATGTTGTCACTCTTACGTGCTATATGGCCAAAGAAGTCGAAAATTCTTCAGAGGAATGTGTGTGGAGTCTTCAATTGATTTTTAGTGCAGCTGGTATAGATTCATTGGTGCGTCGTTCTGATAGACTTAAAAAATGGTAGTTAACACTGAAATAGAAAGAAATGTAAAGTTCCTAGTAAATTCAGCAGTGGGCGTTCTATGGCTGAGATGATGATGATGATGATTCAAAGTTGAGATATAGAAAGACAAACGGGCGAGAAGGGCACTTCTATATTCATAATGCGTATATCTAGGAAAGGGGAAGGACAACCGGGGATGCGTCCTACGATAGTTAAATTTACGAACCAGTGTTTGCAAAAACCTCGCAAAAAACCGCCATTTAAAAAAATAGCGCGCGGTCGCGGAAATTTAGTTGTAGTAAATTATCTATTGAAGCTATTTTGTATCTGTAAACGGCATAGTAACACTAATTTACAATGGAATTCATTATCTGTGCTTCCCCAAAGATACAAACTAAGTGTCTTTCATCACGAGTAACTTTATCAGGTATCTTTTATTAGAAGTGATCATCATTGAGATATTGGTCAAACGCTAGTCTATTATAATGTAAAAAACCTAATTGAAGGAATGCTTTTATAATTTTAAATGTATTTTTATGTATAACTTTACGTGCATTGCCGAATATGAAAAAAAAAATATTACACATATTTACACACTTAGGTAAATATATATATCTTGGTCCTACTTTACCAGTAGATCCGGTACCAATACAATTTGATGTATATAAAGATGGTTCGATTCGTTTAGGGCTCTAGGCTTAACTGCGAAGCTCAACCAGTTGAGCCGTTCGGACTTTTTTTTCCCGTAGGCTCAACTGGTTGTGCCTACGGGAAAATAAATGTGTCGAAGGCTCAACTGGGACCTAGATTAAAACACGAGGCTTAAGGATAGAACCACATGCAAAAAAATGCCCATGGATCGACCAGTAGAACTCCACGATCGAACCACGGGCAATAAACGTAATTTTTCAAGTGACATGATATAATTTGATATAATGGTAGGCAAGGCTAAAGCGATCTCTTTTATGTACAGGATAGATAGATTAGATATACTATATATAGATAGACTCTTTATTGAAACACCACAGTACAAATGAGTACCTACCTACATTATAAATGAAGAATTACGAAACAATTGTCTACAAAAATATTTTGCTACAATTAAATGCTTAAAATTAATAGTCACAATGGGCGGTCTTATTGCTCAGAGCGGAATCTTCCAGACAACCTAGCTATAGCATTTTATCTAGACACGTTATCATATATTCGAAAGCACCTACGTTTCTTGATAATTTAGTTTGTCCTTTCATGTAACAGTCGGAAAATAGAATACGTTCAATCTAATCAAACCAGTTACTGAAATATATAAGCTATATAACCAAGCAGACGAAGTAGCGGTAAAAAAACTATTTTGCACATAGATGACTAATGAAATACTTTCAAGTAACGTTTAAAACTTTTATAATTCAAATGTTTGTCATTACACCTTCAAGGTCTCCACACTACCAAGGCGCTTTAGTATTATGAACTGTAAAGTATATTCAATTAAAAATATTATTTTAATTTACAGAGGCAGTTATAGCTTCACACCTGAAGCTCTTGCCTTATCATGATGTAAAATACTTCGTCTTGCTATATAAGCTTTAAAATTGAGATGTCCTGCAATAAAACAAGATGCAGAGCTTGGAAGGTATAGAACCTATTTTTATTAAGATTTTATTTTACAACTATTTTAGTAATCTAGAACTTGATTGGTGTTCATTAGATCACTTTCATTTTCTATTACCAAATCTAAACATAATCTACAACACAGGCTCTGCCTAGTTTGGGACCTGAAGACCTTTGTGTGTGGATGTTGTCCCATTATTATTATTATTATTAATAAAATCAAGGTCAATTTGTATGTAAAGTCAACTTAATAGATTTTAATTTAATGCATTCGTATGCGACACATATTTTTTTGTCCAACTGTCTGTTTGTCCCGGCTATGGTTTCACTAATTTTTATTCACGTTTATACGATATTCACATTGCTTTAATTAATCTAAACTTAATCTTGTCATCATGACAATGATAATTATTTTATACTTTTACCTTCATCAATAAATGATTTTGAACTGCATATTTATCTTTGTTTCTGGCAAATCATATGGAAAACCTAGTTCGATGTTGATATTTACTTACTGACTAGAATCTGTGTTGAAAATGCTTGTGCAATTTGTGCGAATTTTGAGTAATTACATATAACCTATTTTCACATTTTTTTTTAATTATTTTCCAAAACGTTTACAAAAAAACATAAATTGTACTTAACATTAAAGACTGCGGAAGCCTCAAGGGCTTATGAGCAGTCAATAAGTTCGGTAACTTATAATATTATGCATCTATATAAATTATAATTTAACAATTTACTTACATTTAAAGTATATAATCAGAGTTATTTAATAATATACGTTTATTTTTAAGTATTTTGAAAGGGCGTGGAGTGTGGAGGTATATGTCCTGTAGTCTTTAAGGTAAAGTGTTATTTAAATATAATAATAAAATATTATTGTTTGCGATACACCTTCTATATAACTATATACTTTTATACGATCTCTCTATCAAATAAACCAACTACAATCTACAAAATAACTTCATCAATACATAGCATAGGTATTATAAGGAGGAAAGAATTTCTTGTTAGTTTGTTAGTTTAAACTGAATAGGCTCCGAAACTACTGGACCCATTTGAAAAATTCTTTCACCATTAGAATCATACATTATGCATGACAACGTCGACTATATATTTTAATTCATCATCATCAACATCCATCACCACGCGGGTGAAACTACGGAGTGCAGCTTGTATGTCAATACGTTTCCAACTCGAATACTTGCCTTTCATGTTTAAATTTTTAAAGTAGCCATCTCTATAACCTTTAAAGGCTCACTATAAAGACTAATGGTGTCTTCAGGCGAGTCTCGATCAATGCGCATGCGCAAATTGGCTCCAACGCTTAATTAGTACCGGCAAAGTGAAATATTAGTAATTGGAATTTATAGATACATGGTCGGATATACAGTCGAGATCAATGAACTCTTTCTCCCAAGTGTAATTGTTAAAATATTTGATGCAAGATTTGATTATGAATACATGTTTTTAATATTCACGCTACGTTGATAATATTTTGTGAATATCTTCTATGCAAATGAAAGCAATTTTTTTTTCTTTTTGCAATATTGGATTTACATGTGTCGCGAGAGGTATGGACATTCCTATGGACATCCAAGACCCGACAACAAATATTATTGGTTATTACACAAACATTTGCCACGGCAGGGATTGAACTTTAGACCCCAGAGCCAGACCAGAGAACATTATTGTGTATATTTGGAAGATCCTTTTGTTTTGTAACCAAATTTAGGTACAAAAATGAAAATAAATTTTCAACTATAATTTTTTTTTTATATTGGTTTCATGGAAAAAGTAAGATTTTATTTATATTTTCTTTTAATAAAATTTTAATTAAGAACAATTAAAAATCACAAAAGTTACATAAACAAAATCTAGCCGCCACATTGTTATTTAAACAGTCCCAGTTTCCAATTTCATATCAAATGACATGTCCAATGCCAGAAAGAGCTAGTCAATATAATTTGGATTAAAGCCATAAATAAGGCGGGTTCGCCCGTTCATTTGTATCGGCGTATAATTTAAATTCTTTAACGCCAATGTTCAAGATTACGCTGCGATAGAGGCGCGGGCGCCCGTGTCTCGGCGACAACCACCAAATAAATTTATATTTCCGACCGAGCCGGGCCGACTCTTCTCTTTGTAGATAATTCGGCCAGTAACGTTGAATGACTCTATTAACAGCTTCCCTTTTTGGGATAAATGTCGACTTTAAGCGTTGTCGCGCTGTCAACGTATCTATAGTGTACCTACTTGTACAGTTAACGCGATTTATCTGTATTGCTTCTTTGCACTTTGAAACTATATTGAAGATTAACTTTATTTATGAAAGATATTGAGTTCTACTTTACCGCTGAGAACTAAGAATTTTTATGAAATTTATTATTAATTTATCAGTTACAATTATACTATAAGTTTTAAATCGACTAAGCATTTACTAAGCCCATTAATTTTTTTTAAAGGATAGGTGGGCAAACGAGCAAGCGGCTAACCTGATGGTAAGTGATACTGTCACCCACGGACACCCGCAATACCTGAGGTCTCGAGGATGCGTTGCCGACCTTTTAGGAAGGAATCGGGCTTCCGGAAACTCCCACAAACCGAAAGAAACGCAATAACAAGCTGTATAACTTCACTTCGGTGTTATGTGGGAGTGTGGTACTGCCCCGGTCGTGCCGGCCCACTCAGCTGTGGGGTTACAGCGTGGCACTACCACAAAACTTACCTCAATTATTACTACTATTATTATTGATCAACTATTATTACTGATACTATATAATACTTAAAAATATTATTACTACGTAATGTTGCATGTTACTAGAGTCTGTGCAAAAAGAGAAACGTCCTGGAGTTTAAGTCTCACATATGCTAATTTACGGTTTGAATGCTAGTAAATTAAAAAAACTTAATATAATTGCTGTCAATTTACTGTTTTATAGTTTTATCGAGTTCGCACTTGACAGTTGCGTGACGGGACAGATATAATCTGGATTGAGCTGCCATATACAAATTTAAATACTAGTTTCCCTAGTAGTTAGTATTACTGAGCATAACACAAAACTCCTTTTTCAAACATCGTGTCAATTATAGATTTTAATTTTAATTTTAATTTACTAATTCAACAAAAAACATCAAAATCAGATGACCAGTAGGGTTATTATGTATCTCAGTTGCTAACCAATGTTGATGATTAAAATCTTAAAAAATGGCGGCTCTATGTCACTTTTGTCAGCTCCAGTCATCGACATTTTTTCTTACTGGAGTTGTCGAAACTGACATAGAGTCGCCATTTTTTAAGATATCAATCAACATTTGCTAGTAACTGAGATACATAATAGCCTTACAGGATTATTATGTATCTTAGTTGCTAACAAATGATGATTGAAATCTAAAAACAGTGGCGGCTCTATGTCACTTTTGTCAGCTCCAGTCATCGACTTCCTAACATTTTTTCTTACTGGAATTGTCAAACCTGACATAGAGTCGCCATTTTTCAAGATTTCAATCAACATTTGTTAGAAACTGAGATACATAAAGCATATATTATCCCTGCCGGTAAAAAGAGATGCCTGGTCACATCATAATCATAGCAACATATATTTTGCCATGGTCAAAACGTAACTAGACTTTATATGAACTATTACAGCTTACTTATATTCCCTTTAGACGACCTTAGCAATTTGCCTTAAGCAAGTCTCTTCTCACACGTATGCCGTGCTAAAAAACCATTCCCAGCCGCACTATAAACCCGGGCCCTCGTCGAGATTGTCCCGATAACAGTAAAACGTCAATAACCACCTAATTGGGAGAGAACAGTCTACCCACAAACGCCGAAATCCTCGAGTGAGAAACAAATAAATATTTTAACTCCAGAACGAGATAATTTAGCCGATAACTTAATGTGCTTACATTTTCGTATCTGCTCATGGTTTTATGGGAAACCGTGACGCTGACCTACGTTTTTTGTTTGTATTGCTGTTAGGTTACTGATTTGCCACATAAATTAGTTAGATGTCGGAATAAATGGATTTAATGGTATATTATAAGACAAAGATACTTTTTTTATTATATGATTTTTCAAGGGCTTACGCCTGTTTAGCGAGTCCTAACTTTGCGAATTTAGATTGACGAGTTAGTACTTTAAAAATCATATGACAAAAATTAAGAAGAGTTGCGATATCAATACGAAAGTTAAGTATTTGAAATAATTGTGTCAAGCTGTTCAATAGTTCCGTCCCCATACGATAATTAAAATCAAATAGAGAGTTTAAGGTTCAATGCTCGGGGAGCCTCGGTGGCCTAGTAATTATGGCGTCTGACACGGATTATCGGAAGACGTGGGTTCGAACCCCGTCTCGTTTTCTCTAAGTTTGCAAAGTCAAAGAGATGTTATAATAACTTTTTAATATTGACATAATCAATAACTAGATGGTGTATATGTTACCGAGTAAGTAGTATTGATAACAAGTGCAGTTTGAAAATTTTAATACAGACTACCATTATATTACTTTGGTAAAAATCTGTTATTGGAATGTAACTCAAAAACTACGGAACAGAATAAAATTTACATGACATCACACGGGAAGCACCAGCTTTTAAACAAAAAAAGAATTTTGGAAATCAGTTCACCCAGTCTAAAGTTATGAGGTAACAAACATAAAAAAATACCTGACAGTCAAATTCACTACCTCCTCCCTTTTGAAAGTCGGTAGATAATACTTTTTTTCAACACAGTTTCAGTTTCGAACCTCTATGTACAAGTAGTTACAGAAATGTCATCATTCTATTATTATACTTATATGCGAAAGTTTGTGTGTTTGGATGGATGTCTGTTAATATTTTAAGCTTTTACTGCCGAAACCTGGAATAACACATACGAGTATACCTACTACTTTTTATTCTGGAAAAGTGGTCCCCTGAGATAGAGATCACGAATGCGCGTCGAGCCGCGGGACGTAGCTAGACCCTACTGCATTTGGTTTCAGACCTTGGACTCTGGTGGACGTTTATGTGCATTTAAACTGTATTCATTGTTGTTGAATAATTATATGAATTAACAATGATTCGTTAAGGCGAAATGAGTGTAGATTTTGACCAAATTTCATCATTCGACTTCGCAAAAACTTAGTTTTTCGACTCTTAAACCTAATAACCGAAGGTTCGAAAAAAAAACGAAGTGTAAATTGAATATACGTTCTTTTGAAGTATGGGAGCCAATACACGATTGAGCAAACTTGGCTCGATAGAAAAAAATCGGCAACATTCCCTATATTTTGCAATTCTCAACCTTATGTAAAGCATTGTAAATTATTTTAAAATGAGGATTGAACCGCGCCTTAACTGTTTCTACGACATTTGTATTACTTTCAATGATAATAACAATGGTGAATGTATGCTCACTATGATGACCAGTAGAAAGTAATAAACAGTCAACTCGACCCCATGACAAACAAACAAATAAAATTGAATTGAAATTGAATTGATGATTATAAGACTATTATCATCATGGTCATATTAGTATCGTAGAGATGTCTGTGTGAAACTATTGCTGTAGGCATGCAGTTTATCCAAGTTCAATAGATTGTTTGTTATGACTTGATTTTTGTTTGGTTTCAATTAAAAAAAACTAAACAGCTAGCTACGAGCCGTAGCATTTGGCATTCGTCCACAGATTACAGAAACAAGGGAGATATATAAAGGGTCCGTGCCACAGCAACATGCCCAAAAACAGAACACAGTGCTCGCGGTGTTCCCAAGTTTTGTATTGTGCGACTGAACGCCGGTCGTGATATTGCATGTAAACAGCTTACAATGCTTGCGACTATTTAAAAATTTTTAATACCGCAGTGAATAATTAACTTATTGAAGCTAACAGAATACGTTCAAGTACGGAATACAGCCGCTGCTTGCAACACCAGGTTTTGTACTCGGCGCACGGATCGGCATCTCCCTAGATCTCTTTGCATTCGCCTTTCGGTCAGTTTCATAAATCTAACTATTGACGACGATATACGACGGCTTGGATTACGAGGGATACAAATATGGCAACTATATGCATGAAATTTGTATTTTTTTTTCTTATATATCTTTGAATAGCCGGTTGGTGCAGTACATCCCTGCCTTCTGAGCCGCTGGTCCCGGGTTCGATTCCCAGATAGTTCAAACAATTTTATTGTGTGCATGAACATGTCAGTTTGACCTGTGTCTGGGTGTATATCACTCATCAGGTTACCATAAGTACAGGCACCTGAGGAACGTGTGTGGATGTTGTCCCCTATTGTTGTCGATTCTGTAAGCATTCTTTTTATCTAAAAATCTCTAAATTATACATAGTACTTATTTTATTTAGGCTAAAATTCAAATTAGTATAACTTTCTAATGACAGCACTAAAATTAGACGTTTCTCTTCAATTGTAGGCATATTTTAGACAGTTAAGTCGTCCTACCATCTATATAAAACTGCTGCAACAGAAAGTCCACTGTGCAGAGGATGTTTGCAGGAGAACGAGATCGTGAAGCACGTGCTGTTGGAGTGCACGGCCACAGAAAATATACGGTATACTACCGGACTACTAAAGGATTACAATAGTTCTAAATCATCATCAGTCTTAATACCTCAAATGTCACTGGAGCAGCCGTGCGATTCTCAAATAATTCGTGGACGAGCTCACGGATGTCAAATACTTTATGAGATATTGCCCTTGTATTAAGGTTGTTTTTCCAACGTTTCTTGTCGTTTTTTTTATGGATGTTGTCAAAGATGCATCGATATTTGATCTTAGATAATCACACGGCAGTTGAGCCTACGACCAAGGGTCATACTCCGTTATATAAAGGAGTTGGGATGGCTAGGGTAGCTGGCGGGGGAAATGCACAATACACTCCAAGTGGGAAATTAGTGCAGGACTTAGCGCCCCCAATTAGAATAAGAATAAGAAGTTGTCCCATATTATTAAATTATAACTTTTGTATATTTGGGTATGCAGTAAAATGTAATTCTATTGTATTGTAGTCTCATTACTGCTTATATATAATGTACGTATTTATATGTTAGGGTATTACTGTATAAAACTAAATAACTCAATGTTCCAAAATACAGTAAAGTAAGTACTTCGAAAGTGCTAAATGCGACATGGGAACACGATCATAATAATAATAATCCGATATGAGCAAATAAAGGAAAGTAGCCCTGAGATGTTCATAAAAAGATGAAGCCATTATGGAAGCCTTATTAAATGTCAGAGCAGAAATCTCGACACTTCTTAACGTTGGGTTCATTATTTTATTGCCATCCTCCCGAGTGGGTATATTAAATATTTTTTTGTTATGATTGCTCACTCAATTTGCATATGAATAATATGCGAACTTTATGAGCAAATGATGTCATGTGCTATGATTTTAAATGATAAAATTTGTTGTAGTAAATATGTATTATCTTTCATACTTAAGATTACAGTAGGTATATCTTATATATTAGTTGTAAAGAGTTATCAAGTTATCTTTGTATAGAGATAATTTGATATTATAATCTTCACAACCATGTGTTATCCGAATTGATTTAAGCTTGCTACTTATTCGTTAATTTATTTTCTTAGATTATAAGATAATACATTTTTATCTTAAATATAAATTGTTTATATTTTTTACAGTTTTACGCATAATACATCCAACTACAGAAGTTTCCAACTTCAGAGATCATCTGGCGCCTTGAAGACGAAAGAGCGTGAGAAACGTTTTTTTTTATTTATTTTTTTAATAGAAAACATCGGTACATTTAAATTTAATTATCAATGAAAACATTCGCAAAGTGTAGTACAGAACAGACTACACCTAGAATATGGTTGTAATATTTTACCAAAGAAAAGACTTCAACGCGCACGTCTGGTTTACCTCGACGGACAAAAGATACAAAATATCAGTTTCGTTTGTTTTTCTTTTTTTCTTTTATACCACAAAATTAAGATAACTTGATTAATTAACGGTTATCAGTAAAATTCAACAAATTATGAATTTCTCGTACTATTGCCAACTTATTTGTAGTTGTTACTAGTTCTTACATAATACTAAAATAACATTGTCATATTTAGTAATTAGACGTTACTCTGAGCTATATCTATTCCAAATTTCATTCAAATCCGTTGAGGCAGCAACTTTAGTTATTGTATTTTAACACATAGTCATATTTAATTTATCCAGATAACCTTCACTTAATAATCATAAATTATAAAAATATAGCTAAGGGTTAAGTAGGTTTTATGTAATAATTACAAAAAAGTTGCGATTTACACAATCTACGGCAACTAAACAAATTATTTATTAAATAGTAACATAAAAAAGATTAAAATAACTTCTATGACTACCGCAACGCTACGAACATCCACACTAACTCTCTCACTGGAGCCGGGCTACGTCAAAAACGAAACGATTAGTAATGACATCAGTATGGAATCCGTGGAGGAGTTGGTGGTCCGACTTGCCAGGAAGATGTTCGATTCAGCGGACAACGGACCACATACTCACCTGTACGGATTAGCACCGTGGATGTGGAGACACACGTGACGAGGCCACCGCGAAGAAGACGTGGCGCGCACTACCCCGAGAGCTCCTGATATCGGATGATACGGAGTCTCCGGTAGTAAGTAGCACGCCAAGCTAAACATGACAACATGAAGAAAAGTAGAAGTAATTGAAAGCACAGAGTGCACTACAGCCCCTGCGCAGAGTTGTCTCAATTGCAACCTGCGTAGGATAAAGCTACCGGGGCGTAGTTGCCCCCGGAGCTCCTGCAGGGGCAAGGAGCATGTGCTCGAGGCCCCAACCAGCCCCTAAGAGGCTGAAGATACTGCTGCTGCTGCACTAACTCTCAAAGTTTCACCTTTATACTTATCTAGTATCTGCCCATGTCATTTTTTGCCTATAAGATTATCGCATTCAATCGGGAACTTCCCATTAGTGAGAAAGTGAACTGGGTATAAGCTAACAGGATGCCAAATTTCATCCAAATAATCCAATTCAGCGTGATAAATAACAAATGTAAACACTTACATCCACACTAACTCACAAGCGTTTGCTATAAGTAATATATGAGTAAATATTACTTATAGCTATAGCTAAATTTGGCATGAATATATCAGCATGCCAAATTTCATCCAAATGATCCGATTCAGCGTGATAAATAACAAATGTAAACACATACTTACATCCACACTGACTCACACGCGTTTGCTATAAGTAATATATGAGTGTGATTTGATATTGGTGTGAATTTGTTACTTGTAAAATAAATGTGATAGCTTTAATCCCATTCAGTAGTATATTAAGTCATCGTCACAGGCGAGTAGTCCCAGAGTGTCTCGGCGCTTCAAACGACACCAAATTTATGATTATTGAGGCAACGCGCGTACATGCATACACACTTGGGATCACGGACACGGCTTTATCTCGCCGGTGCACTATTCCGAATAAACGATATAACGAAATCATTTTATTCCGTGTAGGTGACTTTACGAGCGCGAGATAAATATGAAGTTGTGATCATTTTGACAGCACATTATCTACCGCTTTATATCTGGTAGGTGTGTTGGACGGTTTTATACGTGAAAATGCTAATGACCGTGCCCAAATAAGTTAATTGTAATGCGTTGTAAATTATGTTGATGTTTGTAATCGTTTTTGTCGAACATTTGGATACTTAACATTTTAAATACGTTTAACAAACATGTGACTGTGATTGGAAATATTGTAAAGTTGTTTATTGTTGTTAAAAAATAGTAGTTTATGCAACTGTCATATAATAGAGGGTATTAAAACATGCGGCGAGTTTCAAAATAAGATTATACGAGTGTTTTAATACCTAATTATATGCAGTTGCATACACTACTTTATTTAATCTCATGACATTGTTGCTACTAAAGTTTTATCCCACAAAATATTAATCAAATTCGTATGTACGAAATAACGCGAAAATGGAAAAAGTTTTCTTCTTCTTGTTGTTTGTATGGCTTGTGCGGCGTAACCACAATATTGCCAATAACAGAGGAAAAAGTCTGTTATTAGTCTATTGGCTTGGAACCACACCACAGATAATGTGTTGAATTTGAATTGAAATTGAATTGAAACCTCCTTGGTCGGGACACATAATATTGTACTTTAATAATCAAAAAATTGTTTAAAGCATTGTTTTGTTAGGAGAATAATGCTTTAATTTAACTTTTTAATTTAATTAAAAAAGTATGTAAATAAAATATGCCAATAAAAGTATGTATTTCATTTCATAATTAGAATATTACCGAATAAGATTATATGAAATAATTTACTTATTTTTTATTGTGTTTAATGAATCTACTTAGATGCGAAATCAATATGATAAAGTTTATATGCTAATTTTACTGTATGTTATTTTGTCAAAAATTACAATTATTATAATACATCGTCAAATTAATAAAAGCTCTTTCTAAACATTATTTGAAATTGATAAAAATTTACTTCAACGTCATAAAACACATTTCACAATTTTATTTGTTAAGTATTTTAACCCATGAAGCTCTATGGATTATATAATTTGTGACCCAGCTTTCGCAAAAACCCCGCGAAAATCCACCATTTAAAAAAATGCGCGCGTTCGTGGCAATTTAATTGTAGTAAAATACCTATTGAAGATATGTTATATCTGTAAACGGCATAAAGTAACACTAAGTATGTGGTTCTTAAAAACACAATAAAACTTGTTTTACAAAAACAACGGAGGAGCAAGTAATTTGTCTGATATCAATATCTCTCTTCATATCTATATATAATTATATAGATAATTATCAATATCTGATAGCGTTATGCCTGTTCGTGGCAGTTGTATTGCATCCTAGATTAAATAAAAAAAACTATTTATTTATTTTTCTACACACTGTAATTTATGCCGTTTGAGTTGATATGGAAACATAGTTTCAATGCTATTTCATTTGAAATTCGGATTAACCCGCTATGGCACTTATTTAGCACCTTCTACTTAATTATTGCATATAACAAGTACTACAGTGTTCATGAACATTCCTCATACCATACTCGCATTGTTACAAATAATATTTAATAGTATTAACTCATTTCGTAGTGCAAATATCAGAATAGAACTCTCTGTTCCGTATATAGCAGTCCATAAAGTTTGTGCGCCGTCGTCAATTTGTTAATTTGATTCTCATTTAAATAATATTAACATTTTGTAGCCAATTGCAATACTGATATTATTTCCATGTGTGCATTTGGGAATATGAGTGTAACTTAGAGTTTTTTATTTTCGTAAATCGTTACTACGAGCATTTAAATGGATGCTGTACACATATACATAATAATGTCAGTTTATATCTAGTGTATTGATAGGAACATGTTGCTATTTTTTGTATTATGTTACGTTTCTCACTTATATTCTGTAATTCCATTTGTTTTTTTATATTTATTCAATTTAATCCCTTGTTTTCCGCTTCAACAAATTGTATTGTCCTAAACATACGTGTTAGCCTATTGCTTTAACCCGTCGCACCGTCGCAAAAAAATGCTATGCCATGTTGCGCGTACACCTAATGTATACACATTTTTATACTTCTGGTTTGTCACTAATTTTATCAGTACAAATGCACTCCACCGGTATTAACTTGTTTTTAGTCATTCAAACTATTCAAGTGTAGTATTTTTTATCTGAACTTTTATAGATAGTTCGGAAATACACCGAAAGAAGTAGACACTGGACGGATTAAAGCTTACAACTTAAATGTATCGCTAATAACATTATTTTAGTTTGAAGACTTTGAAGTATTTCTGAGTTATGTCCTCTAAAAATATAGCTCATGTCAATCCGGAATAATATAGCTTTACATAATTGAAAGAGTTTCTTTAATCGGTTAAGTAGTTTTTGATATTATCCATTACAAACAAACAAACAATCACATATTACCTCTTTTTCTACCGACTTCCAAAAAAAGGAGGAGGTACTCAATTCGACCCCGAACCGAACACGAAACCGGTTGAGATATTCGACTATACCTACCGCGTAAGTTAAACCGTCAAAATAGCACTAAAATGTTTAATACGAAAGATTCAATCAAGTTACTATATTCGTTTGTTTTTCTATCGCCGATTTATCATGGAATCAAAACTACATTCATGCATATAAGGTTAAATAGTAAGCTTATAAACCAAGTCAGACCTAATCGGGCCATGAGAATTGAGAGTGGACCAAATCACAAATTGTTTGAATCCTGTCTGTTTATGGAAGATTTAATTTGTTCTATACTAAGTGAACAGTTGGTGTAAACATTAAGATAAATTTACTTACATCTAATATTATAATATATATTATGTAGCTTCACATCCCAACTTATAAATATATAAAACTTATATTATAAATGCGTAAATGGTGGCATTGTTTGTTTGTTACGTTTTCACGCCTAAAAGGCTAAACGGATCTCTATAAAATTTGGAAAGGAGATAGATTACAGCCCGGGAAGTACATATGATACTTTTTATCATAATCATCATCATCATAGAAAACAGATAGACCAAAACGTGACCAATGTGACAAATTAGAAGATGTTTACCATGTTTCAGTGGAATGTCCTCGTAACGATGCCCAGCGTCGACGATTATTGATTTCCGACCATGCTTTCTGGTAAGTAGGTGGGTGTAACGGAGTTCTGTCGCAGCCTTTCTCAGAAGATGCCCGAGGGCTGTATGACTTGTACCAGGCAGTCATACAAGCATCTAGAACTGAACACTAATAATACCTAGTTGATAATTTTGTTGGGTGTAATTTATCTATAATATTTATGTATTTAGAAATATATGAGTATGTTTATCAGTTGTCTAGTACCCATAACATAAGCTCTGCTTAGCTTGGGACTAGATGGCGTTGTGTGATAGTTGTGGAATATTTATTTTAGTTATTTTTTTAACGGGGTTTGGGGGAGGCGTATGTTCAGCAGTGGACGTCCTACGGCTGAGATGATGATGATGATGTTTTTTTAACCGTGTATTTAATGTACTGGTTAAGGGATATATAAGATAAGGGTAGCATATTCTTTAAGAAAAACCCCTGCATAAACATTGAAAAAAATAAATAAAAAAATCATGATCAGCCATACTCCATGGTAGAATCCGCAGGGAGCAGTTAGCAATATAGGTATGTAAGAGTTTATAGACATTATTTATTGTTGTGAGTTGTTTTATTATATAACTAACTGTTCTCCGCGGTTTCACCCGCGCGGTGATGGATGATGATGATGATAAATCTTATATAGCTTATGTTACTCAGGGTGAATGTAGCTTTGCAATGGCGAAAGAATTTTTGAAATCGGTCCAGAACTTTTTGAGCCAATTTGTTACAAGCATACAAATCTTTCATCTTTATAATATTATACTCGTAGTAATAGTATGACAAAAACTCTGGGCCACAGTCATTTATTACTAATAGCTATATACTTTACTCCTCTTTCCTTCGTGCAACTTTCACCGAAATAATTGTTGATGTCCGGGAAGGACGCGGTGAGGGTTTTGCTTTAACAACAACTTAACATATAATTGTGTCTCACGACACTGCATAAACGGTTAAAAGTGTACATCTTTAACGGAAGTGGATTTAATGAAAATATTAATTGCAGGATATTATATGTATTTTTTCAGATACATGATATTGCGGTATAATGATTACAATCGATATCTTATTGTTGTTCAGCCAGCTTTGTGACCTCATAAATCTAAATAGTCATAGATATACGTTGCTGGGATGCAGGCCTTTCTTTCAGAGAGGTGGCCTAGGTGGGCTTAGCTGGCTTGTGCTGGAATGCTAGTGCACACCCAATATATATGTATATATCACTTATATATTAGATTTATATATATTTATACATAAGTGGCTTATATAGTGTCAGGGTTTTCAGATCACCTGAAAAGGCTTCCAATGCAAGAAAATCCTTATATGTGCATCCATCCAAGTACCGCAGCAATTTCTGCTTAACCGAATCTAACGGTGACAAAAGACTAGATACAAGATCCGTCATAAGCACATACTATATTATTTTTTCAATCTATTTAGTTAATAAAAAAATAGTAACAGTTACTAGGTTGTAAGACTCTTATAGGTAGCATGTCTTGCTGGTTAGCATCACCCTGTAATGTAAGCAGGATATGGTGTTACATCCATCCAAGCGATAGTGTGGCAGTAAATATGTGTTTTTAGTACTTTATATCTACCCACAGACTCCAGGGTCCGCGTCATTTGTTTATCTTATCTATTTACCCAACTAATAAAATATACATCTTTGCATACAAGGAGGGAACATAGAATAAAGCTAACATACTTATATATAAAGAAAAGAGGGAGAAACAAAACTAAATAAGGTATCCATTAGAATTCCGAGCAGACCAGTCTCCGCAAGCACCCGTTACAAGTAGTCAACTCGTGAACGGGTGCTTGCGGCAGCATGTGCCAGCCATCGCCTTCCTCAACCATATTTGAGGGAAGATGGCGACCCGACACACGACGCCGCCACTTGCCAACACCGTTCTTTCAATTTTCAAATCTGGCCTTTCAACCATCGCCTTCCTCACGAACATTCCGATTCTGACCGAACATTGCGTTTAGATTGAATAATAACTGTAGCAAGTAATTCATAGGGTTAATTCTCACCATGTCACAGGCCTCAGCAAGCTAATTTTATGCTAACTTTGGCTTCGACGCCGGGGGAACCCTCTCCGCATTTGCTTCGAAATGGTGACGAAGCTTGAGGGTAGATAATAATATATCTAAGTATTTGTTTGGTATAAATATTACTTCGTTTTAATCTTCAACTAACAATGAAAAAAAATTTAAAGTTTCATCATATAACACATTACATATTACAGTAAAATAAATATAACATAACCTACCCCCTCAAGTGTCGTCATTATAACAATGAAATTTCTATTGTGACTGGCTGTGTGACATTTGATGGATTATGTTATGATATGAATTAAGAATAAAATAAAATAAAATAAAAATGAGTACTCGGATAATGTATATCTAAACTCAAATAAGAGCAAATTGTGAACCTGCATTGTTTGAATATTTAGGTAATTTAGTACCTAACTCAGTAGCAATATGCTTGCCGGTGTATATCTTTAATTTTATTTGTAAAAATAGTTTCACTCTAAGTAAATGTGTTAATCTTATGGTAAATCAAATTTACAAACAAACCAAACATAAATATATAGGTGAGTATCTCTCAGAGCGACAAACGTAGTGCTGCTCCATGTATTTTTCCGAAACTTGAAAATAACACACTTGACCGACTCGCTTCGAATCTCGAAATCGGTTGCGAAAAGTTTTCAGTGAAGATAACATCGTATACTGAAACCCACAGCACACTAGAACACATTCTACTACCTTGGCTAGCTTTACTCTTAAGATTAAAGAGTCCGTCATCTGAAAAAGAAGTTCCAGCGGCTGCCCGCGAGCAGGAAAATATTGTACGTCTAGAGCCCATCCTTTTTTTATAGTGGTTCATCAAAGTGACTCCCTCTCGCCTTATGGAGAGCGAAGATGGAATCAAGAAGCAATGACCATTAGTGCAGGCGCAAGCTGCACTTAGCGAGTACCACGTTTATAGAGAGAAAAATTCAATGGTGTCTGACACGGAGAGTCAGAAGACGCGGGTTCGAATCCCGTCCAAAGATGTGAATTTTTCTCTCTATAAATTTCAATGTTTGAGATCGCTAAAAGCAGGCGTTAGTGCTTTAAGAAGTAATACTATAAAATTACCAAGGGTTGCGATGTCAATACGAAAGTTTAAGTATAACTAAATAATGCTTCTTTCGGTTGGATAGTACTGTCAAAGCTGTCCAATAGATGTCGCTCCGTCCCCGTAAGACGCTTAAAGTCAGATAGAGAGTTAAAATTCGATGCTCGTACCCAAACCTTGGTGGCCTAGTTGGTCAATGGCGTCTGACACGGAGAGTCAGAAGACGCTGGTTGGAATCCCATCCGAGGATGTGAATTTTTCTCTCTATAAACTTCAATGTTGGACAATAGGTATGATGATAAAACCGTGATGAATTCAATTTTACCTTTAGAGTTTAACTGTGCTACCCAGCGGATGTGACTTTGTTCCACTTGTGGATGGATAGGATATTCAAGTTGGACTTACTGTGTTAATAATATCGAGTCATCTTGTGTCCTTAAAAAAGGTATAGCTCAAAAAAATAGAGGTACTTGAATTTATCCTGTGACATCAGGAGTATGTTTAAATCACACTATCACACTAATATTATAAAGGCGAAAGTTTGTGAGTGTGTTAGTGACCCTGTGTGTTTGGGACTTCTTCACGCTCTAACAGCTGGATCAATTATGATGAAATTTAATATGGATGTAAAGAAAGCGCTGGATTAATAGCATAGTATACTTTCATCGTTACCTATCATCACGCTGATGAAACCCCGGAGCGCAGCTAAAATTAACTAAATAATGCTTCTTTCGGTTGGATAGTACTGTCAAAGCTGTCCAATAGATGTCGCTCCGTCCCCGTAAGACGCACCCCGTAAGAAATAAAAGAAAAAAAATACACCAAATGATACTTATTGATTTATTTTAATAGTTTATAATACTAGATAGGTACGTAAATCATTTGCTAATTTATGTAGGTATAATACATTTACTAGTTATAGCAATAAATAGCTTACGAAGCTTGTGAACTTTTAACAATATTTACATAACAAATTAATCCATTCTACCTTATTTTTACAAACTTTAACTATCATTTAAAAAATGGGAATGTTTTCATCAACATTATCATAATGTTTGGTAGCAATAAAAATGTTTTCATAGATCTAGGTAGTTATTATTAAACAAATAGATATATTTTTTAAAAGTACAATCATGAACAATTTAAAGTATAGGAACTTTTATCTCCTGATACGTGATTTTTCCCGTCGAATAGAATACTTTGGTATATTCAAACTACTTATCTAATATTTCAAAAGTTAGTTACCAAACAACCGAATCTTAAAATATCTATATTACAACTTCCCAAAATCTTCAACGACTGACAAATCGTATATCTTGTTGTGATTTATAAAATCACCAATTTAAATAGTTTCGTTTGTGCAAAATCAAATTAATTAGTCATTCGTCTTCTAAACTAATTAACAATTCAAAATATCTACATATTTACATTTATTAACAAACTAACCGGAGTATTAGCACTCTAGGTTTTAATTTACATAATTATTCGGAACATGGGCATTCGATAGGAATTAAAATTGTAATACTTTATGAAGGTAAATAAATAATTAATTAGGAACGAGTCTAGTATCAGCGGTCGTGTTTAGTGAGTTGTAACGGGACATCGCTGGGGGCCTGACGTCGGCACGGGCTGGGTGATCTGGACTTAGTTCGTTTGTCTTGTTGATCATCGCTCTCGTCGTGGACGTTGATCTCTTCATCTGAGTCGGAGTGCGAATGGTAGCCACGCGCTAGTTGAACAGACTGCGCGGCGAGGAGCGCAGCGGCCGCGGAGTGTGGTACAAGCGCTTTGAACGCGCTGCTTTCGAGCGCCGGGTGAGGTTGGAATGCGCTTTGGTGCGATAGGGCTTTGAGTGTGTTGGCGTCGAAGTGCGGGTGGTGCGATAAAGCCTTTAGGGCGTGCGAGTCCTGATGTGAGAGTGCTTTGAAGGCGCTATTCTCGCCGCCCATCTGCGGCGTGTGGTACCCTGCGGGGGTGAGGGGCGCGGGGGACAAAGAACGCGAACGGGAGCGCGAGGGGGACGGCGAGTGGGGGAGGCGGTGCGCGGGCGAGCCTCCACCGCGCTTGAGGAGGTTCATACGCTGGTGCCTTCTCCACTTCGCTCGTCTGTTGGAAAACCAAACCTGTCAGTAACGGTAATAACGTGATTAGTATTCGGTGTTAACAAAATATTCATGAATGTAAATTTGTTGTAACTAATATGAGAGGGGCACGATTATCTATCTGGCTGTCGAGATTATGTTATTGGGTATAAGTTTAAGTATTTTATTTGAATAGGAATTAACGGGTTTTTACCTGCACTCGTGCTTCTGACAGCGAGGTCTTAGAGGCGAGCCGCTCTCGTGTGGAGACGCACGGGTAATGGGACTTTTCAAATTCCTTTTCCAACTCTTCCAGCTGGTCAGGACTGAATGTAGTGCGGTTTCGTCTAAACTTTGGTTGTTCGCCGTCTAACGAGCCGGAATCATCTCCGTCGACGTCTGTGTAAAGAAAAATAATAAAGTTATATTAGCTAGTAAGTATGCAATTTTATTTGCCATTACTATTTTTATGGGTACAACACAGTGCCAGATAATCTACATCACATGAGTGTTTTTTTATACTTTTATGAAACGGTTGAAGGAGGGAGGTACACACTAGATCTTTCATGGCACAGTTGCCATTGTAAGTCTAGTGTGGATACAATCACTATATATGGAAGAGATCCCAGTGGATACAGCTGTCAAAACGTTTTCATTAGGTACTTGGACGGATTTTTTATATTGATAGTGATAGCCAGCAGCACGAGTCACTAAGAAAGTGTCAGTATAGCAAATTAAATTACATAGGTCATGAATAAAATAGTCTCGAAGTGTGACAGTGAAACCACTTTGAAGCTTTAGGCTCTTGTTAAATGACACCGTGATATGGTGGTAGATATGGCATTTCCCACATTCAGCTCTTGTGTTATTCGTTAACGTTAATTTTAGTCTTCTCTTGTCACTTATCTAGAGGTTCTAGAGTTATGCGCGACTAAGATAACTTACCGATGAGCCCTCGTCCAGATGACAAAAATCCTTGTTGCATGTCAGGGTGCGGGACTCCCGCGTTTGGAGGTGGCACACCCGGGGGCAGAGACAGGGTACCGGGAGGCCAAACTCCACCGCCGCCACCCCAAGGGAAAGCTCCGTAGGGCGGTGGTGCAGCATAGAGTCCGTAGCCAGCGGCTCGTGCGAATTCCGCTGCAGCTCGCTCGGCGGCACGGTTGCGTAGGATTCGGTTAATAGAAGAGACGCTTGGCGCAGTCGCATTGGTACACACACCTGTGGACAAGAAGACAAAGTACTTGTTTTAATCTAGCAACATCTAAGGAGATGCACAATACACCAAAGCGGGGCATTAGTGTCAGGCTTATCGCCCCGACCTGAATAAAAAAGATAATAAGACGCGTACGGTTGAACGGCCTTCATCTTTTGAACACCACAATAAACGTCTTTTTGGCAATTGCAACCACTCGACAGTGCCGTCCGTGTCCATTTAGTGGACACTCACACACACTACACAACTTAATTTAATAGATGTACTTATTTATCTCTTCACGTTGTTGATTAGTGTCAGACAGGGAACACACTCGTTAGCAGGACTCTCTGCAACTGTCCGTGCTGGAGGACACCACCGCAGTGTAAACTATTCCTTCTCAAAACGGTATCGGAGGACGGTTTTCTACTCCAAAGTTTAAGCCTCAAAGGCATTGGAACTGTCATGAGCAAGCGTGACGCTTACTCAGATTTGTCTTGATTTGTCCAACTCGTCACTTTATAATTTTATTATATCTACTGACATCACAATTTGCTGTGTCTTACAAGTTATTGTTTACTTCTGTTTCTATTATCTATAAGATAAAAATGAACCCCTACTTTTCCTGGTCACGCTATAACTTGAGAACGGCTTTTACCGATTTCATTCATCTTTTTTTAAATGTTCTCTAATACTTCGTAGAAGGTTCTTACATTAAAAATCAACAAAAAGAGGTTATGGCGAGGCGGAAGGCCGAGCCTACTACGCGAACGAAATCGCGGGCAGTCGCTAGTGATATATATCTTTCAATGACATATACCTCTATTTCTCTGACATTTCAGGCATGTTATGACAGTTATCTAATTTTTAAATTCTAAGATCATCAATATCTTGTTTTGCCTCTCAACAATGTATTTTACAATCACGCGCGTTACGCAGAGAAACCGTTCGTGCACCGATCACAAATAGGACGATAATTGTACTTAAACGCAGCCTCTGAACACGTTTCTTGCACACGGCTAATTATCCACAATGTGCACAAAATGAGTGACCAGCAGTGCGTTAAAACCGATGCGTCATTGGTCGCGTTTTACAATCGCTCAGAATTATGATGCGTGTGGCGAGATCGCGTGCCGAGGCAGCCTTGAAGCATCCCATGTAATTTCAGGAAACACTCCGAGTGAGTGCCATAATTTAATCATAGCCTGCCCGAGCGTAATTGTTGTAGAATTCGACGAGTAGCTACTGCTTGCCGGTTGAACTAGTGTTATTTAAATAGTACGATTACCCTTTTAAACTATTTCGCAATTTGTCGGCCTCGAGGTATGAGTACCTGCACTTCACGCAATGATTATTATAAATATTAGTATATTTGTAAAATAAGTTGCGCAATTCAGTACGTTACACAGTTTATTTTATGACTTTTTAAGCGACCAATTCGCCAATTTAGGTATATCTTGATGACTGCAGCCCTTATAACGCACAATATAAATTTTAAGGCTACACTGATATAATTTTTTTTATACATTTCATTTGGGTGAATTTTGAGCAGAAGTGAAGATTTGTGTTTCATTACTTTTGAACTTACGAGGAATCTAGGCTGATGAAGATGAATAATAGTTATTTCAATTGACATTACTACCGGTTACCATATTCGTAAAGGTACAAGAATGAGAAAGATAAGAATTGTTGCTTAACTTATATATCAAAAATAGTTTTATTATTTTTACTACCAAATCAGAATATAAATTAAAATTAAACAAGTACAATTTGAATAATTGTATACCGACTTCCACTCTATTCTGTTATTTGAGTGTAACTCCATAACTACTGGACCGAATTTGGTAAAATTTAAATGGGAACACGGAAAGCACCAGATTTCAAACAAAAAAATAATTTTGAGAATCGGTTTACCCAGTCGAAAGCTATGAGGTAACAAACATAAAAAAACAGTCAAATTGAGTACTTTTTGGAAGTCGGTAGAAAACAAAATAGCTTTTATACAATATGCCCTTATTTCACATATTAATATCTCGAATATCAAAAAGTATTCAGCAGATACTCATAATATGGACACAATGAACAGATTGCTGTATTTCCTTATTTTATTTCGTGTTTTTTTAAAATACCAGGTAGTGTGCACCTCTTGTACATACGCCTTGGACCGGTATTATGCCTCCAAGCAATAGTGTGCCAGTTTTGCTTTAATAAAGGTTTGACTGACTGCTGACACCAAGCAAGTTAAATTACCTGGTGATTGAGGCTTAAAAACTGCTGTTTACGAGTATACGCAGGCAGAACGACATTGTTGGCAAACGAGCAGGCGGCTCATCTGATAGTAAGTGATCAGCGTCGCCCACGGATATCTGCAATACCAGTCTCAAGGATGCGTTGCCGGCTTTTGAGGAAGGTATAAGCTCTCTTCTTGAAAGTTCACAAGTCGTATCGGTTCGGAAGTGGGCATGGTTAGTTTTTTTGCTTACTTACGTAATGGACATCCAAAAATAATATATACATATATTGATTTAAATGTATGTTCAATTGATAAAATAAACATTGTTAAATATAGTGTTAAGGTTTCTCGCCTATCAAATAAGAGGCTTTTGACACAAAGGATTTTTAATGAAACACTACATAGAAAATGCTCCGTTACCCAACTAAAATCTTTTATTTAATTGTAATTTACCTGATTCAGTCCATTACTTCACTTTCGTGCCCGTTTTCATCTTAATATTTCCCAGAATTAATATAAGTAATAGATATGTTCTCCAATTTATTAATTTCAATTAAAGGATAGCACTATAGCTATGTCTTAGATTTCACATGTTATTAGTCATTTTAATTTTAATGGAAATAAATTTAAATATCCTTCTCTAAAATAATGGGACACTTCCATTATAGGTCATCGAATGTGATGTAATTGACAGGCATGTCTAAAATGACTAGAAGAAATGATGAAGTAGCTGTACTACAATTATTTAAATAATTATTTTTTTGCATATAAAAAATGTTTTATTTTATTCTGAGATCAGCAAATTGAATTTTAAAATTAATTATTTAATAACCAGTACATGGAGAAATTATAAATTATTGTATTAATTTTTTCTAAAAAGCCTTATTCGATTTCAAGATTTTTCGTACAATGCGAAAACCTAGTGATAATAGAGCAAAGTGGTGTACAGTCGCCTGCAATAATTTTTATACATTCCAAAAAGTTCCAAACTACGATAATTAACTACATATTTTTTAAATGTACACAAAAAGTATATTGAACAGTAAGATAATGTTAATAACATTATTTTACAGTAATTTACATGTACACATTAATATGACTATTAATACTGAGACACTTTTGAAAAATATAGAGTGTATACATCTTGTTGCAGGCGACTGTACTATAGTTTTATAGAGGACATCAATGTCTACAAAAAAGTATGCAATATCACCTGTCTAATTTTCACACTTATGTCACAATCCACCCAATCGCCAAATCAAAATATTAACGCTGGTACAAATTAGGGCACATTATTCGTATCTTGGTGTTAATCCTTATTTACTCAAATAATTAGGAGGAAACATTTGATAGTTTGTTTGTAACAGTTAAACATAGAAACTAATCCGATCAAAGAAATCTTTCACCAGTAGAAAGCTATATTACGCCTGAGTAACATACACTATATTATATAATCATCATCATCGTCATCCATCACCACGCAGGTAAAAACGCGGAGCGCAGCTAGTATTTAATATATAAAACAGAAGTTATTTCTTTTTTTTTTAAAGTCGGATATCGAAATATGAACTAATCTTTATGGTTCCATTACGTCTCTTTTGTGTCTTCTAATACATAACGTTGTGTAATGGACGTGACGTGTTTACGTCGGCTGGTATTTTATCGCTGATTTAAGTTATTTCTAGCACTAATAGATAATGATTACCTTAGTAAGTTTACCAATAATATAGTAAACTACGCATGGTGCTAAATGACTGAGAATAAAATAATACAAAACTTAACTTTGTTTCGCAGCAAATGTAGTGGACACAATTTTTTAACGTTCAAAAACTGTCTTGCTACATTTCGTTTACACAGCAATTCTAACACTTCTTCCGCAAGATGGCGACTTCAATGAACAAAATAATGTTATAATTTATTAAAATCTGGAGTCTTTTGGGTATATTTTACGAGGTAGTGAGTAAAATGAGACCGTGACGTGTAATGGACAGCCCACCGAACCAAATCTTGAGGACAACACAAATATTATCCGATATAAACCGATTTTTTATTTTAATCAGGGGTTTTCGAAAGTTTAAAATTGTATATATATGTACTTCAAATGGCAGCTGGTTCCACGTAGTATTAGTTTGAGGAGTAACTCTACTGGACTTATTGTCATAGTGTCAGTAATACTGCAAAGTAGCATGACTACTACAGCTCAACAGTTGAAGTAGCTAATAGACTCATTATCTTTGATGCAATAAGGCGAAAATTACCCCGTCTAAATACTTAACACCATATGCCTTCATAAAAGGTACCTATTTGCAAAGGCTTTGGTTGATACCAAACGTATGATCAAAGGGGTATTTAACAATGTTTGTCTATAATTTAGAAAATCTATTCCGTTTGAAGCAAACACATTGTTAATAAAATTGCGATAACTAAAGCAAATGGTATCCTGGAACAAATAAAGACTTAATTGCTTAATGAACGTTATTTGCTTTGTCATAGACGATACAGAATGAAGGTCTAAACAAATCGTCGTGGATATTAGCTTCAAGTTTCCATACTGTGTACCTATATTACTTTTGAGTCTAATTTACCGATTATTTAAACCTAGGTACTACAGCACAGTATAGTGCTTGCACAGAATATCTAGCAATGTGCTGGTACCAGCGACGCAAGTCCCGTACATTACAAGCTTTTAACAAGCGTTTCCGACCGGTCCCTTTAACTACACACGTTGCAGTTCCAGAAAAAGTAGGTTGTATTTTTGGACACAATTTTTTAACTATTGTATTTTTGGCCAAATATGGCGAATCGCGAGTCAACGGGTAAAAATTTTGTGGGGGACACCTATGTTTAGCAGTGGACGTCATATGGCTGAGATGATGATGATGCTGGAGAACGTTTTAGAGGGGAAAATCTTAAAATATGTACTCTCAAGGAGTTTAACTATTAATTATTTCGTATAAGCTTATTTATCAATCAATTTAATAAAAAACAAATATAATTTTTAATTCTATCAGAGTATCAATTACCGCGTTAATAATAAATAACTCTATATACAAAATGACGTGGTTGCGTATTTAATAACAATTAACCGCCCTTGCGATTGTTTGTTTCATTGAGACACTTATTTAAAATACTCCCGACATGAATAGTAATTATAATAATGAGCACTAACGATTGATGTTTAAAACCATCGCGATTTGTAAAGATAGATTTAATGGTGTCACCGTCGATAATGAAGCTCCATTGTGGGAGGACGAGCGCGCGTCGACGCGAGCAACGCTTGACGTATCCAATAAAACACAAAACGGGCCTGTTATAATTTACTCAAAACACAAAGCCTTATACAGTATAATGGTAATGATCAGTTGCATGGCTCCAGTTATTGTTAGCACGTCGAAAAGTACAATAAGATGCCTCTCTACACAATTTGTTTGACTCGTAATCAGTGCGCTCAGACGAAGCCCGATAGAAACGCCTTCTGTGCCGCACTGGACGTCAGAGTTTGATATGCCTGAGAATGGTATAATGGTGACTAGTCATCGCTTACCGACGGAGATCTCTAATTATATTGGAAGCAACGTTTTTAAAAAGAAAACAAACGGTTAAAATACTGTTAACGTTTTATGGGAGTTTGACGCGTCACCGCTAGTTCGTCGACGGTTTTTGTTCTATTCTTGTAAACGATAAAAACTTCAATGATCTTTAAGAGTACGCTTAAATTAGTTTTATGTAATAAGTATTCAGTCATCAATAGGGGGTTGATCGATTTTATTCAAAGTCTTTTTGCAATCCAACTATGGACTGTTATTACCTACATTAACAGTTAATATCAAATTAATATTTTTTATTCATCGTTCAATTCAAGTACATTCTGCATAAGCTACATAGCAATCCAATAATGATGATACACGTTAATTATTCGTCGGATATGTAGCTGCCTATCAATTGCATTTTAATTTAGTACCATCAAGTGAACAATAAGCACCCTGATCAGTGAGTATAGTCTTACTATTTGTTTAGAGAGAGATCATTTTCCGTCAACAGGTTGCAGGTGGGTTTTTGATATCTATAATTGTTCTTTTAATGATTTGGGATCGAACTCAGGTGCTGAGATGCCTAGTCATGGCCATGCAATTTGTCTAAAGTCGTTTGATCATGATTAGTCACAATAGGGACCGCTTCTATTTAAAGGTTACGTGGATGGTTTCAATGGGAGATCTTTGTTCTTAATTGCATCTCGAAAGCTATAGAGGACTAAAGATTCTGGGCTTTATTCTACGTAATCGGCATAGTCTACAAGCTTCACAAAGTTGCATACTTAACTGGCATGCTGGTAGTGCAAGCAAATTGGCGAAAAAAACAATGTAGGTAGTAATATTGTTGTAGTGGGAATAAGGTTTTAATTTCTATGTGTTAATTATATTACTTTCTATCCACATAAAATTATTTATGTGGTTTTACGTTTTGTTGTAATTAGTACAATGTAATTAATATAGTACTGTTTTACTAATGCATTGTAATTTTTAATACGTTGTATATCATTTAAACAAGCTTTTGCAATTTCAATCTTTTCGGGCAGAAACACAGATAGCAATCCGCTTGTGCAGAACACTAAACTAATCTAGCGAAATAATGTAAAATTCTCTAAACTGTAATACATCTTATTCTGTTCATACTAAAAGCCACACGTATAAAACTTAGAACTGCATATCTAAAAGTATGATTATTCTATTTATTTAAGTATTTCATTTTATTTAAGGACACTTTACAAGCATTATACTAATTTGGACCTTAGTATGAGTATATTAAAAACTACCATAATTTACTAAAAATAAGATTTTATTCCGTTAGTTTAGTTTGGTGTTCTGCACACGCAAATTGCTACCCATGGTTGCTTAAATTAAAATTTTAAGAAAACTCGTAAACACACGTATATACAAGAATACATAATAGCACATATTCTTGAAGAAAATACATGTTATATAAACATATTTCAATCACATAACAAAGTCGGCAAACGACGAAAAGATAAAACGTCTTTAGGGTAAGAAAAGTGAACAAAATGAAGTAACGGTATGATTATCTCTTGAAAGGTACTTTTAGTGTATTATTATGACCTACTGTAAAAAACACTACCTATAATATTATGTTCTGTCACCATAACCCCAACAAATACATTACAATACAGATGCAAATTCAAAATCTTAATGTCGGTGACCAGTTCTTACGACGATTAAACAATTAACCAATAGAATTACGTTACTTGGCTATGTATTGCTTCGTAGACAGCACGGCCTATAGTACCCTAAATTTTCTGGAGTTGGTAGCCAGGGCATTAATTTTTTTTTTTTTAAATGTTATTAGGATACAGTACTACCACTCAAATATTCAGTCAGGGGGGCCTACTCCCACTTTTTACGAAACTATCATAAATCAGGAGTGTTTTGTAATAAGCTTAGAATAATCATACTTACTATCGTACTCTCACCGACACAAAACGGTCCAAAACCAAATTTAATGGTAAGGTTGCAGTATGACTACTTTAAGAGATGGGAGTAAATCTTCAAATATTTAACACTGGAACAATGAAACTTAGAGTCTAAAGTCACTTCAAAGTACGCGAATTGAGTGATATATTTGATACTACGTCATCAACACGTCTATCGTAATGTATTATTATTTTAAGATAATATAGCTAATATAGCAATATTGACGTGGTGGTACCAAATTTAATGGTAAGGTTGAAACATGACTACTTTATGAGGTGGGAGTAGGGTGATGAACTGAACTACGCCCGTAACTCGGAGATATCAAATTTTTAAGTTGCATGTGCCTGTAAATACCTTTCAAACCAGTAGTATTACAAACATTACTGCTTCACAGTAGAAGAAGGTATGGTGCCAGAAGTTCCCCGGACAAACTCATTCACAAGGAGTTCTGCTACTTATTTTTTTTTTAAATTGATAAATTTTATTCTGGGTTAGTGACTTCTTTTATTGTTAATTTATCATAGATCAAAACACAATTAATGAGTTTCATCAAGTAAAAATGTCATTTTACTCAGTGTGTTAAGAATTTATATTCATTATATTAAAATGTTCGATGGTATTCACATATTTAAGTGCAATTAATAATTAAGAATATACCACTTAAGTACTCCAAACCTAATGTCATGCAATCCATGCCATATTACGAGTAGCATTTATTTATCTGGACGGTTGTTAATATTTCGATGAACTAATTATATCTAACATACTTTATATGTCCATCACATAATAAAAAGCAAATTCGTATAAAAATGTTAATGTTTCTTTACCGGAGTGTTGTCCAGTTGGTTACCTGCCTAAAAGCGTGGCATGTCCGGAGATAAGACGATCCGGCGCCGTCTGGCTATGGAGTGTTTAATCGGGTTAATTTATCGATAATTGACGGAAAACCTTTTTGTTTGTACTGCCGGGAAGTAACAGTAATTGTCACGCCTTTGAAGATTTACGCCCGTTTCTAAATTGAGACATTAACAGTGGGATCTCGTGCCTAATGGTTCGGAATGAATTTGTTTGTTTTACTTATACCGGTTTTCTGATAGTTTTAGTTGGTTTGGGTCACCACATATTGGGTTTGATTTAAGCTAATTAGCGTTAAGTAGTCACATAAGTACCTGACTATGGAACTATAATCGTATTAGTAATGCTTATATTGAACTTTTACTCCAATTAGAATAAAGTTAAGGAAAGTGTAACGTAATTTAGTGTTATTTTTATACCGTTATCGATATACGTTACCGAGGCGTACTTCTGTCCACTAATGAGTGACCTCATGAGTTTACGACGGACTCTTAAAGCATATAAAAATATCCCAAATAATCGAATCAATAAAACGTCCAATAAATAACACTTGGTAGTTTAATAAATGATTTGATGTTCTTGACAGAGTCTCCGCATCCTGTGAGGCGTAGGTGTGATATAAGCATCTAGAACCGGAACTCTGACGTGAAATTGCAAGAATCACATGTAACAGCGATTTGTACCAGTTAACGAGTGAGTGGCGTCACGTCGTCTAAATGAATTATTGTTGGCTTTATGAGGAACATAAAACGATGAGATCGGACGCAATCAGGGAGCTCCCGTGGCGAAGGCCGAGTAAAAAGGTGTTCAGAGCACCGGGGAGTCGGTCTCTGCAACCGTAACGCTAAACGCCCACTCCACGCACACGCTTTCCTACCCATTTCAATTAGCAGTGAATGGGTAATACAACAAAAGAAGTGTCTGTAAGTAATGAACAGCTAGGAAAAATAGTTTCACTGAAATGCTCGGCCGCCGTTGTGGCAGAACGGTAATTATGCAGTGCGATGCAATCAATAGAATTTCGAAATGTTTTCTTATGCACATCATTTCGCAAAAGTTATTTATGATTTAACTAAGTATTTATGTCAAGACAAACGGGGCTTATAAAGTTATTCTGCTGTTTCTTAAACAGATTAGTACCCACAATAGGCTGACAATAGTACAAAAAACTTCCAATACAGTTTTTATGTGAAATGTTTAAAAGTAGAGACCCCAAGCATGACCGACCGTGTACCAAACCAGCCGCGGTGCTGCACTGCTGGGAACCAATTTAATACTGTAACAAATCAATAAATGTATCGGTTTATTGGAAGCTGTGTAGAGATCGATTTGATTTATTCTGTCCGTACAATGTCGACGAACGAGGCGGGACCTTGTTAGTAAATGTCAAAAAACCTTCAAAGAAGTCTTCCACATTCTAGCGGTCATAAGGATTTATAAAGCAATGACGCGTGATTTACAGTCAAATTAAGTACTTACTCACTGAATCGATTTATAATTATTATCAATGCAAGTATTGATACAAAATTAAATCAGGATGAGAAAAGAAATTGCTTATCGTCCGCCGTAAAAACAACATTAACAGTAAAATAATAAATTACAAAAGCGTTTTTATAACGCACTCAAAACATTTTAACACCCCGGCCGTAAAGTCACTCGTCATCATCGGTTTCGCTAATTAATCGGCGCCAGTCAATAATTTCGACGTAACCCGTATAGTTTGAAGAATGCAATTAATCAAAATGTGGTCAGTCAGTAGCCGAACCGGCCGTAACGCCTCGTAAACCGATATCGATTTAGTAGATAAGTTGCGCAACCTATTGTAAAAAGTTGCCAAGTCATCTCTAACAAAGGCGGTAGTGGGCACCTTATTAAAATTTAGCCGGTTACGATGAGCCGGTGTTTTGATAACCGCTTCTTGGAGTGATCGACAAATGCGCCGCGAGTCTGGATGCGGAGTTTTTGACACATCCCTTTTGTATACACCGTTTGTATAAATATTGGTTTGGAGTAAATTGGGTTATTTGGAACGTCAGTCATTGTGTTAAAATTAAACTTTTGTCCGTTGAGAGTGGTAAGATATCTATCATCATTTTTTAAAAGTCATTAAAATCGATCCAAAAATTACAATTGTAGTAACTAACTAATCTCACTCCGTCCGGTTTGATATCGGACTACCAAAAAAAGAAAAAATCTATCATCTTCTTAATTTAATTGTAAATAAACCGTTTATTGTAACCAATTACTAGTTAGCTATAAAAAACTAGATTTATTAATATACAATATAATCAATTTATTACGAATTCAATAGGTTGGTGGTACGCGGTGCGCCGCGCACGCGCAGACGACAATAGCGCGTTATTGCGAGAGCAGTCGTTTGCTCATAGATTTGATTAAATTTCAATAACGTGCCTGTTACTTAACTTATTTCTGACATAGATATAAAAACAGCATAAAAAGATAGAATTTAATTGGAATTGTATTTTTTGTATATACTGATTAAAGTCTGAGAGACAAAATAATAATTACTCATCTGAATTCCTAATCCGTTCGAAAAATGTATCCTTTTATTTCCATGGTAAGTAATAATGTTGTGAATTATAGAAATACAGTTTAAATGTATTTTTTTAATATAATGATCGCTGTTCCATTATACGTGATACCATCAAAGAAGAAAACCAAAAAACTGGCTAGTTCGTATGCTATTTACCGTATTAATAGTTCATCCGCACTTACAACTATTCCATTATATATCCATAAAGAAATTCGCGCCAAATCTACAAAAGATTATTGTATTAATTGTCATACATGTCTACCTAATTGTTATCAGCCGTGCAATTCTCTAATGATTCGTCGATGCGCTCGTCCACGAGCTCACCGATGTCAAATACTTTATGAGATCGCCCTTGCACATAAGGTTATTTTTTCAACATTTCTTGTCATCTCGTCATTTGTTTCATGGATGTTGTCAAAGATGTAACGATGTTTGCTCTTAGAGAATCGCACGACTGTTTTACGACTGCCAAAGCCAGCACATTGCCCTTTAGCTTTAGTTTTCTCAGAAACCATCCTATCTATAGTTTGTCCAGAAACACTCCGAGCATAACCTTTTTCATTGCTCGCTGATGCAGCTTAAATTTGTGGACAAGCTCTCTACTGTCGTCATGTTGGCTCCTTAAATAATGACAGAATGAACACTTTTGAAATTAATCCAATTTCTAGTATTAGACTAATGAGGATCGACAGCCATTAAGGCGACCCTTGAGGCGATCCCTACCTCAGGTATGTTAACTTAGTAATGAAATCCAATCCGGTGCCCACTAGGCTATCTACCACCCTCAAGATGAACAACTGTCACGAAGCACTGACAATGTTTTCCAGTAATTGTTCTTGAGTTCTAGCCAATAAAGTCAGGTGAAACACTGTCGAACTTGTATTGAAGCAATACCTTGTATGAAACTTGTTTTGTGTACTCTTTGTTACTTGTTACTTTGGTGCCTTTTGTGTGTTTAAGCATGAGCTGTTGAAAAGTATGACGGTGTCTTGTTATTTGATACTTACTGACTTTCGTAACAATAAAACGGGATTAACGTGAGACTTACGCGTTGTGGATGTCAAAATCGACAACTGTTTCGGTTTCATCCCGAAGCCTTCTTCAAGATCTTATGAGTGTAGTATGCTCGTCGTTGCTTCCCCCTATCGATAACGCGTAAGTCTTACATTGATCCCGTTTTATTATTACAAAATTGTAATGAACGCGAGTTTCAATAACTTACTGATTTACTTGAGTTGTCAGGTTATTGTCTTGTATCAAAGTTTCAAGATTTTGTAACCATATAAAAGTATCTAAATCAATTTAAAAGAATAGATTTGACCGTTAAGCTTAAAAACGCCATTCCAAAAAGATGAACTCGCAAATAGCCGCCAATCTATAAAAACCAGTCTGTAAGACAATTATTTGAATATGTCTCTGTTTGATTGACACTATTCAAACGTTAACGAAAAACCGATGAATGTAAATTGAAGCTGAGAATAAAATTCAACGAATCAAATTAAATCGTTTTAAGATATCGAGACACTTCTAGTAACTTAATATTTCTGGTATTTATAATATTCATTCGAAGCTCCTTCATCAGCGGGCGGTCCGTTCCGGTCAACACACTTTGATACACCGAAACCGTCGTCAAATCTAATAGAATCAATCATAACTACACCGAGAAGAATTCCGACGCTCAAATTTAACAATGCCTTTTCAATACAGTTCATTGTAACTTGCATGCGCTTTTTAAATGGAAACCGCAAAAGTTAACAGTACATTTTAACCTTTCGAATGCAGCGTTCCCAAACACGGTAGAATATATTTAAATACAACAACATTTACGACAAATATGTGAGCATTTACTCAAAACACTGACGTGAGATCGCGTGCAATTTTCGCATACAACGGAGGCATGAGCGCTCACTGCACTCGGGCAATTATTTTAAACACATTTCAACAAATGACGATAATGTCAGCCGACCACTCAGATAAGAACAAGAAAATGTAATAACCACGAGACAGTTACCTACCAGAATAAAACTTTCATACGTTTCACGTCTTTTAATATTATAAATGAAGAGTAGACTTTTGTCACTCTATCCCGAGGCTCTTTCACTCTGAGGTGTAAAGCTGCTTCCATCCAAAATACAGACAGTGGGTAATTTGTTATTCATGTCGAGCAATAGAGTATGCTCCATAACAGCCATTCTGTCTCCAACTATGTGACACGAGGGAGTATTCTTGATATTTACAATATAATATACATTACGTCAAAAAGTGACTGCGGATTAGCCAGGAATATGTGGCATACCACTATACTTATAGCTGTGTATTCCAGCAAATTTCTTCAATAGCAAATTGTCATTCCATTTTTAGCAATCAACTACCCCCATTCGCACCATCGCTTACCATGAAGTGAGATAATGGTCGAATAAAAATGTGCTACTTTGTCGTTAATTATTGTCAGTCTTTACCCGATTGCGGTGAGGCGCAAAGGGAGCTGTTTGTACTTTTGTAGTATGTTACTATGTCCGCTAGTAAGTACTCAACGACTTAACCGATTTTGATACATTTTACGTCAATACTCGTAGTTTCGTTTTGACAACGTAAGTGTCATTGGATACTTAAATACCCAACTCTGGTGAAGCCCAATCGAAGTGCGCATTTTATTCAAAGTCAAATTTTTGGCAATATAATCACATAATATAACATCCCATCTCCATCATACATCTGTTTGGATACATGCATGGATATGTTTATTTGACCGAGTATGAGCGAAGAAAACGAAGTTTCTACAACTCCTAGCTAAATTTGGTTTCATCCTTCCGGATGTACAATACATATGATACAAGTCGTATTTTTCAACAAATTATACAACGTGTATACCAAGTTTCGTCCTACGATTCAGTATTTTTTTTTGATATAGGCGTTTTCTGATTGGAGGGGTATTACTTTTATAGTAAGTACTAGCAAGATTTACTGTTCGCGGAATCACTAGTGTATTAATAGTGTATATTTCAGTAGTATTGGGTTAAAACGATTTCACCCGAAAAACGTGGTTATCTTAGGATGACTTACTTAAATCCTAAAGACTATTCCTATTTCTACTCTCCTTCTATTGTTACTCTTACTCGTTCCGACTCATTTTCGGCTCGAGGAACACCAGTAATATTCTTGTGGAGTGGTATAGTTTGTGTCTGTACTTACATGATCTATACTTAAAGATATGTTTCACATCATATTTATGTACTGTATCCAATTTTATTTTGTAACTGTAAAATATATATTCCCTCCACAACTGCCTTTAATTGTTTTACTCTATTGGTTTTATCTAATTACAGGATGCAATTAGTAAAAGTGTGCAAACTGCGAATAAATAATCTCAGTGCATATCTGATAACGCTGATCATACGTTGCCTCCTATAGATTTAATAGATGTGAACCAATTTTGCAACTCAGGTTAGTACAGTGTTTCTTATAAAGAATGCTATCGTCTTCTAATCCGGTCCCTGGTGATATCGTAAACCAGAAGTGGTCTTGTAAGCAAAACCTGTTTCAAAGGCGATCGCACGCACCCTGCGCAGAACAGCTCGCTAGAGAAACGCGAAGGCAACATCGTGTCCTTTGAAATGGAGCACTTAACTTACACCCAATTAGCGGTGCGAATATAAACTTTATGTCTGAAAGGTTACAAATAAAGACAGATTGTGAACGAAGTGGGTATTTAAGTCGTTTCGGAATGGTGTTATTGGTGTTTAACGTCACGCATGGCCACGAGAGGTGTCGTTGGTGCAATTAATGCAATTGGCTCGTTGGCCTCTGAGCAACAGACGCCCATCGCATTTTTGCATTGGTGAGTGCATGCATTGGTTTTACAGTTGGAGCAAAACTTAGAGAATATTCTGCCATAAATCATATTTAATCATTGGTGTAGTTCTACTTTATTTACTTATTAAGAAGAAATAATAAAGGCTACAGTTTAATTTATACTATTCAATATCTGTTTCTAAGGCATTTTTTCTTTACAAACCAATATGTCCCAACTTTCATGACACTCTAATAATTTGTGTATATTTAGTGCCACTATTATCTTATGTATTTACCTAAAGGCAGGTTCCTATGTTCAGCATCGAGAACGGATGTGGGTGCTCGGTCGGAACACACCCTTACAGGAAAATAAAACGTTGTCTCCAGGTACCAATCATACATACTTGGTGCTTGAACTCTTGAGCAAGTGTCCATCTTATGCCTTTATACGACAAGACTGACATGTCGTGTGCCTGATGTTAAGCACTACGCTTCCCTTAACAGTTGCAGTGCCATCCAGATGTAGTCTTGCGTGGCACTGCTCCTGCTACCCTGAGACATTGGTTAAGTCTTTTTCGCTCAATACTTTTATATGCTACAGTGCCCTTCACACCCTAACAAAGTAATTTTAAAACCCCTTATTTCGGGAATTATAGCCTATATTAAACCTTAGATACAGAAGGAAAAAAAATTGAATAGCAGTAAATTTATTGAGGAGCAATATCTAAAATGCTGCTACCTAGCACTGTGGTGGTACCCACCAAGTGGGCCTCTTACACGAGAGACCTTTGTAGGTATACAACCGCAGTTCCAGATATCCTTCCTCGAAGGTGTTTTGTAAAAGTATTGTGTTAAGGTTGAAGGACACTTTTCAATTGTGTTAAGGTTAAAGGATTGTAGCAAGTAAAATACTGTGCGAGTGAGACTTAAGGCGCTATCAGTGAATTCTTCCAATTTCTTTCACTTGAAATCAAGCAAGCGCATCTCGTAAAAACGTACAAAAATTTATTAAAAATAATGTTTATTAATCAATAAAAACAGGATGCGTCAGTATGTGTATATTAAAAATTGCTATTTTATTATGTGTTTCATGGCAAACACAATTGTGAATAAATAGCAAAAATGTTTTATAGGTGAAATTAAGTGGTATGTTTGAATGTTTTTTTAATGTCCTTTAGTATGTTAAAAAATGTTTTGAAGTCCGTCAAGTCTTAAAAATTTCATATATTTTTTTGGAATTTCAAGTAAATCGCTTTTATCGACGTCATGAGTTGTTAGCACCTTAACCCTTTGCGTCCCAGAGACATAAATATACGTCTGTTTCATTCATAAATGTTTTGTTTTAATTATCACGGTATAGGAAGTGTTAATAGGTATATCTTAGGGTGGCAAGTACAGTGAAGTACCGTAGAGAACTGTTTAAAACAGCCTTGTTTACACTGGGATCCTTCCTCTTATGTGAAGTATACCTAATTGAAAAAGTATTCGTCTAATTAAAAAAAGTGAAAATCAAGAAATATGTATGTTTGTGTAAACAAAATGCTTCAGACGTAGGCTATACTAACTGGGATATTATTCTGCGGCCATACTAATTCCTTTCAACAAACTTTAAGAACTTTGTAGCACGCGCCGTCACCCATAATCTCATATAATAAATCGCTAGTCGCTGATATATTATATCAATAGTATATTACTAATCTAAAGACCTAGAGACTTCAACACCTCCCAATAGCGCTCCAATAAATAAATTGAAAAAAAAAAAGTAATAAAAGTCGTCAAATTGTTTTGGCCTTTGCGCACATAGACACCTTAAATCTAATACCTCGTATCACGTTACGGTATATCCGTTGACAGTCAGCCATTTACCAAACTATTAGGCCATATTCAGGGTTGCACTTCGAAGGCTTTACCGATTGGCCTCCCAAATGGTTTGACTGGATATATCTAAAGTTCATTACTCTAGCTAGCCACATAATCCAGTAATTGGATAAGGATTTAGTTACTGTTTAAACAAGTTTACCTATTAGGTATTCGGTGGTTGACTATCCAAGTGTTATACAACCGCCGGGACTACGGGTCATAGAACCTCATATACCTAGAATAATGGCTGCTGCGCTTTTTTTACATTATAGCTATCGAACGATATCAAATGTAATGAGAATAATGCATTGTTAAAATTTAATATCAATTTTGATGATTTTGCTGTTACATTAAAGTTATCGATGTGTGTCGTTATCGATGTGTGTGTATAGTTAAAGAATTTGATGCATCAAAAATCCATCCAAGCTAAAAAACCTAAACTATAATGATTTTAAATGCTAAATATAAGACTTAAGATAATTTTAGTCGCTATGATCACGCACGTCACTGCTGAGCACATGTTTTAGAAATGAAAACGAAACTATTCTGTGTTTGTATTACCAATACATTTGGAAAAAATTACATATTATATTTATGTTGAATTTGATTTAATTATTATTAAAATAAAATTATTGATCTATCGAAAATATGGAGTGGGATTAATTCGAAAATCCAATGAAGCTAAATTCGGTAGAGACCGTTGTTATGTTTATAATTCATAAAATAACGTGTCAAATTGCGTCGCACCCACGGAAGATACAATTTACACTGTACTTAATTTTTATAATTTTACTATCTGGATCATGTATCGAAACAAAACTAAAGATTTCAGTAAAGGATGCTTAATACAGTACAAAATCTTAACTCAAATCATTATACCCTAAAAACTAGACCCTGTCAGAGAATAGAAAGGCGACCTTATCGTTTAAATGTAAATATACATACGCGTCTGATTCAATACCTACAATACGAGAAGTTCTCTAAGACTAAACATCGTTGCATCTAGTATATATTTTAGTCTATGGTTGCATCTTTGACAACACCCGTGAAAAAAATGACGGAATGACAAGAAACGTTGGGAAAACAACCTTATGTACAAGGGCGATATCTCATAAAGTATTTGCATCGGTGAGCTCGGGTGAGAACCGTTAGGGGTTCGCACGGTTGTTGACAAATGCAACATTAATATGCGGTTATGCGGATGTTAAGGTGGACCGATCACGGACAGTTTAGCGAAATAATCTACAGAATTAATTGATTACTTGATTGATTGGTTAGGTTGTCATGAAAAAGTAAATATGTAAAGTTACATTGTAAAATGAAACCTTATTATTGAAACTTATAGATCCCCAAAGGAACAAAACAATCGAAAGTTCTCGATATAAAGAAGGAAACAGTAAAAGTTAATAAATTAACTCTAACTGACTGACCTCATCGAGGAAGTTGGATTGCTAAAAACCGGGAAAGTATCCAAAAAATGTAACTCCACATTGTACGTGCTGCACTTTAGAGCCTTAGAGATCTTATTTGACAGTTTTGCAGTAGGGCTGGCGGATAATAAATGTGACCTAATGATATAAATAGAACCAATTTTTTATATGCCTCTGTATATTAACGAGATTTAGGAGAGCAAGACTTCTTCATCTTCAGAGGAAGACATGTACAAGGCATAGTTGTAACTATGCCAAACAACAGACGTATCTAGCGCGTCATTTTAACACAAGTGATCCTAGCACGAATAACTGCGTAAGTGTAACGAAACGTGTCGTTCACGTAAAACAGTTCACATTGTCATTTATTTAGGCATCTGTGATACAGGTAACTCATAGTTTGTGTGTCAAAGCCTGACCTGCAGGGCCAGTTCCTAATATTATATAAAGTTTAAAAATTACTAACAGTTTTGCTGACTGGAGTTGTCAAAACTGACATAGAGCCGCCATTTTTCAAGATTTCAATCAACATTTGTTAGCAACTGAGATATATAATAGTTCTCGCCACAGCCACACCACCGCGCCACACGCTACTTCCATCGGTTTGCACCTAACTTATTACGTCTCTAAAAGGTTAGCTACAAGTAGATAATAACTAAACTCATTGTATCTAACATAGTAATCGTGACTGGCGTTGAAACAACGAGTACTTAAGTGTACAATATACAGAGTAATTTATCTTAACACAGTCTCTGCTCTAGGGTTCGGAATTAGATAAATGTACAAATTGACATCAATTATTATAATAGCGCAACTCATCTATAATTCGATGATCGGGCAAGGAGCGGGTCTGTATCGTGTGCGCACACGCAACGCGGCTCTTAGTTTGGGGGCTGCTACTGGTTTTAATGCTCCTGCTCCCTAGATAATAATGCATGTTTTATTTTGTTTTAACTTTTAGTAGCTAGAATGCGATTATACAAAAAAATATTTAAAAACTCTTAAACACAATAAAGACGATGTATTGAGGTGAGAGCAGCAAGTTCGGAATGCAGTGCAGTGCTACGCAAACCTTGAAAGTTCTAAGCGATAATTCAACAATTAGGATCGGGCGTGGAGTTTGAACTAATATCCAATTAGAAAATGTGTAAGTCTAACTAGAATATATTCTGCACTTGTTTTTTTTTCATTAATGTCTAAATAGTTCCTTATTCTTCTACTTACTCATAGAAGTTGTAATGTTTACAAATTATATTTTTTTTTATTTTCCGTTGTTTTAAAGATCAATGGTGTATAATAATAAAATGAATTAAGAATAATCATAATAATAAGATATAGCCTTTTATATCTGAGTTTATGTTTTACATGGATTGTTTTATTTTTACTACCTAAACATAATGCGCCTTATGCCAGATTCCTGCTGATACTCTCCTTACTCCTTAGAGTGTCGTGTACTCTTCAATATGATCCTGCTTAAACTTGTTATATATCTCTCAAACCTACTGTCTAGTAAAAATTAATAAGAAACTTGTAGTTCTACGAACAGTCTTATCATTGGCAATTTTGCGCAGTACTTCACAACCTATTCTCTCGGAAAACACTTGACCAATTCTGCTCATATACGAAATTCCTCTTCAAAGTCAGGTACCTAATGTGTGTACCAAATTTTATGAAAATTAGTCGGTAAATAGCGCCGTAGCAAACTTCTCCCCATTTAGGAAAATTACCCTGCCCCCCTACACTCAAACTCGCCAACGAAAAAATAATTATATCAAATAATACATGCATACCAAGTTTTGTCAATAGAGAGTTTGTCAAAAAAGGGTTATAAAATGTGACCTGTACATCAAGACGTACATAAAACCTAACAAACATACGGACAGATGAAAGTCAGTTTGGCCAGTTAGAGCAGAAACGCTTCGCTCGTTCGGTCAACTATGGATGTGTTATCTGTAATGTAGCAGTTCACGAACTCCCGAACTATTTGTAACGTGAGTCGCACACCGGTATTACGCGCAGCGCTCAGCGAAGTTTTATAATAATATGCCTTTATGACAATATTATTATATGTATGTCTAGTTTTGTTCTTATTGTTTTGGTGGTCAACTGTACTCGGTTTAGAATGTTTCCCATAGTATGCGCCTTTAAGACTGTACCAATATTAAAGTCAGATAAAAATACTATAGACGTATGCTTACACTGAAGGGATGAAGATGGTAACGAGGTACAGAATTTCAGTCATTATTCTTTGATTCTACTATTCGTCGGTAAATAGTAAGATTCGATCAACATATATTACACTAGCTGCGAGCCGCGGTTTCACCCGCGTGGTGATAGATGATTATGATGAACAAAATTAATATAGCGTACGTTACTCAGGTATAATGTAGCTTTCCACAAGAGCAAGATTTTATTGAATCGGTTAAGTAGTTTTTTGCGTTTATCCATTACAAACAAACAATCAAATTTATCTTGTTTAGAATATAGATTAGATAAGGATTACGGATGCTGTCGCCTATAGTTTGTACCGGCGTTAGTTACTATATCACATATTTAACATGAAAAAGTAGTTATTGTGAAAAAACTGTAATAGACACATGGTATTGCAGATTTTTTTAGATATTGATGTCCTCTATAAAACTGTAGTATATTACTTAGCTCTAATATCAATAGTTTCCACAGCGTACGCATTATTAGATTTTTTCGGCAAAACTACGGCTATATTTTAACATAAAAAAGTAATTATTGTTACATAATTGTAATAGTAAGATATATTGCACTGTGCACTTTTTTGTAGATATTGATGTAGATATATCACTTTGTTCTATTAACAATAGTAGTAAAAAAAAGTTTTCGCAGCATGCGCGATATAAAGATTTTTACGGATTTTTTTTCACAGTTCTGGTTACATTATCAAAGTTTTCTTACGGATCCCTAACTTTTTGAAAATTTTCCGTAATCGCCTATGTTCATCAGGGATAATGTAGGATTCTATAATGTAATGGTGAAATAATTTATCGCCTATTCAATTCAAACACACAAACAAATAAATCTTTCCTCTTTATAATATTAATGTATATTATTGTACGATAACGATAGCAGTTATTTTATTTACGATGTTTAATAATCTCTAGATAGTTTAGTTTATATACAAACATTGTTTTAATTTTACTATCTGTGTCAAGCAAGTACGCAATTATAGATGTTTCCGTAACAAATACTATATTTCAGTTCGGGGGATTTTTTTTCTCGCGTTATACTCGTATATCGGTCGAGTCATAATGTAAGGTTTTTTATTTATTTAAAGTCATAAAAAAAATATTGTGAAAAAATATAAAATCTGCACTAGCTCGCTGAGTCTCAATAAAAGAGATCTTTACATTGACAAGTTTTTAATTTCCTTTCTCAATTTAATTCAAATACTTATCCAAAAATTTTAATACCGATTTCAATTTTTAAATACGGTCCTAGAGAGTCACAGATGCAGGGTCTGTTTAACACAATGAAGGCTAGTCACACCACCTATTTTACGTCTCTAAGTTTACCGGTCGTGCTTGCTTTGAGCGTCACGGTGTACTGAAACGTACACATTTTCATTCCTTTGACTGTTGTTATTTGGGAAACAAACGTAGGGCACTATCGGTACAAGATTTTTGTAACAAAACCAAGCGTCACATTACTCAAAATCGGTGATGCTTATAATACTCAATACTCCAGTATTACATCAAAGAGTTGCCTAGAGTTCAAAAACTATAAAGAAAGTCGGAGCTAATATTATAATATTAGCCCCAACTACAAGGTAAAAATAAAATGTTGAGGGGATATAGCAAAATGAATATGTAGTCATACAAGAAATTTCAACTCACCTAGTCTCCTAGGTGAGTTGAAATTCCTTGTCCTTGTTGAAAGTCAGTATTGACTTCTCAGTCAAACTTATTAGGCTTATCACTGTGAAAGAACTAAGTTATAATTATTATTTATCTATAGAAGTTTGTTAAATAACAGCAAAACATTGGTTACACATAACTGAAATTAAAATCACATAATCTGTTTTATGGTTGTAAAATAAACCAGTTGTGTTAATTCAACTTAAGTTTATTGTTAAATAAACTAATTTCGGTATGTAAAAAGTATACTGCACTAGCTCTCTGAGTTCCCAATAAAAGAGATCTTATTTTATCTTATCTTTATTTTATTATATTTTTATATATATTTTTTTTTACCTCATTTTTTCATTTTTATCTTTACATACCGATATAACATGTTCGGTTATTTCTTTTTTTCAGTGTAGTAGGGTGTAACTTTTTGTATGTCATGTAAGCGTTGGTTATAGATTTGACAGAATATTTATACTTAGCACTAATTTATTAATTCAATTGTAATTTTATATTATCTTAAAATGTATAAATATAGGAGTTAAATTAATATAGGATTGCAGCGACTTGACATCGTCATTTCCGGACGAACACGGTCGATTTATAAACGGACAAAGAGTACAGAGTAGTAGTTGAGAAAATCAATGTCGAGTTGGGCTGGCATTACTCTTTGAAACGTCGCTCAGCTAGCTGTTCCATCTAGAAGTTTTATTTTGGAAAATCGCACCTAAATCATATTTAACGCACGTAGATTGATTTTAAGGAAATAAATGTACATATAAAAGTTGTAGTGGTGTATTCTACTTCTTCGGACTTACCTGACTTGTAAGCATTTTTACAGTCACTTGGTGACGGGACGAGTAAGTCGTTCACCCGATGTTAAGTATCACACTTGCACATACCAGTTCAGTGCTATTCTAAATGTGAAACGACAGTAAAATTGAGTTCAAAACCCTGCGTGGCAATGGTCTACGTTCGTCGCCCTGACATATAAGATGTTTAATCTTTTGCCCTGTAATTTTGCTGGAAACATTGCCCTTTAACAAAAATAATGTTTGCACACTACTGCTTCACGATTGAATAACTCTTCTCTCTTTTCTCTCTTCGATATATCGTGGAGGGACACTATATTTGATTTCTTTTGCTTTTCAAATTGTAAACCTTACTTCTCTCCATCCATAGTGGAAATACTAAATTAAATAAGTTGCCTAGAGTCAATTTTTAATTTCTAACCTTCTAATTCATAAACGTTTTATAAATGTGTAGCTAACTTAAATGCGGTATAAATTTACTGATATTCATTTTAGTGGAATTTAAATAACAAGGAGAGGTCCAACTAATACCCATTTTATATATATATATATATAAATATATATATATATATATATTGTTTAATTACAATGAATAAGAGGGCAAATATTTAAGTTGTATATAAAATAATAAATATGAAATGAATTAAATAGTGTTTACTTGTTTTGTTTACCTTCAGAAATTAGTCTTTCACGGATCTCCCACGCAAAAATTGTAGGATTTTCTCTCTTGTATTGCTCGATCTTAGACACCACCGCCGGAGTAGCTACCTTCGGCTTGCTACCACCGATCAAACCTGGAGGTCGAAGTGTACCTAAAAAGATTGAAAAGTATCATATTAAAATCACAGGTAAATTATTAAATGTAATTTTCTCATGCACATTGTTTCAAAATATGCGAGGATTTCATAACGGTGCACTACAACAATGACAATGAAATAAAGGACCTTATTATGTATTCCGAACGCATGACCCAAGCCCGTCATTCAGACTCCAGATCAATCAGCACTTCCCGAAAATAGACAAAAACCCAATTGAGCGAACTGTCACCTGCAAGTCGGCAAAGGAAACAAAAGAAACTTTAAAATCGAATTAGAGTCCCAAATAAAAATGCCCGCAATAGCGACACGATACCGATTGATGCAATTTCATTGAGTGCTAAACGTGAGTAAACGCGACTCCCTTGTCGTGAATTAATTCAGTAGACTGAAATCACAAAGGCTTTTCTTCGATAGCTCTTATGTGAAAACGTGTAGATGTCAAATCGTCATAGCAAGTTGTACGATTGCGTCTACACATCTTTGTGTTTAAAAGGAAGGTGGACGTGCTTTAGCACAAAAAATTGATAATCGTGCACGGCGGTAAGAATAACAATGAAACTTCAAATTAGTATTTATAATTACAGAATCATTGACGTCGGCTAAATGAAACCCGTGTGTGCGAGATGTGAATTTGGAATCAGGTCATTTAAAAATTAAACCCCATTCGGATTGATTATTAGATTTAAATATAAAGCACATTTAATGTTCTTATTGTTATTGTAAAATGAGGGCTGTAATATCAGCACTGATGTTTAGCTCGAACTTTTTGTAGATTCCCCTAACCATTCTAGCCTTGTCGGAAACAAAATCTCCTTCTCTCTATATATCACCTACAAAATATTTATGGAAGAAGTTATTGGCTCATGAAACACAGTTCACGCCAACTCGGATACAAATAGTTAATGTACTCTACATTCTATGTCCAAAAAAACTATTTGGATTAGTATTTGTCTATTCTACTTTTAGCAGCAGTAGGTAGAACTATTAGTGAACGAGTTCGTGTGAGGACGTACTGCTACCATATCTATTACTATCGCTGAGCAGTAGTATTTGCATTACTGTGTTCCGGTTTGAAAGGAATTTTCGTTGGAATTACAGGCACATGACTATAGACTGAACTACCTGAGAATTATCCCAGTACACCGCTACTATTATGGACACATCAGGTGAATGGAATATACATGACATTTTGGTACAATAAAAAAGGTATTTCATGGTTTCGTTGTTATGTAAGTAAGCAGTTAACGGATAGATAGAACACGGATGATTACGTCTCTCTTCGGATTGAAGTTTAGGTAGGCATATAAATAGTAGGGACTGAATCTTGGAACAAGGAACATGTCTAAAGATGGTAATGAGTTTTTTCTATCAAGTAACGAAATGGGCTAGGCGAGCATAGGATGGTAAGCACCATGGCTATATCGCAGAGGCACACAGAGTTTTGAATTATGGTTTTGCGTAGCACAGTACTGCGCTCTTCACGTATTTAAAAATCCATTCAATAATTTATTTGTCCAGTAGTTTCACCCTTCTCAAATATTCCTTGTGTACCTACATTATTTCGCGGTAGATTACTGTACTGCCTACCAAGACGGTCTCTTGCAGTATTATAATACGATTCTCGACAGGGCGGAGGGGGAAATATAAATCTGCTCCTTCAAATGCCTAAAACTTATCTTGATTTTCATTAAGTATATATATTTATCGGTACGCTGTAAGTATAACAGTCACATAATGAGGTCAACGTAAAAATATTGTTTGTGATATTCCTACAAAGGTTTTATTGCATTTATTGCAAGTTGGCAAGATTGCAAGTTGGCAAGATTGCAAGTTTGCAAGATTCAAGAAGTATTATTCTTGAATAAAAAATTAGTATCGCTGTTTATTCCGACCTATTTTTATGGAAACTAGTAAATATTTATGAGTTTTGAGAGTGAGATAGAACTGAGCCGGTAGAATCGTGGGGAAACACCGCATGTTAAATCGAATAAAAATCGACTCTTTCTCACCAAAGGGAATACGTTTGTATGGACTAGTGGAATAGCCCATATTTTCAACGATCTGCACCTTGTCGAAACAAAAAGTGACTAAAATGCATTTATCTATTTCGCGCAAAGCTAAAAGCGTTTAAGTCTTGAGTCTGTGTATAAGTTGTGTTATTAATTCTAGTCTTACTAATTACTGTTGTTTGTCTCTATTTGTGTGTGTGTGTCAAATAAATTTAATTTTAATTTTGATTTTTTTATAAGTGTACGGAGTTCGCCAGTTAAAACAACGAGCAGAAACTGCGGTTCATATAATATTTTTAACCCGTTTGGCCTAGTTTCGATCACTATCTATCTCCAACGCTATTTATATTACGGAAATTGTTAATAGTATAGAGTACCGAATATTAATATTATATTATTGTAGAATAAATAAATCATTAATTTTAATTTTATTATACCTATATGTTATAATTTATACCTGGTAAGTAAGATCACAAATTTAAAGGAGCACGCCAAATTTTAAGGTTTTTATAATATTGTTAAAGAGATGGTAGCAACCTTGCTTATTGTAAAAAGTCACTATTTAAAATCAATTATTTTCTATAAAACTACAAATGCGGTGGTTACCAACTCACCAAAGTAACCTGCAATGGAGACCTACAAGTCTCTATCTGTGATGGAAGTGCTTGGAACATAAATGTCTAAGCATATTACTGTTGAACTAATAAACAAATTTAAAGAAAAAATATTAATAATATATTATATAAAATTAAAAAAAACAGAGAGTTGTTTATTGAAATAAATTATTAAAGCTTATTGTTATTCCATATCGATTCCGTAACCGTAAACACAGATATTTAGGGTATACGAATGAAATGGCTTTTTCCCAGAGCAAATATATTAGGAGTGAAGACAAATACCGCGCTTACGGGGCCCGTAAACCAAAAATGTTACACAATTAAAAGTTAAAACCGAAGAACTAGTGCTATTTTCTGAACCCTTGTTACATAATGTTTAAATCATTCAGTGTTGTTTTCTTGTCGGAAACATTTACTAGATAGTATTTTGATATAATAATTGGCTGTTTCAATAACTACAACAAACGTAAACCTGTATTATTAAGTAAGTCTTGAGACTATTTTCGGATTTCACTGGCATTTTTTTTTCAAATCGTCCGTCAAAGCACTCCAGTTAATATACAGACGTTCAAATATGGAATAAGTATAAAGAAATGGTTGGTCCTAGGTAAAAAGTTATAGATTCCATAACAGCCGAGTTAGATAATGGATGAATGCGTGCTCCAAGACAATTACGTAAAAACCGACCAGTGGCATTCCTTCGGGCGACGGACGATCTCACTGAGTTTTTACAGACTTGGCTCTGACTACCGCTCTTCCATACCGATAACACGCTGAATTATTCATCAAATTATTTATATTCACATTTTTGTCAACGCCATTCACGATATATTCATAAGGCTCCTTATGTCTTGATAAAACTAAAGCTTACCGCCAAAATATATGATTCACGCGAGCAAAAAGCAACACTGCATTTTACACAAACGACCGAAGATGACCTTAAATAGACAATCATTTCATTGTATCTCTCATATTTTACATGAAATATTCCATTAAAATGTGTTTTAATAATTACTGAGGCACTGGATATTAACAATAATAGATATAATATACCAAACAAGCATAACGACGAACGATTCGCCATGTACCATTCCTGTATGTAACTTTATATGTTCCTAGTTTATGTTAGCAAATTAGTTAGTAAATTAAGATAATATTTTGATCGTGGTACTCTAAAGTAGATAGTTAATACAGGCTCTAAGCTATCTTCATTCCAAATTTCATCCAATTTCTTTAAGGCCAAGGCAAAAGGCTTTTCATCGTGAAGAAATAACAATCGCACTCACACACATAAACTAACTTTCCGACCAAAATTTACCCAAATTGTATTTAAATACAGCCTATGTGCTGTGGTTTCACCTAAGTGATGAATAATTAGGACAAAGATGATGAAAAGTTTGTGCTAGGGTTACAGCTAAATGGGCCTCCACGACCGGGGAAGTACCACACTCCCACATAATACCGACGTGAAGTAATATAGCTTGTTATTGCGTTTCGTTGGTCTGTGGGAGGTTCCGGAGGACCAACCCCCCCTCCCCTCCCTTCCTCTCCCTATTCCCTCCTCTGACTCTCCCCCCGTCTCCCCTTCCTCTCCCCCCCACCCCGTCTATTCCTTTTAGAAGTCGGGAGCGCGTTGGTAACGCCCTTGGTGTTGCAAACGTCTATAGGCGACGGTGACCACTTTCCATCAGGTGGGCCGCCTGCCTGTATGGGTAGTTACGGCAATAAAAAAGTACCATATGTCCTTTTCCAGAGTCTAAGCTAAATTTAATGTAGATATATATCCTTGTAGCAGTGTTCAATTAAAATATAGACAGATAGACAGACAGATAGACAGACAGACACACATTACTTTTACATTTATGATATGTGGATATTAGTTGACAGGCAGATAACATTTATAAGAATACCTCTATCTGATATACGAGTAAGTATATTATGGCCACTAGGTTGTCATCTATATGCCTCTAACGAGTACTGGAGTACTTCGGTCATATGGCACGCAAAAAAGGCGACAACCTAGAGAAACTTGTCATCACAGGCAAGTTGGAAGGCAAAAGTCCAAGGGGAAGAAGTCCAATGCACTGGTCGGACCAAATCCGTACCGCACTTGATAGTAAAGTCCATAGCGATACACGCTGCTGAAGACAGGTTAAGGTGGAACGACTTCGTTCGGCAGAAGGTGATCCGTGGAGGGTAATATTTATATAATATAATATAATATAATATTTGTATTTATATCAGAATTTTATTTAACTGTATTATTTACACTTCCTGAGAATGGTTTCTACTGACAAGTCGAAAAATCGTTCGTCTAATGTTCAGTGATGCCAATTATTGCAGTGCCTTTAAATTATGAACAGTAATGTTTACACGGCATATTATGATAGTATACCACTAAGAGATGAGAGAAGAGTGGACTCTCAGTACTTGATACACACCATCTGACCTTTGTATTTTTGTATTAAAAAAGCTGCAGGGTAAAACCAAAGCTGGTGAGATTGAAGGACATAATATACCGTTCTATCTATTAGTAGATTTGTTTTTACGGATGGTTCTATAATATGAATACAAAGTCTCCCTTCCTGTAGCTATATTGCACTGCAAGTGTATGAACGCTCGCTGCAACGCCAATACCTGTGCTCTGTTGATTGATAGCTAAATTGTAGGAGGCCGGCTTACTGATCTTTTTGCAATAATTAAATGTACTAGAAACGTAATCGCATGACCGGGACCAATTACTTGCCATTGCCTAGGCAGAGGCGTATCGCTAGTACATGGAATTACTGAAACTAGCGCAATAGACTATTTATTACTTATACTGTGGCACTAGTGAACAATATCTATTCGAATCGTAAGCGCGTGATTCGGGTGCGCACTGACAATCAAGGCTGATGTTTGAGCAAAAATGCAACTGAGACAAACTTTGAAAATTAACACTTTTAAACGGATCAAATCGCGTATAATCTTATAATATTTTATCTCGATGGTTCGAACACTTCACAGTGAACTCGGTCACGGGTTGACTCACGAGTAGAACTGTTCACTGACAAGTACAATTTGAAAAATTGAATACCGACATCCATTCTATTCAGTTATTGGAGTGTAACTCAAAAACTACTGGACCGAATTTGATGAAATTTAAATGGGACTACACGGGAAGTACCAGTTTTCAAACAATAAAATAATTCTGATTCTCTAACAAACATAATAAAAAGAAAAAAAAATACATTCGAATTGAGTACCTCCTCCTCCTTTTTGGAAGTCGGTAGAAAAAGTCAAAGTGTACGATTAAAATAATGGATATTTCTTACTCTCTTTCACCAAAACTTTTAAACGAAATCGCCTGAAATTTATAACTTATCTAAAATATGATGACCTAAGTAACGCACAACTAGAGTGCGCTTGGTTCGTGCCCTAGTATTTCCCATATTTTTGTATGGTGCCGAGACTTGGACTGTGAGAAGACGTGATAGTAGTAAGATAGATGCCTTCGAGATGTGGTGTTGGCGAAGGTTGCTACGTATACCTTGGACTGCTATGAGAACCAACGCGTCCATACTAAAAGAGCATGGCTCTCCACTCTGCTGCAAAGAGCCCTCAGCTTCTTCGGACATATTATGCGGTCTGTAAAGCATTGTCTGGAGAAAGCTATTATTTTAGGAAAAATTGACGGTACACGTGGTCAGGGAAGGGCGCCTGTAAGATTAAGAAGGCGGTGGGAGGTAGCATACACCATGTGGTTCACACAGCCTATGACCGCACCCAATGGAGACTGCTTGTACGTGGACGCGATCCTCAGCAGTGAGGGAAAGAGGAGAAGAAGAAGAAGTAATAATAAAACTAAGGCTACTTTTATTCCGGCAAAAATACACTTTGAGATGGCCATAAATGCACGGATGAAGCCACGGGTTGCAGCTAGTGGATTGTTATGCTAACACTGATCCCATATCCTGTCGAGAAGCAACATTTTTGTTGAATAACGTGTTAGTTGTACCTAAATCCATTTACTTTTAATTATTTTACTATTATTAAGAACTTGATGTGTTATGAATGTGTGATAAGTGTGTGTAATATAAAAATACAGTACTAAAATAATATTAAAAGTATTGTTTTTAATGTTAATTTAAAAGCATTATTACATGAGTGTATACACTATACTCATGTAATAATGATAAAATTTTCATGTAATTTCATAGGCATACACATTCATTAAATCCTATGTATTTTAAATTCAAAACTTATTCGTATAATTGATCAGCGAAACATAATTTGAAAAAATAACATAGCAATTGACATAGAAAAGTCAACAGAGAACAAGAAACAAAAATAAGAAATACGGACTCCGAAAACGGATTTTGGTTGCTAAAGATAATTCAGAGATGTTATTCTTAGCACACCAAAATCCGGAATCCTTGCTTTTGGTTTTCTTTGACTTTTTCTGTTTACTCTCATTATTTTGGGCCACCTCCTGGGTCCAACTCCATTTTCGGAGTCCATTTTTTTATTTTCTCGTTTTTCTCCCCTGACTTTTCTATGTCAATCCCTATATTTTCCCTATATTTTTTATTTATATATTTTACGCACGCTGGTCAATTACGAATACGTTTTCATATAGGTACCTAATGAAAAATGAATTAATGAAAAAAATTGATGAATTCGTATATATTTAATACTAGGTAGGGTAGGTACTAGTGATTTCTAATGATTTTCGTGTTTTAACATTTTAAAGAAATATCTGAAATGTGTACTTTGCAAGTAGGTTCGCAGGGATACTTTCTTCACCATTGATATTCTCGTACACCTTAAACAAATGTTCCATATTTTTTGTAATGTAATTTTCATTGTAACTCGGCTCACGTCGCAAAATAAAGCGCTGTAATCAATCATACACCAATATGGCTACGGAAGTAAGAGTTTTATAATGGGCACAATGCACACCCAAACCGTCGGTTAATAAATTTCCACACAAACGCCGTTTATGGACGTTTAAAGTCATTACACGGTGCGTCTACAAAGATATTTCAAACTACACAGAAGAGGCTAGAATGGATTTCAAACTACACAGAAGAGGCTAGAATGGTTTGAATCTAGTTAATTAAATTTGTATTAAGGGTATTTAAAAGTGGTCCTTTATATCGGTTGGCGCTAACACTTACCAGGCGAGTAGTGCACTGTCATGGAGCTAATAGATCGGAATCTTTACTGGCAAAGTGGGCCTGGATGGGCTGGTTTATTGAACATAATGCAATGCCTGTTAACGATGCCCTGATTCGGTGATTGATCGACTTTTTGTATTAAACATAAATTAGTTCGCGCTTGCTTCTTCAGAAGCAATTAACTTTTATGAAACAAAAAAGAAAGATGTATGTTTTTGAATTAGTGTTTTTGATTTCGTATTTATAAAGTTATGTTTACAAAACATTACTTTAACAATATTGCTACTACTTATAATTATTCAGGGAACTAAGCAAAATTATTTAAATAACATACTCGTATTCACTACATGGTAGTTTCAAAATATGATTTATGAAACTACTGCGCAATGAACATATGACAAATCATTTCATGGACAAAGTGCGACTAAGGTTTGGACGATATGAATGAATCCGTTTTTTTGAATGCTTGATAGAACACTGTTTGACTACTACTCACTTGCTGATCAGTGATGATGCTGTCAACAAAAGTCTATGCTGTCGACTGGCTCAATAACTGCCGGAACACACCGTTAAGTGATATGCTACAGGCTTACAATCTTTGGTGTGGTAACTATATATAACTATTCTGTATTCTGTAACCTGTGGTGGTAGAAACGGCGCTAGAAATGGCCTGACACTCATACTCCATGAAAATGATGAAATCTATCATGACGTTGCCTTTACCGAAAGATCTAACGCAATGTAAGGAACGATCTTGTGACCATTGGTTTGGCAGCCGACCCTCATTAACCAGGGGTTGCCCGAAGTCTATTGACTAGACTATATGACTATGATATCAGACATCCATACATACAAACTTTCACGTTTATTATATTAGTAGGATTCCAATTTGTTCTTAATAGGAATTGCTACGTTTGTAACTACAAATATACATTGATCAAAAATGTTACTATGTTATTGTATTCTATTAAATTTGTAACATTCAAACATACACTAAAATTGTTGACTAGTTAAAAATACAGATTTTAATTTTGTGACCAATGACGGACAATAGACTAACGCCACGGACTCCGGCAACAATTGCCTAAACAGTCTCGTATTTTAGTAGATTCTCTCCCATACACGAGATCGTATGTACCGTATTTCAGCATCATAACGGCTCCATTGTAATGCAAATCTAAACTCGTACGCGATGTTTTTGTGAAACAACAATTTGCTGGCGTTGCGCACTTTTCTGACATAAACAATTTACCTACTTCGTAAACACACTGCACCCATGGCACACTTACATTATAATAGGGAAGAATAACTATTCTTCAGATTTGTAATGAGTAACCGAAGCGCTATGTTTGAACTTATTAAAGTGAATTCATTTATATAATTATGTTAGCATTGGTTTTCACCGTGACTCTAAGTTTAATAATATCTGATGCAGTTTATATTATTATATCCACTCTTACTTCGCAATTAGTCGCTGGTAGGCATCATGTGACGCAGATATTCTACCTCTGTAGTAGTGTGTAAGTAGGTACTACTGCGTAAGAGTTTAAAGGGCACTCTAATAATGTTAAGTGCCATTCCAAGCTCTGTATACCACTGCGGCTGCTATATCCATAATTCCCTGCTTGTCTATGTTGTCTCATCACATGCGATCGGTGTCGATTCTGTAAGCATTCTATTAACTAAAAATCTCGAAACTATAACAGTGCTTATTTCGTTTAGGCTAAAATCCAAATTAGTAATACACTTTCGAATGACAGCACTTACTTAGACAAAATTAGATATGTCTATTCAATTGTGGGCATATTTTAGACAGTTTAGTCTTCACGTAACTTAGTGCTCGCTAAACTAACCTAAAATAATCCATAATTGAATAGAATAATCCTATTTTTAAAAGTGTCATTCTAAGTGTTAAGTGATTTTGGATTTTATTGTTAACAATAAGGACCACCATAATAAAATTTAGTTTGGTAGTTTAGTTTAGTTTTTTGAACAAGTGAATCGCTACCTACCTATCGCGTAAATACTACTAAACTGTTATTTTATAGCTACGTCGATGACATATTCTTTACAATGTTTGAAACGAGTTATGTCCATGGCTACAAATGGCATCATTCACTTCGTTATCAGTATTTTACATGGGTTCTTAATATGGAACCTCAGACCTTCGTAATTAAGGAAAAGATGTCCAATCATGAGCTGGACGTTGACTTTACTTTGTTCCAAAATTCCGTAGCTAACATAGTTAAGTACGAACGTAGCTTATCTCAAGTGCGTTTACAAATCTATGTGCGGTTGTAGGTAGGTATTAATGTTTATACATACTTCGCAAATTTATACACACAATGTTCGTAATTTAGTTTACAAAATTGACAATATCTACTTTCTAGTATTTATGGCTGTACAATGTTAAAATTATGTATGCTAGCATTTTGCATGCTAGCTAGTGTAATCACAATTTGATATAATACATCATTACCCTAATAAGTAATTGTTAGGCACAAAACAACGAAATGTCCACAACGACGAAAGACCGTTGAAAATTTAAATTAGTCGAAAAGAATTGGAGCAGAAAAAGAAAAAGCGTTGTTTGTGAGGCAAGAATGTCACCGGATAATTCAATTTTGATTATAGGACCAAAGCGTAAATACGGCTTCATTACCCGCACCGGCGATCCGCGGACAATCATCTTGACTGTGTATCATTAGCTAGATCTAAATAAAGAAACGACGAAACACGAATTGCCGGTTTAATATCAAATTACTCACTCTGTGATTTCGGTGGCTTTGTAAACATGCTCATAAATTATTCGTTCCAGATTCTATCAACTATGGAAGACGGCTTCTATTGGAAAGCCTATACATTCGAATAAATATTAAAATTCAAACGCCCACGTCTATTTTTGTGGTCGACTTGAAGCAAAATCGATTGACTGAGTTTAAGGTTGTCGCAGGTCAACATATTTAGTTTTATATAATTTCTTTGAGAAACATTAAGCAACCTTTTAAGCAGATATAGACACTAATCCCCAAGAGGTCAGAACGGCGCGTAATTTATTCGTCAATCGTTTGAAATTGCAGCCGGTCGACAGTTTAATACTCAAACTCGACCATGGAACGTTATTTATGCGTGCCCATTTCCATGCCGTCAGGTTAGAAATTGTTTAGGCTAGATAATAAGTTTTAAGCTAAGACTACGTAGCGTATGTTAAATACGTAAGTGGTCAGACATGACCGCCCGCGGCTGCTAGCGGCAGGGCTTCCGTGGGAACCTAACATGTGACGTTATGAAACCACCGTCGGCGAAAATTGATTGACACGACTCTTTACTATTCACTTATAGAGGTATCATTAAGATTGAGGTGCAAGACACGATCTTACATCCCTGTTATTATTTTACCATAACTCAATTTGTAAATATAATATAAAGGCAAGCATATTGCACTAAAGAAAACTCTTACAGAGCATAGGCAAGACAAAATGACTAAATACTGTGGAACTGGGCGATGGCACACACATTTTCGTAAGTGTAATATAATCGTACCGTTGACGTATGGAGTAAAAACTTGGGTAAATAGATAACCATTTTATCTGAGCCACATACATATATACAGTAGTACTCGACTCAACGATACGGTTACGTTACACTTACTCAATTTTTTCCTGTTTGGCCGTTACGTATGTACCAACATAACAAGAAGCTTATTTTATAAGATAATTTTAAGCCATTTTCATATTACACGAGTTATAGGTATAATTTTATGTAAACTATCTGTCATTACTTTGTGTTTGAGACTTCGATAGCATAAGCTTGAATGGACTGTAATGTCAATTAGTTAATTTTAAGACACATTAAACTCATCGAGCATCGAGCTTAGATTCTGTGTGTTTATCAGACTTTACCAAGTACGTAATATGCTAAGTTACTTGAAATTGGTCTTAGAAATCGAGACCAAGAAACCAAAATTTTACATCCCTTCTGGACCAGTTTTCCCGCTCCCGCCAGTAGGCGTTATTTTAAAGCTGCGTTTATACAAATAAGAATTTACTTCATTTGAAGCAAAAAAAAATTATCATTAATGACTAGCACTGCCCGCGACTTTGTTCACGTAGTAGGCTCGACCTTCTCGATATTTTTTTGATCTTTTTGCGATAGCCAAGAGAAATAGAAAGTATTATATTACTTTTTGTAAGTTTCTATTTTTATGTGTTTTATAAGTTCTTATTTCTTTATGTTACCTTCTAAGAAGTATTAAAAACATTTAAAAAAGTGAATGAAATCGGTAAAGCCATTCTCAAGTTATAGCATGACCAGAGGCCGTAGCATAAACAATTTGCGAAAAAGTATTCGTATCATAAGCGTCAACGTGTCGGCGTACAAACTATGGGTTATCTGTGTCACAGTTGCCATAGATAAATGACAGTTTGTACTGTTCCACGTGAACGTTACGTTACACTTACGCAGTTATTCGTGTTAGGCTCACAGGAGAAATAGGGGTTATGTGTGAATAGGTATGTGTGTGCAATTGAATACGAACATGACATGGTTTATTAAATTTTTTTATACTTATAAAAACTAACTTTGCATCAGCCGGCACAATATAAAATTGAGTATCAGGCGTGCCATCGATAAAATAGAGATTTTAGAAGAAGCGAGGATTTAAAGAAAGAGAACAGAGCTCAATTTGACCTTTTTGGTTCAATGTACAAATTGGAATTTGTACTATGAATATATGAGATTATAAGCGCCCCATTAAACACAATATATATATCAAAATTATCACATGTATAAAAACAGAAATTAAGGTGGTTTAGTTAAATTTAAACTTAAATAAAAATTACTCAAATCTTCTTTTTGAATAAAAATAAAAGCCAATTTGCGTAAAATGTATGTTCAATAATCGCTTGAGCGCATTTGAAATTGTATGTTCACGACTGCTGGGCAAAAACAAAGTGTCTCACGATTCCCTAATTACAGACCAGGCACACCTCTAATTCACAAATAAAGTGTATAGTTTGTTCAATCGTTTGCAATGTCATAGTCGCTCACGCTTCGCTTCAAACCTACCTTATTATTATAGACCTATAATTGACTCTATTTCATTATTTGCTTAAATCAACGAACGTTTTAATTACAACGAGTAGACAAAGTCCCTCACATTAATATCACGTTTGCTACGGCAGGTTTCTGGGTATTATGAACCCCAGTGAGCCTACAATCACAAAGAATGATCCAGAGCGCTTTCGGCGTTATTTTTATTTGTATCGTACCATTTGATTATAATGGCTGTGATAATTGTAAAGGGAACAGTAAAATAAACGGTTGTGGCTGTGAGGTATCGCTGATGATAAGATATTTCTCACATCACCAATCAGCATCGCGTTGGGAGCCGTGCTTGAGGCGACGGGCGGTGCTGGCCGTGCGCGGGCGCATTCATCCGCACCCCGGTGGCTTATAATTAACACGCTGCAAGTTTTATGAATCGATTAGGATCTAAGCTTTCGTCAATAGCAGCTTTCGTCGCAGCAGCCTCCGCCGATGCCTTATCTGATTAATAGCGATTGAGATTTTTGCTCTGGCTATGTTATTAGAGCAGAGTTAACCACAGTCTGTGGCAGCGTCGCTTTCGACAAATTGCCCGGTTGTCAATTGATGTTTTGATATCATTTATATTATAATAACTGGGTTCCTTTAAACCATACTACTTATTCACGCCAATATATTGTAATATTTGCAACCGGTGCAACGTTAAATTATTAACTTACGTATAAATAATCAAATTACTAAACTATTACTATTAACCGGCAAAACACTCACGTTAGGGATCGAATAGGTACGTCGACCCGGGTTTCGAGCATGTCCGATGCTCATCTTCAGGGCGAGTGCGCAGCGGCGTCTGCGAGCTCCCAGCGGGCACTGATTAGGTCTGGTTATGTATAATCATATTTATACATATACATAACCAGATATCATATTTAAATATTATTATAATTATAGAATACTGGTAGAAGTTGTTGAGTTTTCTCTCAGAGTCTTATTGGAAGAAATTTAAATTTCCTATAGCAGCCGTAACGTTTTAGAATAATTCTAAGTAATACATAAATACAATGTTTGCAACATTACTCTGACTCAATTATGTATATTTGATCTAAGCAAGGAAATTTTTACGTTTTACGTTTTAACTCAATACTCGTTGTTTCGTCTTATGAACTATTCCAAACATCACTGAAGTATATCAGTATGCACATATTATAGTGTATGGACAGAATCTCTATTTTGTATTAATCTACAAAAGAATAGCACTATTTGAATAGCCTACTGGTACTTTGTCTGATTCACGATCCATATTAGATGTTACTTTAAAAATATCTTTGGAGTTAATATAGAAAACTACCTAAATGGGGATTTTCCAATTGTTTAGTAAGATCTTTTCAAAAGCTTCTTATGCCAATAAGATTATGTGATGTAAGCTTTTGATGCAGTTTTCTTACATGCACAATGCACATAGATCATTAAGGAGCATTGCCATTCTAGGTCTTACGTGTTGCCATCTCTGACCATATTATTAATGACCATCAAGTGAGATAGTGGATAAATATACTATCAATTAGGAAAAACATGGTGAAGTAATTATAGCATATTGCTAAGTAGAAGGCTATTTTAAACAGAAACTGTTGTACAAATCAATACAACACAAGACCGACTTTCGACGTTCGTAACGCATCAAGGTATCATAAGCAGCCCTATATGTTCCCACTACTGGCACTCGAGCTTTCCTCTCAAAGAGAGGAGTTGGGCCATAATCCACCACGTGGGCCCAGTGCGGCATAGAGGATAGGTTAGTGGCCAACCAATGTCGAAGTTTCAGGTCGCTACGAATGTTGTCGTAGCAAGACAAACAACCGATACCGACGGTTTAACGACGGTTTAACGTGCCATCCGAAGCACGGAAGCGATCAGTTGAATAATGTCACTAGCGGTCACCCATCCAAGTCCTGACCGCACAAGTGCTGTTTAACTTTTTGATCTGTTAAGATCGCCAATTCAAGCTCCTCTACGAGCGCTTCCTTTTCTTCTAGCATAAAGGTATACATCCCACTAATTAGAAAGACTCAGGATGCCTCAGTAGGCACAAATATTGTACTGCGAGAATGCTTAAATGTTAACATGTTAAGATACATTTAAGCATTCTCGCAGTTTCTAATAACATTTCTATTAAACTTTTAGATTATTATAGAGGACATAGATGCTTCGGAAAGTACGTGCACCAAATTGCGAGACGGGAGGCGACGTCAGCCTGCCATGAGTGTGGTGCGCCGGAGGATACGGCACACCACACACTGGAAGTGTGTGCTGCATGAGGCCCGCAGCGGCACACAGATTCAGCAGAAATAGGCGGAGATCGCCCTGCCGAGCGTGATGATCTCCATGCTTAGCAGCGAGAGATCGTGGCACGCGGTGGCGACCTTCTGCGAAGCGGTGATAGCGCAGAAGCAGCCCGTGGAGCGGATCGGGGAGAACGATGTCCGAGCTGATCCGCTTTGGCGCAGACGACCGGAGGAAAAGAGGAGACGGTTCGAACGTCTCCTCCCTCCTCCGTAGTGGGGTCACTGACGAAGAGTCGAGGGACTCTTCGCCGGCTAGCAGAGTCCTACAAGTCTAGGGGGTGACCTTGGTGAGCAAGGCCCTTCGCAGGCGCTGAGGCCCGGTTAAGATCAATCCAGGCCTACCGCTGGGGCGAGACATTGAATGCCAGCGCGACCCTATCTCGCCCACCATGGCGGAGGACTGCTCACGGGGGGGTTTTAGTGGGTCTGAGCCTCACATGTCCCCCTTCCGTCACTCTCGCGGCGGAAGAGAAGTGGCAGCATTTCCCCCCCTCAAAAAAAAAGATACGAGTATATAATTATAAATAATATAAATGCGAAGGATGCAGAATTTCATCCCGCTTACCAAGCAGTTTGGTTACAGCACCTTGCTGTGACAGTACGTGGTGAGCGATGTCGTAGTGCCGTAGTCCGAAGCGTGACAGCTCCAAAAGTCGCTGCTGAGACAGCAACGAGGAGAGGGGGTGGGACGGCGCGCCAGGATAGAGCGGTGTGCCGGAGCCACCACCAGCCCCCCCACCAGATGATGATGGCGATACTGGCACTGAAAAGAAGAAAAACTTCATTTGAACACTCTATATAACGAGTTCGAGTATATTTTTTTACGGGATCGTTCAATTTCGATGTTACTTTTTGTTTTAACTTTTCAACGCTCAAGTAGTTTATAATCTAGATTGTATCCTTAAAATATCGAGCGTAGATATGTATATTTTAAGCATGTAAAGGATTTCATATATTGCAGTACAGGAAGTAAGATGCGTTTGTTATTAATAATTGTATTACTATTTATATCTCAGGAATGTGTTTAACGTATAAAAAATCCTTATAAATATTAGCTCGACTACAATACAGTTAAAGATAATTTTGATGAATATGAACTGCTTAATTGCCTCGAAAGGATTTTTCCACATGTAGGTCTAACCGGGCGACACCGAATTATTCCTCAAATAAGGGCGTTGACGCACCACACCTCGTGTATTCACAATTGCTTATTCCTCAATAGCTCATTGCTTCAACATTCATGTGTCATAGAATAAACATTTGTAATTAGAATATAATAATAAAACGATTTAGTTACATATGCCAGACCTAGTACCGGTACCTAATAATTAGCTACGTCAAAAATATTAAAAAAAAACTTTCTTCTCTAGAAATCTAAACCTAAACTGGTTTTCTGGTAGGTATTTTATTTTATTTAATACTGCACTAAAAGAAACAAATCATAGATCAAATACTTGACAAACATTTTAAAAGTTATAAACTAGACTATATATTTCAAAACATGTGTATGTACACTGCATGATTTAAATGTATAAAGCACTACGTAAATATAATAATTTACGTATGTGTACGTAATATTTGATACTGAAAAGTAACGTAGTTTATACACATTTTTAATATGAAAAACGGGAATCAAATGCAGAACGCTCGCGGTTCCGCACTCTCCTTGAAAAAGACCACTGGATGTGGTTTAACTATAGTTGCAAAGATCTGACTTATTTACATGAGCGATTCTCAATCTTCATATCAAAAATGTATACGTAATATGCTTAAATCAAGATAAATGCAGTGCCTCAAGACAAGAGTCTTCGACCAATGTGTGTTACCAGTGATGACTTATGGCACTGAAACGTGGGCCCTTACTATGGGCCTTATAGACAAGCTCAAAGTCGCACAACGAGCTATGGAGAGGGCTATGCTCGGGGTTTCTCTACGTGATCGAATCAGAAATGAAGAGATCCGTAGAAGAACGAAAGTCACCGACATAGCCCAGAAGATTAGCCAGTTGAAGTGGCAGTGGGCAGGGCACATAGCACGCAGAACAGATGGCCGATGGGGCCGAAAGGTTCTGGAGTGGAGACCACGGACCGGCAAGCGCAGCGTAGGTCGTCCACCGACACGGTGGACAGACGACCTGATGAAGGTCGCAGGACGACGTTGGATGCAGGCCGCTTCCAACCGGTCCTTTTGGAAAATCATGGGGGAGGCTTATTATCAGCAGTGAACGTCCTACGGCTGAGATGATGATGAAGATAAATGCAATAATATTATTTTGACGTACATATTTAAAAAATCATTCTGAAATAGTCAACCAAAAAACAAACAATCAAAAATATAGTACCTATCAGTTTTGAATTGTTGTAGTATCGTATAAAAAATGTCGATTGAATTGTCGTTTCTTAGAAATCCATTACGACACATTCTTAACTTGTTACTAATGGGTTAAACATAGAAATGTTATTTGGGAGAAAATATTTAAGTGAGGTTGACGAGCACTAGGCTATATATTAAAGTTAATAGGTATTTATCGAAACCTGAGAACAAACCAATCTTAAAAAATATTATATTCAAAAGAAAATCCAAATATTAAAATACTAATGATTTTATTTTATACACAGCTGTGATATTTTTATGAGTCATTCCAATCTTGCTGTATAAAAGTTAATATAAAAATTCTTAAAGTAATATAATGCCGTTGCTTCGTTTAACGATTTGTATAAAATCGAAGGTGAGCGAAAATAACCAAATTGAAACATTAAAGCTAACAAATTGCTGCAGTTACCCCGCCTGACTTTAGAAACCTTATTTTTATAACAGTGTCTACATAATGAAACGCCTACAGCAAGCCTTCTGTGAATTCCTTACCTAGGGCATGTCAGTCGTGCTTGTCATTACGTTGCGTCACTAGACAATAGCACAAACTTTATTACAGGCCATACGAAGTACTTACTAGGCTAGAAAAAAATACTACTGAATTTTTCAGCAGGAGTGCGGTCGAACTCCAACCTGATTACAAGTTTGCACCTCTTTCTATATCATTAGGTGTTGTCCTTTATTTGTGACGATTGCATATAAAACACTTACTCGTATTCTACAATCATAAAATAAAATTACTATCTAATAAGCCGTGCAAAAAATACCGTTTTATAATCAGATATACTGGTGTATAAATCAAACTTTATAGTCAGGCAAATTGGTTACGTCGATGTATTAAATTCAAAACTCAAACGCGCTAAAGTTCCGATATCTCAACGCGTACCCACACATACTTACCTGCGTGTGTTATATCCACGCAATTTGTCGTTAATATCGACTAAGATATGCTAAAGGCTGATCGTAACAATGCTTTCTTATGAACACGTCGTAACACATTCAATTATAAATTAAGCTATTAACTTAATATACCATAATTTGTTTATCAGGTTAAGCATCGAAATTAATGCAAGTGGCATAACTTGTCCATAACTTAACACTTTTTATTAGCGAGTCAATAAGGCGATTTCGTCAACGAAAGTATTATCAACGCTCGGATTTTACCTTCAATTCAATCTGACTCTTATTTCTCGTTAAACAGATGAAATTTTACAATGACAAGTTTAATTTGATCGAGCACTCAGAACTGGACTTCAACGTATAATTTCTCGTGTAATCGTTTTAATAATGGGAGAAAAAAAAATGATATTATCTGCCCACGGTCTATAAATTAACACCGTTTAGAGCAAAAATGTAGATTCTTAGTGTCGCTACCATTATAAATAAATTGGACTCTCGCGAGGAGAAGTTTTAAAGGAGACCATTCGTGTCAGTGAGTACATGTGTGTGTTTTTATTAGGGTGCGTGAGCAGTGAGGCCTTATTAAAATATTTCGAGTGGAAACTGGAAGAACCACTTAGTGGTGCGCGGGAGTTTCACGCCTGAGCAGATACAACATTAAGTCGACAAGATAGCTTATTTGTGCTGAGCTGAGGATTAGTGGCAATAAATCACTGATTAGAATGTATTGACTGGCGTTGACTCCGGCGCATGGTCCACGCTCTTATTTATCGCCCGTCACTTTTTAAGCTTTTATAGCTACATTTTATCTATTTGTTAATGGTTAACAATCTGACCTGGGCAGTTTGTTTATTTAATTAGCTTCACTGCTAACGCAAATTACAATGTCCCTTATCTCAGTTTGATAAAGTGGTTAAACTTACATTTCAATTGTTTATGGTAATACATCACTTATTATGCTCGTAGAGTTGACACCGCGTGACAAGTTTCGAGACCAGAACATCATCAATTTAATTGCAATATAAGACCCACGGACGAGTAGGTTATCGTACTTAACCCCTCGTCGATGGTCATAAAAGGCATCGGTAATTAAAATACAAGACTGCTATAAAGACAGGGCCTTGAATTAAATACTCTCAAGTATGCAAATAGTGAGGGTATATTTTTGCAGTAGTCCTGAGCAATCAGTATTTAGTAGTTTTACCTGCACGGGCAGAGTCCATCGTTTGTTAAAATTAGAAAAAGAAATTTGGTTTTGACATTAACATTTATGACCTTCTAAAATGATATTGAAATGCAAAAATTACTAATAATAATAATATATTGTACTCAACTCGTTATGTACGTACACATATGGTATGCCGTATTTTTGAATTGTTATTTGTAACAAACTATAGACAATTTACACGACAAGACAACTTTACTTTCATTAACTTAACATTCAATCATTATTAACTCTATTAATTTACCAATTTGTAATTCTTGCATGATGATTGGCTATAATAAATTGCACGAATTACTTAACAACACGATTTGATTTGGTTAAACATTCGAAATTAATATGTAAGGGATCACACGCTGCAGTTACGGTACGTCCTAATGTAAAAAACAGTTTTATGCAAAAAAATGTTCTACCCGTCGCTATTAATGTAAGCACACCGCGGAAAATTACCACCTTTCGTGTAAATTTCAATACGAGATCGAAAGTGTACTCGCATGCCCCTTTATGATTGCAAAGAATTACGTGCAACAACAGTTCTCTTGGAATTGTTTTAAAAATACGCATGTATTATGGATATGAGCTGGGTTAAAGACCGTTCTTACTTGCTCTTGAATTAAACTGGAATATCAGTGATTTGTGTTAAATTGTCTGTAAAATTATTTTGCAAATGTTTTGCGATGATATGTTTCGAAAATATTTTGAGTGGTCTTCAGCCGTATATGTTAAATTGTGAATAAATATGTAAGCTGTAGTCGTTCATACTATCAACTTATCAAAAGCATATGGAACCGGTTTTAATTAAAAATGACGTGTTTTTTAGTTAAGTGACAATTGGTTTTTTTTCTTAATGTGCCTATTTTTGAATTTTCGGCAGAGTAGCTGGGCGGTATCACTCACTTTGTAGCGCGCAAATATGGAAGTGTTCGCACAAGAATTCGCTTGCAACCAGCATTGCTTATTTTTAGGGTTCCGTAACCACGACTACGAAAAAGTAATCCTTACGATTACTTCGCCGTCTTTCTATCTGTCTATCTGTCTGTCTGTAATTTTTATTAGACCTCTTAAGGATATCAATATGAAATATACACAAACTCTTAAGACTGCGGTACCTTGGAACTGTAAAAAAGTCAAGTTTAAAAGTCAACCCATTGAAAACACACGCTCAAATGAGCGTATGTATTCAATGTAACCGCAAGAAACAAGAATGTGTATTCTTTGTGTCGCAAAGTGCGCACCATAAATATGCTGCACACTTTGTCATTTGCCAGTAAATATAAAGCCTATGCTTTTACTTTGACCTAGAACCTAGAATTACATATTTTCGCAAGAAACAAAAACTGTTAATTTGTATATATATTATCACTAAAATATGTTTTTATTCAAGTGTGAAGTGTAAACTCTATTCTAAGAGAAATACCCGACTATGAGGAACACATTATATAGTGTTAATAATAGCGTTACGGAACCCTTAGTTAGCAAATCTAACTTGGCCGGTTTTTATATCAGCATCAACTCTCATTATCAAAAGAAAATATATGTTTCCGTTTTATGCTCATTTATTTGCTAAATAATATTATTGATTATATTCGTGTGTATTGTAAGATGACAAATGGAGAATAATGAGGCCAAATGTGTTCACGATGCATTTTATATGTACGGGTTGTAAAAAAATATTACTAAGTATTATATTTAAATAGTACTTTACAATGCATATGCTCGAAAATAGCGTTTTTATAAGCAGCCACATTGTGTGGAAAATGCCATTTTTCCGCACTGGTCCTTTTCACTTCGCAGTTTTGTAATTTTTTTACTCCGTCGACTTTTTTCTCATGTCTTTTTTTCATTTTGAGAAAAGTTTTACAAATTAGTCTACCTATTACAGTTTTTTTCATATCAAAGAACACTTCAATAAACGTTGACAAATTTTGATTTATATCATCACATAAAATTAATAATCAATTAATTTTATCGTCCCTTGAACTTGACATTTACAATAGCTTCAACACAAGTTGACACCAAACTAAACAAGAAATTAGTAAACATTTAAACAGCGGGCTTTTGTATCAAATATTTCGTGCTCAACATCTACTACTGCGAATGTACAAATCGCTGCCATGTCATATCGTTTATAATGCACAAGCAAAATATACGTTCACCCTAACATAGTAAATACGTAGCAGCACATTTTTTTTATATCATCGTGCAATTCATAATAAAACGTTTTATGATACACGTGCGTATTGATGATTTCCGCACTTGTAGCATAAATAACTTCGAGTATTTCAAAGCTACGTGATTTTTCTGACAATTACGTCGATATGAAAAGTATCAGAAATACTCTTTTTTCTAGCACTTTGACGGCGATATTATACGTAGTACCTACTATTATTTATTCTGTGGTAGTAGCCAAGTTGCAGCACACGTTGATTTGTAGTATTTTTATTTTTATTTTTTTTTATTATACTTTTTTTTTGTAGCTGTCAGCGATGTTAAGTTCAATATTATTATAAGTATTTTTTTAGATGGTTTTCTTATCAACTAGACAGAGCCTGTACTATGGTGGCCTGATGACTGATATACATATACACACTCAGACGCAGGTCAAACAGTCACACAACATGAACACAAATATTTGACCTGTCCGGAGATCGAACCTGAGACCAGAGGCTTAGACTTAGGCTTAGACCAGTCGGGGTGTTACCAACTGCGCCAACCTGCCAGTCAATTTAATATGCTTTCGACTCTCTCGGAGCTTTAGGCACTTATAGTGTCTTAATGAATATGTGTATAAATGCTATCCACCAAAGCGGAAAACATTTTGTGAAATCGTAGTCTTAAGTCTTTATTACCTATTCAATCAAACGGAACATCTCAGAAATACTTAATTCAATTAAGTTGTGTACTTTTTAACACCCAATTATTGATTCCAGTTTCACAACAATTATTTTTTATTCCATTCGCGTTTTTTTTGTTAAGGAGTGATACGTTTTGTTACCTAACCAAACCACTTGTTTACTGTCGATCCAGTTGAGCTTTGTATATTTATTTTATTACAAGCAACATAATAAAGTAATATCGAAAATCCTGCTGAGAATTTTATCGCAAGTAATAATTGTCAATGATGTCGAAGTGCTGAGCCAACTTAGTATTGCGAATTCTTTCGGCAGCTCTTTCTTTTTTGGCTAAATCATTGCATATTCAGTGAGGATGATTCGCGAAGATTTAATAGACGGGCTCACTTGATGCGCCGGCAGAACGGAAGTGAGCTTTTAATATATAAATTGAACAGGCCTGCCTACCGCGACGTCGGTTTTTGTGCGTGGATGGTACTGTGGGCAATTAGTGAACCTGAGTTTTCGTACGCGTATTCAACGTAAGCACTTCTGTGTACGTATTTATGTTATCGTGCCGAAGATAAAATAAAAACGTGCAAATAAAATAATAAAATGTATTTTATGTTGTGTTTGGTTGTTAAATATGCTTTTATAACTTTAGTTATAAAAGCATAGCGAGCGAGCGTAGCGAGTTACAGAATGGGACAGATCCACTATCTCTTTGCTTCGGTAATAATAGTGCAATCTTAACCATTGCTACTAAGAACACACTGGACATTTTATAATCATCAGCTGGGCCTAGATGTAATTTAATTTGGTCATCATTTTGAAATGAAATGATCCAGAGGTAGGCTCGATGAAGCCATTGACAACTTCTCAATAGACTTTAGTGTAATTAATAGCTATAACGTGTGTTATCTGACGTAATATGTTGCAATGTGAAGGTATTAATATTGGCTTTGATTGATGTAATTGGTGTAAGCCTTTACAGTTATATAAATAAATAAAAAAATATATATTATTAAATTTTATTTTAAAATAAGACCCAAAAAATACTTAGATGAAAACCTGGTCAAGTGGTTTTCAGCAGGACACGCTTAGTGTAAGTTTAGTTCATATCTTATAACTGTATGTAGTGGTAACAGTAACAGGTACTTGTGTGGAGTTCCATAATATATGACCCAATAAAAAATTTATAGTCCATCAAAGGTCACACGGCCAGTCACAATAGACATTTCATTGTTATAATGACATCGACACTTGAGGGGATAAGTACCTAAACTCGAAACTGACCTGTTATGTGATTTTAAGCTGTACACTCAGGACACGCTTAAGGTTGGGTTCCGAGGTCCATGGAAACTGTTAGTGTAAGTTTAATTCATACCTTACAACTATGTAATGGTAACAGGTACCTACTTGTGTAGAGTTCCATAATACATGACCCAAAAAAATACTTATAGGTAAACTCGAAATCGACCTGGTTAAGTGGTTTTCAGCAGTACACTCAGGACGCGCTTAAGGTAGGGTTCCGAGGTCCATGGAAACTGTTAGTGTAAGTTTAATTCATACCTTATAACTATGTAGTGGTAACAGGTGCTTGTGTGGAGTTCCATTATACATGACCCAAAAAATGTTTTAGTAAACTCGGTATCGACCTGGTTAACTGGTTTTCAGCAGTATACTCAAGACACGCTTAAGGTACGGTTCCAAGGACCATGGATTTATTTTCAGTCTTTATGTAGGGAAGCTCTGTTGGGAAAACTATTTGTATAAGTTTAGTAAATACCTAATAACTATGTAGCGGTAACAGGTATTTTTGCTACCACTTACCGAGCCTTAATAGCCCCGTATGTCAGGTTTCAAGGATTCAGTTCCTGATGTTGGAGGGGAAATTATTCAGCCTTCGAAAACATGACTAGACTGTACTGTCTAAGCGATTCAATAGATGTCGCTCCGTCCCCGTAAGACGGTTAGTCAGATAGAGAGTTAAAATTCGATGCTCGGACCCAAACCTCGGTGGCCTAGTTGGTCAATGGCGTCTGACACGGATAGTCAGAAGACGCGGGTTCGAATCCCATCCGAGGATGTGAATTTTTCTCTCTATAAAATTCAATGTTTGAGATCGTTAAAGCAGGCGTTAGTGCTTTTAAAAGTAATACTATAAAAATGACTAGACTATTAAAACAGACTTAAGCTTTTCTTTTATATCAGATATATAAAGTAATATTAGTAACTTCGCTGAATACGTGCATGTTAAATGGTGTACCAAGGAAAGATTATACTTTTGGTGTGTCGCCGCAATCTCATCATATTAAATTTTTGTGTTCGGATGCCTCTTTCGAGCTAAACCATCATATTTTTATTGAAACCAAGCTAGTAGTACAAATAAACCGAAAATCGTGATTTAGTTAATGACTTTTTTAATAAAACTATCTGCGTTGCGTCTATCTACCTACGTTGTGGTGGATGATGATGAAAAGTACTTACCTACTATTGAATATAAACACAAAATTTCATAAGAGTTGGTCTATATGTATCGAATACAATTTATAGAAAACAACAACAAAAATAACTTTGCTTCTAAAGTCGAGGACTTTTGGTAAGCGACATTTTTGGTTATTAATCGTAGTTTAGCTTCGGAACCCAACTTTAGGTTTCATCGACATTTGGTTAAATATCATTTTTCACTAAGTCGATTTGCATAAAAAAACTTTCGTATTTAAAGCTTCGCAGCCATTATTTTTCATGGAAATCCAACTTATATAATTCTTCTTATAGGTACTTACTTAAGATGATTCTTGCTGTATATCATTCCACACGTCCTTACGTTAACCCGGGTTCTCGCAAAGTTCTAAAATTTTCAACTTTACTTTGTTTACTGTTTACAAGTCTAACGAACATTTATATATATATTTTGTGTTTTTCGATTTGTCTTATCTCGCGTAAGAACATAAGATACTTTTCATCGTCATCTTCATCCATCGCCACGCGGGTGAAACCGCGGGCGTAGCTAGAGTTTTATAAAAAAAACTCTATCATCAGAAAGGTATGTGTAGTTTGTTTGGCGTGCCGGACCAGAACCCTTGCGTCACACCCACTCAGTTTGAACAAGTGTCCGATAGTTGTTCAACAATGCCATCTATGAATGTCTTAGCCGACTTAATGGCTCATTAATACATTGTTGCCATTGTCTACTAATTAAGGAGCATCGTCGCAGTTTACAAAGCCACCTGATTATTATGCGTGATCACCATTTAAATGTTAATTAGATTTATTAAAGCATCTGATCAAACAACGAGCGATATAAACGTTAACATGGAAAACACATTCGCAACGATATATAAGGAGAAAGGAGGTAATGATATGTGAGTAGATACTTTTTGTAATATGGGGATTTTGACGATGTTTCATTTACATAAGAACATTTTTTACACAATTTTTCTGGCCAGTTGGCACAGTCGGTAGCAATCCTGGCCTCTGAACTGCTGGGCCCGGGTTCGATCCTCTAGCAGGTCCAACATTTGTGTGCATGAACTTGTCTGTTTGACGTTTGCCTAGGTTTATATTATATAAGTATGTATATCAGTCATCAGTTTACCATATTACAGGATCTGTAGTTTGGAACCTGAAGATTTAGTGTGGATGAAATAATTACAAGTACAATTTGAAAAAATTAATACGACTTCCATTATATTTAGTTATTGGAGTGTATCTCAAAAATTACTGGACCGAATTTGATGAATTTAAATGGGACCACACGGGGAGAACCAGCTTTCATTCAAAAAAGAATTTTGAAAATCGGTTTACCCTATCGAAAGTTATGAGGTAACAAACATAAAAAAAAACAGTCGAATTGACTACTTCTTCCTTTTTTTGGATGTCGGTAGAAAATAAATATTGTCACAATATACAAGGTGTACCTCTGAATTTCGACAAGTTCACGACAAGTGACTTTGCTCAGCGTATAATTTTTTTTTTTTGTAGAACAGTCTAATGCTGTTTGCCTCTACCGGCATTTACAGCGTCACCGGACGGTCTGAGTATCACAGAACGTTGCGTACTATACATACTCCGCTACGTTCTGTGGGAGTCACTCTTATCAAATATATGTTCTGTCAATGCAATGATTTGTCTAACTAGGTATGTTTTTCGAAATAAACGACTGTGGAATTATTGAACTTGTTGAAATTCAAAATAACTGAATGACGGATTTTCAAAGTGTTTGCTTTGTAAGGAACATGCGTACTATACATATCGTCTATAAAAACGATATAATGTAATCGGACAGCTTGTATACTAAAGTTAATTAGCTATAGTTTTATAATATAGTAAATTTTTTAATGGCAAGTGTATGACCTGTATCTAGTTTAATGGCCATTGATGATGCGGTCGAAGTTTATGGAGCAGAATGATGAAAGGTCATATAGAAGCTTCGTGACAGGTGTTTTCTTCAGGGGGATCCAGGACTGAAAAGTGCCCACATTTCAAGTCACTGAAAGCTCAAGACCGATGCAAAAATCAAACTTGTGACTATTTGATTGGCAGTCTCACTACAAAACACTACAATATTAAAATTAAAACCCTCAACTTCATTTTACAAGTCAATTTTGGTTTCCAGCTAGTGTTGTAAGTTGGAATACCATCTGCAAAGATTAACATTATTTAAATACATTTATACATTGAATCAAAGTAAATATAAAATAACACTTGATAAGTGTTTTATTATGACAACCATTGACGCTATAAATGATAATACATATTGTAAGACAACGCATTTAACGGGCCTCATACCTACACTGCTTATAATTACGATGATTTTATTCTTTTTTAAATAGTCTAAGTAAAATTTTATTTTAAGTATCGAAAACAACAAACTTCAAGTTTAAAAGCTTCTACAGAGTGCTTATACCTCACTTATTAAGCAACACGTAAGCGTCCAAACTCAAGAGACTTATAATTTTCGTAGTTTTTTTCCTTAAAGAGAGTTCAAAGATTGGAATTTGTGGAAAGCTATCTTCAAATTGCTTAATCTATTTTGATATACCCATAGCGCTCCCATACAGTGCTTAGACTATGACTAAAAATTAAGTCTAAAATTGAATGATCTAAGTCAAAAATGAATGAATGAAGTCAAAGGACTGTCAAGGCAAAGGTGCGTAGATCCTTGATGTTAAGACGGGATGGAAAATTAAATTTTTCGTACAAAATGCGAAAATTTATTCACTATCCAGAAATATTATAATCAGCAAACTGTTATGATTGGCCATTTAAGAAAATATCGACTGAGGTTTGCCTATATTGATCTTGCTTATATGGCCTATTTTCGACATATTCCATATATTTTAAATAGAACGCATGAATTAACTAGTATTTTTTTAACCTTATATTTCTGAGCGCGTTGCTTTGATTATCCATTACCCATAGACATATATATCATCTTAACCAATATAGCACCGATTTACAAAACATATTCAACAAATATAATTAAGTAAGAACGAAAAGTACTTATATTGAATTATCGTATTGTCTTATATCGATATGAATTTAATACTTAATTAACTAATTATAAGAAAATTCCATAAGACATACATTAAATACAACCAAGATGTATTTAATTGTAGTTACTTAAATTTATTGCTGTTACTAATTATCACTGCCGTATTCTTACTTTTGAGATAATTAGTTATTTGCCAATGTGATAAAAGAATTGATTTTGGAATTCATAATTATTATTTTTGTACTAAAGTATGCCGGATTATAAAAAATAAAAGGCAAGTCAAACGAAGTAACAAAGACTTCATTTTTTCGTTTGACTATCTCGTGGCATTATTTCTAGCACCGTATATATAGTATAGAATGACTGCTCATCACAATATCTTGGAAATGTGACGTGAATTCATTAGACTAACCCCCCGTTCCTAGAACGTTTGTCTACTACGAGTATGCTAAACGCTCATTGGTCAATGGTAATATATGACGCGATATGTGACCAATCAGCGGTCAGTGTTCCGTCTGATAGCTGATCAAACTCTGACAAACGTTCAGCTGGAGGTAAGCATGCGAGATTTTTCTCCCAGTAATGTTACTTGCTACAGTGACCTACACATGCCATCACTATACATCACACTAATGTTTGCGAACTATAACACATTTTATTTCATTTTCAAGATTAATTTTTTGCTGTAAATGTTATTTCTGCAATTTTTATTTGTCAATTATTGGGCTTACTGTTCTGTCGTGTGGCACCGGATTTTATCTATTATCTATTTGGTTTTAATTATTTTATTATTGATTATTAATATGGTTTGTACGTTATATTATTATTCGTTGGATGCAGGCCGCTTCCAACCGGTCCTTTTGGATAATCATGGGGGAGGCCTATGTTCAGCAGTGGACGTCCTACGGCTGAGATGATGATGATGATGAATATGGTTTTGTTTATGACTGTCTCAAATAATATGATATAGGTGTATATACATATATGTGTTAGTATATTCTATATATGTGTTATACCTATGTATGTGTTAATATATTTCTGAGGTGTTATGCAGTGCAATGCAATTATATTATTGTATTGTAAACAGCTGCCATTCTTAATTCTCACATCGTTTTCCAACAGGGTCTTGGCTGAAATCGGCTCTAAATGTCACAGACACTCAGCCAAACGCGAAAATCAGCTCTAATTGTCACAGACACTCAAAGATGACCTGAAGAAAAATTTACTTCATCGAAGAGGCGTTCAGGACTCATGAAGGTTGAAAGGTGACGTCATTTGTCATCGTAACCAGCAGCTGCGATGGGTGAGCGAAATTCAGCCACACACGACATAGTTCGCATTGTACAGCCATCGAACTAATTAATCGGTAGATCGGTTGATAGATTGTCGGTAGCGTTTCCGGTGAAGGTTGCTCAATATGCACCCACCGGCTTATAAGCGATACCGGCGTTTGAAACGTTTTGATTGACGATAGCAAATAATTGGACAGACATAGTTGGCGACTGTCAGATGTTTCGAGTACGCTGGATGAAGAAAACGTCGGTCAATTAACTAAAAGGTAAACTAAACTACTTGTTAAGTCTAGATGACTGAATCTCGTTTCAATACCGAAACGTATTATTATTACTTATATCAGCAATTTTATATACAAATCTTGCTTGCACGGACTTGCAAAAATGATTATGACATGATACAAGTCAGTACCGTCAGAAAGCACAAGTAAAGCACAAAAGTTGGAGTGCAAGTTATGTTTTTGTAATAATTTCGGCCAATCGATCACATTTAAAGTGTGGTGGGGTGCCGGCTTAGAATAGTACCCTCCCAATTCTACCCGTGGGTGCCATTGAAGGCGGCTAAGGGATAACAACCAGAAGGTGAGCAGCAGAACCTTTAAAAAAAAACACAAAACTATGCCGCCAGCCCCCCTGCCATGCATGGCGAGTGTTGGTAAAACCCCCAATGAGTTGCACAATAGGAGTCAGTCCCTCAGTCCCCAGCAGCCCCGCTGTTCCTGGTTATGGTAGTGGCCACGGTAACTGTGGGGCAGGGTGTACTGCCCCCAAATCACGACGACTAGACGAGAAAATTCACGAGCTGGAAAAATAAATGAGTAGGTTGCACTGAAACTTCTTGGGGTTATCCGAAGTTTGAAGAACGGGTGAGGACACGATAAACCTGAAACCTGGAAACCTACTTTACTACTGGAAGGCCGACACACAGTCACAAGGTGGTCGGGTTTCTCGTCCGCAAGTCCCTTATCAACAGCATTGTAAAAATCGATTGCGTTTCCAACATGATCGTATTCTGTTTACCCTAATAAGGAATAATTCAAGATATTCTCTGAAGGTTATATACACCGACAAAGTCGCATCCGGATGATGAGGTGCAGGATATGTTACCCGACATTAGTCGGGCCATACATACCCCTGAAACACACTTCCTTGTTGTTATAATGGGGGACTTTGACGCGAAATTGGGTAAGAGAAGTGATGATAAGTTGAAAGTGGGGCAATTTGGCTATGGGCAATGGAACCGTATCACAGAAGTTGGTCGACTTTTCAGAGCGGGGAAAAACCGGTATCCTTACGCCATCAAAAGTAAAAATTTCCATTATATTAGATCCTTACGTCTTATGAAATTCACGTTTTGTCGAACTGGCCATTTTGATCTCAAATATCTGGCGTTTGGCTAGGAATACCAAATAGAAATTCATTTCAAATGTAGGCTTTTGTTTTGTGTTTCGAATTTAGTTTTCACGCCGTTTGATTATTTTTTTACATCGGTCTGTTCACAATATGGAAAAAAATCGCGTTATTTACGAATACAAGTTCTACGTTTTCGGTTCCAACGTTATGATTTTTTTACATACAGAACAAACTTCGTAGCTGACTGGAGACCCTAGTTGACAACAAAGAATTAAAGATGATCGTGGAAGCACATCCAACGCAAACCACGCCAGGCAGGCTACAATGAGAGTAATTTGAATTTTTTTTTTAACAAATTAAAAAAGTTAAAAAACACATAACAAACACGAATTGAGTGCTGCGTTACCTTGTATAGCTTCTTACGGTTACGGCAGATCTGTATTGTCAACAATTGCAAACCATGATGAAAAATCTCGTTATTCAACAATCGAGGCTGGTCAGTTGCTCTAGCCCACTGCTGTTTTAGAATAAATTATAGGAGCTGCTTGGAATGTCTTTGTCACCCATCATACTCCCCAGACCTTGCTCCAGCAGATTACCACTTGTTTCGCAATTTAAATTCTAAGCAAAATAATTCAATTCCGATTAGGCTGTACAAACCGCCTTCAAAGATTTCATTGATTCTCGCTCCCACACTTTTCTACCGACTTCCAAAGAAGAGGAGGTACTCAATTCGACTGTATTTTTATATTTTATTTTTTTATGATTGTTACCTCATAACTTTCGACTAGGGTAGACTAGGGTAGACATATTCTCAAAATTCTTTTTAATTTTTCCTTTTAACTTTTATTTGAAACCTGATGCATCCGTGTGATCCCATTTAAATTTCATCGAATTCGGTCTAGTTTTTGAGTTACACTCCAATAACTGAATAAAATGGAAGATACTCGTAGTATTAAATTTTTCAAATTGTGGCTTGTTTAGCAATGAAATCAATGAACTAACTATACAATGGTACATATATAATAACAGTACATACTTCCATTGAATAAATAAATAAGTTCTTAAAAAAATCGTTTTACTTTTTTCATATAAAGCCAATTTTAGAGGACCGTACCGAGGATAGTACTTTGAGGTACTACGCACAGACAATTATATGTACTACATGTTCAGTTTAAAAAAAATCGTCAATATTTACGTTAAAATTAATTCGACCACGGCAAGAGTTAATCCAGTTAAAACCAGTGAAAAGTTTAATCTTTACAAATTTCAGGTCTTTATTTTACACCCTCTAGAGTAGTTTTAGTAAAATAAAAAAAATACGTTTTATAAAAATCATATTTTTTTTCTTATTAATTATTATAAAATAAATTGTATAATTTCAGATTGCTAGTTCAACATAATATGTATTGAAGTGTGCTTAGATCGATTGTTAAAAATAAAGTATTACAATTTTAAATGTTTTGCTTTTTATCGAAGCATATAAGAAAATATTTTTTAAAGCGTGCCGCTTGTACTGAGTTTTTAATTTTTAATCAAGCCAAGGAATAATACATATTAATGTAAACATTTAAACTCTCTTAATCCCCTAATTGTACCTAGTCATGAAAAAATATAAATATACGTGTTTAATTTATTTATTTTAAAATTTATACGTATGGCAAGTAAATTTGGTATGCAGTGGCACTCGAATAACACATACGATACATTTCATCATCCTCATCTAAAACCACACGGGCGGAACCGCGAGGCGCAGCTTATAGACAATATAAGTAAGGAAGACAAAGTTTAAGTACGAAAGTTAGGATTAGGATGACTAAACCAAATTTTAAAAATCTCTACCACACTGTAGAGTAGATCAAATTATTAAGAGTTAAATGTAGTATCAATTAAAAATGTACTTGAAATTTCTGTTAAACTGTTTTTTTTTGAAGTTCTGTATCTCATACGGAAAACACGATCCATAAAATCACTTTGCAGTCTGTATGTCTGTCTGTCAAAATTATTTTTCCATAGATCACCTTGGAGTGATACCTCCAAACCTCCTACTGACATTAATATAAAATGTTTGCAATGTTAGTGAGAAAAATACACCACATCCTCGGACAGGATTTCTCTCTAAAATATAAAAGTTTGGTATCGCTAAGCAGGCGTTAGTGCTTTAAAAAAATTTATATCAAATATTTAGTCTGTGGCAATTTTCTATGTCATTGCAATCAAAAAATACGATCATTATGCCCCATATTTCGACACTAGTAAATCAAAACCTTAAAAGGTAGTCCCCCTTAAATAAGATTCACGAAATTGCCAAACAGGAAGATCTCAACACAAAATAAAGGATTGTCCTCCGAAATCGTTAATTTGTAGACATTACATGAAAAAATGTTTTGTAGTCATTTTTAGTTATTGTCTACCTGTATTGCCCTGTATTCTTAACATCTTTAAAATTCCATATGCACAGTGACTTTTTATGTTTGTTACAAACCTATTAAACTATTATTTTTAACCGGCAAATCACATTATGGATCACGGGTCCGCCTGGAGCTCAGAAGCCGCTGCGCACTACGCCCAGCCGTGCGATTCTCTAAGAGCAAACATCGTTGCATCTTTGACAACATCCGTGAAACAAATGACGAGATGACAAGAAACGTTGGAAAAACAACCTTATGTACAAGGGCGATATCTCATAAAGTATTTGACATCGGTCGTCGACGAGCGCATCGACGAATCATTAGAGAATCGCACGGCAGAATGAACTTTAAATTTGACAATACTTCGTATCAGTTCTCGCCTTTTGCACTGTATTAAATAGAAAAGATATGCATTACTTTTAAAGAGATTGGTGAGCTCGTCGACGAGCGCATCGATGAATTATTACGGAATCGCACGGCTGAAGATGAGCATTTGATATACTAGATACCCGGGTCGACGTATTCGGTCTCTAACATGAGTGTTGATAATAAAAGTTTAAATACAGATACACTCAAAGTAATAAGAATATTGTCGGAACATTTTATGATCTTCGAAAAGAAGAATATATTCGTAATTGACATTTTCTACCGACTTCCAAATAAAGGAGGTACTCAATTCAACTGTATTTTTTTTATTTTTTTTATGTTACCTCATAACCTTCGATAAGGTGAACCGATTATCGAAATTCTTTTTTTGTTTGAATGCTGGTGCTTGGTGCCCGTGTGGTCCCATTTAAATTTCATCAAATTCGGTCCAGTAATTTTTGAGTTACACTCCAATAACTGAATAGGATGGAAGTCGGTATTACATTTTTAAATTGTACTTGTTCTTGCTGTTCGAAATGTGCGAAGGAACTATATTTTCTACAGTGTTTAATGTGTGAATGTACCTATTAGCGTGTGAAAATATGTGCTGATATTACTGACAGGCCGTTTGCCGCAGTTGGTAGTACCCCTGCCTTCTGAGCCGCTGGTCCTGGGTTCTATCCCCGTACAGGTCAAACATTTGTGTGCATGAACATGTCAGTTTAACCTGTGTCTCAGTGTGTATATGTATATCAGTCATCAGGTTACCATAGTACAGGCTCTGTCTAGTTTGGGACCTGAAGACCTTTTTTTTTTAATAAACCTTTTTGTGGATGTTGTCCCATATTATTAATTGACCATCGTAAGTAAATGTCATTTAGTAATTATCTACGAATAAATAATATCAGGAAGGGTAACTGCCTTAAAAAATGACCCAATAAAAGTCGTGCTAAATCAATAACATCGTTCGCGCCGCTATGACTCAGCTGTCATAGTAGACGTTGCAGCACGCGCGTGGACCAATCCCTGCTTTCCTTCTGAAATTTAAACCAATCACCGAACATGTCTATTTGTAACCTCGGCAGTAATTCGTATTTGGAATCATACGTTGTTTTCGTTTGAAGGACCACTTTTTGTGTGGAATTTGTTCTGAGTTATGCTTCCTGATATTATTTCTTCGTAGGTAATTATATATTAGAAAATATATCCAGAATAGGTCTTCTAGACATTTGTAACGGTGATTTATCCGCTCACTACATTTTGACATCAATGTTGCGATTAAAGGTACAGTGGTTGGTAACTGTCACACAATTTTTTTTTATTTTTTGGATACTGTATAACATAATTTGACGTACCATTATTGCCTGTTTTTAATCGTTTTACTAACATGACTCCCAGAGTTTCAAGGGCCAGATTATTTGACCTATATATTGATCAATATTTATATTTGAATTATACAGATTTTGTATTATACCTAATAAAGATTCAAGCAGGTTTCAAGCAAGGAAGCATTAGAGTATGACTATATACGGATTCGAAGGCTGCTATAACTTTGTTCGTTATGCTTGCGCGTTGTTATAGTCACTGCTAATCTACACTCACTCGACGCTTCACTCATCATCGCACCTATACATGATGAATTGTTCTGACCTTTTTGCATATAAAACGTGGTTCGCCACTTACTAAATTCAGGCCCAACAGATATAATACAAAATGCATCATATAATAAAATATCATATTTACATTAAAACAATTTTGTAGTATCACACAGTCATAACTTAAAATAATCCTGAGCAATATACAAGTCATCTAATAGGATAGCAGTAAACCTACAAGGCTTTCAAAGTTTTTAGTAAATCGAATAAGATATGTACGTACTGATTTAAAGCGCGGTCGTATTCTGATAATAGTAAAAAGCAGAATCTTTAAACATCTAGTGTAAAGAAACAGATCGATAATAATCTACGAAAAAAATACTTAGGTTAGAAAAGGAACAGGCAAAGAGTAATAACTGAACAGAATTCATAAATATTACTCGCTCTCTGCAGTAAAAATAAACTTTCACGTCCAAACTCTCAGAATATTCAGCGATAACACTATTTTATTTTTTAGGTAATACATAGTCAACATATAGTACTAAAGTAGTAACCAGCTGTTTTTTCAATAGTGTTAGTATATATCGAAAAATATAAAGAAAACTTACAAAATTAACGCATTTTCGCATTACATCGTCCAATCCAACAAGCGATTTTCAACCTTACGTAAAGCATCGTAAATTATTTTAAAATTGGGGTTGAACCGCGTCTTAAGTATAATCTTACTTAAAGATACTTTGATGGTGTGTCTTTACGTATTAACAAATTTATATAAGAATACATCAACAACTCCTTACTTCAAGTTAAAGGTAGTTTAGGTCAGTTATGACAAAGTTGGAAAATGTGTAGGTATAGGTAAAAAAATACAGAAAAAAGTACAATTATGTAGAGTTCCAAACTTTACAAATATCCATAATGAAATTCTTTTAGAGCTTAACGTAACCTTCCGTTGGCAAAAACTGAGTTTTTAAACTGCCTAAAAGGATAGTTATTTATCCAGTTTTTCCAAATGTTATCCAGTTCAACAAAGGAGTAAAGTTGAGGATCGACAAGAATGTATATTTCATAACTGAAAATGTAATGGATAAGTGTTCGATTTTGAAAATGACATTACTATTCGGCTCTATTCAATAAGATTTGGCGCGAATTTAAATCCTATATAAGTCCTAAGTGTTCATATCCTATACTAGCTGACGCGACAAAAGTTTCCGAATTTCAATTTTTGTTTGAGTATCAGGGAGTGGACAGGAATTGCGAGTGCCGCTGAACTTTTTTGCCTCGCCAAGGATAAATGAAGATGAGTACGGAAAGCTGATTGCCAACCTCCATTGATTGAAGAGGCACCGAGAGAAGACAAGAAGTTGGGTATCTTTTGCAACTTTTTTAAAACTGTTTTTACTAGTACGAACATTTAATCTAATTCACATCGAAATCCAAATCCGCCAAGCCTCCAATTTCATTTTTATTTACGTAGATAATCTTTGAACCAGCTATTAAAGTATTTCTAGCTCAAGATTCGTCAGTATCTAAGAGAAGTATTTGATATGATTATATTCGTGTATATATAATCGAGAATAAGAAGTATTATATTTTTTTATAGTACTACTTTTTAAAGCACTAACGCCTGCTTTAGCGATCTCAAACATTGAAATTTATAGTGAGAAAAATTCACATCCTCGGACGGGATTCGAACCTGCGTCTTCTGACTCTCCGTGTCAGACGCCATTGACCAACTAGGCCATCGAGGTTTGGGTCCGAGCATCGAATTTTTAACTATCTATCTGAGCAACCGTCTTACGGGGACAGGAGTATAGGCTATAGCACTCGCAAACTCCAAGCTACTTGGCGGATAAACGAAAGCCACCGACATGGCCTAAAGACTGTTGACCTAAGAAAAGCTGGAATTTACGGCTTAACGAATATAAAATAGAAACTTCATAATAACGTAGTCTACGGACCATGGAACTGCACTGTTTAATATGCTGCTAGTGGTTACCCATGTCAGTATACATGACTAGGTAAGCTCCAATACAAACATATTTCCATACATCGTCTATATATAACAATCATATTGGATCAGTAATTATGACATTAAACAGAATAAAATCATCCATTAGTCCATTCAAATAGGCTTTCAAAATTTAAATATACCATTTAAAATTTTATATAATAATAAAATTCAAATTCAAATTTAAGTTACTGTGTATGGTATTCTATATTTTCTAGGTGAATAATATTAAATTAAGGTTTATTAATTAGTTTGAATATTTTAATCTAGACTAAGAAGAACTTCCTCTATATACAAACACAAGCTATTTCCCTACCGAGGCACAGCCGGGCGAATAGCTAACATACATTGGCACCTTGACTTGTAAAAAACGGTCATCAGATACCACAAAGTTGTAGTGATATCAGCAGGGCTATTATGTACCTCAGTTGCAATCAAAAATTGATAAAAGTCAGCTCCACAGGGTTATTATGTATTTCAGTTGCTAACAAATGTAAATTGAAACCATGAAAAATGGCGGCTCTATGTCAGTTTTGACAACTCCAATAAGGAAAAATGTTAGTAAATTGATGACTAGAGCTGGCAAAAGTGACATTGAACCGATATTTTTAAAGATTTCAATCAACATTTGTTAGCAACTGAAATACATAAAAAACCCTGCCAGTCATCAACTTACTAACATTTTAGCTTACTGCAAAAATGTTAGTAAGTTAATGACTGTTGCTTGTTGTCAAAACAGATAGAGAGCCGGCATTTTTCAAGATTACAATCAACATTTGATTGCAACTGAAATACATAATAGCCCTACAGTTAACTAATTGATGTGAAACAATAACAATCTATTCGTCTGTCAATCACTATTCTGCATTTTCAATAATAATATGACAATGTTTACAGTAATTTTATGATTGCATTTCCTCTTGGTTGTACACTCTCAGAAAAACTTTGTGTGTAAGTAAACTCATAAGTTCTGATATTTTCACAGATCCACATAACAAGGTATGAGCCAAATTATCGTACATTTTATAATTCAACATAAACTTACTTCATACAAAGTTCACTAATGCTTGGATTATATTATAACATTTTTATTTTTATAGTATTATTTTTTTAAAGCTAGCCTACTTAGCGATCTCAAACATTGAAATTTATAGAGAAAAAAAATTCCGTCCGAGGATGTGAATTGTTCTCTCTATAAATATGTTATAACATACATAAGTGAAAAAGTGTTGTCCACCGTACATTTTTTGGTACTTAAGTACCAAAAAATGTTCGGTGGACAACACTTTCTAATGTCTAATCGTTCACTTATTTTATTGTTATTAGTTATTACCTTACTTCTATTACATATTAATTTATTACCTTCTTTTGTTTTATGATAATATTATAAATTACATTATAATGTTTATAATAACGCATTTAGTTGTTTTGAACTTTATTTTATATTCTTTTACTGTAGTAATGTAAACATTAAGCATCTGGTTTATCAGCATACAGTTACTTTCATTGTCTCGATAAAAAATAAGTAACAATCAATTATCTGATAGGTACATCTGTTAGTATAATAATTAATAACATTTTCATATATGATATAAATACAAAATAATACATTAAACAAATTAAATTGTTGTAGTACATTTCCATGAGAAAAAGTTAACAGTATTTTTTTTAGAAAAGCTGACAAAGTGCACCGATAAATTATTATATTAGATTATCCACTAAAAATGTTGTATTATTCACTTTTATTATGTATTAAGGAAAAATATGCGTATAGGAAGGTAAGTAAAATTACCTGAAATCCTTATAACAAGTAGAACTTTATGACATTCGTTTGAAACCAATATGTTAGCGACAGTACAGCACGCTGTTGAGCCGACGGCAGATAATTAATTTACGAATACATACTGTGCTCTTGCCCACAATCGTGTTGATTTAATTTTGAGTAACTGTGACGCGTTGAACTCTTTTGTAAGCCAATGTTACAGTAAAAGATAGATTTTTCTAAGAGATAAGTAAATTTTTGTCAGTAATTAATTTGTTGTGATCTGTTTTCTAGGACTTACCATTTGGGGAAATATTTAACTGCTGGGTGATGGCTGCAGCAGGTGCCGGCTCCATTTTCCAGGGTGCGCAGCACGAGGCAGGGGAAAACTCGGGCGTGGGGCCGCTGCCCGCCGATATCAACATGGTCGTGCCACCTTCACATACGACTAATCTGCGACGCGAGCATACACCACTACAGTTCACGGTTTCAAAATGGGAAACTGTCTGATAAAGTTCCAATATGACAGATAAGAAGCACCTATTTGATGGACGGCACTTGTCCCGCACGCGCTCGCTTGAAGCTCAGCCAGAACACTGAAGAGCGCGCTTGCCGTGCCGGCGCGCCCACTCGCGCGCCTACTCCCATTTGCACGCCTCGGAAAAAATCTCCTCTGCCAAACAATAACAAAAAACTACCTACACTGAATCGAGCCTCCGTGTACCTCTCTCTCTAACGTTCTTAATTCGATTTCCGAACGCGTCAAAATTACAGCAACGCTCGATTCCAGTGCAACCTTCTGTCCCGTTCTTTGATGATTTTTTAAACGAGACTTATCTTTGCTTTCTCCATTTTAATCTTATGTATGTAAGACAATAAGGTTTTGTTTTATACAGCATTGTCATATCACATATGTCCTTTTATTCGAAGCCCCAAATGAAACTACTCCTACTCGCACTCGTTCAGTCCGGCCTAAGCTTGAACCGTATGAAAGGGACAGGTGCTCTACTGCCTGTAGAATTACGGTAGTGAGCACAGGTGATCTTTTGCCATTTCTTTGGAGCGGAGGTGTTAATGTATATCCTTCTCTTTCGTCGTATTAATGTTTCTATATTGTCGATAGAGACAACGCATAGATTATACTTTTAATTAAAACTTGGTCTAGTTGACCATGTTTAAAATCCGTTCTATTTGGAGCGTTACGATATGAATGCCTTCCATGCTTCCACTTTCTTCAAATTTTAATTGAATCGAGGAGTAGATCAACATTTCTAAGCTTTATTGCTTGGTTGAATATCATAGCTACTGCGCAGGAATTATTAATAGAGTTCTAGGACGCATACCGGTGGTGAGGTGGAAGAATGAAGGGTTAATATATAATCTTTTCATATTCACCCTTTTAACGTAATTACACCTAAAAATAACATGTGGCAAGAGAATCTGGCATAAATATTTAAATAAAGAATTGATTTCTCTATTTGTAAATAATTATAGGTAAGACATCCAAAGCTTCATTTATACACAAAGCTTTTGAAGTTCCATAGTCAGTTTTATTTTATCCTTGCAAGACTTTTTATAATCACTTTTGTATTATACCCACGACAGTTGCCGTCGGGAGGGTTGCAACTCGCAACTGGCATTGCTACCTCTGCGGGACTTCTGTCTCATTATTATTCGAATAAATGATTCTTATATGTCGGCTTATCGTGTAAATGTTTACTTTATTAACATGTTGATGTTAACTCGCATTTGAAATAGGTATGTGAGTTTTGGTGGATGGATGTTTGTAAGATACTCTTCCTCACAGAAGACACTGAAGTGATGTAGTTGACTTTTAACATAATATGCTTCTAGACCTGGAATGGTATAATGATATGCCTAGACCTGCAATGATATAATAATATATTACAGCTTATAAAATGTTTATTTAGGATAGTTGATTATATACGCCCGAGGTTACCCACTGAACGTAGCTAGTTGTACAATGATTTTACTAGTTTGTTTATATATATATAGAAGTTACCCGCAGTTTCACCTGCGTGGTGATGAATGATGATGATAAAAGACAAGAAAAGTGTGTTTTTTCCTTCCCCGAGCTATGACAAATAGAAAAACACAAAAGTCATAAAAACTGGCATAGCCGTTCTTGAGTTGTAAATAGTGTAACTGACACGACTTTATTATATGTATTTATATATATGTATCTAGATGTCTATGAAGCATTACTTCATGACATTCATTCTAGCGCAGGAACCCAAGCTGCCTAGCCTCCGACATAAGAGCCCATATTTTGGTTTTTCTTAGCTATCCTATAGTTACCTGTATAGAGGTGGCAATGATGAGCCCAGAAGATAAGCCAGTTGAAGTGGCAGTGAGCGTGCCACATGCAGAACAGATGGCCGATGGGGCCGAAAGGTTCTAGAGTGGAGACCACGGACCGGCAAGCGCAGCGTAGGTCATCCACCGACAAGGTGGACTGACGACCTGATAATGGTAGCAGGACGATGTTGGATGCAGGCCGCTTCCAACTGGTCCGTTTGGAAATTTGTGGGGGAGGCATATGTTTAGCAGTGGACGTCTTACGGCTGAGATGATCCTAGTTACCGGTGGAGCAATGCAGTTGGGATCTTTCCCAACGAGAACTCCAAGCTGATGATGGGCAGGAAATATTGCGTAACTGCGATGACGAATTCATTTTTCATTGCCAAATTTGCGGTTCTTATCTCACCTGCAATATTTGATGTTATATTTTTTCTAATTTTTAAAGTATTTTGCGCATAATAGTAGTTTATGCAACTATCATATAATAGAGGGTATTAAAACATGAGTGTAGTTTTTTGAAAAGAGCCGCAGGCGAGTTTCAAAATAAGATTACACGAGTGTTTTAATTCCTAATTATATGCAGTTGCATACACTACTTTATTTAATCTCATGACATTTTTGCTACTAAAATTTTATCCAACAAAATATTACTCAAATTCGTATGTACGAAATAGCGCCAAAAAGGAAAAAGTCTTCTTCTTCTTCTTGTTTGTATGTCTTGTGCGGCATAACCACAATTTTGCCAATATCAGTGGAAAAAGTCTGTTATTGGTCTATTGGCTCGGAACCAGCGCGTAGCGCGTGCAGTGCGCTCACCACAGATAATGTGTACTTAAATTGAATTGAAACCTCCTTGGCCGGGACACATTGTACTTTAATAATTAAAAAATTGTTTTAAAGCATTGTTTTGTTAGGAGAATAATGCTCTAATTTAATTTTTTAATTTTCTTAAAGAAGTATGTAAATAAGCCAATAAAAGTGTGTATTTCATTTCATAATTAGAATATTACCGAATGAGATTATATAAAAGTATTTCATTAATGCTTTATATATTGTTAAGTGATAAAGATTTTAAAGTTGCATTATCGCTAGAAATCAACGTCTGGCAGTCCTAAACTGCGCGTTCTTTACGACATTTTCCGCCTTAAACTACCACTTTATGGAACCAGATGTCACTTGAACTATTCCTGAAGTTATACGACTAAGAGACCTTGAAAAAACATCATATTCCCTTCTTACATACATCACACATATCCTCGAAACTTCTGAAGTTGCGTAATCATTTACCACCAGATCAGCCGCCTGCTCGTTTGCCTATCTCTCACTCATAAAAACCCTTTTTCTACCGACTTCCAACAAGGAGGAGGCACTCATTTCATCTGTATATATGTTTGCTACCTCATAACTTTCGACTGGGTGAAGCGATTTCCAAAATTCTTTTTTTGTTTGATAGCTGGTGCTTCCCGTGTAGTCCCATGTAAATTTTATTCCTGTAGTTTTTGAGTTACACTCCAATAACTGATTTTTACCAAAGTAATAGAATGAAAGTCGGTAAGTATTAGGTACATTTTCCAAATTGCACTTGTTTCCAGAAAATATTTTAAAACACTGGCCCTTATTCTGAATACAAACTAAGATTCCGACCAACAAATTGACAAGGAAAATGGACAATAGTTATTGACCCTCCTAATTATTAAAGTTCCTTTGGCATCAACAGTAATATTGCTACTAGCTGATCCATCCGCGGTTTCGCTCGCATGGCGTAGTGGGTTATTTACGTTTTTAGAAGACGGTACAAGCACAAGGCCCATCTGGTGCTAAATAGTAACCTCTTTCTAGAACAGATGTGTTTCGTCACAACACAAACTTCACTGGGTCCGTAAAATGGAACATTTTGTTGTTAAATTGCATTTGCCTGTAATGTCAAACCCAAACCTTTCAAACCACACAGTATTGCGCACTCTACTGTAGTATGTTTTAACTGAACACTAATGATTTTTCTAACAAAACATTGATAATTTATTTTACATATTAGCATCAGCTACCTATCAGTCGAAGCCCCGTCAAAATCGATCCAGCCATTTCAGAGATTAACCAGAACAAAGCAAAAACGAATTGTTTTTGAATAAGAGTAGGTACCGTGATACACTTTTCATCACATCCAAAAGGGCTAGTTTGTTCCTCGTAAACAGAACACAAAATAGCTTTTTAATACCTAGGGACTAAAATTATTTGAATTCAGAATGTGGATATTGTAAGTAAATGTTCCAATCACCAAAGAAATTAATCACAAACCTTGTATGAACGCAAGTAGGGAATCTCTCGGGAGCAACACTATTTTACAAGCTCGAGTGACGAACTTTGAAACACACGCTACGCTCAGCCATGCGATTCTCTAAGAGCAAACATCGTTTCATCTTTGAAAACATCCGTGAAATAAATGACGAGATGACAAGAAACGCTGGAAAACAAACCTTATGTACAAGGGCGATATCTCATAAAGTATCATCGGTGAGCTCGTCGACAAACGCATCGACGAATAATTAGAGAATTGCACGGCAGGATTCTTCTTTTTTATTTGACAGGACAAACCTGAGCGTAGCAAGGGCACTATAAGGGTTTACTAGGTAGGATATGCATGAAATGTTCTATATTACCGTACGTCCTGAGATAGAACATGAGGGTTGCACGCGGTTGGTGCCGTGGGGAGCACTAATGTACTCGTAAAAATGTGGTTATTATGAGACATTAAGTTCCAGATGTGCTTTTCGCGAGTTCCACATCACATAACTCTGTAACTCCTGCTGAAAAATTGAATTATACTTACTGCACAATTATGACGAAACCAGAATAGATACTTCACATATTACAGCTGACCTCCATCCTCTGCTCTATTCATGTTAATTAACAGGTTAGAAACTTATAGTAGAAATTAAGATTTTTAATAAGCTCAAACATAATTATTCTACTTCAACTTTGGTTTGAACTGGCTAAAAAAATGATGTTTTCAAGTTTACGCCTATTTTTTTTATGATCACGCATGATCCTTCGAAACGGGTGATTCATTCTGTTGGAAAATTAAGTTGATCCCATTGCAATTTAATTACCATCGATGAAAAACTACCGGTGCTCTAAAATTTGTGTATTTAAAATTCCTATTTAAAATATTATTCATTCATTTTAACTTTACTATTTAATTACCATCGATAAAAAAACTAGCGGTGCTTTAAAATGTATTTATTTAAAATTTCTATTTAAAATATTAATAATCCATTTTAACTTTACTATTTAATTACCGTCGATAAAAAAACTAGCGGTGCTCTAAAATGTATTTATTTAAAATTCCTCTTTAAAATATTTTAAATTAATTTTAACTTTACTAATAATAAAAAAAACGTTATAATAATGCTCTATAATCTAGAGCAGAGGTTCCGCAACAAAGTAGAGTCTAGATTGATGTAGAATGTACCAAATCAATAATCATCTTTACATTTACAGAAACGATGAGAATTTCGGAACTAAAACTAATTTTAATGCTAAATCTTATCCTGCTAACTATCTCAATTTGAATTATCATGTAGCTGAAGTAAGAGAAACTTCTCGAAACTTAAACGACTCTATCGCCCTCAGTATACTATACTTTATCACCGATACTTCTGTCCCATTGACAGCGGTAGAGCCATAGCTTTCACAAAATGTTATTTTTATTAGTAAGTTACTCTCAATTATCCATATAGGCGGCAGTTTGTCAGCAATAGCAGCTAGCCAGGTTTATTTTATATTTGTTTTATCGGCGGAGTGTTGTCGCTGCCTCAAGACGGAGGCCGACGAGGATTTAGTGGCGCGATACGGCGTGGGTGTCGCCTAATGAATATATTTATTTATGCGCTGGCGCATCCCGTAGCCTTTATCTCACCGACGGGTATGGGGCTCTACCATCATTCGATAACATTGTAGTGTCAGGCTCAATATATGTTTATACTTAGGCACTTACCTATATAAATACAATTCAAATGTATACCTACTACATATATAAGTACTACAGTGGCCTTATCAAGTCCACTTAATTACCTAGGCCTTTATTAATAAACGTTGCGTAAACATACATTAGGCGTAACATGCTTTGTCTTGCTTTCACGCCTGATATTTACTGCAAGCGAAAAATTGACAGATAGATGTTTTAACTACTCCGGGTGTAAGCCAAGTTTATTAATAAGGCTGTTAGAGTAATTAATAAGATTAAATAGGGATTATCAATATGCAAAACATAAGAAGGGAATAGTTGTAAACCTTAACACAGAATATGCCTAGCTTGGTTTCCAACATGACCTCTATGTTATATACAACAGTAAGCTAATATTTAAGTTTAATTACAACTAACAACTTACTAACTAAACTAATCTAAACATGTATCAAGCACTTCTATTACCTGTGTGTGAATTATCACTAAATACAATATTTCTACATTGTCATCTGTAAACATGTAACAGAAGTTTTTAAGACGACATTTTCACGCTAGCTATCTTAGTAAGTTGATCATGATACTTCAGTCGTTTTTTGTTCAATAATTTTCTATATTTTTCAAATTTTTTATTTAATTTATTATATATTAAAATAAAAAAAAAAATTTCAATTTAATAATATAGTATATTGTTTTGATTGACTGAAAGCAGAGCGTAAGCCGTTGGAACTACAAACCTGAAATGTAGGTATTTGAAGCAGTTTATGTTGTGCATCCACTAAGAAAAGGTTTTGGAAAGTTCACGATTAATAGGGTAAAGTGCGCGAAGCCGCTGGCAAGTCAACTAGTGTTTTAAAAGGTATACCATGCTTGTATTGATTGCATACTATGTAGTAAATGCTCTCGTCGTTAGTAGGATATAAATGTTTTTTTTACTTTGTAGCTATGCTGTGAGTTGAAATAATATGTATTTGCAGATAATGTTAAGAATATTCTTCAAATAAAAGTCAAGTTACAACTTTTATAATGCAGAGAACGTTGACTTTAAAACAACGAATTGAATTTGATTGAATAGCAATTGTTTTGAGCTCTTCATTACATAATCACTTCTAAAACCATAAGGATGTAGCTTGTTTTTCAATAATGTAAAAATAGTTACACAAACAGAAAATACATACAAGAGTAGGGCCCATAGCTAGAGATGCTTGGTCACTTCAATGTATACATAATAGTTGTAATGTAAGTGGTGTGTCCATGTCATTATTGTGAATATGTAATAAGGACTGGTAAATAATTGTCATATTGAACTGTGAGTTCGCACTGCTGAAACATACACAAAAAACATGTCGGAATCGGCTTTTGACAATGAAACGATAAGTTTTTCTATTATCACCAAACATGTTCATGAACTAAACAAGTTTGGCAGTTCAATAAGCAAAGAGTCCGAGATAGTAGATTTAATTTACCTGCGAATCCAGTAATGAAAACGCTACAGCCCAACAAATTCTGGCAGGTCATATGTTTACTACATCAAAACATATTTCACTGAATCAAAACATATATACTTGATTGAGAATGATAGATTTTGATGTATATATGCACAGTTAGGTATTCGCAGTTATTATATAGTTATGGAAGTTATACAACTTTAAATGGGCTATTATTGTTGAAACGTCGGGGCTGAAATATAATTAAATATACACAATTTGATAATTAATACGTTTTTCGTATTGCAGTTTTTATTTGATCTTCTGTGATTTCCTGTTTCAACTGTGGTGTTAGTAGTTTGATGAAATTTCAACCTCCGTAATCAGTTTAGCTTGTGGTTTGAGTACTCAGCATTAGACAAAATTGTTTTCCGAAATTGACCCACGCCTCCTTTGTTATTTCTGGGCTTATGTTGTCTTCTAGACGTAATTTTTTTAAAGTCTTTGGTAACTTGGCTTTCTGATTATTTATGAATCCATTGAAGAAGTTCTTAAAGGTTCACACTGCCGTTTTTCGTAATTATTAAGATTCGTATGTTATATTGATTATGCGTATATTGTACATAATATCGATTATGTATTTGTATAATACATGTGCATTGAGTAAGATGTTGGCTTTCAATAAGAAAAGAAATATGTTACTACCTAGCTAAAGACTCAATTTCGTTGTATAGGTACCGTTTTCAACGTGGTGAAGTAACAAGTTAAACGTTAACTCACAAATTTGGCATTTATGAACAAGTGTGATAAAATACCAATGCTGTCTATTTGAATGGCATTCATATCAATAGGTATTACAGTTATACATATCTAATATTATAATATATTTGTACACTGGCACAGTAACCAAAAATAAATAAAGCCCTAAAGCCTTCTCATACTTTTCCTACTACGGGTTTGGCAATGTTGTAGAATTACAATATTGTAGAAATATTGTAGTGTACTAGAAATAACACATGAAAACTGTGCAGAATGAAAAGCACTTTTGTCTTCGAGTGATGACATACTTTACAGTACCTACCTATGTTTTCTGTCTACCGACTTCCAAAAAGGAGGAGTTACTCAATTAGACTGTTTTTTATGTTTGTTATCTCATGGGTATCTTTCGACTAGGTGAACCGATTTCCAAAATTCTTTTTTTGTTTGAAAGCTGGTGCTTTCCGTGTGGTAAGTTTTATTAAATTCGGTTTAGTAGTTTTTAAGTTACACTACAATAACTGAATATAATAGAAGTCAGTATAATTTTTTTCTAATTGTACTTGTGTCAATATGATTCACCACCTGTTTTAAGCGCTAACCTCTGCCTAGGTATATAGTAGATGCATTTCATCACAAGTGACGAACCCAACTGCGCCCTATAAATTCTATTTAACATTCTGATTAACTTTTGACTTAGATTAGTGCTTCCGAGAATAACAAGATATATTGTTCAATAATTACAAAGTTGTACGTATACTTTTTTGCCATAAACCTCGTAGCAGTTTTGGAGCTCTAAAACAGCACCTACAAAGCTTGACAATGCATTGATGTCTGAAAGCCCATTGAAAAGACACCCTTTCAGCACTCGTACAAGTATGCACACAATAGGACCAAACACAAAAGCCCCCGACTCACCCATAACACGGAATCTGAATTCAAGACCTCGCGTGCACACCTACTTACCCACCACTGTAACTTGACACCTCATCTCCTACTCATTATTTAAAAACAGGAAGTTTCTTCACACCTCACAAGGTGTCTGCGTAATGTGGTGTGTGGACACGGAGCATTTGTCGTGGTCGAACTAACAATAGCACTTCGGTTGCGCAGACGAGCATATTTCCATTATAATGTGTTCAAAATATTTGTGCTATCTATTTTGGACCACCCATGCTGTATGTGACACACGATCTGATGGTACCTGATAGAACAAAGGTGGCTATTCACATTTAGATTGCTCCGTTCCCTTTTCAGGTCGACTGAGTTTGGATGGAGTCATTAGATTTCATAGTTTCTATAAAATACGGTGCAGGAATTTTATTGTTTCCACTGGTGTCGAATTGTCTCAAAATTTGTCGATAGCTACAACTAAAATGAAAACGACTGTTTTGATGAATGGCTGTTTTGATCATCACAATTAGATCATGATATGCAAAAATAATAATAATATAAACAAAATCCTACGCTAAGTATTTTTAAAAGTAACATACTAGAATTAAACACCAGTACGATTATATGTAGATCATATTGATATAATGGCACTTATTGAAATTTAATTAATATGGTTTATTTGTTCCGTTCAAAGCACCACCGACCGGCTTTATGCGTTTTTCGTTTCCTTTTAATCTTCCGGGTTTGTTAGTTTAGTCGGTAGTGAAACTTGCTTTTGAAGAGAAGGGTTGCCATATCTTATAATATATGACTTGTGTCCACTCCTTATAGCTAACGTCATACCTGTTAAGTTCTACTCCAAATGTATGCCCTTAATCGTACACCCATATCCCTTCGTAAGGATTGACTTCCTCTGAGTACATACACATTCTATAAACGTCTTGATTGGGGATACATTTATAATCATCTCCTTTTACTGACTTTTATATGAGGATACATTCTTAGTTAGCAAAACGATACCTATACATTAAAAATAATTCTGAATAAGGAGATGGTATATAGTTTGCAATTTTATATTTTCTATTGACGAGAGTGACAAGTTGTTAGCCCGACTCTAACGGCAGGTGCCAATAACCTATCTATCGTAGCTAGGTACTAGAGATAGATATTTGACACTATTTGTGCGGACGTTGTGTCAAATTTCTATTTTATTATTATAAGGAAAACTGTGGATAGATAGATTATTGGGATCAGCTATCCACGGTAGTTCTAGAACTATCTTCCATACTTACTTACTTACTAATTATATTGTTTTTTTCTTACTACTGGTTGTCGCACTGAACTGATCAGAACAAAATATTGATTAAAAACATTACAATTTTAGAAAAAAACATCACATCCTCGGAATGTCCCTCTCTAATATCTAAGCTAAGCAGGCGTTAGTGCTTTAAAAATCATATAATACAAACACTTTGATTCTTGTATGTCGTCGAAATTTTCTTTGCAGGTAGTGTTATAGAAACCCAATCAAATTAGTATGAAAGTTGGATGATGAAAGTTTGGTACCCACCAAGATAGAATGCCTTCAGGCTAATAAATTCTCAAAATTATTTTTAATATATACTGGTTATAAATAAGGAGAGAAGTCACTTATTTCTGAAAAAATAATTCCTTACTTTTGGGAGCCTATTGGTTTATAGTCAACTCTGTACCTAAACTATTAATATGAATAAAAACTATTGTATAGGTAAGACAATTATGTATTAAACTGCGTATGTATGCGTAGACATTAAGTCTTCTATTAAAAATATGAACAGAGCAAGTGCGAAGCACGAGCGAAGCGCCTCTACAATAGCTTGGGCAAAAATGATTTCGTATGTCTGTCTGTCCGGTTGTTCTCCTCTACAGGTCGCATTTCTCAACCTATTCTGGTGAAATGTTGTTAGCAGGTTCAATATTTATATATTTTTGTTATTTTTTATATATCTATACTTATAAAAATACACCCCTATTTCTCCTGGTCACGCTATAACTTGAGAACGGAAAGAACAATCTTGCTAACTCTTTTTGTTGTTATTTGTAAAGTCAAGTAAAAGTAAAGTCGGTTTTGATAATTAATAAGTTTGCGTCAAACTTAAGCACAAATAAATTAATCAATTTTAAATACTTACATTAGTTTAATAGGTACCTATATAGCATGTGTTTACATCACGGCGGTAGAGCTGTATAAACAGCTGACGCGAAAATAACCCGTCACCTTCATCGTACGATTGGCTAGCTTCCTATTTATTTTGTTTTTTTTTATCATATATTATCATTAAATAATAAATAATAAGTTCAAACCACTATGCCATGTTTAAAGTTAAATCAGTCCATAGGTAAGCGTACCTATCACTATAGGGTAAAACCCGGATAGTTGCGTCGGTGGGATACATGCCGCAGTTTTGAATATGCTATGTTAGGGCCGTTGGTGGCATAAACGCTTTACTGTAATTAGAAGCGCCCGTCCCACAGGCCTCATAACCATGTCAGCTGATGGTATAGGTGCAAGCGTTTTGTTTGTGTAAGCGAAAACCTTCCGCGGCGAAACTTTAAAAGGCGTCCAAATTATATTGGTAAGAAGTTTCTGTTGAATATTTTTTGCACTGATTGTAATTTTAGTCAAAATTTTGTTTATGTGTATGTATTAGACATTAAACTACAGTGTTTAATACGTTTTATTGTTGAATAGTATATATTTATTTTGTTAATAAAAAGGGCAAGTATCCGTACCAAAAAGGATAGTTGCGCTATCTTCTTTTGCGGATAGTTGCTCTATGATGGGCAACTATCCGCGAATGTGAATTCTTTAACGAGTAAAATAATTTTATATTCATTTGATGTTTTTAACTGACTTAATTGACTCATCAATGCTAATGCCAAAGTTATCTTTAACGTAAAATTTTTTACATTACTATTAAGGTTGTTTTTAGATGGTTTAGTTAGAACATTTTTATATAAATTGTATTATGTTATTTTGTTTAGTATACTTAAATATGGATCATATTAAAGACTAAAACTAATAAATAATAAAGGCTAAATCCGGAAATGATATTAATTTACTTTTGTCTTATAAAAATCATAATTAGGCGTCTATCCCCGCACGAGGCCACTATCCCACGAAACATTTTTATCGTTAGGCAAGTATCCGGTACAGTAGGCAACTATCCTCTTTTTCAGAGATCAAATAAAACAGGATTCATTCGAAACCTATACTAATAATGTTTACAAAAATAGGCTAGTATAAAACATAAAAGACCTATCTATTGATATACATGTTACATTACTCTTAGTAAGTACATATTTTGTAGTAATAGAGCTTTTTCGAAAAGTAGGGCTACTATCCGGCTTGTACCCTAATAAGCATCAATATTATAATTTACTAACAAATTCTGCCAGGTTTCGCAGGCGTTGTGTAAGTAGCTATAGTATCACTTTTTAAGTATATATCTACATACCTGCTCAAATATTATGAAATTTAAATACCTATAGGTACCTATTATGGTACCCACTTACTAAACATAATGTGAACGTACCCGAGGGAGGAAACAATTCAGTGTAAAAAATAGCCCTCAGGGATCATGTAGCTTCTTATAGAAAGAAAAAAAGAGGATCGGGTTACTTTTGACTTACTCTATAGTAAGTCATAATATACACTTAGGTACCTAGATATTAGTCTGTAAAGTAAATGCTCATTTTTACTCTATACTAAGAGGCTGGGTTCCTTAACAAACATGTTAAAGGATTCCGAGTCCTACCAACATTTTTTTTTAATATTTTAATCCTGAATTGCTGCAAGGCCCAGTTCAACTGTATTTACATACAGAGAAAAAATCCTATAGGACCCATCCCGGCTGGTACAAAGGTACAATTTTTTTTTAAATTATCGTATTTCAAAATGGCCGCTTTATCACAACCTATTGTATTTGGAAAACCCAATAGAAACTTGTGTATGTGATTTTTAACACTATAAAAATAGGTACATTTTAATTTTACCTCTTACGTAAACAACTCTCTTACTAATTTCGATCACAAGCTCACAAAATAAAATTACCCCTATATTTAAACCGGTACTAAATCGCTTACCATATGTTTTAAATATCAAGATCTGCTTGATGTAATTTAACTGATAAGTCGAATTTAACCTGAATACTATAATACTATCTACTAGTAATATATTGTTTCGTGCACTGCTAGACTAGACCTGATAGTTTCAAATTAACATATAACAAGTACAATTTGAAAAATTTAGTACCGACTTCCATTCTATTCAGATATTGGAGTGTATCTCAAAATCTACTGAATCAAATTTGACGAAACTAAATGAGACTGCTGGGCCACGGGAAGCACCAGCTTTCAAGTAAAAAAAGAATTTTGAGAATCAGTTCACCCAGTCGAAAGTTATGAGGCAATAAACATAACAAAAAAAAAACTGTTGAATTGAGTTCCTCCTTTTTTGGAAGTCGGTAGAAAAAATGAAAGCGTGTAAGCATAGATAGATAATAGTTCTTATTCAACGAGTTCAAGACTGCAGTCGCTATCGGCCCGGTGACAATCTAAACGCCGGTAAAGAAAAACAGCATCTTCAACACTCGAAAAAACATGCATAACCTATCTTATTTAATTATCCGTCATCCGTTTTCGTGCAACAGATCGGGACTAACTTTAATAAATCAGGCATTGAATACGTATCGTGCAAGTATTTTTACTCCCCACGTTCAAAAGTTCAATAGCTTGAGGTTTGTCGCCACGTTGCGTCGCGTCGTGCGTCCCTGTACCAAGACGAAGTGCCGAGAGCAGCGCACAATCGCGCGTGTATCGCCCAATGGGCGCGCTTCAAGCGAAGGCGGCGCTTGCCTAGCCCCACCCAACCGCAACGCGACCAAACCGTCGCCGAAATTTTTGCTGTGACGCTTTTCGGTTTTTCCATATTGATTTTGGACTTCTATATTATGCTGGTATTAGCACAGATCAAATAAAAATGGCACAGCTGTACTACTAATTTACACACGAAATAATAACAGCTTCAATGTGTAGTTGGGTTTGGGGTATATAGGTATGTAATTATATACACATATTCGTTTCATAAGTAGCTTTTATTAATTTTCAGAATACATTACAAAATACAAATATCTATATGAAGAATTTAGAATGTCTTCTCAAACTTGTTGAATTCTGTAGTAGGCGATACATACCTACATGTTTGTATGCATACAAGTACTTGTATTGGTTTGAATAATAAAAATATTATATCAGCTAATAATTAATGTAATGAGCATTGTATAAGTAAAAATTATTTCATTAAGATTTCATTTAATTTTGAGAGAATAAAACAGAATTAACGTGAGACTTACGCGTTGTTGATATCACGATCGACAATTGTTTTGGCTTCGTCCAGAAGCCTTCTTATTGCAAAAATATAAATTTATAGTTTTAAATGCGATGAGTGTTCATTTGTTCAAACAACAAATATATAAATTGATTCCATCGCATTTTACTTACCTTACTAAGCTCACAAGTACGTAAGACTGACGCCTGAGACACTTACGACGTCCTGCCGTGCGATGAGCTCGTCGATGTCAAATACTTTATGAGATGCCTTTGCACATAAGGTTGTTTTTCCAACGTTTCTTGTCATCTAGTCATTTGTTTCACGGATGTTGTCAAGGATGCAACGATGTTTGCTCTTAGATAAGCGCACGGCTGTACCTACTTACTTACATTAAGTAAAATTTCGTTCCGTATCTTCGAGGCTTTGATTTTAAATAATTGCACGTATAGATATTTTAGACTAAAGTTTTAAGATAGTAAAATAATTATAATTTGAACTGTTATCAGTTAAAGCATTAAAGGGCCTCGCACTACTCTAGTATCGTTGTGTCTGTAGTTTGTAGTTATTGTACTGTATACGTCCACGATTCGATTACATTACACTTACACAAATTTGTGTGGTAACCGAAGAAAGAAAAAAGTGTGTCATATTTACATCCCGTGTGGCAAAGTATTTTCTTGGCAAGGTAATATTTCTACAGCCTGTTATATATAACCCTGGAAGCATTTAAGTATATTTCTTTCCATGATATAATAGTACAAAGCGAGGTACTTACATATGTATGTTTAATTACAGCAACAAGCAAATAAAAAGTAAAATTTACAGCTCCATATTCGAAATAACTAAATGAACCTGCAAAGTTTACGAAACATGCCACACGAAGGCAGCCGCCCGCCCACCGGCATATGGCGTTCGTACAGCGGGGGTTCGAAGCGCTCTTGCCTATACTGCCTACCCCGTGTTTAAACCCGCCTAATTGCTTTCCATTTACATACATTAACAGAAAAAAATCGAACAACTGACGCTCCGGCCCACTATGTAAACACAAACCTATGTAGTCGACGTCAAACCCTCATATTAGGGTAGCAATCGCGCATCGAACAATTTCTACATTACCAATTAATAACGGAAATCAATTGTGGCCCCTAATTATAGGTAAGTACACCTCTGTGGGAATTCGAATTTAAAATAGACCAAATTAACGTTTCATATGTATAAATTGGCTTATAAATAGCTAAACAGCTACCTTATTATAGACAGACAGATACGTCAAATTCTGAACGTCTATTGGAAAGCTCTTATTATCCTTTCAATTCTATTATATTATTAATTCTACCAATCGTTAATTAAGTATGAGACTGTTAGATAGGTAATTAAGTGACGTGAGAACCGAATTCTAACTATGGATTGAACTGATGACTTTGATTATTTAATATCAAAAGATATTTGAAGTTCTTGGAGAATCAAACATGTAAGCGATAGACTGATATAGGTTTAAAGAAATTTATTCTCTAAAAAGATTAACATAACTTACATGAGAACAATATTATACATAAACAAATGTAACCGTCGTTTTGCCTTGTTTACACTTATCATATAACACTTGACTATTGAATGGTTTCATTAAAGTAATTTGTTATTTTTAATTATGTACTGGGCTAATAGAACCTTAAAAGTGCTAAATGATCTAGCATTTTTTATACTTGAGGGTATTTTATTAAAAAGCTGTTCTCCTTCAAACGTAATTTTTTTTGCCATAGTTTGTTCGTGCCTTTGGTACAACAATAAAACTCGCTAAAACTGCTGCGTTTAGACACTTGTTTTTGTTTAGTGAATATCACGTTGGTATGAATGTTTCTGTCTAGGGGTTTTCTGATGAAAATACAAATATTTTAAATATATAACTTTCTGATATTATTACAAAATTGGATCCCCTGAGTTAAAAACAGTCAAAACAATAAAAGACCTTGGTGTGACATTTGATGAAAAATTAACGTTTATTCCTCATATTGAAGATATTACTAAAAAGTCTTCTAAGATGTTGGGATTTATGATTCGAAATAGCAAAGAGTTTCGTAAATCTAGCACCAAGATTTTGCTATACAATTGTCTAGTACGCAGTATTTTAGAATACTGTAGCCCCGTGTGGAGGCCACATTATGCCGTACATTGTTTAAGATAAGAGCGAATACAAAAAAGATTTTTGTGGCACTTAGCGTATTCTGTAAGAAAAGCAAAAACTCTAAGTTCCTACTTCCTTCCTCCTTAGCCTTTTTTAATATCCAAACTTTGTCAGATCGCCGAATCAAACTAGACCTAATTTTACTTTATAAATTGCTTAATAACAAAATAAACTGTCCTAATCTCTTGGCAAAATTTTAGTTTAGAGTGCCATTTAGATATCCGCGTAAGCCCATTACTCCATTGGCCCCAATATATCGTAGAACTGTGTTAGGATCTAACTCGCCTTTCCCGAGAATAAGTAGACTTTTAATCAATATCAACGTCGTATTGATATAGATATTTTTGGAGACACACTCATAAAATTCAAACGTAGCTTAAACTTAATCATGGCCACGATGGCCAACCCTACTCTCTAACTCTTCTCAATACATTTTTAGTAAGTAATATGGAAAACTTATATTTATATAAAATTAGTTAATAAACATTTCTTCGTTTATATTATGCATGCTGTGCTTCCTTCAAAAGATAACACATTTAGTTAAGTTAGAAAAATAAGAATTCATGGTGTTTGTAATAATGTAGTTATCAATGTGAAGCCTTAATAAATAAATAAATAAATATTAATTGTCTTAGTTTCAGCGTAGATATCCACCCATAAAGGGTTGGACTTTGGTAAGGTAAGTGAAAGAGTATTTAAATTATTTTATTCTGTGCTATTTGAATATCGGTTAATTTTGTTTTGGCAGCGCTGCCCCAGACTTCGACGAGGTTATAAGTGCATTATTTTAAGTGCAGTAGAAAAAACTTGTCAATGAGTTCGTCCGGTGAAACACTGTACCACCATACCTACTTATTATTAACGTAACGTTAGTAACGTTCGCAATACTAGTATAGCTGTGTTCTGGTTTGAAGGGTATGGGGTGGCTGCGAAATTACAGGCACATGAGACTTAACAACTTAATATCTCAGGGTGACGAATGCAGTACAGGTAGTCACTTGTAACGAAATGCATCTGTTCTAGGCGGTGGTTACAACTTAACACCAGAGACAATACTAGCAAGTCTCATAATAAAAAATCACGAAAAGTGTTCGGATGTAACGATAGTCTGTACCCACTACAATGTTACGCTTGCTGAAATGATGTTTGAATAATAGTTACACTAAAATAAACGTATCATGCAATCAAAGATAATAACGGAATAATAACTATAATAATAATAATAACTCTGGCACCGTCGCATCTTCCAGAAACTTACGCTCAGGCTGGCATGACAGCGACAAATGCCGAAAACTTTAAACAGCGCAAATATGCCAATCTTGATAGAGGTTACATATTTGTGCCTTTTGGGGTAGAAACTTTGAGTCCGTGGGGTCCAGATGCGTACGAAATTTTTAGGGAATTGGCCAAACGTTTGGTTGAAGCGTCAGGCGCCCATTTTGCAAAAAAAAATAGCTTAGCTATTCAACGTGGCAATGCAGCCAGCATTCTGGGCACTTCAACAAATGGTTTCATAGTTTTTTAAACGTCTCTTAATCTTTGTAAGTATGTACCTTTTATAATATTTGTTAGAATTATTAATTCAATAAAAACAGTTTATACCGGAACCCCTTCGTGTGACTATTGGTAAGCATCATACATTCACATGCCAAAGTAAGTAAATATCTATAAGTAGAACATCTTCCTTACTAGCGTTGGTTCACGCAGGTTTGGCGCGAGACGCGTGTCTCGTGGGGTCCGGTTGTTAATACCTACAATGCAATTAACCTATGTAGTAAATAATCCACATCTCATATTCTCTACTTCGCATTATGACTACATCGCATTATGACATAGTAGCAAAATGCCTACTTTTTCAAAGTTACAGTCGAGAACAAAAACCACTAGGACAGTTAAAATTTTTTCATAGTTAAAATCAAAATACCACGTTAAATACTAAAGCTCTACATGAAATTAGATAGTTACCAGGCATACTTCAACATAACAGTAGGTATTGACAGCCGGACAGATTTTCCTTATGTGTTTTATGTGACCAGTGTGTTAATAGTTTCGTATCTAACTGTACCTATTTTCAAAAAGTAGGCATTTTGTGACTGTGTCATTATGCGATGTAGTCATAATGCGAAGTAGAGAATATGAGATGGGGATTATTTACTATATAAGTTTTTTGCATTGTAGGTAGTAACAACCGGACCCGTCTCGTGTGAGAGGGATGTCTACGTCACCACAAAACAAGTATTTATCGCATGTAATTTTGTTGGTAGCATACCTACGCAACAGAAAACAATGGCATTAAAAAACTGGCAGCACCCCGACCGCTCTGCCGGCTCTCGCGTAATAGTTGCCGGCAAGCGACCTCCGCCCCCACCCACCGCCTCTTCCCACTTTTATCGCCTATTTATCGCAATGTCGTTTTACTTACTTGGGGCCGCGCGGTCTAAGTACCCATGCCCATGTTATTTCATTGCCACCCAGAGCTTTTGACTGAATGTGTTGTGTGACATTAAATAAAATGTATTTTTGCGTGGCACTGCTCATTTGTCATATCTAAACTTTGTTTTTAGACATTCATCTGCTATATAATATATACAGGGTGGAAACTTTTAGCGGGGCAGTAAGGGGAAGTACCTTATCCATAATTTAGTATGGAATTTTGATCCTCATTCACAGATTTTCAAAAAAATTACAGTTAGCAAGAAAATAGCCATTTTACACAAAAACATTTTTTGATGCCAATCGATCCTGTTTCTAATACTGGTCAAAAACTTTTTTTTTATATCAAAGTGACGTGACTGGCGATTCGTTCTTCTGATAGGAAGCGTTTTGCCTCCCAAGATAGTTATGACTTTAGTCTCCAAAATTCAAAGTACTGCTCTGCACTGTGCTTTTATCTCGATATATAGCTGTACTGTCTCGATCGCGCAGACATTCAATTTGATTCAGTGCTCTATAAAAACGTAATACGGCAGTAAAAGTAGTGTAACTGATGTATAAAAAAGATTACATAACTAGTACTTTCCATACTTAAAGAAATATTTCAATGTACCATAAATTTACAATTTTAGAACTTAAAAAAATTAACAAATCAAAACGTAGGCACAGTAAACAATGTGTTGATTACATGAACAAAAAATCACTGAAATCGGACAATGTAAGAGGTAGAAAAGAGTTATTTCTGCAGTATGGAAAGTACAAGCTATGCAATCTTCTTAAGTTTATAAAGATTCGGAATACGAGTAGAATGTCTGGCACAGCGGTGAAAGCTACCAAGATGGACTTGCAGAAGAGGCCTTCCTCTAGTACGTCCCCTGATTGGCACCAGCTGCGAGGACCACGTGTAAAGATTTATTCAAACGTACTGTCCCAGTCCTAAGCTAAAATCGTGCTCACAGAAATGCTGCTGACTATCATAGATGTTCCCTTTAAAACCTGTTCGTTGCAAAAAAGCTAGGCACATTATCACGCGAGGATAATACACCAAGCGCCATTCAAGACAAATCCGGTTCAGACAAATATACATAGCAGAAGATTAATTCAGTTTAAGAATTTTAAATTGGAGCTAAGATTTTTCCTTTTAACTAAGCTTTAATAGGTTTAGTTAAACAATTTATCAGTCTAAACGCTAAAATGAAAGGAAACTTCTGTTTTATGAGTAGTATTTTATATTAGTATTATCGTATTTTGGCATTTATAAATTTTTTGTAATTGTTCTCATGGAGCTTAAGGTGAATTTTCACCGATTGATTCAAAACAATTGATGTATAGACCAATCATTCTATACCTTTGGAAAATAATGTGAACCGGGTAAGATAAATTTTTAGCTGTTTTTCAAAAATATTAATTTCGCTGCCTACATTTTTGACTTTTCAATCGATATTTCGATGACGATGAACGGTAAGTGAAAAATGTATAGGATCTAATTTATAGAGCATAAAAAGCAACAAAAAAGTATTCCATCACAATTCGGTATGTAAAGTTTTTTTTTGGTATTTTTTTTATATTTTTATTTCGTAGATTAGGTCATTATAAGAAACTTATTTCAATATTTTTGTTTTATATTCAGTAGTTATTTTATAATATTTTTTTGAAAATGTGAATCCTATGACGTCACTTTTTTGCACAAATATGTAGTTGCGTTGAGGAGCCAAGAAAAGCACGCGAGTAAAAAAAAAGAAACTAGAATTTACTTTGACACTTGACAGTGACACCTACTAATTCGTAAGTCTCTATTCAATCAAAACAAAAGTCCGCTCGTGTTGTTAGATAAAGTTTTACTTCAATAGTCACACAGATAATAAAATGCAAAAAGGTGACGTCATTTAGAGGTCAATGAAAGTCGAATTATTTCATCGTTTTTTGTTAAAATAAATGGCATCTTATCGTTTTAAAAGGTCAGAGTAGAAAAATAAGGGTTTGTAACATAAAATCTCGAAATGGTTTCGGAATTGGCATAGGTTAATTTTTTTTAGCATACCGAATTGGCGAATTTTGACGGAGAGCCGAGTTTTTGTTTAAAAGCTGAATTAAGCGCCTTTTCCAAGATGAAGGAAAATGCATTAATTAAATCTTGGTCGAGCTCTTCACGTTAAGCTTTTCTAGGCCTCCTCCACGTAATATCCAAAATTCAGCTTTCCCGGTTCACATTCTTTCCTAACTCGTTTATTTCGACGTAATACTGGACCACTATAGTAGGTATAGTCTACAAAAACTAACCGGTAAAAGATAGACAATATCTCTAGCAGCAAATTTAGGACGTACGACGTTTTGCCTCTGTAGAAGTATTATGCTAATTATAATGTTAAGACATGTACATATTTAGTGTTACCGTTTAAATAGCTTCACTGTTGGTCTGCTACAATAGCTCAAGTTATCTCAGGTGCGATCAAACAAAGGCTACTTACAACTGTTCTTAATCGTCAGTTCACATATAGTTTCTACCGACAACGCAAGTAGACTATGCTGAAAGCACACACGGTGAAGGGTGAGTACCGCCAGCAAAATAAACTTAATGCAGTAACAGGAAGGAATCAACATTGCACGAAATTATTCCTGCAGCCAGACGCTTGAAGTGGATGTATTGTTTTATTCGTATAATAGTAAGCTGTATATATTATATACAATCTCACAATAATAATGAAATTTGTTTGTACCTCAATCTCGATTGGTTCTTAACGATTCCACAGATCTGTTCTTCCATCGTCAATATTATTTGATTTTCTTCTATTCTTAATACATGACCTTAATATAATTTACTAATTATTTATTTCATTAGACATCCACAGATCTTAAAAATAACTTAAACTTCTTAATAGTACCTTACATCCAATTACGGATTTACTTACCGCCAGAGATGTAAGGTCAACAATACTTCAAAAATCGTCAAAAATCTTAAATAAAGAATAACACAACGTTCTACGTAATGATATTTTAAATAATACAATACTATAAAAACATAAACTAACATACCGGAAAGAAATTATTATGCTCAATGGTAGAACGTTTAAAACCTGATTAGACTAAAATGGCTTACCCAAATAAAATATAAGATGGTCGTTGCTACCTGTACACGATTTCGCAAATAAAGGAGGCGATTTTGCTCGCTTCGCGGTCTGTGCTGGTCACAATGGGTTTCGGAACAGTGATATGCATAGATATGCGCTAAACGGTGCAGCCCATGCAAATAACCACTTCGCATATACACTTCACAACGGGTGGAAATGCTCCGTACAGCCAAGAAGCTTTCCAATTGCACATTGTTCTGCACGGAAAACATAGATGCATGCTTATCTTTTGCCATGATCGGGGAAAGAACTGTTCTTGGGGTTTTATTTGTTAATTTATCAACTATAAATAAGGAAGCGTCAAAAATAAATGTGCACTATATTCATTGAAGGCAATTATTAACGTAAGACGTATATTATTGTTGTCAACGTTTGTCAACTTATACAACTAGTACTACTACTTGATTACTTAACAATCAACTTGGTTTTGTCACCTTACAAACAAAATAGAGATATTTTGTTATAAAAACTAACGTGGTTTTCAATCATTATTAATTAAAAATACGGGATTACTCACGTAATATTTATCGGAAGGTCCGACTATAGTTTCGACCACATTCGGTGGCCTTTTTCAAGGAGTGTTCGGGACGCCCGCGTCGATGACGTCTCGCTTAGCACTCTATAGTCGGACCTATCTGATAAATATTACTTGAGTAATCCCGTATTTTTAATTAATAAAAATAGAGATATAGAAAGGTTTTTCGATCATAATAAGCTTTAAAAGTTATTATTTAATAAGCTTTAAAAGGCACCATTTTATTTTGTGATTATATGAAATGCGAGGCTTTCGCTAGTTGTGAACAATTTTTGTACATTTTACAGGTCCCTAGGGTAATAAATACTAGTATTTTTTCGACTAATATGTTAAGATAATTATTATATAATAACTTCAAATTCGACTGTTGAAAACTTTTCAAGAAGTAAAATATGTTTGTTAATTTAGAAAATTTAAAAATTATTTTTTCTAGACATCCGTGTCAAGCGTAGGTCGTCTTGTAGGGATTTGATACTTCAGTTGTGGAAGTCAGTTGCATATTTTTAAATGGTGTATTGTGTATGTTCACGTTTTTATTATACTTAACCTGTTTTTGTTCCAAAGAGTTCGCGCACTGTTTTTATCCGTATAAGTTTCATTACAACTAGGCAGGTTACAAAATTGCTTTATTTAAAAAGTCTTGCTTTTAATACAGGATATATTATAAGGCTTGGCTGTTAACGACCACTTCATCACTGTTGATTCGTAAAATATATAATTATAATCTACCCCTAAGTCATATCGGAGAGCATTTTCTGTAGGATCAGTTGGACTTTAAACAATTTCACTCGGACTCTACATTATCATCATTAAAAATGCTTTATACTTACACTATACAGAATGTGTAGTGAAGGACGTTTAAGGGACTCGGTGTTATTTTTGTGTTATTTTCAGCTTGTAATGTAACGTAAGTAGGTATTTGCATAGGAAAAAGATACTTATGTTACTGAACGTAAAATAAATTTTCGCCTGATTTATCCAGATATTGTCCAGATGCTCTAAAATGATTTTCTTGATTATTTGTAGGTGTGCATTTTGTATCATGACTACAATAAAAATATTTAAGTGACTAAAACAAGTTGGTTTATCGGGAACCTGATTTTGATTGAGTGTGTTATTTTACCATTGCAAATGATAATGATTCGATGTACCTACCCAAATACTTTAGTAAGTATCTGATTTATACTGCTCGCCCAATATTTAGAACGAGTCTTATTAAATGATTTATCTTAATCTCTTCATATGTCACAAGTGAACAGTAAACAATAGACAGTCACTCAAGCTAGCATCCGCTCATTTCATTGCCAGCAACAGCAGGGCGAATCTCTTCCGGTCGCTTTCGTAAATTACAAACCATCTTAGGCATAGTTTATTTTTTAATTAGCGGCCGCTTTTTCATAGGCCAGTCTCGATCAAGATAAGTAGGTTCGTGTGAATGGCCTATGTGGCGCGGTTGCCTCACGCATCAACCGTTGTAAAATAGTATCCAGTATCAAAGTTGATATGGAAGAAATTTCTTTGGTTTTACTACTTACGAGATTTTTACTAGGAAGACAGAACCACGTGGAAAAGCATAGTATATTGAGCGGTCAACCATTCAGACTAGACACGACCTTCAGCAATGAAGATTCCGACTATGATGATGAGGTTTTACTTTATATTTGTTGGTATAGAGTAATGTATACAAAACTGTAAGCGGCATGTATACAAAACTAAACATTGCAATTATAGAGACAAAAATGTAATTTCGATGCTCGGATTTCTTTAGTTGTTTTGATGCCGTTTAAAGACAGAGCGTAATCTATGGAACAGTTTGTAAAGGTTTATTCAACCGAAAGAAAAGGTTTCACTTAGCTTTCGTTTATATAAACCTGCTCAATTTGTCAATCGTTTGGTTATTGTTTGGCAATAAAAATCATTTTGTATGGCACACCGATTATGTTGAGGTAAAATAATAGTAGGTAAGTTTGAATAGCAACAGATTCGTCTCTGTATATATATAATATAATAAATCTTCATCTAAAATATTTTACTTACATCGTGCTTAGCAGTGCTCGTGAAGTTTTGAACTCTGTATACACATATTGTTATTATAATTATTTACGCTAGTGGTATTATTGCTTATGCATTACGAATGTAGCAAGTTGTTTAAAGTATCGGATGATATGGGCACGTTAATAATCTAGCTGATCTCTTTATTTTTATTGCCAAAAGTAGGTAGACAAGCAGGCGGCTCACCTAATGAAAAGTGGTCACCATCGCCTATGGACGTTAGCAACACCCAACAACCTTGTACCTAATACTTGCATTATGTTGTAATAGTGCTTTAACAAAAAAAAAAGATTCAATTCAATTTTTCAATCATTCAAATGAAGACAAGAAAGGGACATTTTCTATTAAGTTTGAGAAATAAGTTGTATGTTTCTTAGAACCTTAAGCACTGTTGCTTCCAGTATTTGATAGCGTCTTACCGATTATATGCAAATGAGATGTCATAACAAGTGAATAATTACAGCCAACCACGACTCGCGCTTACCGACCAGCCGCACAAATTGGATTTACGTGAAAAGCGATTTATACCCGCGACTAGAGACATGATATTATGTCTTTACGTAGGTATGAACCAAATAGAATGTATAATAAATACCCCATTGATAATGAGATAATTAGAGATAAGTCGTTCATGAGAGAAGACATTGGCTCCTGAAACACATTACACTAGTTCGGGAGCCTATGGACTCATTAAATTTGTGAAAAATTAATATGTCAATAAAAGTATTTGTATTTGATGCTGAACGTCATGCTAGTTGCAGTGCCTGCAGTTCTCTGAGGTGCAAAGTTTTGTATGTATTTATAGATAATAATATTCTTTAACGAGTGATAAAATTAATTTCGCTTGTATGCGCATGATCGTATGATCACGAGTATTTGACGCACACAAAATACGCACGCTTTTTACATTTAAATCGCATTTATTCATTGAAACGATGTATTAGAACTGAAATAATCAACCAACACTTCTTACCTTCGTTAATTTAACTTTTATATCAATACCTTTAAACGAGCAATTCGTGTATAAGTATATTGTATATTATAAGCACTATATATACGTCCGAGATAAGTACTATACATATATATATGTGTATAGTACTTATCTTTGGACTATATTAGACTATTAGACTATATACTAGGCTGCGACGATTTTCATGAATTTATACATAATTTAGGTTTCATTTTTAGAAAACGTCGTTGCATCCAAGTTTTCAGGCAAAGGAAAACTGCTACACTAAACTGTTTTATCGACAGCAACACTAAAGCTACTTGCCAATAGATGGCGTTGTTAGGCAACACTAAGCCAATTAGTGTTTGGTTTGAGGTTAGACAAAAAAATCTATTGTTTACTTACGACGAAAGTACTGATTTACTTGCCCTGACAGACTCACTGATTCAGCTACGCAGAGTTTAAACTGTTGGGTCTACTAACTTGACATTATTTGCCAGTTGATGAATCAGTAAGTACCATGTAAGCATACACTATGGATGGATTTTTGGCAATTTCAACCCTTAGTGCAGGGAGTAAAGTTGCTGGTAGGTCTGCTATTTTCCAACTTTCCTTAGGGTAAGTAGTAAAAAATGGTAGTAAATATCACTAATATTATAAATGTGAAAGTTTAGATGGATGGATGGATGGATAAATCATATAGTAGGTTTGTTACACTTTCACGCAAAAACTACTGAATGGATTTTGATGAAATTTGGTATGTAGATAGATGTGACGCTGAAATAACATATAGGATACTTTTTCATCATCATCATCATCATTCATCACCATGCGGGTGAAACTGCGTGGCGCAGATAGTAGTACTATATAACTCAATAACAAATCGTCTCGCACAAAAACACCTTATAGCGTTATAGAAATTCATCCATTTAAGTTCCACTCTCTTCTTGATTTCCGTAAGTTGAAATATCTGTTGTCAATCTTTATTTATTATGTCGACTCTTTAGCATCACAAAATTTTAGTTACCGACCCAATACTAACAATAAATTTATTTGAGTTAATTGCTAAATTGCATGTAATTTTCTTTTCATTACTGTATGCTAAGTAATTTCTTTCCATCGCAAAAGTAGTTAACCTACTTAGTCCTAAATAGTAAATTTTCCCTATTAATATTTCTTGCCTTTTCATATTATAATAGTCTCATTAACATACCGTCGCAGCGGTTTTCAGGAAAGCCCCGATGGAAATTGCAAGCCGCGTCAGGGGGCAGCGTGACCAAGCATGCTGCGTTAAGGGGTGCTCGGGTCGTTATGCTAATACACGTAGAAAACACAAAAATTACATAACTCCTTTGATGAAGGCAACTGAATATCAACTATAGGCACCCGTGTTAGAGCTTAGTATTGGTTGCGAACAGAGTGTCGTTAAGGCGGTTGTCTTTTGGTCACTTGTAAAGGTCTGCGTGTCTGCCGCCGCGGTCGCGATAGCGGGAAAATGGACGGTTGACTACGTTTATGGCTTGCCCGCTGGTGCTCGGATTTAAGGCATATACTTACACGTGGTCGTAAATACACCAAACTACACGTACAGACGACGCGATAAAGCGCCTTAATAAGGCTTATTCTCCATATGTAGCGCCGGTTTCGTGTCGGCGACAGAATTAAATGGCCTAAGTAATTGTATACAATACCTTTCTATCCACGTACTACGAATCGTTGCTAAATCAACATTGTATTGTATACATTGTACAATCTCTATCTTGAAGCATGAGAATTTTTGAAAAGCATTATCTTTATATTCGTAAAAATATTCGTGAGAAAATCCACAAGAATAATGCGTAATTGAATACAGTGAATGGATCTCTCTGAGGTTAAGTGTACTTGTCTTTCATATATTCAAAGAAACCTCTCAGTTGATACTTTATAACTATTCGAAACAGTTCACGTATTTTAAAATAACAATGCAAAAAATCACAACAAAAATACGGAAGTTTCTGCGGTTTGTGGTTTATTGCTTGTAATGGAGTAAAAACAGCTAATAAATACTTACGTATGAAAACGTTACAAAAGGTAATGCAAGACAAGGTCAGCTTTTGTTGGAGAAGCTGTTTATAAGTCGAGCGAATCGTCCAGTGTTGTGGTTCCAGCGTTAATTTGTATAAGACCCTTCATTTACTACGCAATTACTCTCCTACTCGCTATTCAAAACATCTTTTCTTAGATACAACGCAAGAACTAATTAAACTTAATTAAAACAGCGCTCAATAAAATATTAAATCTGGCGAATGGCTCAGCGTATACAATGCGAATTTCCCCATTGTTCCTCGGCCGTTTAAATGCGGAACCGTCAGTAATATAAAAAACCGCTAAACTACAGCTCTCACACTGTGAATTTCACGATACAAAAGTTGTAAATGCGTTGCGAGATGAAGCCTTTGTGGTCACAGCGTTTGATCTGTAATTAGGGAGGTTAATAGCATAATGGCTTGTAACGGTCTCAATCGGATTCCATTGTATTTTTAAGCGGCACCCACAACTTACAAGTGCCTAAATAAATTGAAACCGAAAAAAAATCGACGAGTGTGCGTGTGTCCTTTTCCACTAATATCTTTCTAATGTCCTGTAATTAGATTAACACCCGTGGCAGTTATCGAACTTATTTAATGCCTTTTAATAGATTAAAAGTTGTTATAACTACTTTGTGGTTTGACCAGTGGGTAGGATATAAGTTAAGGATAGTTTGTACTTATAAGTTATTTGCTGATGAAGGTACCTACGTTCGTTCGTGATGTGGAGTTTAATGTAATTATACGCCGTCATGGCTTATTGCAATGGATTACTTTAACACAGCGATTAGTTTTAGCCTTAACATTTCTGAAAACTGTAACAGGGTCTTACTGTCTGGTACAGTAGTAACATATATTTATAACATAACATTTACTTAAGTAAGTAATTACTTAAGTAAATGTTTTAATTCTATAGACTAGAATTGGTCTGAAGTTAAAACTATCAATGGCTAGAACTCTTATGGAGGATCCCAATAATCTATCTATCCACGGTTTTCCTTACTATCGATAGAAATTTGACATAACGTCTATACAAAAAGTGTCAAATATCTATCGATAGTAAGGTAAACCGACGATAGGCAGATTATTGGGACCGGCCGTTAGTCGAGTAATAATCACCATTTCCTTTACTTTTAAGAAATGAGAACACATAAGCTTTTCGTTTTTGTTGAAAAAGTGAAGTTGTATAAAAATGACATTCGCACACAAGTTTGAACTGAGAAGGATCCAATGACAACAACCTAATACAAGTGGTAAAAGATACATCCAATTTTGACAACGTTATGTCGTTACTTAAGCATTTACTTTATAGTAGGTAACGTTCGTTGTTCGACTATATATATAATAAGATTTTATGTTGAAGTATTCTATCGTCATTCTATTAATAATTGAGAAACAATTGAGCAACAAGTAATAACTTCTTTATAAATACGAGTATTAGTTCTATAAGTTATACCATTTTTAGATCTTATGAAGACTTAACCAATGTAGTGCCAAGTAATACGCATCCAGATTAAATAGGTATAAAGAATCTATAGAGAGCATACCACAGCAAAAGTAATTTTTATTCATTTCACAATAGTAGACGCCTAAACACCAGTACCTAAGTATAATTTTAGGGCAAGTAATGGAGATTCACCATTTGTTTTCAATTACTATTCACGAGCTGTTGTGATTATTTTAATAGTAATATTTCACTTGTTTCTTTACTCTGTGATTTCCAAGTTAGTGAAATTATTTAGGCGAGTTCAATGTATAAACGATATCGATATCTATCCATTGATTTTGGATCTATTGACATAAATTCATGACAGTGATTCATAACAGATATTCATAACAGAGATGCATAACAGAGATTCATGAAAGCAATTCATGACCGAGATTCATATATTCTGAGTCGGGACCCATCCTAACGACAGGCACAGCATCGCGCTGCTTCCTCATAATATTTTGTCGTGTTATATACGTGTACTCTGGCTTTTTAGATCTACTTAGAGTATGTAATATAATGATGTGTGTGTTTAGTTTAAAATGGTTTTTATTTACTAGGTAGCCATACGAGTACAACCCGATAAAGGTCGCAGGACGACGTTGAATGCAGTCTGGCTTCCAACTGCTTGTTATAACATATGGTATAGGTAGATTATGTGACGCTAGCGCCTTATAGCAGCACGTGAATAGGTGTAGGGTATGATCACTATGTCGCTTGATGATTAGTGATGATGTGGGCGATGGAGTATCACCCCAAACCAAGAGTGACTCTTGAAAAACAAATAATAGTAGCACTAAGTGAAAGAATAATGTAAATTATTACGTCAGTCGAGAGACAACTAATCCAAAAAGAAACTCCAGAGATTAAATTCAAAAACAATCATAGGTACTAATAGGTATAAAACATTTCAACAGAATTACATGTTTCTGCCGTTTGGGGTCGAAACTTTAGCCCCATGTGGACCGGCCGCTCTCAATTTCTATAGAAATCTGGCAAAACGTTTGGTTGTGGTGACGAGTAACCGAAATGCTGGCGCCTACCTTGGGCAATAACTTACCATTGCCATCCAGTGTGGCAATGCTGCCAACATTATGGTCACTTTCCCCTCACCACGGGCCTTATAGATTATTTTCATTTTTAATTGTAATATTCTGTAAATATTTTCATCTTTATGTATATGGTAAATTAAAAATTTTCTTAAACAAATTTATATAATTGAAATTTATAGAGAGAAAAATTCACATCCTCGGACGGGATTCGAACCCGCGTATTCTGGCTCTCCGTGTCAGACGTCGTCCCCGTAAGACGGTTAGTCAGATAGAAAGTTAAAACTCGATGCTCGGACCCGAACACCTCGGTGTCCTAGTTGGTCAATGGCGTCTGACACGGAGAGTCAGAAGACGCGGGTTCAATTCGAATCCCGTCCGAGGATGTGAATTTTTCTCTCTATAAATTTCAATGTTTGAGATCGCTAAAGCAGGCGTTAGTGCTTTAAAAAAGTAATACTATAACAATCTATATAATGTTTCTTTGAATTGAGGACTACTTTTTTGTTAGAAGTACTGACTACGGACTACCCCACTTGACAAGTTTTTATTATTTTAATGAATGATTTAAGAAATTACAAAACGTCGAGTCAGTACAAAACTAGACTCTGCCCGACTCCACGTCACCCGTCGAATATCCCTGCCAACATGCAAATCATGTGAATAAATTCAATTTCGAGGCTACGATCATTCCTCAATACTGCAGGGGTGTTCAATTCTTAGGCTTTTTGCGGAATGTCACCGTCGGCAGGTGCGGTCCGGGCCCGCTCGACGACGCTAATGAACACAATGAAGACGTATTCCTACGACTATATCCGGCGTTGATCGATTGATTTACTCGCTGCCACCGCGCTCGAGCTTTTTGCTACGTTATATAGGGAGAGACAGTACTTGAGATATTTTTAATGATTTTATTTTATTTTATTATTACTTATTAAATTATATATATTATTTAGTAAATTTAGTATGGTTAGTATGGTATGGTTTCTATATTTGAATTGGAGACATGGGTGTTCGTCACACAGAGAAGAGTTCGGGCTAATGATGAGCTCGTGAGCGTTGGCGGATAGATTTGGGGCCACCCCTAATATTATGAAACCGCCCGAAGGCCCCAGGTGGCCTTTTTTTTCAACTATTTTGTTTGGACCACATTCGCAGAAACATTGATTGCTCAGTTGAAAATGGCAGTTACAGTTTATTTTACAGGAAGTGATCGCTGTAAGCCTTCCTTAAAACCTAGTAAACACTTGTGTTATGTATAGTACTGTAGGGTAGCATATAATTAAGAATATTAAACATAGGTGCCTACCCTCAGATATAGTAGTCTGATTGTAACACGATATAAGCCATTAAAGTCTGCCGCTGATCAAAGGTTATTTAAATCAAGAAGCCCCTTGGAACACAATATTGGCGACGAGGAAACTAAGGATGACGACCGCAAACATAACAAGTCTTGTTTGCCAGGAAAGTTTGACCCAAATAAAGATGTGTGAGAAAATTATCGTGAGCAACTATTTTTCGCGATGGAGGCGGCCGGGAATATCGAAAGCGTGCAAAAACGGACCCTTTCTCAGTGTGGAAAAGAAGCATATGTCTTAATTGTTTCGTTATTAGCTCCAGAAAAACCAATTGGAGTGACTTTCGAGAAAATCATCGAAATTCTCAATAAGTTTTTCGTACCCACCCCGCACCCGATTCTAGAAGTCGACAAATTCTACAAGCGGAAGCAGAAGGAAAATGAATCAATTACAGGATTCATTGCAGCTCTTCATGATATTAGATCTCGGTGCAAATTTCAAGATATGGAGCGGCGGATAGTTGAACAGCTTATTTTGGGGGCGCGGGATAACAATTTAAAAAAAGACCTGCTCAAAATTAAATTAGAGAGTTTGAAATACGAGGTTGTGGTCTAACACGCCCTTAATTTCGAAACGATTCAAAGCGGGATGCATATGCATATACAAAATCAGAATATATCGAGAAACCATGGTGAAGTCACTCAAAGTTACAGCGCTTCAAACGCTGGTGTTAAAGAGCTTAAGGAAGTGAATACAATCAGCTCAAAAAAATGCATCCATTGTGCTAAAAATCACGGCGATGCGACGTGCAGGCTACGGAACGTAACGTGCTACAAGTGTCATAGAAAAGGACATACCAAAGCAGCTTGCAAGGATAACACAATAAAAGCAAAAGTAAATAATTGCTGTGAAGGTTCGTCATTACCAGCGGAAAACGAAAATCACGAAGACAAATCCGGATTGAGAGAGCAGCGAGTCGATAAAGTTATCGGGAATACCGCCAGCGCCGTCAAGCCGATCATGGCAGAAGTATTAGTGAACAGTGTGCCTGTGAAGTTTGAAGTAGACTCAGGATCATCACGTACAATCATCCCGCACAAAGAGTTTGTGCGGGATGATTGTACGTGATGATAAGAAGTATGCGCACATGTTTCCTAAACAGTTGTCACCATTCCAGAAGAAGCTGATAACATGGACTAACAGCGAACTAAAAGTAAAAGGAGAAACTGTGGTCAATGTTGAGTTTGGTAACAGACATGCTGAGTTATCAGTAATTGTCAGTTGCGGGGAAGGCCCCCCCACTACTAGGTAGGTCAAGGTTTCAGCCTTTGGGCATCTCAGTTCAAGGTGTACATGCAGTGAAAGAGAATATGACACGGGATTTTCCTGCCATGTTTCCCAAGTTGTTCAATGATGAACTAGATAAATATAAAGGACCTCCAGTTCACATCGATTGCAAGGTAGGAGTGATCCCAGTCTTTATGAGAGCACGGACTGTGCCATTTCCATGGAGAGAGAAGGTCAATAAAGAATTGGATCGAATGATCAAAGAAGGTATCTTGACACCAGTGAAACACTCACATTGGGCAACCCCACTAACAATTGTACCTAAACCAGATGGATCCCTACGGTTATGTGGTGATTACCGGAAGACAGTGAATGCAGCATGTTTAGTTGATAATTATCCCCTACCAACGTCGAACGAAGCCTTTTTTCAGCTCTCTGGGGGCAAATGGTTTCCAAAAATCGACCTAAAACATGCGTATAACCAACTTAAAGTCGATCAGCCTACTGCAGAATTATTGACCCTCAATACACCATTGGGTTTAATGAAAATGAACAGACTTGCTTATGGAGTGAATGCTGCCACAGCAATATTTCAAAGACTGATGACCTCTTTGCTAGCTGGAATTGACGGAGTAGCATGTCTGCTCGATGATGTAGCTATATGTGGGGACTCGATAAAACAACATAATGACAAAGTAGAAGAAGTACTCAGGAGACTAAACGAAGTAGGATTGAAAGTTAACAAGAATAAATGCACATTCACATCTACAAAAGTAAAGTTTTTGGGCTTTGAAATCGATGCAAAAGGAGTGCATCCAGCACAAGAAAAAACTCAAGAAATTGCAGATAAATCCCCACCGACAGATAAACGCTCATTAAAGGCATTCCTAGGACTGTACAATTTTTATGAAAGATTTGTAAAGGAAAAAGCTGTGGTGTTGGAGCCATTGTATGCGTTACAGCAGCAAGCAGCAAGAAGCTTTTGAGAAAGCCAAGCTGCTACTAACATCAGACATGACACTTACACATTATAGCCTGGAGAAACAGTTGCATATGATATGTGATGCGAGTGAATACGGGGTAGGAGTGGTGCTTGTGCACAAAATGGAAGATGGTAGTGAAAACCCCATAATAATGAGTTCTAAAACAATGCAAACACATGAACGTAGATATTCTCAGTTGAATAAGGAAGCCCTAGCTATAATGTTTGGGTTGAAGAAATTTCGACAATACTTACTGGGCCGGCAGTTTGTTATATTTACAGATCATAAGCCATTACTAGGAATCTTTGGCCGTAGCAAACCTATTCCAGAATTAGTGTCTAACAGAATGTTACGTTGAGCACTTATACTAAACACCTTTGACTATGAGTTAAGGTATCGACCTGGAAGTCAGATGGGAGATGCTGACAGCTTAAGTAGATGGCCAACACCAAGTAAGGAGGAAGAAAAAGAACAAGAAGATATAATGTTGATAGAACAAATGGATATACATGTTGTGCCAGAGATCATCGCAAAAGAGACTGAAAAGGATGGCTTATTAAAGAAAGTAAAGTTTTTTTGTTTAATGGATGGCCTGATAAAGTAGACCTACCGGACCTGCTACCCTACTACAGAAGAAAACAATTTCTGTCTCTAAATAAAGACTGCATAATGTGGGCTAACAGTGTAGTTATTCCTCCAAAACTACAAGATACAGTGTTAAAGACTTTGCATGTGGGACACTATGGCATAGTGCAAACTAAGATGCTAGCTAGGGGTTATCTTTGGTATCCCTCCCTAGACAGTGACATAGAAAATGTAGTAGGGGACTGTGAGAAATGCCAAATGGGTAGAAATAATCCACCAACAACAGACCATGAATGGAAAGCAGAAACGAGACCATGGTCACGAGTACACATGGATTTCATGGGACCATTCATGGGGAAGACCTTCTTAGTCATCGTAGACTCATATAGTAAATGGCCGATCATTAAAGTGGTGCCATCAATGACAAGCAAAGCAGTCATTGAGGTTCTGAGAAAAGCTATAGCAGATAATGGGCTACCGGATATTATTGTCTCTGACAATGGATTGGCTTTCACCTCAAGTGAATGCCAAGCATTCTTTAGAAGGAACTGTATTTGTCATATTACTGGTGCACCATATCACCCAGCCACAAATGGTCAAGCTGAACGCACCATACAAACAATCAAAGCCAAACTCAAGAAGCAGTCACCCTTGCCTTGGCCAGACCGAGTAGCTCAGGTGCTATTCATATGCGTACTGTACCAAGCACAGTAACTGGGAAAACCCCTGCAGAGTTATTAAATGGGCGAAAGTTAAAAACAGCCATTTCGATGATGCACCCAGACACTGACAATAAAGCTAATAAAGAAGGAAGAGAAGAGGATATACGGAAAAAACAACATTTCAACACTGGTGATTATGTATTAATGAGGCTTTACAAAATGGCAAAAAGGAAAAATTGTAAGTATGTTAGAGCCAGCTATTTATGAAATTGAGTGTGAAGGTGGAACAAAACATCGAAGGCGCATGGATCAGCTACTGAAGACCAGGCCACCACAGGCTCAAATAGCTCCCAGAAATGATCATTCTTCTGAAGAAGATGATAATGTGATTATCCCGCCACCAGAAGAATGGAATGAAATAATAGGATGTTAAATTATAACTACTTACCGACCAGACTATGTAAATAACTAAGTAAGGATAGCAAAAAATGATTGTTTATATACATATATAATATTATATAGACATTAATAACTTGTGTGGGAGGTGTTATGTATAGTACTGTAGGGTAGCATATAATTAAGAATATTAAACATAGGTGCCTACCCTCAGATATAGTAGTCTGATTGTAACACGATATAAGCCATTAAAGTCTGCTGCTGATCAAAGGTTATTTAAATCAAGAAGCCCCTTGGAACACAATAACTTGTATTCTAAGAGCACTGATATGCATTTGGTTATAACTCAGAATTGATCACAAGTTCATACTCATGTTCAATTTGGCCTACTTTAAAATTGCTTTGTTTTATCATTTATCGCACAAAGATAGTTTGTATTCTAAATCAGAGTTTCTGAAGTATTAATGCATATATCATTAAAAACTGTGACACCTGAAAATGTGAAGGTAGTCAATATAATATAGTATTAAACTAAGTATGAATACTTGTGTGTAAGTTGTTGGCAACTTTGAGTTGTGAGGCATTTTTTATAACTGCAAGAGATAAGACGAACAAGTTGTCTACCTGACGGTAAGCGCGTGCAGTGCAATACTAATGCTTTCATGTCATGATTGTGTACACTTTTCCTACACTCGTGCATCATTACGAATACTAACTGATAACAATCCACCATTATTATACATCAGGAACAAGAACGCGATGGAAAGATAAATAGTGCAAGGCCAAAGGGAAGGAAAGAGGTCGTTAACCAACACCCTGGTCTCTATTAAAAAAGCCACGAATTCACCACTGTACAATATACGCACTCAATGCCACAAACCGTCAGATATGGAGAGACATTGCGAGGAGATCGACAGCCCTGGAAATAGAAACAGGTGAGGATCCGCCGTTTACCGTCACCATGACCGCAACCACTCTGCCAAGAGTGCCCAACTAAGAAGAAGAAGAAGATTATACGTCAAAACTAGAAGAAACCCAAATCTAGAATGATGAAACAAATTAAACGATAACCATTGTCGGGTTTTTCCTGCAATATTCATAAGTACATCGACCGATTTATTGTATAAAACAGTGGGGATTAAGATGTGTGCGTGAGCAGGAGTGTAAGTACCACTAATCGAACCTGTGATACTGTCACCTTCTACTGAGCTCAAAGTTTTTGTATTCGAATGTCGCTCGACATTTGCATATCGAAACTGCGGGGAACGAATTTTAAACAAGACGAACGATGGGAGTTCCGATGCGCTAGATACCGCGCACTTAGCCGGGGGATATGACGATTTGCATATGACGCCGAGCTGCTTTCGGGTTATTCATTTACTTCAAGTTAAAAATTGCTGATAGGTTCTTGGCATGACGTTTTGTCATAATTTTTACTTGTTTATAACAGGTCCGTTCTGTTTAGCACTTTACTACAGCGCTACAGGACTTTAATATTACTAAACTTATGCCGTGCCGTCCGTTTATCTGTTTTACCTTTAAGGTGATGTGTCTTTTGAAACATAGGTAAGTAATACATAACCAGCTAATATTATATAGGATGTCCCGAAACTCAACGATAACCTAGTACCCGGCGAGAGGTCAAGATACTAGTTATACTATAAGAATAATAATAGTTATGAAAAAATAAGAAAAAAAAATCCTGTCACCCAGTCAAGCGACGGTAGACATTTTTATGAAAAAGTTTAAAAGATTTTTACAGTTACGTTTTTAATAATGTAGTAATAAAACATTGTTAAAATAAAATTTAAGTTTGAACGAGTTATGGTTTACAAAATTATTGTCAGTTAACTTTGACACTCCATGTTGGAATAATGTTTTTTTTTTCATAACTGGCATACCTAGGACTCTCGCCAGGAACCAAGTTATCGTTGAGTTTCGGGACAACATGTATAACGGCGGATACCCTAAAAATAAACGTTTAAAAGGTTTTTGCATATATTTGTTTTTTTTTATGAAACTCGGTGACGTAAGGAGCAAGTTCGCCTGATATTAGAGATAGATAGAGCATCACGCTTGCCCTGTCGCGCGCAGCGCGAGTTTCCGTTAACGAATTGGTGAGTGTAACTGTATCCTTATTGTCAATCTATTTTTGCACTATGGCAACTCTGCCTTTTGTAAGTGATTTGACGCAGGTACTCTGTGGCACAGACGAGCAGATGCTAACGCATCTCTGGGGCAGACTACGAATGGCGTGCCGGCAGGAAGGCGGGGACGGAGAAAAATGGCGGATGGGTAAGCACGTGTGAGGCACTGGCTGAGGTCTCGATGGAAAACAACCAGCAGAGGTCCTGGTAAGTGCTTTTAGCTCATGATTCCTAGTTCTACAAGAACCGTGTGATGTGATAATGAGACGACCGTTAACGAGTCACGTTTTACGGTTAGGCATAGTCCAATGATTGCGTACAATGTACATTAACTGGTAGTAAAGGAAATTGGACTGAAGAGCTAGCGAATGCACCCCCTGAGCATCCATATCCGGGTGTAACCAACAGGGGATAGCAAAATGATCGGCTATGTTGTTGGAGAATATTGGGCAGGACTATGGGGATGGTGGAGGTCCTCGTGGGGAACACCCCATGTCCAGCTGGTGTCATTCCTGGGGTAAACTGTACTGACCAGGAACCCAATGAGAGAGATAACTTGTATAAATATACGCAATATCTAAGTAAAGGGAAGACCCGGGCGCAGTAAACACGGTACTGCGCTCTGACTGGAGCCATAGTCGATCAGAGGGTAACTGAACGGACCCTTGTATGAGGCAAAGCCTCCTAGCACCAAATGTTGCCTAAATTGCGTGCGTTGGTGGTCGACTCATTGTTTCATCCACGTGTTCTTCTTTATATTCTTTGTCGTGTGTTTATTTTAGTATGATTATTTACCGGGCACACACAGTCATCTTGCTATGACAGGAAGCGCGACATGCCCATACCAGTTTCGTGCTGTCAAGAATATGAAACTACAACAGTTTAAAACCCTGCATGCGAATGCACTGCGTTCATCGTCCTGATATTTTAAATATTGAGCCTCTTTCCCTGTAACTGTACACTAAAAACATTGCTTCAAGCCGGAACACAGTAATGTTTGCACACTACTGCTTGGCAGTTGAATAACTGGCAAAGGTGTTATGGACTCGTGTGTGCCAAAGATCTACTACCACAAAAATCCTACCTCTAGAATGGTTCATGTAAAAGCGGTAAGCATACAAGCGTCAAACTATGTACTCCTGGTAGTGGTATCACAGCAATGCAAAATTTAAAGTAAAATCTCACAAAAAGTAAATACCATACAAATATGGGTCTGAATTGCGTATGGATCCCGAAAAATTATAAAAGATAATTATGTTGATAAAAAACGGAGGTGAGCTTCACACTTGTTTTTTATGCAATTAAGGCCCCAGTTACACGAGCAGCTTGCAGCAGTCAACATGGACTGGCATACACTGACTGCTCTAGCTGTCGACTGCTCTCGCGCAGTTATCTCCGCCCGTGCTCTTCATTGCAGGTCGCGCTCGCTTCCCATTGAAATTGAACCTGTGTCTTGTTGAGCAGTTAATACCAACTGCTCCTTAATGGTAGCTTCAAGATGTTGACTATAACTGCAAGAGCGTTCCGGGTATGTTGATTATTTGCTGACTGCTCGAGCAGTCCGTGTATATAGGCTGTAAGTGACAAGACGGGAAAAGTGGTGCGCCCAATGTTAAGCATTACGGGTGGATCTGGGTGGCACTGCAACTGTGCAAACCACAATTGTAGCTTTGCGTGGCACTGCACTGTGGTCGTTACCCCGAGACATTAGTTGTTAAATTTCTTTTACCCAGTCATTACAATTGCTACTGTGCCCGTCGCACCCTAACACAGGAATGCTTGCACATATATGACGCTGCGGTGGTACCAACAATGACATCCTTTTGACGCCTAACTCCTAGTAGGTCAGGTTTCCTCAACTCTCACGATTCGCATCCCGACGCCATAGGGAATAGTCTAGCGAGAGAATCTGCTATTCGTCTGTACTTTATCACACTTATAATATCCACTATCCAGCCATGCACATCAAGTTTAGTTCAACCAGCTCGTCAATGTCACTGCAAATTATCCTGCAAAGCATATACTTAACGAGTCTACACTACGACACAGTGGACTTTTTACAATGAATACATATCTTGATGAGACGACACGAACATTGCGCGCTCATATACGTGTCATCAGTAATGGCTGTGCTGTAATGTGGAAGCCATGGAAAACAGTGTGGAAGCTCCATTGAACCACCTCTTTGTTAAACATTCACAATGCGCTCGTCGTTGCGTCCCGCCTCGCGCAGCGCACGACGCGTGACGAGCCCACCGCACTCAAGATCCTGAAGAAGGCTTTCGGACGAAGCCTAACCAATTTTGTCGATCGTGATATCGACAACGAGTAAGTCTCACGTGAATTCTGTTTTATTATTACATAATTCACAATGTAGTGTTGTACTCGTAGTATGTTCGGTCGTAGCAGCTTGCGACACAGAATTACTAAGACTTGCGGCTGAATAGAAATTGAGGATTAAAAGCACAGGCTCCTTCAAGTGAATTTTATTATTACTAAGTTTTTGAGAGTCTCGAAGGATAAATTGTGTCAAAGACTATTCAAATGGAACGTCTTTGTTTCTGGCCGTATTTAGATTACAATAGAAAGGAATTGTAAAACTAACGAAATTTTTAAATACTTTATATTTTATAAGCTTGTGTGACCTGTTGATCAGTGACGTTGCAGTCGGTGATGTAGCACACTTGCTCAGAAGATGCTTATACGCTCTTGACTTGAAAATTTCCAAGTTTTACCTTATAATGCAGCTCCGTAGTACAAAATGTATGGAAAAAACAGAGACACTTGCGATATAGATGGGTACTCTAAACTTCGAAATCTAGTATCGAATTGATATATTAGATAGTCAGATTTGTAGAAATCTAACCAGGGACGTCCGCCTAACTTAGGCATATTACAGACAGAGAAAACTGCAGTGTGGCCTGTTTTTTTCCCTTATCCAATATCTACGGCATCTATACGGTGGGGAGCGTCCTATTAGAAGCCAGTGCCGCAGAAATAAATACGACACACTAATACCTATTATGAGGGCGAAAGTTTGTGAGTGGTAAGCGTGTTTATAATATTACTTCTTCACGCTCAAACAGCTGTACAAATATTGATGAAATTTGATAAGGAGGTAGATCAGGCTCTGGATTATCATATAGGATACTTTTCATCATCATCATCCATCACCATGCGGTTGTTTCCGCGGGTGCAGTTATGAAACAAGTACAGCTGGCATCGGCCTCTCCAATGGAAAACGTTCCTGTAGTCTCGACATAAATGAGTTTGGAGGAACACCCCGGGTTTTTAGTAGGTATACGGACTCCCACATAACCGCCGGGGGCGGTGGTATCTTCCCGGAGAAAAAGAGGCCTCTCCAATGGAGGGTATTATGCCCAAATCGTCACGCTGGGCATGCGGTCTGGTGTAGCTGCTCGTACCAGAGACTCCGCTGCCCGTCAACGTCCTCTAAGATAAATAGCTACACCAAGTTTTCCATGATGGTTATCCGCCGTCCAGATAGTCTCGAGAGCCTTGGAAAGCCTTGTGGTGTTATTACTCTACCCTTCAACCCCTACGAAAGTATACCGTACATAGTAAAAGGATAGCTTTACCGCTATGATATAATAGTTCTAAGAAACATAAGACAAATGTCCCGTATATACCATGGAGGCTTACATACTGCTTCTAGCTTTACACGGTCTAGATCGGAGCTTTTAAATCATATGTGTAACGAACTTACGAGTAAGTACCTACTTATTAGTGTTTCTACGAAGAAATGTTCATCTATAGCAATTACTGTAAATGGCAACTTGATAACGGATTGAAACAAAGTTGATGACATAGCTCGGTATCTGTGAAAAGAAAACTAATGTCTACTATTAGGTACATATAGGTTCATATCGTTTCGTCTGGCTGTGTGGTGCAGGAAACTATGCTCTCGAGACGTTACCCGAAGTCATAATTACTATATTTAGACTATAGTAAGGGGGGGACGAAGTCACCAACAGCCGTAGGGACGCTTCTGGGTCAACCCCCACTAAGTAGTCCTCGTGTGATGCCAATAAGATGTCGCTAGGATAGGACACTTTTGTAGGGTAGGACACTTTTGCAAGTGTCCGTCTTGGTGGGTACCAATGCAATGCTTGTTATTCTGCCTCAATGTTTTAGTGCAAGCAATTTACTGTATTAAGTCAAAGTCAAAGCCAAAATTATTTATTAATTTTAGGCATCAAAGATTTTAAAAACTCTACCGCCGCTTTCCAAAATATGAAGATCCTATCGTAAAGAAGCGGCAAGAAACTCGGGGACATTCTTTTTATATAGATGTTTACAATGTATCTCAAAAACTACTGGACCGAATTTGATGAAATTTAAATGGGGCAAGCACACAGAACTTCCACACGGGAAGCACCAGCTTTCAAACTAAAAAAGGATTTTAAAAAATCGACTATCCAACGCAACTGGTCATGGGTAAGTGGGACGCTTACCTTCAAACGATAGGCTTGACGATCTCTTCACGCTTCCTTAGGTTACGTTCCGGAAAAGCTAACAACTGTCGCGCCCCGGTTTGCCGTTCCCTTTGGTTGACAGTGACAGCAATGATCACGTAGCCTTCGAACCGCGAGCGTTGTGGCGTCGCGGCGTGAGCGTTTTCAGTGACGTCATCGATGACGTATTGAACGTCGCGAGTGATTTCGGCGCTTTCCGGAACGTAGCCTTAGACATAACTATCGGGCGGACAAGGAAGACATAAGGTCGTAAAAATATTGTATTTCCGTAGACGTTTGTTGCTCCACAGAGCTTTGGCATAGTTGATCAATATAGTTGGGCCAAAATAATAAAACCTAATTAGATAACTCATTGACTAATTATTCCCTTAGTGCGAAAAACGCCTGCTTGAATTTTGTTTAGGCCTGCTGGCCATGATATAGGCAGCACACAAAAAAAATTAAGAAAAAAGTGCGATCGTAATGAGTGTGAAACAAATGAAGGTATTTGATGTTATTTCAACAGTTCTTCTTTTTGCTCAGTTTAGTATATTATCTTTATCAAAACTTAAATATGTCTTTGAAAGATATAGATTTGACTTCGGAGTTTGTTAAATCAGACGCTTTAAAAGGATTATGTGACCTTAGGCTCATTGTATCTCGCAGGAATTATGAAAAGGAAAAGTAGAGTATACACCTCTGTGATAATGCCTGTCTTCGCCATGAGCAGCTTATACTTCAAGCTTTACTCGCTTTACTCAGGACTCTACATAACTCCATTGCTTTCCTCGGAAGTTAATACTTAAAGTCCCTCATTATGTTCAGCCGTGCGATTCTCTAATGACTCGTCGACGAGCTCACCGATGCCAAATACATTGTAAGATATCGCCCTTATACATGAGGTTGTTTTATCCAACGTTTCTTGTCATTTGTTTCACGGATGTTGTCAAAGATGCAACGATGTTTGCTCTTAGAGAATCGCACAGCAGGGTCTAATATGTCGCCCGTGACGTAAGACACTACTTTATATCCCCTTGGTGCATAATCTACTACAACATACCTACAAGTATAATAATTAAGTAGTAAATTTATACATATATTTAGTACATTTATTAATAATTGACATTCTTAAGTGCCTTTGTTGCCTAAACTATGTAAATGCCCGTAATTGATGTCTACAATTTTTTTTTCATGAAAATAATGTATTGGGCAGGATCTACATAGTCATTGAAGCGCTCTTAGCAGAACTAACACGTCCTTTAAACTTTTTAATTCTTTTCATATAGCTCCGGTCAATAGTTAGATGGGTGACTGCTAGGGTAATTTTCAACAGAGTGCTTCCATGCTTATTTTTATTATTGCTTTTGTTCACAGACTCCATGGGTCCGTGGCATTGCTTACATTTATATTTTAAACTTACAATTATTATTTTTTATAGTTACTAACGGAATATCTTCTTTTCATTTTATTCTTGTAAGCAGTGCTTCCTTGCTTCAGAGGTGTAGGTAACATGGACCTGGTTCATATCTTTGGCCTACAGTAGTAAGACCATGGTGGACCACTGGACCGTGTGGCAATTTTTTAATTAAATTTTAAATTAAATCAATACTCATTTCACTAAAGAAATAGCACCAGTAGGTATCCAGCCTCCGAAGAAATACCACCGGTATTTCTTTTAGAGCTTGGCACTGGAAATAGGGTTGATTCTTTAAATTTTGTTCACTATATGTTACATTTCGTTACGCATCATGTGATTTCAGCCACCAGCACTTTATTTGATTAAAAAACAGTAATTATGCAAAACAATGTAAAACTGATATGTTAATACGTTGTCCGGACGATTTAGCACCCCTCGCGTATCTGTAGACATTTGTAACTGCTTAGCGAGGGGTAACTCTATCTTTGTAGTCATCTACAACAAATATCGTCACTTAGGCCTTTTGAAGATAAGCACAACTTGTTTTATGACCGTTTAAGGCCGTTATGCTAATTCAATTAAAGAGGTAATTGATAATTGTCATTCGGACAACATATGTGCGTTAAATCACAGGATGAAGAAATTCCTACAAAATGTAAAACTGCAATTTCTGATTGTTCACATCTAGAAGTCATAGAATTCCTCCTCTCTAACTATGACTATCGATAAAGTTGTGAATGGACTACAGGGCCTGTTGGAGGGCCAGTCAGCACTCGACACCAGGATTGACAGGACCTTGTGAAGTGCCTCCTACTCAGTACTCAGGACTAAAATACTAGTCGGCATTCGACATCAGGTTGGGCAAGAGGCTTGGTAGACTTTACTTCACATGTTTGACGCTTTATCATATGAACGTCGGCACAGATTACTGAATAAGAACGTCGGTTAGATAAACATGTCACGTGGAAATTTATTTGCAATTATTGTGCAAGTGGTACTATACATATGGTCTAGCTAAACTCTAAAAAAATGTTGTTTAACTTTAAATGACGTTATTTAGTATTGCGCAAAGGCAAAATGTTCTGCGCCGTACTAAGTGACGTTATTTAAATTTAAGCAACGTTTATAAGTAAGGCCGTATGAGTTTGTGTGTGCCCACAATGATACTGCAACTGTCATGGGAGGCATGGCGATTCAGATGATTGCCGTTTTAATTGAAACTAGTAAGTAATATTGGGATATCATTGATTATTGGTGGTTTATTAATAAGTGAATTGTGAGGAAAAAAATACGTACATGCCTCGCGCCTACATACGCCTCGGCTTCGCCTCGGCCCCTATTCACACGTTTATCCATCAATGCCTAATTGTTGCCAATGCCTGTATAGTAGTTTACTCAAATAATGAGCAGAAATTAAAGTAATGTAAAGTAGAGTAGTAAGTATTTTATTTAAATAAGTAATAAATTTTTCAGTAAACAGCTTCCTATTTGCTAGCCAGTTTGAAATTTAAATAAAATCTTTGATAAGTTACATCCTTGGTTGCCATGTAATGGAGTAAAATATCGTTTCATCTTTATACGAGACAGATATGAGTCTATTATGTAATTTATTTGACCGCTAAACTACCACAAATATGGATTACATACAATTGTTATCTTTGAATAAATTGAAGTATAACACTGTTTTAAACTATCACGGTTGTTCACTAAAGTTATATGATTATTAACGGGATATTTACCGTGGTAAATATCCCGTTAATAATCATATAACTTTAAATTGAAGTATATATTTAATTTTAACAAGTTTCTATATAATAGTTATTGCACCAAATACCCAATTATTGGGATATGTTCAGGACATGTATTAAGTTTTAAAGTAAAAGATAATGTCAATACTCACAGTTCATCAGTTTATTACCATTCCAAATAACAGTCAGCATCAGAACCGCTCCACTAGAACGTCGGAGCCGAACTGCCAGCGAGAGGTTGGCTTCACCGGACACCGACAGAGACAAATACCCGTTCTACTTTCAACCTCTGCCATTAGAGTCTCTGATTGGTCGGTGAGCCAACCCCGCAGGAAGTTGGTACCGCGCTAGTCAAAATAACAATTAACAAATACAGTATGTTTTAAATACAGACTTGAGGTTATCTAAAATTGCTAACACAATTTTCTTCTTCTTTTCTTCCATTTTCTTTTTCATATAATTTTCAATTTATCTCGAAGAAATTTGTCAAAATAATGCTCAAACGTTTAAGCATGTCTGAGAAAAATCATATCCAATCTAGAAGGCAGACGCGCAGTCTTCTAGACTTAATTATCTTCATTGTTCTAAACAAAAGCCGCAAATGCTATTCCTTTAATATCTTAAAAACTTTCAACCCTTTAGATACTGATTACATTTGAATATATTAAACCTCTAACTCGGTTTTGACAAGCTGCTAATCATATTCAAACACCTTGCGATACTCAGTTGTGGAGAATGTAGTTCCAGGGCACAGGATAATTTGAAGGGTTTCGGTTAAAAAGTATCCGACCAAAATGACCCATAGACAGGTGCTACATTCGAAATGTTAGTTTTGTTGGTATTTTGAAAAGGTTATGGATAACGTTCTTAGGGTGCTATCGCATTAGGTAAACAATTGCGCCAAACAATGGCGGCCAATTGTTCGGAATTATAGTTTTTGAATGAGCGTCCATACAACGCGTCAACAGCGTTTCGCTTTACAACGTATTTTATGAAATAATCAATTTGACGTTTTAAATATGGAAGCGAAGATGCTAAGAAACTTTTATGAAGAGATTTTGACATAATGAGATTGTGCGATCGAAAATTACTCGTTTTTGCGTAATGCAAAGTATTACTAGTAATGTACATAACTTAATTACAAAGTGTCGAGTGAGATCATTGTATGTACTAATGGCATCCCTCCGCACCGCTGAGATACGGCCCGCGTGGTAAACGACGAGGCATCCTGACTTTCAGCCGGTTCCAATAATCTATTTATTCACGGCATTGACATAACGTCCATACAAATGGTATCAAATATCTATGTCCACTGCCGTGCGATTCTCTAAGAGCAAACATCGTTGCATCTTTGACAACATCCGTGAAACAAATGACGTGATGACAAGAAACGTTGGAAATACAACCTTATGTACAAAGGCGATAAATAAATAGAGTATCTCATAAAGTATTTGAAATCGGTGAGATCGTCGACGAGCGCATCGACGAATCATTAGAGAATCGCACGGTACGGTAAACCAGCGATAGGTAGGTTATTGAAACCAGCCGTTTTACTAGACCTCTTGTACACAGTACAAGAGGCCGTGTTCCTACCTCGGTGCCAGGTAGGTATATTCTGCCGTGAAGTATTAGTGCGCAAGCATTACTCTGATAGAAGCTTAGAAGCTTAGAAGCGCTCATAGTGGAGCTCGACTTAGCAATCTTAACTGATTAACAAGTTAGGCAACACTTGCTGTGGTCAGGACTTGGAGGGGTGACCGCTAGTGGCATTATTAAACTAAGCGCTTCCGTGCTTCGGAGGGCACATTAAGCCGTCGGTCCCGGTTGTTTGTCTTAGGACAATAGTAGTCAGGCTATGTCGAGGGCCTTCGGGCGGCCTGAAAACTTCGACATGGATTGGCCACTAACCTATCCACTAATCTGCACTGGGCCCGCGTGGTGGATTATGGCCCAACTCCGCTCTCCCTCAGAGGAAGGCTCGAGTCCCAGCAGTGGGAACAAAATGGGCTGATTATAATTGTATGAATATGAATGCTTTCGGACTAAAATAATATAGGTTATACTATACACCAAGTAAATCCGTTCCAAGATCCAATAAAACAATTCCAAAGGCATAAAAACTTTGATGCAGCCGTCAAATTCATGGGCGGAGTGTTTACCCCAAGTAATTAAAACCACATCAACCGAATCCCACCGTTTCCTGCGACCACCGTGACCATCACTCCTTATATCTAATACCTCCTTATTACACCCACCAATATTAAACGCATAAAATTATTTTTATACACGGACCAATGTAACCAGACACCCTAATCACCCAACTGATGTGTAAAAATTTCATAGTAACGTTTGAATTGTGTACTAGTCAATTGCAGGGTTCGGGGGTCTTTCTCAAATGGGCGGATGTATGAATTAAAACTGTATATATATTCGACGTTCCAAAGAAAGGCATCGATGTGGCGATAAGCGCAAACGGACAACTGTCGGTAGCCATTGTTTTAACATGTGAAAATATGTTTCATTCATTTGAAGATATTAAAATTTTAACCGTTCATAATTTGTTTTTAATTAATCTGTAGTTAGTAGATTTTTGATAATGATTTTTTTGAATATATATATTTATGTAATTACGCCCTGGGTTATATTAAAAATCGTACTTAGGTAATCATGTCAAAAACACAAGAGAAATATTTTCCAGAAGCTTTGCGTAAGTTTAACTTAGTAATGTAACTGACATTACATACTGAGTTTGTGTAATAGGTACCTACATAATAATACTATACTTCATGCTGTCAGCTAAAACATATATTAAAAACATGTTTTGTGGCGCATAGCGTCGTGTGTATGAATCGAAATGAAATAACAACCTTTACACGTTTATACCCCCACGCACTAAGATTCCTTAAAACATCAAAAAAAAACTCGAAAACAAAAATGTATGCTCTTCGCATAATAATTAATAACCAAGCAAAAATAACCCTATCTCTCTCTTTCTCTCTCTCTCTGGCTAGAGATAGAATCAGAGTGAAGCAATTTCACCACCAACTAAGTTAACCCGGCGTGAACTTGGTCAACTTTTTTTATTTCAGTAACAATATTTTGTCCACTACCATATTTCAAAAATGTGACCAATTTTACTACGACATAATAAGTTGCAACTACATAAACGTATGTAACGCGTACTTAACGTACAGTTTACCTGCACAGCATACAAATAGCGGTGTCTAAATAACGCATTGTGCTAACGAACCAATGAGGGCGGCAATAAAGTGCTAATTGCAAGCGGTAGGGGAATGCTCGCGCGTGCTCACCAATGGGTAAGCATTAGGGCCATTCACATAAGCCAAGCTACTGAGCATTTGTTGATAACAATACATTATGTAGTAGACTTTAGTATGCACAGTTCAATAGAATTTTATGAGGGGTTCAAGAGAACCCGGCTTATTTGCATTTGATAATTTGTTGCTATAATGATAAATAGGTACTCGTAAGACAGATAGAGAAATAGATTAGTTAACACTTGATTGTACAGATGTTACTAAATAACATTTACAAATAATACAATAAAAATTTACATTGTACAACGGGTGGTTTTATCGCTAATGAGCGATCACTTCCAGACAACCTTTGGATGGAGAGGAATTCCTAAACTACAATAGTTAGGTATGTGAAATGATCATCATAGCGTACAAATTATCAAAATTTGAATAAATGATTAATTATAGATAAATGTGTAAGTATAGATACAGCTCAGTTTATAATGATGCATTGAATAGTACATTGTACCCCGAGGGGAGGAAACGATCTCAGGACGAAGGATTTAGTAAATACATTACTAAATCCAAGACTTACATTAACAATAGGCCGCCAAGTTTTTTTCGTAGTGCACGATAAGGCTGCTATCATCCTTTCATTGAAAAGCTAGTACTATAAAATAATTCCTACCCCTTTTTTCTAAATCTTTAAAAATCAAAAGAACGCTACGAAATAATGTATAAAAATCCTGGGGCAGAAATGGATTTTCATACAACATTTCTACCCTGCTAGGGAGGGCAGAAATGAAATTCAATATATATTTATAATAACATTTATATTTATAACAATAATAACTTTGCCCGCCGCACATTTGTTAGGGAGAAATGACGAAATTTTTAACGCGTTTACAAACGAGTAATGAGACACATTTCGAGTGGGTGTGGTGTGGTCTAATAGTAGAGTATGCACCGAGGGAGTAAAGCAGTGTTTTACGTTACGGGTGGCATATTGGACCCAAAGCGTAACGAGGACCCTAGAGATAATCCCTGAGCGCAGCGAGGAGATTCAAATTTAATTCCCGACCGGAGCGAGGGAGGTAGACTCCTGAGTGAAGTGAAGGATTAAAGCCACCCAAGATGAAGGCAGGCTTTATCGGCTTTAATGAGCTGTATACTCTACTTTTCATACCTACTGCGAGTCTATAAAAACGCCGGGCTACATAAAAAGCATTCAATTAGGGAAATATAAGTTCATATTAATACTGGACACATTTGTCCAGTAATGGAGGGCCAGAATAATATTTTTGTTTGGAACATTTTTTGGATAAGTTTTTAAAATAACACCAAATACCGTCTTTTGTTTCAAATTCATTATTATCGCGGCTTTTTTCTTTTTTTTCTGTGTGCTGTCTGTGGTGAGGTGATCACACATGGTTTCAAACAAACTCTCAACACTTCACTTTAATTCCATGGGAGTATCATACAACATTACCTCCCTGAGTATGTAATGCCTTGCTTTACGTCGATATTGCGTGATTATTTATTTGGACATTGTCGAGCAGGTGGTATGAAAATATTTATACATATATATATATATATATATATATATATATATAGGTAAGTAACTAAGTAAGCACTTAACTCATTTATTATTTATTTATTATTTATTTTTATTATATTTTTTTTTAATATTTCTGTATTAACTTGAATTAATCTACACAACTTATTATATTCGCACCGCTAAAATAAAGTCCAACAGCGCCATAAAATATAATAATTATGTGGGTAAGTTTTGTGTGCTTTTGTTCAATACCTACTATTATGTACTGAAGTAAAAAACTAGATAACGCAAATATAAAAAAAAATCCCGATATACCACCGTACAAAATATAAACAGCATCATGGACAGACAAACATACTGTTCTTTATTAAAAATTGAGACGAAGTTCCAAGACAGCGGCGGGTTACAAAGAAAACTGCTTTGTATTTTAATGTATGGTAATTCTTTACCGTGCCTTATGTGCACCTTGCCACAGTTGCTACTTATAGGTTATTATGTCGCAACGTTGCTACCAAGCTTTTACAACAGACTTTAGAATGTACTAATGTAATACTGATTTAGGGATGATGATAACTAGTATAGTATAGTACCTTACATGAGTTAGTCCACCTACTCGTATATAGTCTTTTGTTTTAGGTATTATTTTATGGGGTATCCCAATAATATATCTATCCACAGTTTTGCCTACTACCGATAGAAATTTTACATAACGTCATATATAATATAATATAATATAATATAATATAATATAATATAATATAATATAATATAATATAATATAATATAATATAATATAATATAATATAATATAATATAATATAATATAATATAATATAATATAATATAATATAATATAATATAATATAATATAATATAATATAATATAATATAATATAATATAATATAATATAATATAATATAATATAATATAATATAATATAATATAATATAATATAATATAATATAATATAATATAATATAATATAATATAATATAATATAATATAATATAATATAATATAATATAATATAATATAATATAATATAATATAATATATGCGAGAAAAACAATATTTCGGAAGAGCATTTTCTGCATGGGTCCTTTTATTTATAACAAGCTCCCGCAAAGCATAATAGACCTAAGCTTTTGTCTATCTAAAGTTAAAATCAAAAACATATTATATTTATTGGCTAAATGTGATTATAAATTAAATATATTTTTTCATACCACACAAAAATGTTCTATTACATGTCACGCAATCTCTACGTTAAGCAAGGCATTACATACGCGGGGCTGTAAAGTTGTATGAAACTCCCTGGGGAGTAAAGTGATCTGGATTTGGAACGTTAATTGTACGAATACTCTTAGTACGGAGACAGCATACAGAAAAAAAAATGAAAAAAAGGCACGAAAAGTTAACTATATTATGTAGTGCGTTCGAATAGCCCTAAGTTGGCGAAAATAACGCTAAATATGCTCACAAGGGCGTTCGAATTGGGAATCTATGGATGAAAATGTCGTTTATGACTCTTTTTGTTCATTCATCAGTGTTTGAAAAGCTAAAATAGAGTTATTTTTGCCACCAAAACTGATGACGAACGAGCCAACAATAGCAACGCCACCAATGAATGCCCTTATTGCTAAACGAACGCACAATTGTTGTGCGCTGGTTGCTATGGGCTACGCTCGGCCCATCTCTGCGCATGCGTTAGCATCTATACTAGTTTGTGTTGTGATTCAAGGTCATAGTTGAAGTCATAGATAAATACTATTTATATTGGTTGAAATTAAAATGTATTATTATTTCCAACGTGGTGCATGTAACTGTACCGAAATATCGGGAGCTCCAAAAGCAACTAAATTGTGGTCTACAACTCGTGAGTACTAATTATAACTTAGTTAACAACCGCGAAAGTCTAGAACAGATCATAAAATGTTCCTTCCATAAATATTACTCTGTCCCTCTATAACGGTACAAATGTGTCCAATAGAATATTAACTATTAATGTATTTTACTTTTAACTATATATCTGCTATTTTACTGTTCTGAGTTTTTATTGTCTCGCAGTAGGTATGAAAAGTAGAGTATGCACCTCGAGGATAAAGCTTGTCTTCGTCTTGGGCGGCTTTAACCCCTCGCTTCACTCTGGACTCTACATAACTCCCTCGCTACGCTCGGGAATTAAATTTGAATCCCCTCGCTGCGCTCAGGGATTAACCCAAGTTTCAACCAAAATTATAGTGTGCACTATAATATTTTAAGAAATGTTAAGGTGCAAGTTGGTAGCCGGCTTCATGAAGTCGCAGCAAACGACTTGTCGCAGCGACACTACTAGTTTCTATGTATTTCTATGAAATACCATTCGTAGTTAGCGACACGATGCTAGCGACGCGTCGTCGAGCGGCAGACGACACTGTCGCCCGACCGCAGATCAGTAGTGCTGCTCGTAGGTACCAATCTACCTAGTAAAACAACTGAAAAACTTTTAAACGAAACCTTTCGTATCGCTTTTCAAATGATTGATGCCATCTGCAGTGGGTTCGAAATCATGACTGCAAAGACATGAAGCTACGATGTGTCGCGGCGACATGAAGCGACGACACGTCGTCTGCTGCTGCTACATGTAGCCGGCTACCATCTTGCACCTTAATGATTAGTGAACAAAACACAAGAACCAATGTCTTGGGGTGAGGAATGCAGTGTCAATATTAGTTTTGGATGTTACGTCAGCAGTTATGGACAGGCATATCACTTATGGTGAGTTACCTACCCTTCACATAAATCGGTACCTACCTAGGTACTAGCTAGTAGAACAAACTTTCGCTACCCGTATTATATTTTAATCATGTCCAACTTTTACAGCATACATACTCTAAACTAGTGAACCATGCTCTGGCGACCAAAGGTAGTCAACTATTAATCAACCTACCATTTCCGACAATTCTACTAACTCCACTGAAAACGATAAACAAATGTCGGGCAAAAAGTTTTCAATGCTTTCAGCGCACCTAGAGAAACTTCAATGTCTATTCTGTTTCCATTCCTAGCCCTAGTTCTCGGCGACACGGAAGCCTGCTACTGTGTGACTCCATTGTGCTGTTGTTAAAGAAAGAATAGTAGCAGAATGTAACTCAGTATACAAGATTTTAATCATGTTTTAAAGTCAACACACGCACACTGAAAAACGTGTAAACAAAATATGTAACAACTTTTCTGCAACAGTCTTTTTTTTTTTTTTTTACGCAGAGTAATCCTTTATGGATACCCCGGCCCCGGGGGGAGCACGGTGGTTATGTGGGAGTCTCTGCCAGAAGGGCAGCATACCCACCAAACCTCTGCGGTGTTCCGTCACTGCCGCTTTTGGCGGGAACGCGGGACAGATTTCGCACACGTCTGCGCACCCGCCGCGGCTGTCCGTTGCCGGACCCTTCTCTCTTGCAGCACGCCAGCCACGGGGGACCAAGCCCGCAAATGGACCCCAGACTCCCCCGAGTCTGGGCGCCCTAAGTCCCCCTACGATGGGTCAGGTCAGTAGCCCCACCGCCTGCTACTTCGGCCGCAAAGGATAGGGACAGCGGCGCCTCTCAATACCGACAGTCCTCTTCCCCTGCGACCCCACCGCGTCCGCCATCTAACAGTGGCTGCCCCGTCAAGGCCGCGGAAGGCAGGGAGAGCGGCTCACCGTAACACCGGAACTCCTCTCCCGCCGCGGCCTCTAACTCTCAGCCGCGGTGCCGCCCATACGACACCGCAGCCCGCCTCAGTTGCAGTGGCGCCCATACACCACCGCTACCTACAGTGACCGCTCCCGTGTGGACTTGGAGGGCAAAGCCCATAGGAGCGGTCCCACCTCGGGCCCGCCAGCTATCGGCTATCACTGGCAGGCCCATTGGTTCCTCTTAGCTTCACCGTGGTGACCCAAGCCACGGCTACTGAGCCCCCCCGCCACGGCAAGGCGGGAACTCTCGGGGGGTTTTCTGCAACAGCCTGGTACTGGTTCAGCTAAGTCTATGCTGTTGTATAAATGAATGACGCTCAAGGTTTTTGTTCCTTATAACTGTTTGACTTTTTTAATTATGTTTTTAACAGAAAATAAGAATTATTTTAGAAATAATGGCTAAATAAATAAATATGTAATTCTACACGTATTTTGTTAGTAGTTTTTGTAACAGCGAATATTTCTGGGAATTTTCATTTTCCGTGACAAATACTAGTAATCTACCTCCGCCGATATTATAGTTGTGGAGAAATGAACCATCTAAAAGATATATATAATAAATAATTGCGTGTACAGTGTCCGTCGAAACATGTTTGTTTTGGAATATTATCTATACATAATATTATAAAAAGGAAAGATTTGTTGTAACGAATTGGCTCACAAAGTACTGGACCGATTTCAAAACCTCTTTCACCATTGGAAAGCTACATTCACCCTGAGTAACATAGTCTATATAAGATTCATCATCATCATCATCATCCATCACTGCGCGGAGAGCAGCTAGTGAGTATAATAAAGAGAATTTTCGTTACTTTGTACAGTCGAAATCGTTTTAGCTTTGAATTTAAGCTATAAAAGGGATTTACTAAGTAAAGTACACAAGTCGCCTCTGAAGGGAATATCTAAAGGTAAATTGAAACCAACCACATACTGCTAAAACTTAATATACCTATCAAACTGAAACTTCCGTACTGGTTCACATTAGGGTACTGAAGAGGCCGGCGAGTTCTTTTCAATTGGTTATCACACTTGTTCGTCGCGCTCGCGCTCAAACGACGCCGCGTCATTGTCACCTGTCCACACTAAGCATTACAATACGCCGACTATGTGCTCGATAGTCAACAAAAAGCAAGCCGTTCAAAGGACTAATGAGATGAATTTAAACACGATTTAGGTGGACGCCTACTTAAACATTCAATGGTAGGTATATTTTTGAATATAGGTTACTCAAGGTTTCATAAACAATTATTCATTAGCTAACACAATGTTTACTTTCGTCTTGATGTGAAACAAGCCTTAACACTTCGTGTGTGTTTCGTTAAAAATGAGACAGATTTTTTAAATAAAAGTAAATTCCCCAATTTAAATTTGAAATTCCGCCTTACCACAATTTTGTTTGATATCCACAATAGATACGTCACATAAATCATAACATCAAGTTAATCCCAAATCACACAATTGAATCCTCGTCTAACTCGGTCACCGCGACCGTCGTTCGAAAAAATATACGATCTCCAAAAAATTGTAAACAATACCCGGCAATGTGTCAAAATACTCTACACAATGCGATCACCGCCTTAAATGATGGCGAAGTGTTCATAATAACTCAAAGAAACCCACTTATATGAGTGACTAACAAAAGATGTCGCCGCTACACAAAAAGCTATGAACTTCTGAAGCAGTTAATAGGGACCCCGCATAATAGTGCCCAGCGGTGGCATGACCTGTGAATGCATGTGAATGAAGTAACCCTCTAATTCATATTTTATACGGTGTGTCCATGGTGAAAGGGTTCGCTTTATCAAAAGCTTTTCTTGCCTCATAATCTTGTCGTCATGGAGTAAAGCTTTGAAAATGATGGGCAAAGCGAATGTTGCCTTATTCATAAAAATCTGTTTTAAAATTTATTCAGCCTTAATATTATATGTAAGTACGTGGTTAATAGACGTGAAAGGTTTGTACAACGTTACAAGTGTTGAATAAATCAGTGATAAAAACGGCACGACCCTGAATAAGTAATCATCTGTACAATTTATTAGTTATTTTACAATAGGTATGTGTATTTCTGTAGCCCGAAAAAAAAGATTTGATTCTTTTGAGTAGTAAAATAAATAGTATACAGCTATGGGATTCTCGAGCCAACCAAACTCACGAGCTCATGTCTGCAGCTATTTAACAAAGCTCAATCTTATTTGGATTTAGTCATCGGCTATTTATCAACACATTTTGTAAGTATGGCCATAGATTAAATGATAGTAACTATAAGTACCGCGCTCAATATTGCGTTCGAGACAATCAATGATAAACTGACAAAGAAATGGTGCTAATGTAAATAAATGGGCAGCGATATATTAATGTCCGCGATCAGGTAACATAATGTGGAGTCCACTCGATTCATTGCTGTTGGGTGCTAACCACTGTGGTGATGGTGTACTTGTACTTTATAAAGATTTATTGGATCAGCCCTGCAGTGCAGTAGATAAAGGTGTTGCGTGTAGACTTAAAAACTTGTTTCTTTACTCTTAGGAATATCATTAAGTTATTTTAAAATATAACAAGGAATATTATACGGTTTTTGAAGCCTGTTGCCTGCTTAGCGAAACCAAACATTTTCAATTTAAGAGAAAATACGCTCCCAAGCGGGATTCGCACCGCGTCTTTTTTACTGTTCCTGTCAGACGCCATGACCGCTAGGCCACTGAGGTATCCTAGTATCGCATATTTCTTGCTCTAGCTGATTTTAACCGTCGTATACGGACGCATCTATCGATTACCTTGATAAGCTTTATCCGACCGAAGAAATAGTGCTTATTTTTTATTAAAACACTTTAGAAACACCATGTATGTATGTCTCATCCCTTCCCAATTTAACACAGACAGTCAGTCGCTAATTCGAGACCCATCTGAGAGTTAATCTCTCTAAAATTACAATATTACCTACTTTTACCATTTTTAAATAGACCGCTTAGCTTTTGACCGTTGGACCGCTATCTCACGTGATCGGCAGAGAGCGCTCGATAGGTCACCCACACATAGAGTAACAGTAATATTGTGACTTGTGACTGTAAGAGTGCGTTAGGAGGTAATGCATGAAACTGTGGAAGACTTAATGCATTGCCCTGTACAAGGACCGCTGAGACCAGCGTCAAGAAAAGGAAGCCTATATATACTCAGAAGTGGGTTGATAACGATATACGGCCTTACTTATAAACGTTGCTTGACTTTAAATAACGTGATTTGGTACTGCGCCAAGGATAAACGTTCTGCGCCGTACTAAGTGACGCTATTTCAATTTATGCAGCGTTTATAAGTAAAGCCGTGAATTGATACATATATAGTACTCACATATACACGTAATTTGTATAATTACCAAAAAAAAATGGGCGGTACAAAAGTGTTAATACATTGTAGATATGTAGTCAACATTTTTTATTACTTCACAGTGAAATAATTATTAATTGTTAAAGTTTTCGAAAATTCCATCTAAAAGTATGGACACCATCTTAACAAAAATACTACATGCCTATGTACAACTTATTAATGAAAACACATGATTCGCGTCAGTGAAAAAATATCTCTCTTACTCTTTCTTACACCCCCCTGAGCGTTCGGTGTGAAAGAGATTGTCGAGGTCTTGCGAGAATGCCCGAGCGCACAGAATGAATAATAATATGTACTAACGAGCTAAGACGCGAGTTTGCCGAATGTTATGATTATGAATGATACATTTCTATGTAGGGGTGTTAAGTTTCATGCATAAACCGCGCGCATGTAGTATATCTTAATGAATAGTGGAAATGCCTAGAATAAAATTTGTAGGTGTGAATCAATCTAGACGTTTGACCAAATATTGATGATTATGTGGGATTTTTTTTTTAAAGTAATTTTAAATATTCTTCCCATGTATGTATTAAGTACCAGCAGCATATAGTGCTGTTTTTTCTTTTTAGGTAATTATACAAATTACGTGTATAGTATATATATATATATATACTCTTTATTGAACATTTTAAAATTAAACAATGAACACATTTATACAACTTAGAAAATTGTAACAATAGGCGGTCTTATTGCTTGCAATCTCTTCCAGACAACCGTTGTACTATACACTACATAGTCTTATTCCATACTTGCGTGCCCGATAATGTAGTGGAATACAAGCGCGCGCACAACAAGTGAGCCTAACAAGCGGCTCCGGACGGCACAAAACGTCTCACTGACGCTAAGCCTAAATTATGGCAGCCAGTGACTAATCACACATCATTCCCCGATAAGATTATACAGGGTGACAACTTAATACAAGTTTTTATAGTATTACATTTTTAAAGCACTAACGCCTGCTTAGCGATACCAAACATTGCAATTTTAGAGAAAAAAATTCACGTCGTCGGACGGGATTCGAACCCACGTCTTCCGACAATCCGTGTCAGTTGCTTTAATAAAGTGATACTATGAAAATATGAAGGATTGTGACATCAGTACGAACGTTAGTATTTGTAAAAGTTCTTCTTTCGGTTGGTCAAAGCTGTTCAATAGATGTCGCTACGTCCCCATGCGACGGTCAAAATCAAATATAGAGTTAAAATTCGATGCTCGGTTTTTGAGCCTCGGTGGCCTAGTTGGTCATGGCGTCTGACACGGATTGTCGGAAGACACGGATTCTAATCCCGTCCGAGGATGTGAATGAATAGAAGTTACCTAAAGACATATCAATAGACAATAATTATCATGTAGCTCACTAACGCTAATATTATAAACGCAAAGGATCTGGATTCTGAAAGGATAAATACCGAGATAGATGGATGCTTACCTATTAATTCACGAAAAAACTACGAGTCCCAAATACATCATCATCATCATCATCTCAGCCGTGGAACGTCCACTGCTGAACATATGTTTCCCCCATAATTTTCCAAAAGGACCGGTTGGAAGCGGCCTGCCTCCAACGTCATCCTGTGACCTTAATCAGGTCGTCTGTCCACCGTGTCGGTGGACGACCTACAATGCGATTGTATATTCATCATCATCATCGTCTCAGCCGTAGGACGTCTACTGCTGAACATATGCCTCCCCCATAATTTTCCAAAAGGACCGGTTGGAAGCGGCCTTCATCCAACGTCGTCCTGCGACCTTTATCGCTACCTACGACGACCTACGCTGCGCTTGCCGATCCGCGGTCTCCATTCCAAAACCTTTCGGCCCCATCGATCATCTGTTCTGCGTGCTATGTGCCCTGCCCACGGCCATTTTAACTGGCTAATCTTCTGGGCTATGTCGGTGACTTTAGTTCTTCTACGGATCTCCTCATTTGTGATTCAATCACGTAGAGAAACTCCGATATTAGCCCTCTCATAATAGCACTAACGAGCTATGAGGTCGTTGTGTGCCAAATACGATTTGGCCGAAATGTTTAACATAGAGTTTATAATCCCGACAAAAAGTAAGTGTGCTATAGTTAAAATTAGTATCTTGCACTTACTCAGTGGTAGCAATTCTGTTCAACTACAATTCCTTCAGTTTCAATTTCTTTACAACTTTTGTGGGTAGGTTCATGTTTATATGCAGATTAAGTCATGTAACTTCATGGTCTTTAAATTGATGTAAGGTTGGCCACAATTGAATAGAATAATATTTTTTTGTATAATATTGGTATTAATTCGCTTGTACTCTAAACTAAAATGCTCTAAACTATGGTAATTCTTATTAGGTTAGTACTAAAATCCACATTCGTATAACACTTTGAATGATAATACTAAACATATGATTATTCTATTCAATTGCGGGTAGTTTTCATCAGTTTAGACTAGTTTGAACTTATATGACGATTAAATCTGCACTAAACATATCCACAATTAAACAGAAACGGCGAAATTAAAAACTGCCGTAAGATACTTAAACAAGACTTAAATTACGAGACTTTAAATTATTGACGCGGTACGTAATTGTTTATATATTTAAAGAATTTATATATATATATATATATATTTATATATATATATATAAATAAAACCAGATTGCCAAATTTTCCGCTCCGATTTACGAGCACACAGTCTGATAAGGCAAGTTAAAACTTTCAGCGCAAACGCACTATAAACTCACCTTGTATAGCGCCCAAACACTAATCACTCATCTTACCGCGATATATATCACGCTCCAATGAACTGCTGTCATTTAATTTTATTTACAGAGAAGAGCAATGCAACATACAAACAACGAAAGTAGTATATTATGTTGTAACAAATTATCAACATGTTCTCGATATTCAAGAAAATGTTTTGCATAGGAAAACGTTTCGTTTGCCATGTTGCAGTCGCGTCATATGTAGTTTTAAGTAAAGATCATATTTTGGTGTTAACTGTTATTTTCAAAGTTTGTTTATATATAAGTGTTATTTATCTCATACATTTTAAGGATAGTAAAAGCAAAAGACGAGAACAAGGCTCATAAATTGCTTTAACCACACATGTTGCAGTTCCTGAAAAAGTAGGTTGATTTCTGCGAAATCTATTGTATTATTGGCCAAATATGGCGAATCGCGAGTTAAATCGGTTAAATCTTTTTCATCGGCTAAGCTCGGAAAATAAGTCTTTAAAAAAAGCAAAGTGCACTGAGTGAGGAACATTTCCTGCTTTAGTGTTAGATGTGTTCGTGTTTTATACTTTCCAAAAGATGTAGATGTAAAAGTAAATTTAAAATTTTTAACATGGATTTCATTTGCCACAAAAACAGACGACAAAACTCATTTCATGCGTTATAAGGTCAAATCTATAAAACCCATATTATATTTTTATGGGATTGGCTAGTAATCAAAAGATTAGAATGGTGCAAAGCAACCCATCGTCCTCTTCTCCGATAAAAATCAGCCCGAGGCTAAAAGTTCCCAGACAAAACTCCCTAACTGTAAGAACACCACAGTTCAAAAGAACACCGATACAGTAATGGCCAACGAACAAATCTCGAACGCCAATGTAGTTTCTAACGACACGAGTAAGAAATTAGTCTTGACAGTAAATAGAGGTGTAATTCAGCGATGTTCGTGCTCACGAGTTGAGTATCGACAGCTTAATGGGCCAAGCCCTCGATCGAGATCTCAGGGCCTCGCTATCATATCGGTTGCGAGGCCAATCAGTCTATTGGACATGTTGGCTAGTAAAGGGGGCTGTATATGCCTGCTGTCCCTCTGTCTCCTTTGTATTTATCGACAACACTCATGTAATCACTTTGTTTGCTTAATGAAAGAGCCAAAATTCTTTAAATAAAACTACACACGTGTCATACATCTCTGTCTACCTTATCGGAGATTTAATAACGTGGTAATAAAGTTTTACATCAATAATATACTTACCTACTAGTAGTTCTGCGAATAGAGCCTCGAGCACAGTCAGCGGCAATCCTGATCAATTTTGCAATCTATTTATATGTTATTGCCAAATTGAATGGAATATTACCAAAACAGTCCAGTTTTGAAACTTCACAACCTCGTATTCGTAATTCCTCTTTTAAGTCAGGTATCTAATGTGTGTGTACCAAATTTCATCAAAATCGGTCGGTAAATAGCGCCGCAGCAAACTCTCTCCTATCCTGGAAAACTACCCCCACTCAGAAATCTCCAACGATGAAAAATTATATTGAATAGTAAGACCATGCATACCAAGTTTCATCAAGATTGGTTATAAAATGTGACCTGTACTGGAGGACCAACACACAACCTAACAAACATATGGACAGATAAAAGTTAATTTGGCCAGATAAAGCAGAGACGCTTCGCTCGCTCGGTCAATTATAGTTTACTCTTGATAGAATGCACTAAAATCGTATCATAATGCAGTACAATACAGTAACGATTGTTGACTTTGAAGCGATGTCTAGATATCTAGTTTGTATTATGTTTTATTACCTACATGGTAAAGTATCCCAACTTATCGTATACCTACTCGTAAATGCGAAAGTGAGTTTGTTTGTTACGCATTCACACTTAAACGGCTGAAGGTCGAAGATCGTAATGAAATTTGTCCAGGAGCTAGATTATATGCCAGGGATTATATGCTTTTTGGAGAAAATGGTTTCATGTTTGTTACTCAATTTCATAGCTTCAATTTACAACAATTATACATGGATAATTGATTATCATCACCGTCTTAAAATGTTGAGTATCTTCAAGTATACAGTGGAAGTTGGTTTAATTTTTGTCAAATTTTATATTATCAAACATACATTTTGGAAATATAATTGGCGGATATGATACTCTCATCTGAAAAACAAAATAAAAATAATAAAAATTAAGCATGCTTGATTTTTGTTCCAGCGAGTAAATTCATTTTAATTAAATACAAGTACAATTTGAAAAATTTAATACCGACTTCCATTCTATTTAGTTATTGGAGTGTAACTCAAAACTACTGAACCGAATTTGATGAAATTTAAATGGGACCACACGGGAAGCATTAGCTTCAAACAATAAATAATTTTGAGAATTGGTTTACCCTATCGAAAGTTATGAGGTACCAAACATTAAAAAAACAGTCGAAATGAGTACCTCCTCCTTTTTGAAAGTAGGTAGAAAAACAAGGAAAAATTCATAGTTCATGAGTATAATATAGTTGTAAAACTAAAATTATAATAAAAAAACTTTGTTAATCTAACATATACTTGATAGTAAACAAAAATGTTCTTTGTCATTTTCAACTATACGTATCGTCATAGTTACTAAAACATCTTATTGTTCGATACCAGCCCAACCCTAGCTATCAGTGAAGGCTCACTCATCGAGTGCAAAAGCCAACTGCAGCGATCTGTTACCATCGCCGTAATGTCGGGGTTACGCCATAACTGCTACAATTTCTCGCTGAACCCCGTTTTCGTTTACAGCACAAGTTATCAGTTCTGATACCGTAAAAGAGGACAATGAGATTAGATTTATTTCACGAAGTAACTGGGCTATTGGCGGTTAGGCAGTGCCAGCCCATTTGTAAAAATGCAGAGATTGCAAGATCGAATCTGAAATAAGCATTATTGTAAAGAAGTCCAGTAGCAGTTTAAAGAATATTTTTACCAAGAATTGGAACCGACTTTGACACTAAAAAATGTGAAATAACTTGTTGAAGTCGGTACCATGATAGTTCTAAACTACCTAATATCACAATATTGTCCGCATGGTACCGACTTCGACAAGTAATTTCACACTGTTTAGTGTTGAAGTCGGTTCAATTTTTTTGTACAAATTTTTTGTGACCATTGCTACTTACGGGATCGATTGTCATTCACGTCAATTAGGATATCATCAGTATAGCCGAAGCACTTTTCAGTTATTGGATTGTAAGTCAAAACCGCTAGACTTAATTTGATAAAACGTATTAGACTTATTAGATTAAAAATAAAATCTAAAACGGACTACTCTGTTAAACGTTATGCGTGATCATACATAAAAAAATATACGTGTCGACATGAGAACCTCCTTCTTTTGTTTTAGAACTCGGTTGAAAAAGGATGGAATGTCAGATCGTAGGTTATGAACTTTTTGTGACTGAATCGTTATTTTATCAATATTTTTGTTAGGTAAGTTAACTACAGAATGATCTCCTATAGTTATCATTCATACACTACATCAGAATACCTATGTTGTATACGTCTTCTAATACTCTTAGTCTATGCATCATTTATAGATCATAGTTACATCATCATACATAATCACCCCATTATGTTCGCACTACTGGGACTCGAACCTTCCTCTCAGAGAGAGGACTTGGGCCATAATCCACCACGCGGGCCCAGTGCGGCCTGGAGGATAGGTTAGTGGCCAACCCATGTCGAATGTTCTTAGGCTTCTCGATGGCCTTCGACATAGCATATACTGTTATCCAAACCACCGAGATCGACGGCTTAAAGCGATCATTTGAATAATGCTACTAGCGGTCACCCATCGCACTCCTGATCGCAACAAGGTTGCTTAATATTTTTGATCATTAGCATCGCCAAGTCAAGCTCCGTTGCGAGTGCTTCGTATATCATATAAAGATAGCTAAGGTATATCATATAAGGTAGTTACTCATTACTTAATTACATGTATCCCAATATCCCAGCTCCACCGATCGAAAAAGTTTACGCACATCGAGTTCAAAAGCAAAGTACGCCACTGTGACATTGTCGAGATTCAGGCGCGGATCCAGCCCACAAAAAAGGTTGTGGTCACAGCCACCCGAAAATCCGCAAAGTACGAGTCGGAGCATGAACTCTCTCAATATCGATATAGTATCAAGTCTCTCGCTTGACGTTAAGCGTCACGCTTGCCCATAACAGTCCAGTGCCATTCAGAATGTTGAACTGGGTACAACACTTCAAAACCGTGCATGGCAAAGCACTGCGCTTTTTACTCGGAGATATATAAGATGTTCTTGCTCTGCAACTTCACTGGAAACAACTACAAAGGATATCAAATAATAATAATAAAGCCATCCACACCAACGTTGTCCCTTTTGTCACCACTCATGGTGGCCTTTATGGGGGGCCCGTTTAGTGGATGGCAAGTCACCACCTGCCTAAATATTTTAACATGAGACTAAATTGGCAGGTGCCGTAGTCTCATCCATAGCCCACTATCTTCCTTATCACTAATAAGTTCATATCAATAGCCTGGCCATTTTACCCATATTTGTAATAGATATAAGTACCATGTTACCCTTCATCCAACATTTTTTCTGTTTTTTATACTCCTTTGTATTTTTATACCAAACAGGCCTCTAAGTGTTGGCTACAGCCCCACTTATGCCTTTGCAAAGGACCGGATGAAATCCGTGATTTATTTGAATAAAAGGAATAATAATAATAATGTCATTTATTTAAGATCATAAAAATCCATATTATACATTAAAATTAATTAGATTAATTAAATTTTTACATATATTTTAAATCATTATTAATTAGACGATCATATTATAACTAACACATTTTAGATCGAAAATCATTGAAAACAGACACAAAAAACACACGACATTACAAACAGATTTAGGGACACTATTACAAAACAATTATTATATCTTCTGTCCCATGAGCACAGACATCCATTTGTGATGTATGGGACAGTCAAGTCGGGCAGCAACCATCTGCAGGATACTATTGCGGCTGGCTCGCACTCGCTGTCGTAGGGATGCGACTTTCTTGCGAATGATTGCATGAAAGTCGTCCGTGTGTGCTTCAGCGAACATCTGAGATGCGCTGCAGAAGCGAGGCAGCCGCATCAGCACCCTGAAGACGTCGTTATACTGGATGCGTAGATCACTGGCATTTCGTCGAGTGTGATTAATCCATAGGCTGCTCGAGTAAAAGGACTGACAGTACGCCTTAAACAGAGTTATCTTCACTTCCCTCGAGCAGCGAGCAAACCTACGTGCGATCATATTGCCCCGAACTGCCAGTGCTCTACGCTCCCTTTCTATGTCAACATCATCTTTCAAATCCTCAGTAACAAAGTGACCCAAATACTTAAATCTGGTCACCACCTGCAAGGCCGCACCATTTAGCATAATAGGCGGAACGTGGACAGGTACAATATTCCCACTCTTGAATATGAGCACTTCACTCTTCTTTGAGTTATACTTCAATCCATGTTCCGCTGCATATGCCTCACATATACCAATCAGTTTTCGTATCGACCCCACCGACGGGCCCAGCAGCACCATATCATCCGCATAGCTAATATTATTGACGCTTAAAAACATTTAAAAGTTTAAACGTTAAAGCAACAGAGGATTTATGGGGATTATCCGTAAAAATGCTAGAGTCAATAATAGAAGTTATAGCGCCACATTTGATGATCATATTTAATTTATGTATTGATAGAGGTACATTTCCTGACCTAATGAAAATGAGTAAAATCACCCCTATTTTTAAATCAGGTAGTAAGGCCGACCCCTCAAATTATAGACCGGTCTCTGTGCTTCCGGCTTTAAGCAAAATATTCGAAAAGATAATGCTTCAACAACTCTTGTCTCATTTTAATGAACATAGGATTTTACACGAAAATCAGTTCGGTTTCACGAAAAGCAGATCAACAACAGATGCAGGAGTCCAGTTAGTCAAGCATGTGCTGGAGGCTTGGGAGAGCTCACAGGATGCCATTGGCGTATTTTGTGATCTCTCCAAAGCTTTCGACTGTGTAGAGCACCGCACTCTAATTTATAAGCTACACCACTATGGAATTCGTGGAGCTGCTCTGAATCTTGTAGAATCATACTTATCTGATAGGCAGCAAAAAGTTGGCATTAATGGCGTGACATCTTCTGGATCTTTGGTCAGAATGGGGGTTCCACAGGGGTCGATCTTGGGTCCATTCTTATTCTTAGCATATATCAATGACTTACCACATATGGTTGAGGGCCTTGCTGACATAGTTCTTTTTGCGGATGATACTTCTCTGATTTTTAAAGTAGATAGGAAAGATAGAGAACTAGTTCAAGTCAACAACGCGTTAACTATTGTTTCAAATTGGTTCGCCGCAAACAACCTGCTTCTCAACGCAAAGAAAACGAAATGTTTAAAATTTTCCATGCCTAATGTAAGACATATAGAGCCAAACGTATTACTCGACGGAAATAAATTGAAAATTGACAAGGCAATAGTCTTTCTAGGTATTAGCATAGACTCTAAATTACAATGGGGTCCTCATATTGATGCACTATCTGGAAGACTGAGCTCAGCTGCATATGCGGTTCATAAAATTAGGCAATTGACAGATATAGCTACTGCTCGACTGGTCTACTTTGCTTACTTCCACAGCATAATGTCATATGGTATCCTGCTGTGGGGGTCAGCGGCGGACATAGAGACAGTTTTTATATTGCAAAAGCGGGCAGTTCGAGCCATCTACGAAATGGGTCCCCGTGAATCCTTAAGACAAATGTTCAAAGAAATTAATATATTAACTCTTCCATCTTTGTATATCCTAGAAAATATAATGTACGTTCGTAAAAATATAAAGAAGTTTAGAATAAATAGTGATATGCATAATATTAATACTAGAAATAAGGATAGGATAGCTGTATCTAAATTTAGACTCACGAAAACTAAAAATAAGTCCTTCTTAGGAAATTGTGTACGTTTCTATAATAAAATCCCGAAAGACATTACTGAGCTCACTGAAGGGAAATTCAAGTTACGTGTCAAAAATATACTAATGAAAAAAGCCTATTATAAATTGAGTCACTACTTAGAAGACAAAGATGCCTGGAAGCTTTCCACTTCTGCCTAATAGCCAACTATTGAATAAATTTGTTATTTTAATACTACTCATATGTAACCTCAATGTACAAAGACTTGAAAAAAATAATGGCCCACGAGTTTCTTGCTGCTTCTTCTCGGCGGTGGTTCTTTTCCGAAGACAGCGGTAGAATCATTTAAAAATTTTGACGTTCAGAAGAGTGTCTATGATGCCTAAACTGAATAAATAATTTTTGAATTTGAATTTGAATTTGAATTTGCTTACACCGTCAATAATACATCCCGTATGAGTGCCGCTAAGCTCACCGATGAGGCCGTTTATATACAAATTGAACAGCAGAGGAGAGGAAATTCCACCCTGCCTTACCCCACACTCCATACCGTACGCATCAGACAAGGTGCCCGCCCACCTAACCTGGTTCTTCTGACCGCCGTACCAGCACTTCAACGTGGCAGTGACTTCCTCCGGCACACCTGCGTCCCGTAACTTATCCCAAAGCTTCCGATATACCACAGAATCGAAAGCCTTGGAAATATCAAGGAAGCAGGCATACACCGGCGTCTTCCTGTCCGTATAGTACCTGACAGCCTGCTTAAGACATAATATAGCACTTTCCGTTGAGAGTCCGGCCCTAAAGCCAAACTGAGCATCGTGCAGATTGACCTGTTGCAGTAGTATGTCATTAAGCAGGCTGTCAAACACCTTGGCCAGCACGGTAGCCAGTGAAATTGGACGATAATTATTTTTATCCGAAGAGTCTCCAGTTTTACACTTGATGATAGGAACTACAATTGTCCTCGTCATTTCATGCGGCAAATGGCCATGACATAGGCACAAGTTGTAAAACATAGAGAGCACGCGCGGCATGTGCACCCCCAGCATACTTGAGATGCTCTATGCTGAGGCTGTCGTGTCCAGGAGACTTACCTCTGTGCATATCACGAATTAATTTTCGTACTTTCTTTGTGGTAATAATAACAGTACGTTCTGGACCGACAGTCCCACCACAGGGCAACTGACTCTCGTTGGATTTGATCCCTGGTGATACCCTGAAGTAATCTTTAAAAAGATTAGCGACCATTTTGTGGTCCGTTACACCTTCAACACTCACAGGGAGGCCAGGCTTAACATTTAACTTATTAGTATATTTCCAAAAGTGTTTAAAGTTTTTGGCGGTGTGATGTGAGGCAAGAATATCCATTTTGATCTGATCCTGTTTGTTTTTACACCATTTCAATTTATTTTTAAAAGATTTCTTGCTCTCACACATATCCTCATATGAATGCCCATACTTTGGTTTACCAGCATCAATCCAGGCCAAAATCTTAAGCCTGGCCTCCCTGTGGAATGGTGCTACATGTTTATTCCATTTTTCATGTTTATTCCATCAAATGATGTCAAATTAAATTTAAAGAAGCTTACGTTTGTTTTTCAAGAAAACGTATATTTTATAAAACGTCATATGATCGGCCTGTCTAATACGAAACTGTGACGTCTGATGTCACAAGTCTTTTAGGGTTATGCCCATCGTGCCCACAACGGTGGATCCGCGCTTGTTGAGATTACACCACTTTCATTTCTCGTCGAATTTCCAATATCAATAAAGCTCGTTTACACGAATAGAGTAAGCGGGAGAGTAGTAAGAGAGTACTAGGCTACCAACTAGATCAACGTTGATGATAGTCGAGTTACAAGTTATATTAAAATACACGTTCTCCTAACTCTTTCTTTAATCAACCACTCGCACTAGATTTGGCATTTTGAAGATATTAACAATATCAGTAGAGACTTTACGTGAAACCCTTTCTTAATGATTTAGCCTTGGGAGGTAAAACCGCCAAATGGCCTCTAATGACTGCCTTTAGGATACAATAACAAACACATTTAGCACTTTAAGGTAACTCCTTCATTGTTAGGTTATCTTCGTGTAGACTTATGAAGTTATAGACTCTATATTATAGAGAATCCAAGTACTTAAAAGTGATAATGACTATATAGGTAGATAGATAAAAAACTCTTTTGTACACTACAGTAAAACATTAAAATAAAAATATAGTGGTGCAATGGCGACCTTATAATATGGCGGCATACATTTCTTCCAGACAACCTTTGTTTAGTATCAGGGTAAGTATACAAACCAGTGATAGATACATGCACCTAAGTATCTAATGCAAAAAGTAATTACATACACACTACTTTATAATAATAGGTATGTACTATTGCAGGTAAATACATATCTACTACCTATATGATAAATACTGCTAATATCTGCATACAATATGTAAAAAAAAAAAAAAAAACTCATGTTCACGAACAAAAAAAACAATGATGAACATGATCGAATGGTATTCTGGAAAAACACTATAATATACAAATAAATGGGCTCAAATCCCAGTTGTAGCCGAATGTTTTTATTTCCGAAATTTGAACTCAATTCTCAGTTTACACGCGTTAATGTTTTACAAATAATATTCGATTAACAGTCTACTTTCCAAATCATGTGTCGTGTAGTATATTATACTCTTATGTGTGTGTGGTAGTCAAGTACTTGCCCTATACTATGAGACTTTGATCTTATTCTGTATTTTGTATACAAAATTAGACTAAAGTCTTCAAAAACTTAAAAAATATTATAAGTAAGAATTAACACAATACTTTTTTAAGTTTTTTTCTTAAACTTAGAAAATATTATAAGTAAGTAAGTGTTTACTTATATTTTTTTTAACAAATAATATTCGCTTAACAGTCTACTTACCAAATCATGTGTCGTGTAGTATATTATACTCTTATGTGTGTGTGGTAGTGAAGTACTTGCCCTATACTATGAGACTTTAATCTAATCCTGTATTTTGTATACAAAATTAGACTAAAGTCTTCAAAAACTTAAAAAAATATTATTAGTAAGAATTAAGTCATAATACTTTTTAAATTTATTTCTTAAACTTAAAAAAATATTTTAAGTAAGTAAGTGTTTACTTATAATTTTGTTTTAAATTTTTTCTTTCGGTATTATTTCACTTAATACTTTTATGGTAATAAATAAATATATTAGGGTTTAAAAAGCTTGATTGCTTAGCTCTACAAATGTTACGTGTACTCCAGCTAAGGCATAGCTTCCACACCCTAATCATCAGCTTGCGGCTAGCGCTTCAGTCATGTGTTGATTTCACACTCGTCCCAGAGCTTATTTTAATCTTTATACCGAATATAACCTTAACACAATGAATATAAAGTAGAAAATAGATTTGAAACACATATACAATTAATTACTTTTTTGAAGTCAAAAGAAAATGTGCTTTAGAATAATGATGTTAAAGTTATTTTTCAATTGATATTGTTAATAGTTCTAGCTTAGTCCTGAAGGCACAATAAATCAAGAGTAGCTAAATGCGCCGTGGTTACTGATGTATGCTTACAAATGGCGCTCTTTGGCGTAATCTTCTTGAGCGTAACGACTTGCGGTGCCTTTTGTTTAGCTATGATTATAAAATAAGCTAATTTTGCTTTGATATGCTAATATATCGATGATATTATCTGATATAATATCACATATATAAAAATGTGTACAGGGCGAGAGGCCAAGGTATACCAGTTATGAAAACAAACAACATGGAGTGTCAAAGTTGACTGACAATAATTTAGTAAACCCTCTTAAAAACTTTATTAATTTTACTGAGTTAACAATATTTATTACTTTGATTCGTGGTTGCTATTATTAGCACAGTTATTTGAGATTTATTTATTTAAAAAAATCATTGTAAATTATCAACTTTTCAACCTCGCACCCGGTACCAGGTTATCGTTGAGTTTCGGGACACCCGATATAAATGATTATGAGTATCGAATGATTAATTAATATGTAACTTTATTGTTGTATCAATTAACCACCTACTATATGATAAATAAATTGAAGACCCTTTTAAATCGATGGATCAACATCATCTCAGCCGTAGAACGTCCATATGCCTCCCCCATAATTTTCCAAAAGGACCGGTTGGAAGCGACCTGCATCCAACGTTGTCCTGCGACCTTTATCAGGTCGTCTGTCCATCGTGTTGGTGGACGACCTACGCTGCGCTTGCCGGTCCGTGGTCTCAATTCCAGAACCTTCCGGCCCCATCGGCCTTCTGTTCTGCGTGCTATGTCCCACTGTCAATTTAACTGGCTAGTCTTCTGGGCTATGTCGGCGACTTTCGTTCTTCTACGGATCTCCTCATTTCTGATTCGATCGCGTAGAGAATCCCCGATAGCCCTCTCCATAGCTGGTTGTGCGACTTTGAGCTTATCTATGACGCCCATAGTAAGAGGCTATATAGTTTCAGTCATTTGGTATCACACATTGGTCGAAGACTCTTGTATTGAGGCACTGAGGTATTTTAGACGAGAAAACTTCGCGAAATTTCCGGAACGCTGCCCAGCCGAGTTGGATTCGACGATTGACCTCTTTCTCGAATTTTGATCTGCCTAGTTTGACTGTCAGGCCCAGGTAATTGTATTCGTCAACAACTTCGAGAACTGAGTTCCCAACTGATATTGGGGTAGGTACAACATGGGCATTAGACATCATTTTCGTCTTGTCCATGTTTATCTCAAGGCCTACCCGTTGGGAAACTCAATGGAGGCCTTCGAGCATTGTACTGAGGTCTTCCATATAATATTCTTCAATATTCAATATCTGATTTAACTTAATTTTAAATGTTAAAGTGTAGGATTCGTCGATTGTAGAGCTCTTCAATTTTATTTTATTATATTGTTATGATGAAAAAAAAATTACATTCAATGTATCTACTATAGGTTTTAAAATTGGTTTAATTAACCACTGTCTATTCATTACGGCGTCCGTAGGTATGCTAAGAAAAAAATATTGTGTTAACGACGAAATAGTTGATATAAAAAGTAATGCATATATATATTATACTATATATGGTATACATAGTATGGTATACATGGTAAAAAATTGTTACAATACAATCAGTTTATCATTTCTTAAACATATGCGGCCTTACTTACGAGTATAAACGTTGCGTAAATAACGTCGTTTTGTTTTGCGTGTATAAGTAAGAAAAAAAAATGTTTATTTTACAAAAAAAAAGCCAAAAAATCTGGTGTAGGTATGGTGTACCTATCTCAAAGGTGTCAAAAAAATTTATGGTTACTTGGTTTATTAGCTGTTACGTAAAAGATTAAGAAGCATTCAGGCATATTTTCACATTTATAATATTAGCACAGTCTATGTAAACCTTATTTTTATGCTCTGGCTGTGATATTAGTATGTGTGTAACACTAAAGTTAAAACTTATGTGAGTTATTTTTTCTGTGAGAGAAGTTTTTTCTCAGAGATCCTTCACTAAAATATTCATAAAACAGCAGTGTCTTAGTATCTGAATCGGCTACTGAATCTGATGTGAATTGTTCCCATAAACCTGGCCCATTAATCATCCTGCGGGAATCGGATGTTTATAAGCCGTATTAAGGTGATATTACATCATTTTCCCGCGTAAGTGAAAATATTACGCCAATTACGATGTGTAAGTGAAATTAAGTGAATTGTACGAGAAGTAAGCACCCCGCTTTAATACAGAATGGCCTGAAGTTATCATGAATCAAATATTATTGTCCGACGGCTGGCGGGGAGGTTTTTAATGAGAAGTTGTTAGAAATGAGACTCAGTGTAGGATCATTCAGAGACTGATTTGGTATGAGTTTTTGTGGTTTAGTACCTGGTATTTTTCTAGTATCAAATAAGTATTTTTATACCTTAATGAATATTATCACCGAACTCGGTGATAATATTAGGCGTACATACAATTACGCATTTACATTCCTGAAGGGATTAGTAGAGGTGAACAGACGCCAGTCATATGTTTGGTATGTATGAGGTACCTGCTAGCTGCGCCCCGTGGTGGGATCCATGTGGTGATGGATGATAATGATGAAGTGTATCCTGTGTTATTTAAGCGCCTCGTCTATCTACATACTGAATTTCAACCAAATCCGTTTAGCAGTTCTGGCGTGATTGAGTAACAAACCTCCAGCTATCCGAACATTCGCATTCATATTAGTTAGATTATACAAAAGAAGGAAAAAAGTCTGGGTATAATTATTATTCGACAAAAGGACAAGGTTTTTGATTATAAACTAATTTATTACGAAAGGATTTTTGATCAAAGCATGTTAAAACTTTACAAGACGTGTTTAACTGTAATCTCTTAAAGTAATCCGTCAGGTATGGATAGCTATGGAGAGGGCTATGCTCGGACACAACGAGCTATGGAGAGGGTTATGCTCAGGGTTTCTTTACGTGATCGTATAGAAATGAGGAGATCCGTAGACGAGCTAAAGTCACTGACATAGCCCAGAAGATAAGTCAGTTGAAGTAGCAGTAGGCAGGCCACATAGACGCAGGACAGATGGCCGATGGGGCCGGAAGGTTCTAGAGTGGAGACCGCGGACAGGTAAGCACATAGCATAGGTCGTCCACTGACAAGGTGTACTGTAGACCTGATAACGGTAGCAGGACAACTTGGATGCAGGCCGCTTCCAACCGGTCCTTATGGAAGGTTGTGTGGGGGAGGCATATGTTCATCAGTGGACGTCCTACGGCTAGGCTGATGATGATGAATCTGTCAGGGTGATGAGCAGTGGGCAAGATCACCTCAAAGTCAAAAACTTATAAAGCTGCTAAGTATAGTCATTAGTGACGCTTACTAACAGGCGGAGGCTTGCCCATTTTGTCAATTGATTACACAATTACATCTTTTTCTAACTTCTTACACTAAAATACTTACTAAGTTTTATTTTTAAGGTAGAACAAAATAATTAAAGACAATTAAAGCAAAATGTGTGCTACTCGTATGTTGTTTAAGAGGCAAAATAGCACTCTAGTGGTAACTGTTTCTAGTCTTGTTACAAAGTCACATTGTACAGCAGTGCCATTCTCTAAGAGCAAACATCGTTGCATCTTTGACAACATCCGTGAAACAAATGAAGAGATGACAAGAAACGTTGGAAAAGCATCCTTATGTACAAGGGCGATATCTCATAAAGTATTTGACATCGGTGAGCTCGTCGACGAATCATTGCAGAATCGCACTGCAGTAAGAAAATCGTTTTCTAGATTTTCTAGTTCTTCTAGTAGTAATTGTTATATAAAAATAATTTATGTAGGTATTGAATTCTATTTACTTTGAATCATTGGCCTTTATTATAATTTACGTTTATCATACTTTATTTCACTTAAATGTTTATCTGTATTGTTCTGCCGTACGTTAGCCGGTTTGACGTGGCTGCTCGCCGAATGATTGATGGCTCCCGAAACCTCCGCTGGCGGCGATCCCGAGATTTATCGCCAGTGCACATCCGCTTGCGGCCTCCTCATGTGAGGCGACCGACTCTGGTTAAAAGCTTACTTCGAGCTACAAACACTGTCGGCTTGTGACAAAACGACACGACCTGCAGGAAACCAGACCTGTTTCTCTGATAGGTGACTATTTACCTCTGCTTTACATAAAGAATCTTAATCCAAAAGCATGATCATTAAGCATGCATGCATCAATAAGAAAGATGAAGGTTACAAAGATACACCTGTCTGAAATCTTGTATACATCAACTTCAGATACTAGAACAATTCGTTTGCAGATTTTGAGAAGGAAACCGTTCTGTCGCTTTGTCAATTAAGCAAAAGAAGCACTGATTCTTATTTGATTAACCTTTTTTTCTCTTACTACGTCTTACGTGGATGTTATTGCAATGCGTAAATAATGTAATTCATTTGTTTTCAATATACCATCTTCTAATTTCCCTAAACATTTACCTTATACGAGTAAGACAGATGTAGATATAAAGCGGTACTGGTAAGCAAACACAGCCAGGTATCAAATATCACCTGCTAAAAACTGAGCGATATATCCTTACGATAAATCACGCAACTTAAATCTTCACCCATACATTAAAGCGATAATCTAAGGCTCTGCAAGTGCAGTTATTACCAATAAGATTTATCGCGCTTGCCGCTATTATCTCCCGAAACTGTGATATTTGAACCCTTTTGTTTGTGACTGCCGGCAGCAAACAATAAACAGGTGAAACACTGGCCGCTTCGGAACCGACACCATAACTATCTTTCTTCACAGTTTTTGTCCATTTTTTGTCGAAACTCGTAAGTAAATTGTGTCCAGATAAAGGTCGAACTAACACCAGCAGTAATTAGTGGCGATTAATAATCGGTTATCTTGATCTGAGGCTCGGATAGCGTAATAATTGGTGACTATGCCGCGACTAACTTTTTCTAATAGATAATTGGTTCCTGTGCGATTCTAAATCATGTTTCCGTTCTTTTAAAACATGTAAATCACATACAATATTTATCGATTTATATTAAATTGTAGGTAATCAATAAAATAGTGTAATCAATCATGAGTTTGGTAGGGTATGGTTTGAAGTTATGTGTCAATTTATAAATTATATAATATATTGATAATATTGCCGTCTTTGTTCTTGGGATGTTAAGATCGAGATGGGAGTCGTTGATAGAGCGCTATGTTCGAAATCAATTTGTTGGAATGAAGGCATGGTTGATGTCATAAGTGGGTTTATCTTAGATCGGGATAAGTCAGGAGTCGGTCGGATTCGCGCATCGGACTCGAGGAATGTGGCGTGTGGTGCGGTACCTTGACTTCCCAGAATTTTGGACGCCTAACTCTTACCAGACTTTCAACTCAAAGAATGGAAAGATGTAAATATCTGTTTCCACGTGTACTTCAAAGAAACACAAGTATTGTATAATTACAATTATTAAACGTCTGTAAGTAACAGAAATGGCTTGTCTGGCTCAGGAATGTAAGTGTCATGTCCCTTCCGTAAGTTTCATTCATAAATCTTTTGTTTTCATTATCACGGTAGTAGGTAGTAGAGGAAGTAGGTATTAAGTACCAAAATGCAAGATTCGATTCTCAGGTTGGACAAAAAGTTATAACGTTTTTCTCAAATGAAAATCTGAGTAGCAGTATCGAGTTTGAAACTGTGCGCTATAGACGATCATGTAATAGGACGTAAAACGTAAGGTATAAGATTCACTCGACTACCCAGTATTCAGTCTTTAGATAACATAAGCTGGGCTAGCACACTATATTATTATATTTATTATATTATTAAAATACACTAATACGATACATTACCTCTACAGCGCACTGAAGGAAATGAATAACATAAAGTAGGTACGTAACGTTTCTCCCGAAGGGTTCTGCAGAGTCCAGATTCCAAGAATCTTCCAGAATATCCAAGGTGGTAGTGGCGCGTCTTCCCAAACCGCGAACAATTGCGGCTACTTCACTTCAAACTAGCAGCACTGCTGGTCAAAGGTGTAGTGTAGTTATAACAACAATTAATTTACAACTCCAAAAATTGGGCGGCTTTTTCGAGCTCCAAATTGCCAGATCAAGTTCACAAACTTCATTGGTGTGCCATATACAAACAACTCGAATTGCCACAGACTACCAATGCGTCTGAGCTCAAAATATAATGCCGAGAAGGTTCTCACAAAAAAGCTGTCCTGTTCCGAGCAATAGTAGTAAGAAGCTAGCTATATATATTGTATAAGATCGTATACAGAATCAACGTTTACTTACATGATGTCGCAAAATTGTCAAGCACATGTACTGTTAAACTCGTCTCTATATTCATTATTATATGAGGTACCTACATAGCTGGTGTTTTACACTCAAATTTCTGCTGCAATTGGTTGTAAAAGCAGTAGGTACTTTTAGTGACATTATTTGTTTTTGGAAACATGTAAAACTGTTGTCAAATTCATGTACGTAGTATATTGTTGTATGGGATATTATGTATTACTATATTACCTTGTATATATTTACTTTGGTTTTGTATTGTATTTGGAATGTTTTAATAAAGAATGGTGTCAGCCAAAGTAGTAGATTACGCAGACCGGGAATGCAAATTATATGAAATTGATTTTTAAAATCGGAATAAAAAGTGTTGCTGTTTCAGATGTTTATTAGGGCTTGGAGGTTTTTTCATAGAACATATATTTTTTCGTCAGAGTATTTTGTTTTGTTTGTTTGTTTTCTGTCTATGACTATTTCTATGATTTTATATTGATATTTCAAACGTAAAAAACGTTGCTAAACAAGGCCTTGTTTCTTATCAATCCCAAAATTTCGTGAAGTGGTAGCTTTAGAAATGGAAAATACTTTTTAAATCAGACTACCGCTTTACGAGATTTTAATACTTACTTGCTTTTATAGTTGCTCAGTCAATTAATATTAATCCAACCTTCTTTAGTTATACGTTAAAATGTATAAGTTAAACATCGACATCCTGCGAGTTAAACGGTCCCTCTTCAAGTCAAAGTGACGGACGCAGTGGCGACCCCTTGCGGCGCTCAATTGATGCATCGCTTGCTCACAGCTCAGACCAATTCAGATTCACATTAGTGTTATTTTTTTAAGTTCTTTGTCTGTATTGTTTTTTTATTTTTTTAAATATTATTATATTGGGTATCAGCTGGTGGGTTACCTATATACTATTATGTACCTACTGTGCCCTATTGTAATGAACATGTCTTTTTGTACCGTACCGTTTGTCTTTTTGTAATAAATATTTTTTTTCTCATACTTAATAAATTTTCAAATAATACTTATGTATGAGGGGTGATTTTAACCTTATTTGGGTAAACCAATAAATATCATAAGACGAAATAGATTAAGTACGGATCGATGTAGGTTACTTTTTCTTAGTAGGTGTGGGCTTTCTCCATGCTTATTATTCGCATACCTAACAAAATATAGTAGTCCAATATGATAAAAATAAGTGTCCCTTAAATAACTGTTTTACAAGTATGTGCGAATAAAATATTGTATATTTTAATATGTACAATGTTTTATATACGCAATACGCAATAATTGCATATAATATAATATGCAATACCTATACATTTCATGGTAGGGGGAGGAAAAGAAGTATGAAGGAAAGAAGGGGATGTTTCTCATGTAATATTAATTAAATATTTCTTGCTCAGTATCAAAGCCCCGTATATAACTCGTATAACGATAGTCTGATTATCTTACTCCTTAAATCAAAGACAATAGAACTTTCTTTAAAAAAATTATTGCCTCCCCGCGGGCATTTTACGTTTACTGGAATATAAGGTATCCTACATGTATTTTGATCCATAGTATAAGATATCACTATCCTAACTATCATCACAATCCTTCACGTAAGTAGTTAAAGCAACATGCATATATACAGATGGAAGACAACCAGATAAACAGGGAAAATATTCTAAATTGCTGTTTCAGCTGCAAACGACAATTTAAATTTATGGTTAAAATGTGACACCCACCATTAACGTTTCACTTTGTGTGTAGAGCAACCTATAACCTATAAGTTTGAAATATTAGTTTAAATAATGCAATTTAAATATTGATTTTCTTTTATACTTATTATTACAACTTTTAATTGGCAAAGTCATAGACGAAAAATATTTATGTTTCCCAAATCAAAATCACAATACGATGATTGAAAAAGATGATTAATATAATAAATAAATAATGACGATAGCAAAACATGTAAATTGTAAGTTGTTATACTGTAAAATCCACAAAGTAACATAATGATGTCTCATTATAGATTAAAAGGCGACAACTTTACTACTGATATAAACCGGAAGATTGATTTAGAGTCATTTTGTTCCTGAATTCTATTTGATGAGGTCCTAAACTTGATCTACTGGACATATTTATGGGCGCAATAAAATGTTTACGAATCATAATTAAGTTAGTTGGGATGTTGCTCGATATTGGGAAACCCTAAAAATGTTTACTGAAGAGCTTGTAATCATTTCACTTTCCGGGCAATTAGGCAGGCAAGCCATGTGTGTGCCAAAATATTTTGAATGGCCCAGCGCTGTACGGTAAAAGTTTTTAAGCAGCGCCACGCGACACCGTTTAAATGGTATGCGGTTTTATTGCGGTTACCGAAACTTTGCAAAAAGACACATCGAACCTTTTTAATGTCAACTTTGCAAATCTATTACGGCTTTTGTTCCACCGTCACCTGCTGCGTTTCCCTCCGACAAAGCGTTTGTCACATGCTTTGAAATGAAAAAAGGAAAGTGTAAGAGTTTAATAATGCGTCCGTGGAACTGTTGATTCGCTTGAAACTCGTGTAATTACTATACAATCGTATTCTAAAGAAGTTCTTACAAAAATTCAAGATGTTTGCGTTTTTACCGTTTCTATAATGACAGATGATTTAGGTGCAGAAGCTATTACGGTAGCATGCAGTGATTATAGAAATATATATCAATAGGTAGCTGCTACGGTCGGTCCAGTTATAGAGTTCCATTAAAAGTTCAGGTTCTTGAATGTTCGCGGTTGTATACGACACGCGATCCGCGCTTCATGGAACCTCAGGTAGGTAAGTAAGCGCCACCGAAGCAAATTCCCCACTTCACGTCGCACACATGACTAAACAAAGAAGTACGCTATCATCATGATCACATCGTAAAGAATAACATGTCTAACTATGAACATGCTTTTTTGTTTTAGTGTCGCGTTTAGCTCTCGTTGAATCATTTAATCGTTACGTACGATTACACACACGTATTTGATTCGATGGAATTCATGTGCGTTGAGACAGAGGCTAAGGTTTTTTTCTGTGGTCGACAGCGGCGGTAGGTAAACCAGCGAACTATCGGTAGCTGACTCCGGTAGAGATTTCATGCGCAAGTAAGTTCAAACAAATCGTACGGTGTCTCTATGGATCACGTCAAGATTTTTACGTCACTGGTCACAGTCGGTATTGAGTCAAAATCATATGCTTAAATTATAAGAACAACTATCCTCTCCCTTAGACTTATGTTCAAACTTTGGTTCAAACTACGTCAAAACTTTGTAGTTACTGCGTAAAGTTCTTAAAAGTAGTAACTTTATTTTTTTGTTTATTGCGCTGAATTGCATTTCCAATATTTATGTTATCAACTAAATACGTCTTAAATTTAAGTCTGTACACGAAAGTACTTGGTTAAATTTAGTTCAGATTCATAAAGGGCTTGTTATCAAAAATATCACAATTATCAACAAGATTAAGTAAAGTTCAAGTATAATACCTACATAAGGCTAATTTGCTCAACTAACTTTAACCAGTCGAGTCCCTCTTCCAGGAAATCATTTTTTTGCGGGGATCGCCAGGCGCATGATACAATCGGTGATGAATCAATTAACGGCCGGTGCCTATAAGCTATTTATTTATCGTCGGTTTCACTTACTATTGACACTATTCGTATGTACTTTATGTAAAATGTCTATCGGTAGTAAGGAAAAGGATCCTCCATAAGTAGATACATTTAGCGCTTCATATGTTTAGAACGCGATGTCAAATACTTTATGAGATATCACCCTTGTACATAAGGTTGTTTTTCCAACGGTTCTTATCATCTCTTCATTTGTTTCACGGGTGTTGTCAAGGATGCAACGATGTTTGCTCTTTGAGAACCGCACGGCAGACAAGAGACAGAAAAATAACGGTGTTTAAAGCATAAGCGTATTTAGTAAAACATTATGCAAGTGGGCTCTGGGCCTAGATTTTAAGCACAATGTATTAGAGTAGGTACTAGTAGGTAGGTGGATTTTGTGCTTTTACTGAAAAACATATCAATTCCAGTTACCTAACTTCAATTCTTTTACTACATATATGTAAACGTACTATCAATATTCGGGGATTATGAAATTATATTATGTATAAAGTATAGTCAATGCAATTACAAAACAATTCGCCAGAGTAAATATCGTGTGGCTTCTGACGATTAAAACAATTTCTTTCGGGTTTCGCTTTATTCTTTTTGTGAGAGGCCAAACACGATATCATGTTTCCATAAAATCACCGGACCGACTATTATTATGTTTACATTCTTTATCATAACTTGTCAATGCGGTTGCAATGAAAATTAGCTCTTAACTGTAAGTGATAAATTACGTTTTGGAATTGTAATGTAGGTGGATAAGTCATTTAGCAGTGGTCGTGAAGAGATGCCCAGTAGCCTAGGTAACTCGATAAGGTGGATATCGCTCTGCACCCGATCAAGTATTCGGTGCGATTAAGTCGAAGTTCTGTTTAATATTTTTAATTTTGGTCGTGCATTCAACTTCTTGTGTAATTCCTTCAAGGGTATATTGACATTGAGCTTGCTTTTTTGACGTTGATCTAAGCTTGCAAAGGTACATATTTCATAAACATAACATGTAGTAGTAACAAAAATAAAAAAATAGGTACCTATCTAAGATTAACGATCTTCTAAGGATATCTGATTTTCCTATTACTGATCGGTTTCTGTACCTTCTCTGTCGACAGTTTACCATAAGATAGAAATGTGATCTAGGGACCTTATACCAGATTCCTCCAGTACATAAACCATCAATAGATAAAATATAGAAACCGACTGTAAGTGAACTATTACAACTCAATCAAATCTTGTCACTAGAGAGGCAAAAAGTAAGCTTGATGGTTAGCACCATCTGCCGGCCTGACAATAGTAGCCCCTCAGAACTTTAAGCTGAATATTTACGTGGCATCTCAAAACTCTTATCACACTAATAAATTTAACTTACTGCAGTTTCCTACGAAGTGTTTGCATGGTACTACTTCAAAGCAGAATACCTAGCATAGGTGTGGAACTTACCAAGCTGTCTGACACAAGAGACAGCTTCCACATTAGGTACAGTCGCCTGCAATAAGATTACATTCTGTAATGTGCAGTCGAATAATATAAATAACTTCATTTTAGATTATTTTTGATGTATTTTTATTATAAGGAACAGTATGCTGAAGCGTTGTTGAAAATTGTGAAATAAAAAACATCTTATTGCAGGCGACTAAGTTGTTTTCTTGGCTCTTATGAATCACATCCCGATCGTTTAAGAAACAGTCTTCAAGTTCGTCTGTCCATGAGGTATTCATCATGACCATGTTATAGTCTGGCTATTTACATCCGATATTGTCCCATCGAATTAATCTGAGTAAGGAAATAAATAGACACTAATATTAATTAACCCGTAGACTCGCCATTCGCCACATTTGGCCATTAATACAATTGTTTTCTCAGAAATCATACTACTTTTCCAGGAATTGCGACATGTGTGGTTAATACTTATTTGCGTCACAAAAAACGATGTGAAAACTGATCTGACACTTTAATGTCGCAAATTACTATTCATTGAAACCTAATAGTGCGGCGATTCGTTTCTAAAGTTACAAATACGCGAAATTAAATCTGTATTACCTACACATTCATTATAATTTCTTCAGCGTTAATATATTATGAGTTAGCCGTGCATCAAAAACGTACAATTCACAAATTAAAACGATAAGTGCTACCTGGCCATGTTTACCTTTCTGGTGCTTTACCATGTTACCGCCGAATTCCTAATTTTCGTTGAAGCATGTATCATACGTGTCAACCATAATTATTATGGATGTGTTGAAACAAAAAGTAGACCATCTGGCAATTTGTAACGGTTTGCCAGAAAAAAGGCGAACCTTTTTCGTTGAATTCAGTAGCCATAACGCTTGGCTGAATGAGGTTATATTGTGGGTTTAAGAATGTGTTTATTAGGGGAAGTTTATTTATTGGTGGATAGGTAATAAACGCCATAGCGTAGCAAGTTCAATTTTATAATATGTCCACAATCTTCACATCTATTTTATGCTACCAAATAACGGGACGGAAATTTGAAAGTTAAAGAAGTTATTAAAATGTGCCTGATTGTAAGCACACACTTAACGTTGCAGTATCACCCAGAGCTTTAACTGAAATTTTGCGTGGCACTCTACTGCGCTCTTTATCCAAGTTTTTGAATCGGGAAAATTCACTTGCTACAGTAGGTACCATAGAGATCTATAGGTATTAGGTACCGTTCATAACTTAATAACATGCTGCCACGCTATTACTTGGAGACAGTATATATACGATTGTAGCAACCAAGGTACTCTTTTGCGCAAATTATGGTCTACCACTTAGATAGTCGGATTTCTTGGCAGTTTTTGAACACCGTCCCTTAGTGTCATATAGCATGAAGACTCTCACTACACCTTGACGATTCAAACTTCAGCAGGGCTATTATGTATCTCAGGTGCAATCAAATGTTGATTTAAATCCTGAAAAATGGCGGATCTATGTCACTTTTGTCAGCTCCAGTCATCAATTTACTAACATTATTACTAGCTAGAGTTTTCAAAACTGACATAGAGCTGCCATTTTTCCGGATTTCAATCAACTTTTGATTGCAACTGAGATATTTAATATTTACTATTTAGTTCACGTAAAATTTATCTTTTAATCCATAATTTATACAGTTCCGAAATTCGTAAAATCATTCGATTACGACAGAAAATAATCAAAGATCCTCATCCTTAACAATGAAAACGTTTATTTTAAATCTCTGATCGTTATAAAAAATAGATGGAGATGAAATAGTTCGGGTCCCACCTACCGTGTTCCCACTGTCCGTCACTCACGTAACCAAATACCTACAGGACGATAATATTGTAGGACGTCTTATCTGAGCGTTTATTTTAATTCGATCTGTCAGAAAAGGGATAAAAAAGCTCTTGATGCGGAGCCGAGTTGCTACTGGCTGCGCAGGCGCCTCGAAATGTGAACTGGCAATGCACAGTTAGATTGTAAGCGAAGACAATTTTATATCTATTGTTTAATAATGTACAGATCATTAACGATCAGTTGTCGTTAACCAGGATAACAATGGATTTTCCATAGTGTCTGTTTCAGCGATAGCTGAAGTATTAAGCTAAACTTGCTGTAAATACAACTAGGCTGAGTGATCGCAAGTGGTGTATTTAAATCATAGAGGTGCTTATTATTCAAATAAATGATCTGTATTTTGAAGAGAACGTTAAACCAGATATCTCCTTTGTTATCTTAGGATAACATTCATTATTGGTCATGGTGGTTTCAGTCGGCCTGAAAACTCCGAAACTAGGGCTGGCCGCTAGCCTACTAACCCTCACGAGATCCGCGTAATGGATTATGGCCCAGTCTTATCTCTTTAAGAGGCTATTCCATGTTCCAGCTATAATAACTTAAAGACTGGTGGTGAACGTTTCTATTGATATTAGTTACTCGTCTCTAACAGTGCAGTGACCCAAAAAGCTCCATACTTCAATTATTGTTCTACGATCAAAGCCCCTCAAGAGAATATTTAGATGCTTTACAGTATACAATCGGTTTGTATTCCTTTATATTTATTTTGTCGATTGTAAGTGGAAAATAAATTGATTGACTTATAAATAAATGACTTAGTTATTGATTGAACTTGATGGCACCCGCTTTAGTGCTGGGCAAAACTTTGCAACTTCCCTATAATTTATGTTATAAATGTTATTGAGAGAAGTGGGGCTTAAAATCTGGCAATAATTACCCGTGGCGTCACTTGGTAACAGAAAAAAAAGTAATAGAATTATCAAGATGTTGTAAGCGCAGTGCATGACCATGTCGCGTCAAGTTTCGCGGTGAGGTTGAGGCGCGCGCGGCCGCGCAATTTCCCGCCACAACTCTGTGCAAACGTAACCGCCGCTACCTCTCCGCCAATGACTTCATTCTTATAAAAACTTCTAACAAATATCTTTGTCATATCTTTATTAAAACTCGATGGTAACCATCAAATTTATTTCTATCCGCTACTCTTTGCATTTTACTATAAAGAAAATTCTAGGTAATTTCGAAACTACATGTGTTGGTCACACATTGATACGCTACTCATAAAATACATAACCATCATTCATAAACACCTAAATTATTTATGTGGAAAAATCCATACACTAATAACGTTTATATGCCTAGGTAGAAGTTAAGCGCTGTGAAATATCGGGACAAACTTTTTATTACACATACACAATTATAGCATCAAATCCATAATCTAAGTCAATATGACTATTTTTGTTCTAGCATTTATATCACTAATATAGGTTCCAACGTTGCCGTTGAGCCCATGTACAACCAATACAATGCCCGTAGCTACCCATTATTGAACGATAAGCTATATAATTTATAAAATTGACAAAAATTATATTCCGGTAGTCGATATCGAGTTATAATATTTTTTGTGCGTTACACCCCCAAAACTTAAGCCGAAAAAAAGAGGACAGAAGCACGCGACACGCGATCGCTGGCGTCTCTACCGTACCTCTACAAAAGTAATAAAAAATAACATCGATAATCAAATCTCTGCGAGTCCGGTAGATATTAAACGGCTATAAATTATACTAATAGCTTTAAACTAATAAGTTGTGAGCGTGCAGGATGATACCTAATATTAAAATTATCCAATTTTTTGTCGATGCCTCTATGTAAAGGTAGCTAAGTGCGAAATTATAGGATACAGTTGAGTTAGTGACCGCCAAGGATGAGCCTAATTATTGGCTATTTCCAAATAGGACTTTACCGATCTGTTATTATAATATTTTATTCTACCTAGTAAAGTTTACCTAATTTAGCAGTTACTTTACCAATCACAATAATTATAAAAATGTTCGTAAAGTAATAACATATTAAAAGTTATTTGTAATCTATACTTATCAATCATTAAAATATTTTTATAAATTTGTTATACAAGAGTGCAAAGTTGCTTTTGATTCGCGTGCTCAATTTTGATGACTGACGAAGCGAAGTATTCTAAAATTAGACTCCTGAGCATCAGCGAGGGAATCAAAGAGCACGAGGTGAAAAATTTTTGCAATCGAGTGCAACACGTAACTTTTCATCTCACCTCAGGGAAAAAATGACTACCTACTTTTATTTCAGTTTAGGTATTAACTATTACAGTTAGGTAAGTATTACAGAATAATCTTCATATTATAACAAATAATACTTACTTAGGTATAATTAAAAGAAATTGAAAGTAACGTTGCTACAGTTACCTACTTATGTTGAGTGTAATATTTTTGTTAGGTAGGTACTGTAATGTTGGAGTTAGTGACTTGTGTACTGTTTTTCGGTAAACTATCTGTCATACTTAATAGTTGTACCGCTCCATGGGATTCCGTTGGCGTAAATGTTGGCGAGATAGGGCGATGGTTAGGTGTTTCGTAACGGCTCATTTTTGATGTAGAAGGGCCGGTCCAAGGATCTGACTGAGGCGCTTTCAGTGTAATGGGTCCTACGATGCCTTTACATATATTAGACTTATTTTGGATGGAATCCTCTGTATTCCTCTACAACCGCATTGAATTTCCAGCCTCCATGGCGCTTAAGGGACAGGAGATCAGCTCCTAAATGGGCCAAAAGTGTGGCTGAAGTTTGTCGGTAACAAGTACCCGTGTACAACAGGGGTTCTGGAAGTTCAAGACATGTTGCTATTTCTCGTGGGATACTGCCAATTTTATTAGCACCCATAAGCTGTCTGACGCACTTTCCGGTGCGATATTGACTCATTACGGTAATTCGAAGTCCATGTTTGACTCAGTTATTGAAGGAAATAAAGAAAGTCATAAACATTTGGAATTTACATAGGTAGATGTAATCATAGAAGTTTAGTTAAATATTATACATAAAACTATTATATATATATATATATATATATTATATAAAAATATTAACAAGTAATTAAAAAAAACAAATAAACTGAGTGCCTTTATAAAAACCTGGCGAATAAAACCAAAATCTGCGTTCAAACAATAACGAGAGCAGTACCTAATACCTACTAGGTAAAATTTATAAGTTTTAGGTTTTTTGGATGACTTTTCAACTGCTATGTGAAGAAACTACTTGTAACTCAACCTTAGTTTACCTATTTGGTTTGTTCTTAAGGCGCGCTGGTATCAGGATACCAGCGCAGATAATAGTAAAAAAAAAATTGCCCAAAAATAGAACCGACTTCAGGAACAAAAAATTGTGAAATAACTTGTTGTAGTCGGTACCATGATTCAAATCGAACCGGTGATTTCTGAGTCTATTCAATGCAAACAAACAAGCAAATCTTTACTCGTTATAATATTAGTAGTATAGATTTGTTTAACATTTTGCTCTCGCACCTATCCGTGTGTACTACTAGCGCCACCTGTGAAAAATACTCTTAACTAAATACCTACTGTTTGGTTCCCTGCCCTTACATTGTAGCAAAAGCTTTGGAACCTTCAATTTTATGTTAAGCTTTTACAGAAACGCGATCGTTACTGCCTGCCATCTAGCGAGTCTGCATAGAACTTTTTGAACTGCAAGGTAATTTTTTTGGACCAACCAGTATAAATAAACTACTGAACAAATTGCTACATTTAAGAAGGTACTTGGTTTTCGAACAGATGGCGTATTTTTCAGCGAGGAATAAGGGGTGCTTTCCGAGGGCGCCGCCTTGATTTCTTGAATTACCTAATAACCTGAGTTAGTTTACTCAATTCTGTTTTATTGTTAATATTATTTTGGTACTCCTTTAAAAGTATTCATATAAACTCCCCTTCCGCCGCTTGGGTGCGAATCACATAGTATATACTATGAAATCCACTAACTTGGTGGATGCTCGTTGTGCAAAAGTGCGTCTTGGTTGGGACAATGCACTGGTCGTCAAATGACTAATCGATATTTATTAACAAACTCGTGTAAAGCTTTCAGCTCACGAAGCAGTTACCTGGGCTCTAAATGGACAGTATTTTTAGCATGTTGATCTCCTGATAACTGCTTGCGTAAGCCCCTGCAAATATCAACATATCAAGGGTCGATAATTTCAGCATGACCACAATGATATTTTTAAATAATAACAGGCCGCCTAGCCGAGTTCCATTGTCGTACTCTTTGGTGACAAAGAGTACAAAACTTGTTGCATCCCAAATTAGGTACATCATTATCTACTATCACTTATTTAATTAACTGTTTTACGCAACCACTTTTACTTATCTCTTTTTCTTTTTATTCAGATTCTCGTATGTTCTTTAGTAATATTATTTTTTACATAAAATTGCTTTAAGGTTTTTAAAACAATGACATTTCAATATCACATTCACTTTGTCAAGGAGATGGTAAAACTGTGCCTAATGGCGCGAAATCAAATAACTCAAAAAATGGATAAGTACATTTTGTGGCATGCATTAGACGCTTATTATGTAACGTTTAGCGATGCCCTGCGGCTACGCCATGTAATACAACTATGCCACTAAAATATTTCCCCGGAACAAGGGTAAGCGTAAAACTTTATTAAAATGAGAGTATTGGCAGGTCCCGTCATTTCACACTTCTAAAGTATCCTCTATAAGTGAGAAACATAAAACCTCTATAAGAGACAGTAATTTTTCATACGTGAAACTCTTTAAGTAAGATTGCTACTTGCCTATACCTCTGTAAGTTACAGTTTACTTTGCCTCATGCCTATGACTCAATCTAAAATTTCAAAGGATTCTTATTTCATTCCAATTACCAATAGGGCTGTTATGTATCTCAGTTGCTAACAAATGTAGATTGAATTCGAAAAAAATGGCGGCTCTATGTCACTTCTGTCAGCTAGGTAAATTCACTAACTTACTATTGGAGTTGTCCAAACTGACATAGAGCCGCCATTTTTTACCGACTTCAAAAAAGGAGGCAGGTATATATTCGAGTGTATGTATTTTTATGTGTATGTTAATCGATATCTCTCCCATTTGTGGATCGATTCTTAAAGTTATTTTTTTGTTTGGTGGAGTATACTTCCGAGGTGGTCCCATTTAAATTTCATCGAATTCGGTCAAGCAATTTTTGAGATACACTCAAAAAACTGTCTTGATGATATCATCATTGACGGTGAATGATAATCGATTCCGTAAGTAGCACGGGTCAATAAAAATGGTAAAAAAATTTACCAAAAAATGGAACGGACTTCAATACCAAAAAGTGTGAAATAACTTGTTGAAGTCAGTACCATGCGCACAATATTGTGATAAAAGGTACCTATTTTTGAACTATCATGATACCGGCTTCAACAAGTTATTTCACACTATTTGGTATTGAAGTCGGTTCCATTTTTTGGTAAAATGTTTCCATGATTTCAATCAACATTTGTCAGCAACTGAGATACATAATAGCCCTGCTGATGTGGCTTCTCTTATTGTTTTTTTTAAAGTTCTACGAAGTTACGATATATTCGAAGGACCGAGTAAGTCTTCAGGAATATATCTTTAATTGTTCAAACCATATTTGATAAAACTTACGTACTTGAAAAACATACACAAAATATAATAACAGTATCGCCAAAGAAATTAACAGATTTTTCAAGTAAACGCTGTTATAAGATTGTCCAGATTAAACATTTATGTTCAGCTATCAAACATGAATTTTGTTCTAATTACGTACTCATATTTACTGTATTTTATAGACCTCTATGAGACAGATTCCTCCTGTACCTAACTCTGTAAGCTAGAAACTCGGGTTAGTGAGAAACCTCTATAAGACAAAAACAGATCGCGGTCCCTTGATCTCTCACTTCTCCAGGTTTGACTGTATAAATTAACTTTAAAAAAATATTTTATTTTTCTATAGAGTTGAGTTAGCTTATTCCAATTAATACAAGGATTAGCATAATATTCTAGTTTGTATCTCGATTCAGCTGATTGTTCCCGAGGTAGTGAGATAAGCTAATTCCACGCGGACGATTACGTGGTTAACGGCAAACGATCTGATTAGCAAAGATCAAAATGAATGAGGAAATGAAATTTAGAGCATGATCTCGCCTGAGGGCGGTTGCCTAGTGTATATAGAGATGTAGGTAAGTAGATACAAAAAATTTAGGAATATTAACTACGAGGTTTTATTTATTATTAGGTTATTTAATATTTAACTTTAAAAGGTTATTCTTCATTTCACAAAAGTTATCTAGAACTACAACAAGCCCTGACCTACCGCGTTCGTGATTCCTAATTCATCACTCAGCTGTTCAGACATTTTGCAATAATAGCTTTTCTAACCTTTCACGGTTCGTGGTAGCGACGTTGGTGTTAAAAATGTATGGCGAGATGCAGCAATGTAATAAAACGGCAGATTAATGGTCTGCTGTGTCAGGGAGAGAGAAAAACGTACCCTTAAGTGCCGAGTCGTGGCATCTTAATAGCATGACTAGTGTGGTGGGTTGTTGTGTTCCAAAATTAATAGCTTGGTAAGCTCAAACTAGTTTGCTGTAGGGAGATAGTCATTTTTAAATAGATGAGTTTAGAAATACTTACTTTTATAAAATACAAAATCCTTTGAACCACACAGGTTCCATCTCATCCATCTTCTATAAGTCGTTCACGAGACACTAGTTTTGTGAATCTTATTGATATCTATTGAGTGAGTCACTCGCGTATGCAGTCCAGACTTCGGAGTTGTGCTGATGTCCAACCGATCTTTTAGAAAATTGTACATAAATACGAGCCTCCACGAGTTAAAACAATACGCACTTTCAGCGGTTGGAGCGCCACTGGCTTGCCCATGATTTTTCTCGCATGCCCTCAACATCAACTTATTCTATTTGATTATTTCAAATTGCCTCCTATGGTGGATGCGTTGAGATATACTTTTATATAAGGTAACACTTACGTTTCGCATCCCGAAGTATAAGGGATAATTTTTCAACTCCATCCCCTCACGGATTAGAACGATGATAAGATTGTTTTAACAATAGTCTATTCCGTTGACGACTATAATCATCGGTCTAATTTCTACCACGACCTTTAATTGTTTTCTTTCTGAAAATATATCAGAATAGAAACGGCGCTCTAATAAAACTTGCGTAAGCAAACTGATTGACTAGCCGGTTTGATATAATTCTGTTCAAACAGATCGATGGCGATCAACTCTAAGTAGGATTAAATAAAATAAACGGCTTTTCGTGCTGTCCCACGCTATTACAATTTGTTTATAGGATAAAATAGGACATGGCCAAATTCTAGCTTGAAGGATCAAGCTAGAATTTATCCATATCCTATTTTATATATACATTTTTTTTATTAGTTATCCTGTACTAACAGCTTTCTACTTACAAACCATTGCGGGGCGAAATAATTCTGCTTTTCTAAGGACTTTCGTTCGAGTCCATGAGACGTAGAAAGTGATTGACGACAGTCTGTCCTAGACTTGGATAGTTAAATGTGCATTTATCTTAACTTTGGTCCTAACATAGAATAAGTAATACTCACAAAAAATGGATATCAGAATAAATAAACGTATTATTATTATTATAAATCGAGCGCTAGATACCTACTAAGAAACGCCTACCGAGAACAAAGACACAAAAGAAAAATACCACCTATATAGCTCACTGAAGCTGTGCGCGTGGCACTGTACTCTTCACTCTGGAATATTACTTTTGATTTTCATTCTCACAGTTACTACACTTGCTGTAGTGCCCATCATTCCGCAACATAGTAATCATCATCATCATCTCAGCCGTAGGATGTCCACTGCTGAACATATGCATTTCCCATAATTTTCCAAAAGGACCGGTTGGAAGCGGCCTGCATCCAACGTCGTCCTGCGACCTTTAACAAGTCGTCTGTCCACCGTGTCGGTGACTTTTGTTCTTCTACGAATCTGCTCATTTCTGATTCGATCACGTAGAGAAACCCCGAGCATAGCCCCTCTCCATAGCTCGTAGTGCGACTTTGAGCTTACAAATGAGACCACGTTTCAGTGCCATAAGTCATCACTGGTAACACACATTGGTCGAAGTCTAGCCTTTTCGGAAACTGGCTTATTCCAGAGGCTGGTATTCATCAAACCTGCGACTGAGACGGTTTGTAATGACCTTCGAAATCAGCTTATAAACATGGCTCAAAAGCGAGATGGGTCTGTAATTCTTAAGTAAAGTGTTGTCACCTTTCTTGAAGAACAGCACCACGCGCTTTTGTTCCATGCTTCTGGCGTTGAACCTTCGAGTAAAATGGTATTAAATAACTTCTGAAGGACTATAAGTACCGGTTTTCCACCCGCTTTAAGAAGCTCCGATGTGATACCGTCGTCACCCGTCACCTTGTTCTTATGGTGTTTCAAGGCAATTTTTATCTCGTACAGGCTGATGTCCGGGATATCCTCGGTATAATGTCGGGTCAGCTTGGCTCTTGGGTCTTTGACCGAATTGCTAACAGGTTTAGCGACCGAAGAGTATTACTGTCCGTAGAAACTCTCTACTTCTCCTAACACTTCTGCTTTGGTCGACGCTACACTGCCGTCTTCTCTCTTCAGCTTCGTCAAACTGGCTTTGCCCAATAGACATGTCTCTTGCAAACACTTTGTAGCCCTTATTCCGCTCTATCGTCTCTTTAATACGATTAGTATTAAAGATCCGGATGTCGTGTCGGAAGAACTTCCATTTTCGTTTATATAGCAGCGTATATGCTTTAGCATCATCCGAAGACTGCAGTTTTAAGGAAGCAATCGAAGCGATTGGACAGCTCAAGTTGAAAGCTCTGGGGGTTTTGAATATGGGCACGAGTAGGTCGGAGCATAGACTTCATCAGACGAGGCATTTCATCTCAAGTTTGACATTAATAGTCAACGTGCTACTTACCATTCGGTGATCACTACCAGTTTTAATCCTGTTGATCACGGAGACATCAGTGAATATTTGTCTCTTGGTGGTCATAATGAATTCAATCTTATTTCTCGTGGAACCATCGGGACTCAGCAAGGTCCATTTCCTGTTAGGTGGCTTCTGAGAGAAAGAGTTCATCATAAAGAGTCGCTCTTTCTGCAGGAAGTCGGCCAACCTCTGGCCTCTACGGTTCCGTTGCCCATTACCAAATTGCCCCACATTCAATTCTTCATTGCTTTTTTACGCAACTTGGCGTTGAAGTGCCCCATAACAAAAGGAAGTGCGTTTCAGAGGTATGTATAGCCCGACTAATGTCCTCATACATATCCTCCACCTCATCATCCGGGTGCGACTTTGTCGGTGCGTATACTTGAATGACCTTCAGCGAATATCTTCTAGATATGAGTATTAGGTAGGTATACTACCCTGTTAGAAACTCTCTTGATTGTCACTTTGTTGTTAATGAAGGACTTAGCTATGGAAGAGAAACCCAAACATACAACAAAGTACATAGTAATGCTAGCGCACTATTACTTCACGGCAGAATACACGAAACCGTGGTCGTACCATTCAAGACGACTTCTTGCACAAGAAGCCCCATACAATGAAACTTACTTAAACAAAAGCTAGTAGCTTAATCAAATTACAAGAAATCTCAACTTATTGAAGGTAGGTACCGAAAAGAACTTTGTTAAACTTGTTACTTACAAAGGAAACGGGATCAAAGGTTTAAAGTTTTCCTCCTTCGTAGTTGTTTTCTTCACTGATAAAGGTCATGCCTAGTTTGCTTGTGCATGAGTAAACCTTGTATTTCGAATTGTCATACGATAATCTGAATACAATACAAGGTTTTGGAACAAGAAACAAGGAATTGGATCAATACACTATGTTCTTTTTATAGCTTCTTTTGATTAAGTACCTGTTTAGATCTTCAGATTCCATTGTGGCACTAAATTATACAAATTATACCACGGCAAACTGGTTGGCCCTGTACATTGTTTTACGTGAGCTTAGTCTCCCTCGTCTATTGGAGGGTAGACTTCAGTGAATGTGGGTGGCAATCACTATGAGTGTGTAAATTTTTTTATATTAACCTTGCCTTTCCTTATATGTATTTGCAAATATATTGTAGCTACTAGTCCTGGTTTTGATCTCCAGACAGGTCAAACAATTGTGCGCATGAACATGTCTGTTTGACCGTGATTGGTTATGTATAAACCTTACATACATACCTCAACAATTAACCATAGTACATGCTCTGCCTAGTTTCGGATCTGAAAACCTTGCGTGGATAGTTAATATATAATGTGGTAACTTCATTATAACGTAGGTGCATGTGGGTGGTCATTGTTCCTCAGTGCCTAGTCCATCGTAGATATCAGAAATACGACTCTGCTTAAACGTCGACTGAAGATAAGAAAGAATAACTCCCGAGCTTAGACCATAGTTTAAGGGGATCTTCTTAAACCATTGCGACTATCTTGAGTCTATGTTATATAACAAAACCGAATAGGTTTAATCAATTTGGTGGTAGTGCCACGCTTTAACCCCACCGCCGAATAGGCCGGCACTTTCGGGGAAGTACCACACTCCCACATAACACCCACGTAAAATAATATAGCTATTGCTATTGCGTTTCTGTCGATTTGTGGGAGGTTCCGGAGGCCCAATCCCCCCTTCCCTTCTCCTTCTCCTCTTCCTTCCCCCACTTTTCCCCTTTCCACCCTCACGCCTCCTATTCCTTCATAACACATTATGGAACAGACTACACACGTACGCCGCCGTAGCAACGCAATCGCATAACAAAATTGCTTACAGCATACCAATCAAGTCAAAAACTATCGATAGCAAGCCGCTGGCTCGCGATCGAACCTAAATAGCGAGCAGACTACGAAAACTGTCACAACTAAACTAACTGTAAATTTCGTGCAATTGAGTTGCGATAACGCAGTTCAATAGCTTAGAGACTTGAACCCAGGATGAGGGATAGGTGGCAATAAGCCATCTCTTAGTACACGGAACCTAAACATAACTGTGGAAATAAGAGTGTTTATATACACCTCTCCCGGCGACTTCAGAAATATAGGGTGTTTGTATATACGAGTAATGTCTAAATATATATTATTAAGTACAATAAAGAAAATAGCGAAACATAATATCACAATTTAATGGACAAATATTAAATTCATTAAATTTATATAGTATTACATACATATTTATTAGAAGACATTGAAAAATATTCAGCTATGGATACATTAAATTTCTTATACCTAAGAAAAAGATTAAAGAGGAGAGAATATACTTAGCAGTCATTAAGTGTATGAGTATTTATATGAATATAAGAATAATTTATTATAAGGTAGGCATATCACTAAAATAGCATAATATTATATTATTCTAACCTAGTGTAGCCCATGATGTCTAGTGGACTAGGTGTTATTTATGTAAATATACCAGAAAAGACTTACTAATTTGACTAAATACAATTTTTACTATCCAGAAGAATTTGCTTATATTTTGTCGCTAGTTCACAACTATTTCTGAGGCCGACCACACTACTATTGGATTTGATTAAATGTTATGATTTTCTTACGATTCTGCGATTCCCATACATTGAATTTAAACATTTCAAACGAATTTATTTAGATTTATTTAGATTTCAATGCACACCCAGGTTCATTGTTTGGTACGGAGCTAATAACCTTTTGTGGTGAGCAAAGATGGACGTGCGCAGATATAGAATATCTAGGATTGGCCTCGAACTCGTACACATATTTAAGTGATGCATGGGGGACTACGTCATGGTTGGACCACGTGATCACGACTGAGATTGCTAAAAAAACTATTAGGCTGGAGTTCACCAACACATGTTTAAACTGTAAACGGACGATTAATGCTTAAATGACCGTTTAGCAATATTTTTCTGTTCACCAAGCAGTAAACATTGATTAAGTTTCGTAATCGGATGTTTAAGTTAAACGATGTCTGCGACCTTGTTTAACCATTGGTTATTGTTTATATACGTGGAAATGTCAGATGCTCTGAATTATATCTTTGAAGAAAATAATGTGTTCGATGATTTTAAAGATATTGAGCGAATTTTACGCGCACCCCTTGTTTTCCAAAGTGGACACAATTAAGTATTTAGAAGAAACTGACGTATATAATATCATCCATAATCACTTCAATAAAACTCACTTGAATTTTTAATTACAATTACCACAAAATAACTCTGACGCCAACAAAACATACACATGGAACTTCGAATCGAACTTTGATATTACCATAAAAAAGGTGCTGAATTAGAAATGCATACAACTTGGGAACATACCATTGACTTGTCACGCATTACATTTTGTAGTATATTAATATTAGCTTACCATATTTGAATGTAGCTCGGGTAAATGTAAATGGTACAAGCTACGCTACCATCTTTTCAAAGTAGTATTATACCATTCTTTCATTTACGACTCATTCGTCCAAAAACGCTCGATTACTTAAACGTTCGCTTTAAAAAGATGGTGAACACATAAAAAACGCGACACGTTTAAACAACTGTTTAAGTTTAAGGGGGCGATTAGGTAATCAATGGTTAAGTTCTAGTTGCTCCAGCCTAAATAGCGTAAACATAAGATACGATATCTCATGGTCTGATCATTTCGCGGTGGAGTTAATATGTGACCTTAATGTTTTAGTGCCTAAAGTTGAACAACGAAGCTCCGTACATGATAATGTTGTCTGGGGAGAGAGGGATAAGGCACAGGTTGATCAGTATTGGCAAATATGTTCGGCTAAGTTGCGTAATATAGATTTCCCTGCCGAGTTGCAAATATGTGGGGATGTTTCGTGTAATAATTTAGAGCATAGACTAATCATTGATAATATGTACAATACGATAGTAGAAACTCTTCGTACTGCTGCTTCCGAATGCTCTAAAATGTGTAAAAGTACTGGTAAGGAAAATAGATATGTAACAGGCTGGAACAAACATTGTAAGAAGGCCCATGAGGAGGCTCGGCTTCGGTTTCAGGATTGGGTCATACATGGGAAACCTAAATCTGGACACGTTTTCGATCAAATGTGCACTTCACGGCGAACGTTTAAATGTAAACTGAAATGGTGTAGAAACAACGAAACCCAAATCAAAATGGACATCCTTGCAACACAGCATTCTGCTAAAAACTTTGCAAAATTTTGGAAGGAGACCAATAAACTGAATCCGAAACCGAGCGTCCCTGTGAGTGTTGAGGGCATTAGTGACTCTAATCAGATTGCAAACCTATTTAAGGAGCATTTTCAGGTACATTCTTCATTGGAACCTACAGACACTGAGGCAAGTGATGCAAGGATAGGAGAACCGCTTACGCGAATCACGGTGAAACAGGTTGCACGGTTGGTGAGGGACATGAAGCGAGGGAAATCCCCTGGCCATGACTCACTGAGTATTGAGCACCTGCAACATGCAGGTGTTCATCTGCCAAGGGTGCTCGCCATGTTGTTTACCTTCTGTGTGGGTCATTCATATCTGCCTGAGGCCATGATGAAGACTGTAGTTGTTCCGATCATTAAAAATAAAACAGGGGATGCATCTAGCCTAGGGAACTACAGGCCGATATCGCTCGCAACAGTAATTGCCAAGGCGCTGGACGGCGTGATTGATAATCAGTTGCGACAATATCTAAAGCTACATGATGCTCAGTTCGGTTTTAGACCTGGGCTATCGACTGAAACGGCTATACTGAATCTCAAGCACACCGTCCAATACTACACCAACAGAAGCACACCTGTCTACGCCTGCTTCTTAGATTTATCTAAGGCTTTTGATCTTGTGGCGTATGACAGGTTGTGGCACAAGTTGTCGAGCGACACGGACCTCCCCCCTGAGTTTGTATCTCTCCTTAAGTACTGGTATGGCAATCAGAGCAACTTTGTGAGATGGTCGGGGTCGCTATCGGAGGTGTACAGGTTGGAGTGTGGTGTGAGACAGGGCGGTTTATCGTCACCGAGCCTATTCAACCTGTACACTGACAGCCTGATCCGTGAGCTCTGCAATGCCCGTGTCGGCTGCTCGATTGATGGTGTAATTGTTAACAACATCAGTTATGCAGATGACATGGTGTTGTTGAGCCCATCGATCAGGGCCCTCAGAAAGCTCATTGCGATCTGCGAGCGTTACGCGGAGGCTCACGGGCTCAGATACAACGCCATTAAAAGCGAACTCGTAGTGTTCAAAGCGGGATCGAAAACGTACGACTTTGTCCCACCAGTCACACTAAGCGGAAGGGTCCTGAAACGAGTCCAGCAGTTTAAGTATCTGGGCCACTGGGTGACCGAGACGCTCGCAGACGATATTGATATGGAAAGGGAGCGCAGGGCGTTGTCAGTCAGGGGCAATATGCTGGCCCGTATGTTTGCACGATGCACTGCACAAGTGAAAGCTACTCTTTTTAGAGCTTACTGTCAGTCTTTCTACACGTGCAGCCTATGGGTCAAGTACACGAAAAAGTCCTACAACGCCCTGCGAGTCCAATATAACAACGCCTTCAGGGCGCTGATGTGGCTGCCGCGCCACTGCAGCGCATCGGGGATGTTCGCGGACGCGCACATAGATGGATTTGTAGCGATCATGCGCAAGCGAATCGCGTCCCTGATGCGCCGGGTGCGGGGCAGCTCCAACAGCTACCTGCAGCTGTTCGCCTGGCGGATGGATCTGGACTGCCCGATAATGCAGCACTGGACAGGTGTGCACATCGAGCACTCCGGGTCCAAGCCGAAGTTTAGGTTAAGATAATTAAATTTTTGTTTATTTATTGTATTATAATTTGAAAATTTTAATTGAATAATGATATATAATTTTGTAATTTTAAATTTTAATTTGTAATTTTACCATATGGACATTGTCTGAAATAAATGAATATTATTATTATTATTATTATTATTTAATTTATTTTCATGCTGACGTAATAAGAACTTTTCTGTGGCCATCGTTTCGGAGAAACTCTGCCCGTTTATAGTATAATTTTAATATAATATAGTGTAAAAATAATATACGCAGAGATACATCCACCATCCAGATAAAATATATTTTTTTATTATTGAAACTATCTCATAGTGCGTGGGCGGCCTTAGAGTCAGACAATCGGCTTACTTTTAGGATTTACTGTTAATTGATGCAAAGTTAAGTGACTAATGCAAATAAGTTCTTTACGTGATGGATCGTTTCTGAAAGGATATGGACTGGAATGCATAATAATTGAACTATATAGATATGTTAGCAAAATTCCTTCTACAATATGACTATAAGAAACACTCTAATTGGACATACATAAATATTTCTATTCAATAGACATTTTAATATTTTCTTTAATATTATAAAATATGAAAATAGCAACTAATCACCTACTCACATTAAAATATCAAGGAACTGCACCTTTTCATGTATAATAGACACGCAATAATGTTCGCTACACACATTCGATAACGTAACGATTTTTAACAACTTTCAAATTCTTTAAATTCCATCCAACTGGATAACGTGTTAGTGAAATGGGGTCGCCGGAAAATCAAAGACGTCTGCTTAGGTTGCTTCCTTGTAAAGAATTATGGCAATAGGCACTAAAGTTATACATTTTCTCAATTACCTTCGAAGGAAGTTGTTGGTCAATTGACCTTTAAATAATTAATTTTGTTTGTTGACGATATCTTTTCTATAACAATCGTGGAATACAAATCACGAAGATTTGACTCTGTCAATGATACATTTAAATATCTTTGAATGTGTATTCTTTCTGTGATTGTTTACCATTCAACATGTGTGGGGACACAACGGCCCATAGCAAACTATACACATTTTTTTTAAAACAGCGAGCAACATTTATGCTGCCATATATATACAATGTGTCCGTAATCAACGATGTCGGATACTTTTAAGTATACAATAAATACAATTATTTTTATCGACAAATCATCGATCAAATGTTTAAAAAAACTATAAAAGACAGCTTTGTAAAAAAAATGTTGCAGAAGTTAAATTTTCATATACCCGTGGGTATAAGAAAATTTAACTTCACAACGCAAGCATATAAGCATATGGTAGGTAATGTCAACACACATGCAGAATGGTAAATAATCACAGACAGAATACACATTCAAAGATACTTCAGATATAGATTCATGTAATAGTTTCTTTATTAGACGTTAATATAAAACTGAGCAAAAATTTAACAAAGACTCCGATTTGTGACCACACTGTAAATGTCGATAATAATCATATAACAAATTAGTCGGACCAAAACGCCTATTTATACATAAATATATTTAATACTTTCTTATACCTTCATGAATATAAAATTAAAAATAATGTATAATATACTTATATATAAACTAAAAAATAATGTATAATATACTTATATATAAACAAATTAAATAAATAACACTCATTTAATAGCCGACTAGTTGATCTGCATCGACACACACTCAATTACTAAAGAGTCTATAGAGTGTGTGTCGATGCAGATCAACTAGTAAAAAAACAAATTTATAAATTTGTTAATTAATTGATTGGCACAAATAAATCGTGACGTATGCATATCGTTTTGTGTGTAGCGACGAAAAAAGTCATACAAGTTCTTAAACCTATGCGATAAATAAAATATGAAGCAGAATATCAATATAATTTAAGTTGATAATAGACTTTATGTAAAGGTAAATTTTAATTAAAAATATTGTAGAATTGGTATCATTGTTCCCCGTTCGTTAATTGAATTAATTAGTAAAAAAAATCGTTTCAATTAAATTTACAGCCTTAATTTTTTTCAGTTTCAGCTGCGGCCGTTCATATTAAATTGGCACCAATTATTAGGAAATAATTGAAATATAAGCTACAATTACAACTTTAATTGTAAAATTTTAAAAGCACTTAACTGTAACACTGTAGCATTTCATTCAATCGATTGGATTCCATCAGCACGTACAAAACACCTAACAGGGATGATGATATTTATTTGTTTTGTTTGTTTGTTCATCTGTTAAATATATTTCGCTGTGACTCAATATATAACATTCAGCCGTATGGACCACAATCACAGCGTAGCCGTAATGACCAGTAGGATCAACATTTTCAGACCGCTCGAATGTCTCCGACATGCCGTTCTGCCGTCCCGAGATAACTAGCAGGACTGGCGGCTTAAGCTGACCTACTCAGAAAAGCATAGCCCCTGAAGCAAGGAAGCGCTTGGTTGATTACTGCCCGCAGCTAGTTTTGTCTACTTAATTGAACAGTTACGAACGCGTACTAAGCGGCTCAGATACGAGCGCTTTCGACCTCTATGATTCACAAAAATTATTTATTATAACACCATTATGAGACATAGAAAGTAATATTATTTTGTAATTAACTACCAGTCGCCTGCAATAAGATGTTTGTTTATTACTGCACAATATTGAATGGGGTGGTTTGAACACGTCCCACCTCGGTCGAACACAGCGGGTTGCGGCTGCAGCCGTAGAAGAGGCTGCTTTAAAAAAGCATGCAAAATACGCGCCTCTAAAGGATAGTTACCACTTTGTCCCTGTTGCAGTGCAGACGGTGGCCAGTTAGGGTAGTGAGGCCATCATCACAAGGATAGAGGCCTTGACTCCCGTTCCGGGTCGTACCTGGTGCAAAGACTGGTTATAGCGATTTAGCGAGGAAATGCTAATAGTGTCGCAGGGTCATTGCTTCATGTACGATGCGAGATGGGTTATTATAAGTACTTATTTAGGCATGACGTAATTTATTTACTAAACTTTAATTTTAAGTATAATGTTATCTATTTGACAAAAATATTGTGATATTTATAAATGAATTTAATAATAAAAAATATATGTCATATTTTTTCTTTTACTTTTATGACCATGTTATCGATTCCAAACCACCCCGTGCACTAATAAACAAAGTCCTTATTTATGTAATTCCATAGGTTCCATGCCAAAATGATTGTAAGCTTATATTATTTTACTGTATATCGTAATATGTATACAATTTATTACTCTACACTACACAATCATGATATTTTGCATGTAAAACTATAAAATGTATATATTGTATTGCAAACGACTGCATATTTAGGTCTAATTCCCGCTAGATACTGTTGGTAGGTGAAATCAAACATATCTGGTAATACAAGTATCTTTAAGGAGTTTCGTGAACAACGTTTCCATAAATAACTAGCACATACATACAGTAACTCAAAGGAGATTTTCGACACTATCTAGTTAATAAATAAATCATCTGCTAAAGCACTCTTCAGGGATAGCTTAGCCTTATTAAAAATACAATAAGAAGTTCTAAATAAATAATTATCTTAGCACACGTCAACTTAATTATACAATAACTAACCGCTCTATATAATTCGGGCCACGTAATAAGAGTTGCGTGTTGGTACCCTCCGAGTACTAATTAAATTAGGTAATTTACTAGTTATATTAACTGGTCCTATAGGCATGGTATGCAGGGTGATATATAACTAACTTGTGATGAAATCCACACACATGGCACACTGTTGGACATTTTCTATAAGTACTTAGTTACACAAGCTGTCATGAAAGTCATTCTAGATCTAGTATGACACTACTTCGACCGCATTATAACTGCCTACCAAGTGAGATAGCAGTGAGGTCAAACCCTAGCCTATAAAAAAGTAAAACTACCTGACTAATAAATAAAATTACTTCAAATTTCATGACGTGAAAGAAAAATTGTAGAACATAATAGCCTCGATATTATTAACACTTTGATTGATTGCACCCGTGAAAGCAACTGGTAGAATCACCTAGCACCTGCACCTAGTCGCCATTCCACCCTGTGACACATTCTTTAAACTTGTGATATGATTATGCTATAGTTATGATGGTGCCATACTAGAAAGTCTGCCTTTCTATTAGGTGGTACAGATCCTAAAATAATGTTATTTTACCAAACATTGGCTCAGTAATATATACTCAATCATATACGTGACGATATTTATCTCAAGCCATATCAGACTCTGAAGTGTGAAACGTAGTTATCAGTAGGTTGGGTAGGGAAATCAGTAGGTTGACTTAGGTTTATCAGATTCTATTAAAAAGTAAAATTTGATAATAATAACAACCAGAGGTGATTCGGTATTATTCATCACATAGATATTGAAACATTAAAGGTATATGAATAATAATTGAATAATAATGAAAATTAAACAAGCACACTCTTGTTTCATGGCCCAAAGTATAAAGTACGTATATAAAATGCTGTTTGATATAGCTAATCAGCGGAAAAGTTTTTAAAAGATTATCAATTTCCGGAAGTAAAATTTACATGTCACTTTCCAAAAGGCCGGGGCGTTTAGGCGTCTCACAATCTATAAGCTGGATGTCATCGGCGTTGGAGGCGCAAATAGAGATGGCTCCGTTAGTGCAAGAGTCGGGTTTGTCATCGAGGCGTAGGATCTCCATGTGCACGCCGGTCTCATCACGGTCGACCGCCGTCCGACTGGGCCAGCGGTCGGCCTCCTGTCAGGTAACCCTCAGCTCCGTAATCTCATTATCGTCTTCTTGCAAACTCTTCTCTGCCAGCCGGAAACTCTCCAAGAATTCGTTCAGATCCACCAAACCGTCCTTATTGATATCCATCAAACGACAAATATCGACCAACTGCTCCTGCGTCATCGGATTAGGCATGTATTTCCCTATCAAGTTACACGCCTCCGAAAACTCCTCCAAAGTTATAAACCCTGAAAACGATAAAAATATAAGCTTCCGAATAAACGTTGAGACCCTATATAACTTTAAAAGCTTTGATTCCGAATACCTGAGTTGTCCTTGTCGAGTATCTTGAAAATCGCCTCAAGACTTCGCTTGTTTTTGTACAGAGTTTCCACGACCGTTTGAGTGTCGGACCTTCGGCCGGTTTTCTGAAACCGAAGTTACAAAGTGTCATTAGTCACGTCTCGCGTACCTAACGTTTGAAGATTATGCCGATATTACTCGACAAAGGAATTTTTATGACGGCACTGAAAGATTTTCCCGATATGGATAATTTACTTATGACTAAATTAGAATTCTTGTTTTGAAGTATGAGCAAAGAAAAAGAATTTCCCCCATTATTGAAATAGGCACTTACGAAATTTTGTTTTGTTGAAATGTTTTAATATTAACAAAATATTACGCAGTGCCTACAAAAAACGGAGCATTCAGATTCGTTCGTAGTCATATAATAACCAATTTAAATAGATAAAATATCAAACTTCCTCACGTTTGCAGACAAGTCAAAGGTATCCATGTATCGAACTCTGCGGGTGTCAGGATCAGTGCGAACCAGTTTGTCCTTCAGCATCCTCCAGGGTAGGCCAAGGTGTGTGATCTCTTCCATCGCTTGGCACCAGTCACTGACTGTTATGTAACCTGAAATACAAACATTTTTGTTTTTGATTTATTTTGATCCCGGAAAGTGGTATCACGACTCGGCGACATTTACAATGGCAAATTGATAGCTCGCGTAAATAACTGTCAGTGATTGAGGCCTCGTATTGTATATCAAAGAGAATGACAATTTTTTACGTTCTTATTAAATGTACTACATATCAATCATTATATTTCTATTACTTCTCATATTTGATCTCTACGGGTCACATTCTCGAATCGAATGCAACGTTTATTAGACTTTTAGACCCATGTACTGACATTATTATATTTAGCTTTACTTAGTTATTTAGTGTTTCATCTTGCTACTCATATTGATTGATGTACGAGTATAAATGTTCAAACAAACATCAACACAACAAACATCGTTTTCCTTCTGGCAAATTATATCAGGACTTTTTACCAGCATCATCAGAAAAAGGTAAACGGAAACATGTGGGTTCATGCCACCGCATACAGTGAGTCCTAGTGGTGTGGAGTCCTAGTGGGGAGTGTGAGTGCATACACTTTGTATGTATGTATGTAAAAAGGTTAAGATCTAGATCTAATCAATGGAAACGCAACAAATCCTGGGGTAAAGCTATTATATAGACTTGATTCTAGATATAAAATCGTAAGAATCTGGTGATGCTTTAAAAAAAAATTTGGAAACATTACATAAACAGATATTAAATAGTGAATCCGTATATGATGAATAATATCATAAATGCAGATTTATTTTGCAGCCCTGAGTTATTTTGCCTCATAAGAAAAAATCTCATGCTGAGCTCAACGTTAATCGTAACAATGCTATGTTCAATCAAATCATGATTTAACATTGTTTAACCAATTTAGTTCTGTGGAAAAATGGGAATGAATAAAAAATAATTATTCATTATGGGCAAATACTCACAAATGACCGATCAAAGGCTTCCCTCACCCTCTGGTACACCTTGTCGTTATTGACTTTTCTGAGGCTTTTGAAGCGAACGATAATATAATTACAATGTCAGAAATCTAGCAATACAACCAAATGCAAAAGTAAACATTCATGGAATAACGTTAAAGTGTAAAACAATAGCTAAGCTTACGTATGTATGAAATAAATTAGCTAGAAACAGAAGATAAATCTATACACTGAGAAAAAAACAATGAGGTGCCGTCCTTAAATAAGGAACCTCCACCCTTAAATAATGGCGAAACGGACTTTAAATTACTTAAGGACGTTTCACCATGTTCGATAATGTAAGAGGCGGAATGGTGTATGTACAGGTATTGGCATGTCAAAGTAATGACGAAATATCTATTACGTCATTTTATTGACATGCTAAAACTCAATAGGGCAGTTCTATACGTACTGCATGGCATGGAACGAACCATGGGAACTCGGGTCTGTAAAGGATGCAACAGAGGTCATTTACGTAGGATAACCCTATATATAATAGGCAAGCTGTAATACAATCGCTGTACTGTATGATCCATGCAATGCAGTAGTTTGCAGGACGTACCATTACTGTAATATAACTGCTCCATGTATTTCAGTTCGTTTTGGACGTGTCACCATTATTAGGATTTGACAGTACCATGCAATTAGGTGAGTGGCAGTACCTGACGTCATTACTATAATGTATTAGTGTCACGTAATTCCTTGGGTTGCAGGATGTGCCACGGAGTGCCACCATTACTAGAATGTAACAGTGCCATGTGCCATGTAATTCTGTAGGTTGCAGGATGTGGATGTGCCCCCACTACTATAATGTAACAGTGCCATGTAATTCTGTAGGTTGCAGGATGTGGATGTGCCCCCACTACTATAATGTAACAGTGCCATGTAATTCTGTAGGTTGCAGGATGTGGATGTGCCCCCACTACTATAATGTAACAGTGCCATGTAATTCTGTAGATTCCAGAATGTGCCACTGTACTAAGTCCCATAAACCCGTACTTCTATCAGGTTGAGAAAGAGTTGAAAATTCAAATGCGCGCTCTAGTTTCTGTGCGACAAACGCTTGCGCGATTCAGTATTTTGTGCTCATAGTGGCGCGCCATCTATGATTAATCTTAAGTACTACATATTGTTTCTTCATTTCTTGTTGAGTCACCATTACTATAAAGTAACAGTGTACGTAGTACGTATATATAGGTTAACATTTCAAATTAAACAAAAAAGCAAACAAATATCTCAGCCAATCAGAATGAATTCACGCATTCAGGTGTCGCATTTTTAGGGATCGAAGCCAAAGAGTAAAAACAGGACCTTATTACTCTTACTTACCTGCTTACTTCGCTGTCCGTCCGTCTGTTTGTCTGTCTGCCTGCCTGTCCGTATGCCCGTCTGTTACCTTACCTAGCTGTATTTCATGAACCGTGATAGTTAGACAGTTTTTTTTACCCATCGATGCAGTAATGTCTATATTGTGGGTACATTCAAACTGGAAGCAAGTAATGTAAACAATGCACTGCAAATTAACGCCAAAGCAGTTTATTTTATCCAGCAATAATGTCGTATACACCATTATTACTACAATTCAACAGTAGAACAGTCAGTTAACACTAAACGTAATGAGTGTGCGTGCTTTGCACACTATTTAGTTTTACCGGTCTAATTCAAGAAAAATGCTGTAACATCTAGCAACAACGTTTAGTGACAGCTACTACTCACTGTATTATAAAAAAAAGGAAACGTTAGATTTTATAGGTCTTTTTATTCGTTACAAGTTTAGATGAAAACATGCGTGACAAAAAAAAGTATGCACAAGACATGTTGGTAAAACAATTGGAATAGAAAACCATAGCACAAAATTATTTATGTTAATTTAATATATCTTAAAATCATAACATATAGTCTAACAGCAATATGTTAGTTAGAGGTAGTTTGATTTATATATAATACGGAATTTATAAACCAGTATTGCAATACGGAACACCCGATGAACAAATCAGCAATGTGAATAAATCTACACAGAAACTTTCCCCAGGAGATGTTATGACTAGTAACAAACCGCGTAAAAGTACTGGCTGTTTTTTATCGCAGTACTTCTACTTATGAGTAGGTACCTACATTGGTAAAAATGACAGCCTTTTTTAAATTTTTGGTACTTAGAATGTATGTATATATTTATTTATTGTACTTGAGTAACACGAGTACTAGAGTAATACATTATATTATATACTTTTTCCACGTTTTACTCGCCCACGCTCAGCCTAGCGGTGTTTATCAGGGTTTCGAGTTTCCTCTTGTTTGTTTCTGGTTTATAGGAGAACATTGGCGTCAATAACAACATCCACTACGTAGTACTACTGCTTATTCTGTGTATCATACTAAAAACAATGTTTTAGTCTTTAAAAATTTGCATTTTCATGCATTTTTTGTTGATTAGACCTGCATTGTTTGCAGACTACAAATAAATATAGATAGCGTAGGTATTATAACAATATTGTTGATATGTTCATTGATGCGTATTTATGTAAGCGGAGACCTAAGCAATTTCCTTCGCAGTAACTTATAAAGGTCCCACTTCCCGAATCTCTTCCTTAAATAGATTTATGATAGGGTGTCACCTAAACTGCCTAAACCCCAATTTAGTTGTTGTGGTTTTGTCGCGTGGCTCAGTTTGTCGAGTTCGGAGCTCATTTATTGGATCGTTTTTATTCTCAGGTAAAATGAAATGTACATGTAGCTATTAATCAGCATTTTCAAGCAATTTAATATATTATATTTTTTTTTTTCGTCAGCAAATGCTACTTTTATAACAGTTTACACGTATAAGTATTTATTTATTGACACTTATATTACAATTTAAAATCTAAATATCGTGTTACGTTTGGAAACGTATAATAGAACTGTTTATCACTGCCGTCGTATTATTATTTATATATTATTTATATAATATTATTTATAGTAATATTAAATTAAAATAAACGAATCAATTAATCTACTTATTAAAAATGAATTTTGTACAAAGAATACCACATCATCCAGGCTTAGGTATTTGTAACGTATACGGATTTATTTATTTTATATACAAAATAACGCTAGAAAAAGGAAAATTTGTGTTCATTTACTTTATTCGTATAGACAACAAATAATAAACATTTAAGAGGGTAATGTATTATGAAACCACCAAGGTTTCAAAATAAAAAATACCTTTACTATAAATTGGAAAACAACATTCAAGCTATTTCTTTTACACATAAACATAAATACAGGTAATTATGGAGATAAATTACAAGTAAAATAACATATTCGAGGGAATCTCTATACACAGAAGCAGAAATACTCATTACATTACCTGTGAAGCAAAATATTGTTTGTCCCCAAAATTAATTAACGTCATGTGTCCGATGTATTAATGAAACATTTTCGTGTTCTAAGCAATAGTGGCAGTCCTTCATTACAAGGTTGGGAACACAATGTCAACCCTCTTTACACCTTAGCAGCTTCGACCAATGTGTGGATAACATAAATAAATGACGCGGTTACTATTCACTGATCCGGGTTGCTATTCAGCTCGCCTTAGTATATTTACTTCACCTGACACCGAAACATTTATACACAAATATAAAATAAGCTAACATGTGTTACATGTGTAGACGCTGAAAATCACGTCGAATCAACAAAAGCGTCCCAATATTTACAATACATAGAACGAGTGCGAGGAAATGTTTTTCAGTTCGTTAGTAAACAGTAAGCGGTACGCACCGCTTTGATCCAGATCCATGCTGCGGAAGGTGGCCTCCAAAGGTCTTCGGGCCATCACGATTTGATTGTGAAGTTCTCTCATTGCAGAGGATTCAACAAGGCCAACCCTTTGACGAAAGGTCAGACGGCGCGTCCGCGATACCGCTGCCGTATACTGAACAAACTGTCGCTCCAAAGAGTTTCCACAAAGCTTCAGGTAAGCTCCTTTATTGGACCCCAGCTCGTAGTAGTTGGACGCCGAGAAGATAGTAATTACCTGTTGTCAAGAATAGTCATCGTTAGAAACGTGCCGGGGCCCTATTATGCTATTCGATAAGTCCAATATAAATAATGTAGGATTAGTATTGACGCAATCCCGCAAATGGGTTTGATGAAATGGGACAGTCTGATGAACGGTAATCTAATTAGGTCCGGTACAAAAACATTCAACATTTAACCTGCTATATTCAATCTCTATATTATGTTGTTGTTTACAATTGACTTGTGATGATCTATTTCACGAAACAACGAACTTTTCGCTCGTCGTATCGATATGTGACCTCATTTGTCCCGAAAAGAGCTAATTAATCTTTCAGCGCGATAACAAGTTCGGCATCGGTAAACAAAGCTTTTCAGATTCTAATAAACAGGAGGACAATAGATAAAATATACTAGGTATGTATATAATAGGTATGTATACAATAGGATAAATCTATTTTAATACAGCGTGGTAGGAAAATATGCAAAAGGATAGTATAACCAATTTCGCTGTGCGCGAGAAAATCCGTGGAAAAATGAATGCAAAAATAAGATCAGCATTTTTATGAGAACGTCAAAATCGCTCGTAAGCGACGCGAGTTCCAGACGTTTGCACTTCAATGTATGGCTATAACCCTTTGATGGTATCTATGACCGTTTTCTGTGCTGGGAGCTATCGTATAAATTGTTTATATCTTCAATTACTTTGATCTTTTTTGGCGCGATATTTGTTTCATATTTATATTATACTAGAGATTGCCCGCGAATTCGTTCGCGTAGCTCGGCCTTCGGCTTTGCCATAACCGCCATTCGATTTTTCTTTCATCAATTCAAGAACCTTCTCCTGACAATAATTAACACAATATTTTATTTTTATTTTTTAATTATTTATTCTTAACAACAAAAAAGACTTATCGAAATTTTTAGATCCATTCACGCATGATGCAATGAACAACAGACAAGAGCAATAAAGATTAATTTTTATTGCTTTTTTATTAAATAGTTTTTATATCATAAATGAGTAAGTATTGTGTAACTCTGAGGGATCGGCTGATTTCTTTGAAAACCTTTCAGAGAAATCAGCCGATTTCTTAATATTTCTGAAATGGATTCTAATTGCAAGGTGAATCTAATAGTAAACCGTGTAAGTGGAAGGCTGCTGTATGGTTACGTACATACTGTAAGTAGTAAGACAATTAGTAACTGTAGACAATAAGTAACTAAGTAATTGTAGACAATAATAAGATAACTGTGAACTTATGGGGGTGACATAGTCAATTTATGACAAAACTCCCTCTAAAAATATTTGATAATAAAAATATCTAAAATGCGAGTTTACCTCTTAGACACCTTCACATAAAGCGCATTTCTACACAATCAGTGTAACATATTTATAAATACTGATGTATTTATTTTTCAGATAAAGCCAAGTTTATAGGTATTTCGCTACATAGTTTTATTTTGCCGTTTAAAAATGAGTCTGTTCCTAATTGTCTTCTTAACTTATAATTCACAAACTAACGTATAAGATGAGAATATGCTAAGAAGTATTTGAAATATAGCTTTTCTCATCATTTATTATGATATTCATCAACAAAATTACCGACAAAATGGGGTACATACTACATTCAGGCTTCTGTTTATCCTTACATACATGTAAAAATGTGATGTGATAGAAGGATCAATCGAACTCGGTGGGATAGACGCCCCAAATTTTACAACTCTGTTTTGGTTTTCTCGCCGTCGTCATAATTACCAACTAGGGATGTTACAGAGCTATTGGTTCCGGATCCGAAAATTCGGAACATCGGATATGATATTACACCTCCGACTTCGTTCCCGATACTTTTGAATCGGAGGTCAATGTACAACGGTGGCCGCGGCGGCGATCTCATATTGAAGGGCTTATTTAATGAGTACAATAGAGAAAAAATTATTCCCTTAACTGACGATCTTTTATTATATGGTGGAAAATAGATACGAATATCAATTCCTTTACTCGATTGCCCGCCAATATTATTCGCACCCAACAAGTTCAGAATAGTAGAATGCGAACAACTTTTCAATAGTGGCCTAATCTATGACCCGCTGAGAAATAGATTGGACAGAGATAAAGCTTTTGTTCATTAAATAAAATGTGCCTCGTTTGGAGTCTAGGAATGGTTTCAGGAAATGTGATCTGTGTGGTTCCTGTTACATTTGGTTCACCGAGCGAAACGTTATGTGTACATTTTTGTTCCATATAGCTATCATGTGATGTTGATAATTTTAAAACTGTGACTAAGACTGTTTAAGTGGTTTCTATAATTACACAATCAAAAAGATTTGGAACGTTTTTATGTAAACATAGTTGGAATTTTAATAAACCGTGCCCGATCGGGTTTAGAATAGACGCTATAGATACCATTGTGTGATATAATTTTGTTGCGTTAATAATAAAAAAATATTTTTATATATTTTTCTACAATCAGTAACTACTGATTAACACAAATTAGTAACTTAGTATAATGACTATACGTTTATAACTATCACTTTCGAAAGAGTTAACATTAAAAACGGGATATTTACTGTGTAATTAATTTTTGTCTGTGTCCCGATATTTCGCACTGTTGCAAGGCCATGGTCACGAGTAAACTCAGTTACTCGAAATATCGGGAAGTCAAACAAAAAAGATTTATTATTAGTAGAGTTTTCTCTCAATAGGGCATGTACCCTATAAACTGTTTTAGATTAAAGATAACGTGATTATACACTATGTCGCTTTTACACTTTTAGGAAAAATCGATACAGATCAAGAAATATCAACTGTTATGACTTTCTCCCCTAAAAATTATTCGTTAAAATACCGATGTATTTTCATAATACGGGGTTAACTATCGTCGATTTACCCGATTTATACCGAAATCTTTCGATTACTTATACATAGCTGCCGTGTTCACTTTTATTTATGACATCTGTCACATCTGTAGGTACGAAAATATGAGTTTCCCTCAAAACCAATCGAGATTATTATCATCGTCCTTTACCCGAACCTTTGCAATAGTGTAAATTGTAAACAAAGTTATTAAGATTAGAACACATTTCTTTAGTTGTTATTATTAACAGTACCTGGATGAACGAGCTTTGCTCGGTTTTTTTAAGAAAGTAGACCCGTTTTTAGCTTACTTTTGCTTAACAACGCCATCTTTGTCAAGTAGATTTAGTGTTGCTGTTTCATAGCACGAAAACACGGATAAACCTATGTTGTCTAAACAGAAACCTAGCTAGATCAATTTATCGCCCCCGAAACCCCCTGTAGGCCGAGCACGAAAATCTGTTTAAGTATAACGTAATCGCATCGTTAACGTATCTAGTACAAACTGTCTTTTATCTAGTACAATAGTGGCACAGATAACTCATAGTTTGTACTGAATACGTAAACGATAAGATAACGTTACACTTGAGCAGATCTTCGTGCTCGGCCCACTGCATACTCAATTTCATGAAAATCGTTGGAGCCGTTTCTGAGATTCAGATTATAGAAGTACATACATATATACAAGAATAAAATTGCTCAATTAAAGGTATTATATATATATATATATATATATATATATATATATATATATATATTATATTATATGATACTTACATTTCCATTGTGCAAGATCTCGTAACCTCCAGGCTTGCACTCGTGGCTGCGGACGAGGAAGCTGAGTTTGTTTTTCTGAAGGAACATGGATGAGACGTCAGGGCCGAAGTATGTTCCGGCACCGCGCAATGCATTGGCCACGCAACCCCCCGTACATTGCGGGTCAGACCACAGGATGTCGAACACCTGAAAAAGTATATCTTATAGAACCTGCATTGTATGCAAACAATATTTAAAAAAAATTTGATGTGACATAGATGCACCTATTTAAACGTTGTCTGAAAGTGATCACGAGGTTGAAATTTATAGAGAGAAAAATTCACATCCTCGGACGGGATTCAAGCCCGCGTCTTCTGACTCTCCGTGTCAGACGCCATTGACCCCGAATTTTTGAATCCCGTCCGAGGATGTGAATTTTTCTCTCTATAAATTTCAATGTTTGAGATCGCTAAAGCAGGAGTTAGTGCTTTGAAAAGTAATACTATAAAAATCACAAGGGTTGCGATGTCAATACGAAAGTTAAAGTATTTCTAAATAATGCTTCTTTCGGTTGGATAGTACTGTCGAAACTGTTCAATAGATGTCGCTCCGTCCCCGTAAGACGGTTATTCACATAGGGAGTTAAAATTCGATGTTTGGACCAAAACCTGGGTGGCCTAGTTGGTCAATGGCGTCTGACACGGAGAGTCAGAAGACGCGGGTTCGAATCCCGTCCGAGGATGTGAATTTTTCTCCGTATAAATTTCAATGTTTGAGATCGCTAAAGCAGGCGTTAGTGCTTTGAAAAGTAATACTATAATAATGATAAAATTTATTGATTCAGGCGTTACTTTGCGGAAATCCATTATCAAAAAACGATATTAAAAAATATTTAGTGACACTTCCGCTTCAAGTGTGTTGAAGTGTCACTAAATATTTTTTAATATCGTTTTTTTATAATAATGATCACGAAGTATGAGGATCTGGCACTAGACTGCATTTTTTTTTAGTTTTATTCGTACCGTTGACGTACACCGTACAAACTATAATTTATCTAGTACAACTGTAGCACAGATAACTCATAGTTTTTACTGTATACGTCAACGATACGAATACGTTACACTTACGAAACTTTTCGTGCTAGGCCCACAGTAGGGAATACAGCCGAATGTAATTATGTAGCAAAAACTAATTGTATGTTAGTTCCTTCATAGTTTTTGGTTTATTTCGTGTTTGCTAATTTTGTAGCTCTATAATGCCGCAGTAGTTTATAGGGGCTGCAAAACCCCGACATGTGTTTCATATCGTTCTGTGCAGTTTTAAAGTTCAAAATCCTAAAAGCAGTAAAGCCTTTAGCAGTATTTAGCAGGAGTGTAAAACTTGAAAAGTACCCCAAAAGAGAATTGCTCTAGTTAATGCTTACCTTAACACTTATTAACAGGGTAAAGTATTATGTGGGTCAAATTTCTGGAATCATTTTCACGTACCAGAGGAGCAGAATTAGGAAAGTGCTTACAAATTTGCGAAAATTTTTAGACCAATCCACTATTAATTGAAATATTATATATATAACATAAAAAAACCTCATGCAATCTTCTAAAAATATGAAAATATCCACCACGCACGCCTTATCACAATAACAAAATAATTCATAAGACTTCCGTAGCAAAAAGCTTGCCCAGAATTGTGGTAAATAAACAAAAGTGAAATTGAACTCATCACGCGTTTCCCTTGTTTGCTCATTTCCATAATTCATATAGTATATATCCGTCCGATCTTTTCGAGCCTGAAGAATAAACTTAATGGATCTTTTCCAGACAGATCGAGACGTTGAAGGGGGCAAAGTTTTCAGACGAACAGATTACAGCAATAAATCAGTTTGTTGGCTTTTCTTACAAAGAAGTTACGACATTTCGTTGATCCGCTTGAAATTTAAAGTTAAGCAAAATTTAAAAAGGGTAAGTATGTATACATTAAATAAAGAGGTAAAATTCGATGCTCGGATGGCGAGCCATGGCGTCTGACACAGATTGTCTGAAGACGCTGGTTCGAACCCCATCCGAGGATGTGTATTTTTCTCTCAAAATTGAAAAGTTTCGAAGCAGGCGTAAGTTCTTTTAAAAATCATATTATTAAAATTAAGTAAGTTCGTTGTAGTACATAATAGTGTGGGTAGAGATGAATAGCTGCTGCTGATTATAACTCCCATTAATGCCATAAAAGCTTTCGTATCGCACGTTCATTCGATACGTGTGTGTCGCTCGCATTATAACAATAACAAAGCACTATAAGCCTATTAGCACCCATCATTTAGTGTCAGATATCAATTTCAGAGTTCAACCTCTCTTGAACAAAGGTTACGAGAAAGCCGATATTAAAACTCGAAGCAGTGCAAGTCTAACGTGTCAACCAATCAAGACTACCTACAGATTAACTTCATTTTGATGTATTATTTACCAGTTTAGTATGAACATTTTTAGTAACCTTATCTTGTTTTTTCTAGTCAACGGTCTTTTTAGGAATTACTACAGACGTTAAATTGCAATGGGGTCCCCACATTAAAAAAATTGTCTAGTAGAGTCAGTTCAGCGGCTTATGCTGTTAAAAAAAATAGACTATTAACTGATGTAGACACAGCTAGAATAGTTTATTTTAGTTATTTCCATAGCGTTATGACGGCATACTTCTCTGGGGATGTTTTGCAGATATTAATTCTATTTTTGTACTGCAAAAAAGGGCAATACGAGTTATCTACAGTTTAGCTCCCAGAGTTTTCCTTAGACAGAAGTTTAAAGATATATACATTCTAACTGTTGTCTCTCAGTTTATCTATGAAAATCTAATGTATGTCAAGAAAACATGAACAGTTTTGAAAAAAAGGTGTAATCTCCTTCCATCAACACGCGGAATAAGTACAAGCTATCCGAACATGTAACGCCTCAACACAGAATAAGTCATTCTTTAATGGGACAATGTATACGATTCTATAATAAACTTCCCAATGTTATCCAACATTTGCCTATTAATATGTTTAAAATTACTATTAAAACTAAACTCTGTCAAAAAGGTTATTACAAAATTTCGGATTAATTGGAGGATAGAACAGCTTGGGACTGATCACTCCAGGATCTACCTACTCGTTGGGGGGTACTTGTGTCGCGTCGCCCAAAGGGAATCCTCCCCGGCTTGCCACCAGTGCGGCTACGCGGATGACACTGCACAGCACGCGCTGGAGGCATGCCCTGCAGGAGACGAAGCGCGACGTTGCCTAGTTGCGGTAGTGGGGACAGATCTCTCCTTGCCCACCATCATTGTGCAGATGGTGGGCGACGAGAGGTCGTGGGAGGCGGTTGCTTCTTTCAGCGAAACTATCATGCTGCAGAGAGAGGCTGAGGAGCGGGAAAGAGAGAGGGACCCTCTCTCTGATTTGCTTCTTTTGATAATAAAAATATAAAACTCAAAGAACGAAAAGACATTGTGAGCCTATCTGTTGAACGAGTAATAGAAATGTCCTGTATTGAGTTTGAGCAGTTCCTTGTTCTATGTGTATACAGACCTCCATGCTCACCATATGATGATTTTGAAAAGTGCATGGAGGAAACATTAATTAAGCTTTCTAATACAAATAAATCAATGATTATCTGTGGAGACTTTAATATTAATTTGCTAGAAAATAATCAGACAGTGGATAAATTTTTGTTACTGTTTAAATCTTATAATATGTACAATATTTTCTTGGAACCAACTAGGATAACAGCCACAAGTTCCACCTGCATAGACAATATATTTACTAATCTAAAACCTATTAAAAATTTCATTATAAATAATCTAGAATCAGACCACTGTGGTCAACTAGCAGTGTTTCCAAGAAAAACAAACAAACCCCAAAGCAAATATGTTAGCTTTGTTCCAATAAATGCAAGCCGCCTAGAATTGTTAAGAAGTAATATATCCCAGAAAGTGCCAGAGTTGACCAGTCACAATGACCCAAATATATTATATAACTCACTGTTCCATCTTATCAGCGATGAATTTGGCAAAGTGTTTGTACCAAAAACAATATCTGTTGGTAATCGTGCTAAGTTTAGTGAATGGGCAACTCCAGGAATTTATAAAAGTAGGCAAAAGTTATATGAATTGTACCATGAAAAATCGCATAATCATAATCCTGTATTTTTGGAATATGTCAAACGTTATTCTAAGTTATTTAAACGAGCCTGTTCCTCAGCAAAATCTATTTATTTAAGAAATAAGATCAAAAATTCTGTTAATAAAATAAAAATGACGTGGAACATTATAAACAGTGAAACTGGTAGAAATACAGTGCGTAATCGAGACTTTAATTTAAAAATTAATAATAAAGATGTAAGAGCAGATTTGGAGGTAGCGGCCGAGTTTGAGAAATTTTTCACTAATATTCCTTCTTTAACAACCAAAACTCTAAAATCTTCCTCCATTTCTGCTGAGATCTTACTTAAACAAAGTGTAACTGAATGTGACACAACTTTTAAATTTTCAGTAGTTAATTGCAAAGATATTGTAAGCAGTTTCAAAAGTCTAGATGCAAAAAAAACGGCAGACCTATGGGGTCTTTCTGTGAAGACCGTTTCTTCAATTATAGATGTCATTGCACCCAATCTAGCAGCTGTGTTTAATAGTTGTGTTGCAAGTGGTGTATTTCCTGACCTAAAGAAGCACAGTAAAGTGGTTCCTTTATTCAAATCTGGTAGTACTACTGATCCAACAAATTTTCGGCCTATTTCTGTACTACCTACGCTAAGTAAGATTTTCGAAAAAATCATATTACATCAATTAGAAACTCATTTTAGTGCAAACAAAATTTTCCATAAAAATCAATTTGGGTTTACAAGGAATCGCTCTACTATAGACGCAGGTATAGAACTAATAAAAGATGTGTTTGATGCCTGGGAGAACTCTCAAGATGCCTTAGGTGTTTTTTGTGACTTATCTAAGGCATTTGACTGCGTCCGACATGATATACTTGTCAGGAAATTACAACACTACGGTATTAGGGACATGGCTCTCAACCTTTTGACTTCATATTTAAATGGTAGAATTCAAAGGGTTGACATAAATGGTAAAAAATCGCCCGGCTCTATAATCTCAATGGGCGTTCCACAAGGTTCAATACTAGGGCCGTTCTTGTTTTTAATCTATATTAATGACTTACCTTATTATGTAGAGAAGAATAACGAGATTGTATTGTTTGCAGATGACACTTCACTGTTATTTAAAATTAAAAGGCAGTTACTAAACTATGACGATGTTAACAATGCATTAGCTAAAGTTGTGAATTGGTTCAATACAAATAATCTTCTCCTCAATGAGAAGAAAACTAATTGTATAAAATTCTCGACACCAAATGTGAGACAAGTAGAATCCAATATACAATTGAATGGAACAGGGTTGGACCTTGTGGAGTCAACAGTCTTTTTAGGAATTACTATAGACGCTAAATTGCAATGGGGTCCCCACATTAAAAAATTGTCTAGTAGGCTCAGTTCAGCAGCTTATGCTGTTAAAAAAATTAGACTATTAACTGATGTAGACACAGCTAGAATAGTTTATTTTAGTTATTTCCATAGCGTTATGACTTATGGCATACTGCTCTGGGGATGTTCTACAGATATTAATTCTATTTTTATACTGCAAAAAAGGGCTATACGAGCAATCTACAGTTTGGCTCCCAGAGTTTCCCTTAGACAGAAATTTAAAGACATAAACATTCTAACTGTTGTCTCTCAGTTTATCTATGAAAATCTAATGTATGTAAAGAAAAACATTAGCAGTTTTGATAAAAGGAGTGATGCTCATTCCATCAACACGCGAAATAAGCACAAGCTATCCGTACATGTAACGCGTCTCCACAGAATAAGTCATTCTTTTATGGGACAATGTATACGATTTTATAATAAAGTTCCCAATGTTATCCGAGATTTGCCTATTAATAAGTTTAAAATTGCTATTAAAACTAAACTCTGTCAAAAAGGTTATTACAAAATTTCGGATTACTTGGAGGATAAAACAGCTTGGGACTGATCACTCCAGGATCTATCTACTCGTGTACTAAGATGTCAAAGTGTAGCGTGTCTTGCCCTACTGATACCATTATTATGTTCTCTTTTGTAAGGCAACACACTGGAGCTAATATTTGTAGTACCTAAGTAAAAACATTGTAAAAACATCTATATAAAAAGAATGGCCCCGAGTTTCTTGCCGCTTCTTCTCGGTTGGCTCTATGTATTTTGGAACGCGGCGGTAGGCTTTAAAGTACATTTTAATGAAAAATTGACGTTCATAAGTGCGTCTTTGATGCCTAAATTGAATAAATGATTTTGACTTTGACTTTGACTTTGACTTCGGAGAGCGCGGCCACGGAGAAGGGCTAATCGAGCCCGGTCTCCATCTCCGCTTGGAAGGCCTGTGGTGCCGGATGCGGGGGCATCCGACACCCAATGGACATAGGCCCTCACAAGGCGTAGATGCCCAACGAGTTCCGGGACATCTATTGCGAATGGAGTCGCAAAGGACGACTTCCCCAGAGATGGGTATGCCGGAAGGCGGACAGCGGCGTTGACGGTAGCTGCGGAGTAATGCAACAGCGGGCCCGAGCCCCCGTCATATGTCGAGAAGATGGAACTGCCCGGGTTTTTAGTGGGTATTCGGACTCCCACATAACCACCATGCTCCCCCGGGGCTAGTGGTATCCATAAAGGATTTTCCCGGGTCAAAAAAAAAAAAAAAAAAAAAAGGATCTACCTACTCTTGCATTACCATGTTCAAAGTGTAGCGTGTCTTGCCCTACTGATACCATTATTATGGTCTTTTTTGTAAGGCAACACACTGGAGCTAAAAATAAACGAGCATTTATTATATACATTAAGAAATTGGCGATAAAAAATATGTAATAAGACAAGCCCACTGAGTTTCTTTGCGGAACTTCTCAGTCGTGGTCGCGTCCGATCCGGTTGTCGATTTAAGAATTAATAAATGTAATATTACAATTTGTAAGTGCCCCCGTAGGCCTATACAGAATAAACGTTGCCGGCCATTTCTAGCCACCAACCAAAATCACTGAAATTAGCTAACTTTTAGAAAACTCGATAGAACTCTTTTCTTGGTTTTTTTTATTCAGCAAAATTATATTACTTGAAAAAAAGTTACTCATATGTACATCATAAATTATGTACGCACATAGAACTAAACAGACGAACAGACGCAGAGATAGCATTGGAACGCGTTGATAACTTTTGACTACGAAACCCTGTGAACTAATGGATATGATCACCAAAGGTTTACTAAAATGTTCGCCCCTTATAAAATGAAATTACGGGTCGAGTTTCACGTTCACATGTCTCTTTTACTATTGTCACTTGTGCGGTGATAGATTATATCTGATTTCTCTTTGTGTCAAATTGTCCTCCAATGATTTGGGATCTGTACGTGAGTGGAATTTCTCTGAATGAATTTTTGTGCCATTCTTAATCAGTGACCGATAATAATGTGAAGGTTTCCCTAATGCAGGATAATACTTCAGAAGTTATTACAAATTCTTTTGTTTTTGTGTCGAAAATGCGCTCTGTTGCTTTTTCATATGGTATTAATGAAATGCTGGGTCACATTTATGATGGAGGCTAGTATGTATAGGTATTATCCATCCATATATTATCCATCCCCATTACACGACATTGTAGGACATCCAGACATATGGAAATATATATCATTTTCATTTCATTTGTATAGATCACACTCATCATACGCCTGCTACCTACTATGGATTACAATACATTTTCAGAGTATGTGATTCTGTAAATTATTTAAAATTAAACGACTGCCTGAATAACCTACTTCACAGCACTAACAAGCTAATCGTACGCGAGAAACTAATCCTAATACCCAACACTTTTTTCACACAACCGCTTTGGATATAATTACATGGAATCAACTTGATTCAACAAACAAAATAATTTTATAATCAATACAAAATTGACAAAAAAAAGGTGATCATACTCGTACATAAAAAATACATGTACACTAAATCGGACAATGTAAAGAGGTAGAAAAGAGTTTTTCCTTTTAGTATGGACAAGTACTAGCAATGTAATCCTCGTACTTTATTATTTCGTACGATAAGCAATGCAAAGGCTGTTCACTGGACTTATCAATAGCGTATATATTGTTAAACTACAATTAAAGTATATTAATTATCTTCTATTTCCATTAAGTAGAAAAGAAAAATGTATCCGTCGTGAATAATGCTTCTGCTAAACGTGCATCAGCATGTTGAGCAGCAATACAAAAAGTTTTACATAAGGTGATCTACATAATGAACATGTTTCTATTTTAATACTTATGATATGGTCTAGTTAGCCCGAGCATTATCGCTGCCCAAGTCATTTGGGGGAGGCATATGATCAGCAGTGGACGTCCTACGACTGAGATGATGATGATGAGGATGAAGTCATTTGCAATGACACTCGGAGCCTAAACACAAAATGTAGAATAAAATATTTAGTATGTATTAGCCATGCAGACCTGTGAGTAGATAGATAGATGAATATACTAAATATATTTATAGCTAGTTATTAAGAAGCTTGCACATTTTGCCAACGTGATAACATGAAATTGGGATTTTTTTGATGTGTTGAATTTAATATATTTTTTGATTGATGTTGAATCACTAGGATTGTAATAAGATTATTTTGCAACCGATTTTACTACGTTCTCGAGGGCTTTTGATTATACTCGGCCACTGATCATGATATTTTATCGAAAATGACTGCGATTTTCTTGGCAATGTACTATTCTAAAATGCTTGAACATTATTTTGAGAGGAACCGTAGAGTCTCACCTAGATTGTTTGCTGTCAAATATCCAATTATACACGAAATATTGAACACAATTTAACAATTACACATCATTAATTGTTAAATGGGTTAATTCAATTAGTATAAACTCATTTAAACACTCGTGTTAATAGAGGGGCACCCACACACATTCTCGACCGCAGTCCACATGAAGAGCTGAATTTTTCACAGTAAGTGGAACTGGCTGAAAAACTCGACTCGACTCAAGAACGTCCTAATAAAGCATGTTAAAATACCTTTTAAATAAAAGGTCAAAAGCGACCACTGAGTTACTAACGTCCATTTGAATTACGTTTTGGGTAAAGATGTAGTCCTCGATAGGAAATTGTTTCTTTTATTCGTCATGGGAAACAAACGCGAGTTTTAAAGGTAAGTATACATAATTAGTCTACACTGCTGGGGGCTGGAAGCGCTCTCAGCGGAGCTTGACTTAGCGATCTTCACCGATCAACAAGTTAAGCAACCATTGCTGCAGTCAGAAGTTAGATGGGTGACCGCTAGTGACATTAATCAACTGAGCGCTTCCGTGCTTCGGAAGGCACGTTGAGCCTTCGGTCCCGGTTCTTTGTCTAAGGACAACCAGTCTTTAGGCTACGTCGCAGGAAGGCCTTCGGGCAGCCTGAAAACTTCTACATGGGTTGGCCACTAACCTATTCAGCAGCCGCTGGTCCCGCGTGGTGGTTTATAGCCCAACTCTTCTCTCTGAGAGGAAGGGTCAAGTCCCAGAAGTGGGAACATTATGGGATGATTATGTATGCTGGGGCTGGGGCAATAGTTTGCTTCTCAGAGCGAGTAGAATGACACATAATCCACTAATTGTGATTAGTAGTTTTAAGGATTCAGTATAGCTATTGACCAATACTGCTAAACAATATTGTAAAATCCAACCATTGCGCTGCTCTGGGAGCGTCTTTTACATGGGCTCGTACAGTTTGTACATTTGCCATTCAAAAGGTTAGTCAGATCGAGCCAGATTTGTATCAAAATAGTCAGACTGAAATACACAACCAGTCAGGAACTCAAGATATAACTAAGTCATGCACGGTCTAGTAAAGTGATGGATGTATTACTAAAAGTTTCAAAGGCGATTGATAAGAGCACAAACCACGTTTATTGACGTCTTTTACACCTTGCCTACATTTCTACAGCACGAATACGTAACAGCTATTAATCTACCATTATTACACATTAAAACTCAAAGGAACACAAACTATAATATGAAACAAAACAATGACAGGCATTATAGGGACGTTTCTTTTATATTTCAACCGTACTTTACTTGATGAGGATTCTACATTGAGTACACTAATTAATCAAATACTAATTGGTAGATGGTCGACTCGTCGCTATGGTTGGAGAATCTGATACAATGTTTTTTGGAATCCATATAATTATATTAAGCCTAAAAATATTTACAGAATATTAAAAGTTTAAATAGAAACTAATCTATAAGCCCCATGGTGGGGGAAAAAGTAGCCAAATTGCTAGCAGCTTTGCCACGCTGGATGGCAATGCTAACTTTTTGCCCAAAGTAGGCGCATTTCGGTCAACCGTCGCCTCATACAAAGGTTTCGTCAGATCTCTAAAAATAACCCCTTAAATACTAATATTATAAAAGCAATACGACACTAACATATTAATTACATCTAGTCAACTAACTAAATGTACCTAGTTAATTTTTATCGAAGTTAAATCGCGTGCTATGCCTGATGGCTAGAAGTATTTTAATCACAAAGTGTATGTTCTGGTCACGACATAGTACTATACCTAAATTCCAGGACTTAACATAATTGAAAATTGAATCGAAAGCGTTTATTAATTTCCATTATAATTACTTACTTACTTAATTCACAATTTACAATCTCTCTCTCAATTTTGAGTAATTAAATGGTGCGGTTAGGGACCACATGCGTTACTTTTAATTTTAATTATGACATTATATTAATTGGCTATTTATCAGTGTATGTAAGAAATAAGGTACATTATGGGCGTCAGATCTGAATAAAGCTATGAAGTTTATAAGACACAGTTAAATTTGGAATTGCTTGAATATGCGTTCGTCTTTTGTTTGCATTTCACCAATATCTACATCCAACGAGAATATAATGCTAATCTACATGCTTTCATCACATATTTAAATCACTGCAACTTTAGAGAGAAAAATGATACATCCTCGGACGGACATCATGGCCACGGGAACGATCTGTTCGACCACCGAATTCAACTCTCTAGTTGATCTTAACTGCCGTATGGGCATGGATTTAAAATTGCAATGCTTGGTCTTAGTTCCCAAAGCAAGCGTTAGTGCTTAAAAATATAATAAAAAATCTTTTTTGATCCATTCGTCATATTTGATTTACATTTATTATACTTGAGGTCGCTGTAGTAAACTTGTCTAGAGTGAACGACTTGCGCGAAGAAAGGCCCCGTAGGGACAAAGTTCGTAAAGCGCTGCGCCGTGGGTAAATGCGACTAAGTTTATCTTGTGACACTCAGCGGGGGTCCTCGACACAATTGTATTACTCCAAGGATTGCGGTGGCAAAAATAGCTCCGAACCAAAAAGATAAAATAATGTGATTCCATGTATCTAATAACCGAACAAAAATCATTCAAAGGGATTTAAACGAAACGAACCGCAATTTAGGATTGGCGCATTTAACTTACCTAAGATTCGTTTTGAAATCTTGATTTGGACAAAGAAAACCACAAAGGGTTACAGACACTTTCGGGGAGGCAATCAACAATCGAAATCCCCGCGGGATAACAGATATCTTGAAATGTTTCTCTAAATAGATTTTGTCTTATTTTAGGACTATGAACCGAATGTATTTTTATATCACATCGTTGCCAATGAGTTTGCCATTTGTAATAATCGGCATCTAAGATGCTTACGAACTTCCAAACTTTCCAATTAAAGAGTTTTGTTATAAGCTTACAATAGATCAGTTAGCATTATTGAGCTTAAGTGATCACGTTTTTGTGCCCGAGAATCAGTTTGTATAGAACGTTATGATGTTAGAGTCAGCGTTGGGTAGTTTAAATTTGCTTCCAATATTAATCTGGTCGAGAAACTTGGTGTATTGATTTTAAAAGTGGATTAGCATGGGACTAAAAGCAATCAAGCTTAACAAGCAAGATCAATCGTAATCAAGTTTGGTCTCAGTTTATATAATAAATTGATGAACTTTGAAATATGATTTGTGGACGGTACAGTTTCGCAAAGTGTCAATCACATTTTATACGAGCAGCTCGGTATTAGTTTTAGGGACCCGTATAGTAATTTAGTACATGTCGAGGACAGTTCAATCAATTGCTAGTGGGGTTTATTTACGATCTAATCAAGCTGAACAACCAAGACACGGGGTCGTAGAACTAGAACCATATTAAATTAACGTCGTGATTTATTTCCGGTTATAAACCAGTATTGTAACTGGATTATACTAATAAAATATTAAAAAAATGTGGGCCAAGAGGCAGAAGCCCAAAACGGTGGTCTGACCAGGTTTCGCATTAGATTGACATACCGGTCAACGTAGCTCTCCATAAAGCCAAAGACCTAAAAAGGTGGAGAGAAGCAGTTAGAAGACTTCAGAAAAGTCACGATCCTCAACACTGAGGGAACGACTGCGGAGGAGGCGGATGGTAAAAAAAAACTATGAAAACCTAATCGTTATTTCAAATCAGTTGCCATGGAAACGAAACGAATTGACTCAATAAATGAACTAAGTTGTTGGCATATTGCTAACGTGATGAATATAACTTCGTCAATGCACCGTCGAAATGTGGAGTAGACTAATGCCAAAACGACAAAATACATTTAGGAAAACAGTACCTAAGCTACAACGAATATCTTCAAATTTATTTAAGCGATTACAAAATCCAAAATGTGTTTTATCGAAGCATTTCAGATAGGTACTTTTCTTCATCTACTTTTCTTTTTGAAGTGAAAGTTCTTTAGGCGCGTTGAGCACTTTTTGGGAGAACAAAAATTATAGAACTTGCGTCATCGTCAGCGGTTTTTTGGGTAAAGAATAATCAAGGAACTTGCATCATCATCACCTAACGCTTTGTAGTGTGTAGTAGATAATGTAGTTTTGAAGGGAAAACTTCTTCAGGCGCGATAATGGTTTCCATGACTACCTTATTGTTGTTGATTGTGTGTCTTAAAAACTATTCGCGAACGTAACACTTTTGGTTGAACGACAATCATGGAACTCGCGTCATGGACACCGAAAGCTTTCGATGAGCTTTAAGTATAATGTATATATATATATATATATATGTGTGTGTGCACTTTTTGGGTGAATAAAAAGCGTGAAAGTCGCGTCATCATTACTGCTCGCATATCGACAATACAATTTACAAGTTACTTTAGTTTCACTTCTATCAGCAGTCCCTAAAGACTGCCCAGCATATTTTTTTAATACTACACTATAGGTACACACACAATACACATTACACTATATTAATCTATGTTGAGCTTTAACCCGTCCCGTGTCTACTTCTTTCGGTGTCTTTCCGAACCACGCATAAAAGTTCAGATAAAAAATACTACACTTGAATAGTTTGACCATCTAAAAGCAAGGTTATACCGGTAGAGTGCATTTGATCTGGTAAAATTAGTTACAAACCAGAGTGTAGTACACGTACACATGGTGTACGCACGACACGCGACGGGTTAATACTTCAGGCTTTTTTATACAGGGTGACTGGTTGAACACTTTACATATTGATATATAGTGCTCAGTACTCGATTCTCGTTCTAATTAAGAAAAAAAAATAGGTGCCTAATATTTACCTAATTTAACTTTAATTGTCTACTCAAAACAATAAACATGGTCACTCGCGGCGCGCGTGTAGTAATAAAATTTAACGGGCGGCCGACGATCGCGGCATCCTTTGGCGGCGCGGGCGGCGCGGCCCTTTGGGTCATTAACCCCGTTCGGACGCAGCTTGATTCCTTTGAACGCGGCGCGGCGCTTTGGGTCATTAACCCCGTTCGGACGGTGTCCATAATTTTCGAGTTATAGCACATTCATAGAATGAAGGTTTCCTCTGTAGTTTAACGGTATTTTTTTAATTTTATTTTTTTAAACGTTTCATGTGACCATGAATTATCATGTCCTTGTTTATGTAAAGTGTTCAACCAGTCAGTCTGTATAAAATAATGTAACGTGTATAGTGAAGCCATTGATAAATCCTGATAGTAATCTTATGCGTGAATTTGAAAATAAAATCAAAATTTGTATAACTGTCAAAACATTTTCATTTTCATTTTTCATTTTCATTTTCATAACTTGTAATTCCAAATGGCTTAAGGTCATTTATAGAGTTGCCAAGTGCGCATCTTTACTTTGCGCGTCGCGTAACTTTGCGTATCTTAACATGCAACACGTCCATGGCATGACGGTACTTGAAGTGTTTCAAGTCATTCCATATGGACGCAAAGATCGCTGTGAAACGCATGACCGTGGCCGCAGCGTCACACGGGCCAAAACAAACATAATATGATATGGTGATTTTTTCACATTATTTGCAACGTATTAAAGCTTGCAAGTTCACTTTATGGAAAAAGATATTTCAGCTACCAGCGGGATTTAAGCCTACAACTATAGAAAACCACTTTATCGAAATAAGCTATAGTCACCTCTGATAATGCTGAAATTACTTCTTCCCTTACCAAATCTCACGTGGAATTACACATGAATTAACTCCATTTATCTAAAATAGTAATTAACTAATTGTACAAAGTTAAAGTGTAGTCTGAGGTTCAAATCTCACTGGTAGCAGTTTTGGTTTTCTTTCTCTGATATGCGGTCTATCTTACGAAGACGCTTGGGGTTAAACCTTACATATTTCAATCCTTTCAGTGGATCAAAGAAACGTGCCTTCATTACCGATCCCTTCTTATCAAAATTTGACAGATATCTGGCCCTGTTTACAAAATATAACATTATTTAAGCCAATTGAAAGTAAGGTAGGTATGACGTCCATCATCGGCGCTTGCCACTGTTCTTTCATGCTAACTGATAAATATATATGGTATTAAATAATATTTAATAAGTTTTTAGTGTTGTTGATTGTCATCTTCATCATTACTAGCAACTAACCGTGGAGGATGTGCCTATACGACAAGACTTTTTGTAAGATATAAGATACCTTAAACATATGCTATTCTAGATAATGATATAATGTTTAAATAATAATGATCGACCGGCGTTGCAAATATCTAGAGTAGTATCTAGAGTAAGAAAGCTAGAGTAACAAAGAGCATTCCTTCTCTAAACGTATACTTTCACATTGTGTTGTAGATCATTTTTATTGAGTATTTATGTATTCACAAAACAATGGGACCATCCCTATTCAAAGGTTATGCACTGTCAACATAGTATAGGCTGTGTGGCAATGAAATCAATCGATAGCGAACGGCCGCAATGTCGTGAATGATTGATGCACTTACTTTACAGAGCTCTACATTGTCTATGCATTAATAATTCAGTGTTGTGTCTGTTTTTCAATGGTCCGCGTCTTTTTTTTTAAATATGTTGACGTGCTTAGATTGATATTTTTATAACAGCCTAATGTGTTGAGGGTGGCATACAATTTTTTGGCGTTTTGGTGTTTTTAGGTGTTTGTCGCCGAGTTACAACAATGGCCCAAAAAGATTACATCTAAATAACACAAAAAATCTAAATAAAAATAACAAAATGTCAAGATTTAACCAAACCTAAGGCGTCATGTATGTACTTAATATTAAAAAAGCCATGTTTACAGGTTCTTAAGTGTTTTAATATAAATCTTTTTTACCATACTTGCTTCAGTTGTTCAGTGTTTCTGACATCAGTTTCCAGCCTAGAGTTTTCATGATTATCATACGTAAATTTTAGACTATTTTAGACTGCATAGACAAAAAATATTTTAACTCAAAAAAACAACAATATAATTATAAAAAAACTTGGTATTTAAAGGGCCAATAGTTAATTTACATATCATGCCATATAACAATTATAGTATGCTATAGTAAAATAATGTGTGAAGTATGACAGTTACAAAAAAGAAATCATATGTTTTATGTTATAAAAACGGTTTTGTTAATCTTAAGAGTTATTAAGCATTTCTTATAGAGCTACTACTATATACCTAAGTTATATAATATATATTAGATATACGACTAACCTGTTTCCATTCCACTTTGTCAATAGCTTCAGGTGCAGTGGAATCAGTCACCGGCGGGCGCAGAAGGGAAACGTACTGTAAAGAGATTTTCTGTTAATGCAATTGGACATGCTAATACGAAGTTCTGCATGAAAGTAATTCAACTGATGCAAATTCACAGAGCTAAATTGAGCAGACACAATAGAAAATGTAGAAAATCTAGTCTGTTTCTTCTGGTGTGAAATATAATAATCACTTTAAATAAAGTTATTTAGATTGAATACAGAAGTACAATTGCTGACTTAAAATTCCATATTACCATGTGTATAGAATAAACTTCGAGTAACATGGTATAATGATGTGAAGATTGTAATATGTATGCCCATTATTACATAAGAAGAAAACGTAATCTATGGAAAGTATAACTTTTATTACTGACTATTCTGATCTGCTGATGCTTTTGTTTTATAATTTTAAACATTGCACCGTATGACCATATTACACTATACTACTTCATCATCTCAGCCGTAGGACGTCCACCGCTGAACATAAGCCTCCCCCATACTTTTCCAAAAGGACCGATTGGAAGCGGCCTTAATCCAACGTCGTCCTGCGACCTTTATCAGGCCGTTTGTCCACCGTGTCGATGAACGATCTACGCTGCACTTGCCGGTCCGTGGTCTCCACTCCAGAACCTTCCGGCCCTATACTACTTACACTTATATATTTCTCATACTTACATTATAATTCTAAATGTTATTTATATTGCGTTAAAGACGATACAAGGCTGCATAATCAACATCACACGTATTTACATAATAAAATAATTGCTATAATACAAAACAAGTAATTTATTCTATCCCAAATAACAAACATTACAGAAATCACCTACGTGGAAAACGAAAACTTTTGTATTTTAAAAATCCCGAAGACAAGCTATGAATGTGAATATCCCTGGATTTTTGCTGGGTGAAAAGTTTCAAGCGTTTATGTTCTTACTTGTACTAGTTGTACGTATGTAGCGCGAAGGTTTAGCTGAACTGTACCTACCGGTGGTATCGAGTGAAAATTATTTTTCTTTTCGGTGCCTTTTGCACGAGTGTCTTTATGGTACCTATAATGTACTCGTTGTTTAAATATGTTAGGAAGATAAATAAATACTTACGCGTCTTATCAGAATGTGGTCAACTAGTTTTGGTATAAAAAATATTAACAGAAATAGAACTCATTTCATTTTTTTAGTAGAACGGAAGATAAGATATTTGTTTAGGTAACCATTAAAACACTTATAAAGAATGATAGGTAACTCATATTTGTAACTTTTCATTTAATTGTCCGTCATAATTTTATACGTAATAAAATAATATGTAAATTTTATAATTTTTAATAAATAAACCTTGTTCTTATCCTATACCTTAGGGTATTATTCAGCTTATCACATTTCTTGGTCCATTTTCTGTGTACAACATTTGTTCAGACTTTTTCGACAGATGCCCATTCCTCTCGTCAAATATTCTTTGTCCAAGATTTCTTTACAATTTGCGTAGTTGATTGCTTTTTATAAACATCTATCAAAAATATCATTGAAACAGTCCACGAAATTGAATTGGCAAGTGGTTTGATTGGAAACGTCAAAATCTTTAATCCAATGTTGCTGTTGTTAGTAAATTGGATAACATCATCCAATTTGTTTGATCAAATATACATTGGTCAAAGATATTTGACAAGTGGAGTACCAACCTTACACGTATTCTATTTTGCATCAGCGCATTGAAGATACATATTTTATTATGTACTCTAAGTTTACGTCCGATGTTTTTCTAACATTACGTAAGTTAGTAAGTAGAGATACTTTGTGACGTTCGGTAGTAAAGTAGCAACGAGAAAGTTATTCACCTGGGGCCGTAGCACAAACAATTTGCGAAAAAGTATTCGCATGAAAGCGTCAACATGTCACGGATTGGTGTACAAACTATGAGTTTTTGATTTACGTGACCGACCTGTTACGTTGCACTTACGCAGTTATTCGTGCTAGGCCCACTGAGGGTAAGCGTCATGTCCATGACAGCTGCAATATGATCCAGGTTTAAGCTTGCTTTTGAGTTCTCCACGGCACTGCTCTACACACATCACCTTGAGACACACTTGTTCAGTATTTTTCGCCCAGCAATTTCAGTAGCTCACGTTAAGCCCTAACACAGTAATGCTTCTAAGCACTATTAGCTTCAAGGCTGAAATATATGACACTGCGCTGATACCGCAGACGAGTTCTAGTTTGGCACGACCCAGGACCTAAAATAGGGCTTTACCTTCGTACGGACATATGTAAATCGGCACCTGTGTCATTATCTGCGAGTGTGATGAATCTCAAGCAGCAGTTAGTCACACCTACAAGCCTTTTATAATTTTGGCACACTCTGAAAGTATAAGTTATTCGATACTCAATTTTACTCAAAGCGTCAGTATCTACGCGAAAGTTAAAATTAATTAGATATTGAAATTAAACAACTATTAACGCGAAAGCTTAAAAAATCATAAATTGTTGTGCCTATACTGGTGCACCGTTGTGAACAAATACATTCGAAAAAAAATCTGGACAAATTACACAAAATAATACATAGCAATTGTTGGGTTGTCCTCGACGAATCATAAATCTCGACATATTACACAAATTCAATTATTGCTATTTGATGGGCTGATCTCTAAGAAACATAACTCTAAACAAATTACACAAATTCAATTATAGGTAGCTACTGTCGGGTTGTTCTCGACGAAACATAAATCTCGACATATTACACAAATTCAATTATATTGATGGGTTGTCCTCAAAGAAACATCAATCTAGAAAAAATACACAAAATCAATGATAGCTATAGTTGGATTTTTTCTCACCATCCCGCAAGATACTTGCACACTACAACAATCTCAAATCAACCACAATAAATTAGTACTTACAAAAGTAGAGTTACCTTGTCTCGATCCAGACTACGTATCATATCCAGGTCAGTTGTGTCAGAGATCCCTCCGTGAACTACGAACACTCTATTGTTGATGATGGTTCCAAGCGGCAGCCAGCGGTACACGCCTTCTATCAGCTTTAGTAGACGCTCGGAGTTGTGCTGCAATACGTATAGAGAAATAAATATATCTAAGGAATTTCGAATCCCTCTACCGGTGTATGAAATTACTACAGTAAATGCTACTTGATATTAGTTAGTATTTTATAAATTTCTGAACCGCACTCCCTCTAGTATTTCATGAATAAAAAATACTTATTACATTCTTAACCCTTTGAGGATTGCGTGATAAAAAATATTTTTTCGCCATATCGTCGCGAAAATTCCGCGAATGTTCACCAATTATACTTATTTTCTCGTTTATTATACCTAGGCGACTCGTATCGCGCGTGTATTGCCTATCGTATTGCGCATACATTCCAGTACAGGCTATTTTTATCACAAAATAAATATGTCTAAAAAGTTAAAGTTACTCATATTACAAAAAGAACAAGCCAAAACCCAAAAAGAATAAAATTGTCTTTGAAGAATGAATTGTGTGGGACTTGAACCTTGAGCCGTTAGCGCCTGACGGGTACTTACACTCGCAGCCTGAGCCTGAGACTTTGAAAATTGACATCGAAATATGAAATGAAATGAAATGAAATGAAATATTTATTTATTGCCACACAAAATATCACAAAAAACATAAAAAAAACAGTATGCAGACAATGATAAGTAATGTGATTATTGCTGGCAAAAGGGTTACACTCAGCATAAGTCGCGTGACATTTTCATGCTTCCGCGACGCTGTTTTTCAGTGTACCCCTACGCTCGGGCTGGCGTTCGCCGAGATAGGTGCAGCGAAAGAGGGAGACTACGTAGAGTTTCTAATTAAATACAAAACAGCTACACATCGAAACTAAGCGTACGATGGAACAAAACTATACTAACAAATAAATAAGATATATTACATCAATGCATATGATAGAGCCGTAAGTGCTGTGTTTATGTTGTGATGATGTATGTATGTGAGTGTGAGGGAAGGTGCGTGTGAATGTGTTTAAGTGTAGTTGTGAGGGGGTAATTTCATATTTAACTTTGTGTATTAAAGGTTGCTTCAAAATTTCTCTTTTGCCGATCAAGTAAATTAACTTTAACTTTTTTCCTGAAATTATATATGCTTATTTTTTGTCTCAGAGGTGGAGGGCTTATAATATAGCTTATTGCTCCTTCCTATTAATCATGGCAGTAGTATAGTATAGTAATAGTATAGCAGTTTATGTAGTATTAATTTTGTAATTCTACTCATAAAACCTAGTCCTCAATAATGTCTTTTGTAGCGCTCTGATTATACTCGTATAGAGCGATTGAAAATGGCTTTGAATTTTAGTTAATCTTTTAGCTACTGAATAGAGAAAATTGCATCAAACCTGATAAGTAGTTAGTTACTTTACTTATTTTTTTACTCTATTCCAGAAAACCCCTTTCATTTTATGGGATAAACTAATCACACTAGATGTATAAGACGTAGTGGTCTATAATATTATACATCATTTATAATATATTAGTATGTACTTATCTGCCATAAAGTTGCTTGCTTTACAGTATTTGCCATAAACTCAATCATACATAAAAGTATGGGACAGGAATATTTTGAAATTATTATTAAGTAAGTAATAAACCGAATTGTTTCTGTAAATTTGAGTTCTAATTACATTTCAAAGCGTATTAATTACATCATCGTACATCGTATTTACGGAAAAGTCAATTTGCAGATTTTATGAACATCAACTGGATGAATAATATATATATTAGCTGCGCCCCGCAGTTTCACCCGCGTGGTGATTGATGATGATGATGGAGACTTAGGTATCTTATGTCCTTCCCCGAGATATGACAAATAGAAAAACACAAAATCATAAAAGTTGGTCCACCCGTTATTGCCTTTTAAGGCTGGAGTTCACCAACTACAACGTAACCATTGATTACCTAATCGCTCTCTTAAACGTAAACAGTTGTTTAAAAGTGTCGCGTTTTTTTGGTGTACACCATGGCCTTTATTAATAAACGTTGCGTAAACCTATATTAGGCGTAACATGCTTTGTCTTGCTTTCACGCGTGAACATTTACTGCAAGCGAAAAATTGACAGATAGATGTTTTAACTACTCCGGGTGTAAGCCAAGTTTATTAATAAGGCCGTATATGTTTAAAGCGAACGTTTAACTAATCAAGCGTTTTTGAACGAATGAGTCGTAAATAAATGAATAGTATAATACTACTTTGAAAAGATGGTAGCGTATCTTGTACCATTTACATTTACCCGAGCTACATTCAAATATGGTAAGTTAATATTAATATACTACAAAATGTAATGCATGATAAGTCAATGGTATGTTAACAAGTTGTATGTCTTTCTAATTCAGCACCTTTTTTATGGTAATATCAATGTTCGATTCGATGTTCCATGTGTTTGTATTGTTTGCGTCAGAGTCGTTTCGTGGAAATTTTAATTTAAAATTGAAGTGATTATGGATGATATTATATTCCAACTTTCTTTCAATTAAATCAAGTAATTCAAAGGCAATATGTTTGTATAAACGAAATCTTGTAACGTCATTTTCCTCTAAATAATTGTGTCAACTTTGGAAAACACGGGGTGCGCGTAAAATTCGCTCAATATCTTCAAAATCACACGTTCTTTTCTTCAAAGATATAATTCAGAGCATCTGACATTTTCACGGAAATAAACAATAACCAATGGTTATTGTTGTTAAAAGGTTGAAGACATCGTTTAATTTAAACAGCCAGTTACGGAACTTAATCAATGGTTACTGCTTGGTGAACAGCAAAATATTGCTAAACAGCCATTTAAGAATTAAACGTCCGTTTACAATCTAAACATGTGTTGGTGAACACGGGCCTAAATGGTGTAACTATTGCGCTGCCATTTCACGTGGCTTATTGAAAATCATCACATTCTTAACCCTTTGAGAATTGCGTGATAAAAAATATTTTTGCGCCATATCGTCGCGAAAATTCTGCGAATGTTCACCAATTATAATTATTTTCTCGTTTATTACACCTAGGTGACTCGTATCGCGCGTCTATTGCCTATCGTATTGCGCATACATACCAGTAAAGACTATTTTATTTTTTAGGGTCACTTTTAAGTTTATTTAAAAACAGAAATACGATATAACGTAATTCTCTTCTTAAATGTCCTCTCGGTAATGTACACTCGGACAGTGATTCATATATTAATCACTGTCCGAGTTTGAGGGCTAACATCACCTTGTAACTTCTTGAGGTCTACGTTAGAAAATAAATTATTCATTGTGAGACTTGAGGAGAGTTGTCACATGAATGTAATCACAAGTCACAAAATACTTATAGCAAAACAACAACTTTGCGACGACGGCAGCGCAGAGGCTGTTACGACCAATCAGAAGCTAGCGATATTTTATGCAGGTATAGACCGCGTTCTTTTATGCAGGTATGGATTGCTGTAGTGATTGTACTTCTGGTTTACCTCTGTAATCCGTCACCTGATAGTGTAAATAAATCCTTTAAACTACCTCTGAAAGTTAACCTTGTTCCGTCCGCAATATCAAATTTATTTTCCTATTTTCAATACTGAGTAAGCAATTATTATAAGGTACCTTGTGGATCTGATCTGAGAAGAGTAGCTATTCGATTACCAACTTTATGACTTTAATTTAGATAATTAATTAGAATTAAGTTTTAAAACGCTTTTGTGACGCATTCAGATCGATACGACTGCCGCAGATGTCTAGTCTGCTATAAAATCAAAAAGCTATTGCAGTGGCAGTGGAAATTTAATAACCCGGTCCGTTTGTGAGCAAAGTTATCTTAATTACAGATACTTTATACTATCAGAAGTATATAGATATAGACTAGTATATATCAAAATCAGAAAATTGTATACGCCTATTCTGCTTACTTTTACTTGACTGATTCATAAAAGCAGAGCCTAAGCCACTGGGGCTGGCATTTTAACTTTTGACAGTTGTGATATATTCATGGATCACACACACATTTCATTAAATCCTTTTTTATATTCCTTTGTTGTAGGTAATATTGACTCATTCATGGATCACTCATTTCATTAAATCCTTTTTTTATATTCCTTTGTTGTAGGTAATATTGACTCATTCATGGAGCACTCATTTCATTAAATCCTTTTTTTATATTCCTTTGTTGTAGGTAATATATTGATTCATTCATGGATCACTAATTTGATTAAAATCTTTTCTTTAAATTCCTTTGTTGTAGGTAATATATTCATTCATTCATGGATCACTCATTTCATTAAATCCTTTTTTTATATTGCCTTCGTTTTTTTGTATTAAAACTCATTTTAATTGGCTATCGGAAGTGTTAAATTTGAAAATAAAGAATAGATGAGATTGACGGACTCAAGCCAACAGGAAAAATGGAAAAAGTGAATTCCGATTTGAGTTCTATCGGAGTGAAGATGAAAGTAGTTAACAAGATAGAATAGTAAATTTGGACCCAATGAATGGCCCAGAACTTATCGTCAATTACATTTCTGAAGTCATGACCCAGGATATGATGTTTTGAAGTTGTAAATTGCTAGCAAACCGAGGGTATTTGTTTGTCGCATACTCTCGCTCTAAAGACGCAATCAAAGCGCTTAAGGCATTCAATCGACTCCTAATGCAGAACAGACAGAAGACATTAAAGGTATCCCATACGCTCTTAAACCGAGAGCTAAAGGCTCCCTTGAAGTCAGAAGCTAACTGGAACCTCTACGTCTTTACCTTGCCGAACGAACTGACCGTTCAGGACTTACAGTAAAGTGTGAATTCACCAGGTCTTGTATTTTTGTTTATTAACAATATTTATATCTGAGATCTTATATTCTTGAAAGTTAAGTAATGCAGTGTAGGTCGTAGGTCGAAAGGTGTTACACTGCACAGTTGTTGCCTTTTATACTGTAAGCATCCATTAAAGAAGGGTTAACGGAAATTTCAGGGATTGAAGTGGGCGATGCCGCTAGTTGGTCAGCTAGTTATTTATATTCTTACGTATTATTCTAATTTTAATATGGTAGAAAGATAGACAAACAGATTTATTTCATTTCTTGCAGATGTCTCGAGGTAGGTACCTCACGGTGGGACAAAATCAGAAATGAGAATTATCTATCTATCATAAATAACGCGACGTGTAACTAAAGACAATGGTCTTACTGAATAGAAAATAAAGATGGAACGCTGTCTTCATCGAGAATAGAGGAAAAAGAAACATTGCATTATAGACTCTCACTGAATCTCAAAATATTGGAAACATACATATTTATAGACACCTAAGCCCCACCTGTTCACCTTTTCGTCCTTGCGCCTCCAGCCGCGTATTACCTCTATTATTCAGGTATTGGAATATTTCACAAATTTTGGTCATGTTCACAATTTACGGCAGATAGGAATACTATATAGAGTTCACAAATAAAAATATATCTGATTATGACTGATAAAACAAATAGTAACGTACCAGTGCTCTGAATTGAAACCATGCACGTAAGTTTATATCTGACTAGAAATTCCTAGACAATAGGGTTCTTAGTAAGTATCATTATGAAATTATTAACGGGATATTTACCGTGGTAAGGTTGTGGAATGAGCTCCCGATATTTCGGCGCTGTTACATGCACCATGTTCACGGGAAGACTGAAGAATGCGGGAGCTCATTCCACAACCTTACCACGGTAAATATCCCGTTAATAATCATATAACTTTAGAGAATAACCGTGATAGTTTAAAACAGTGTTTCATTATGAAATGCCTGAAATCGCCAAGAAAATAGTACTCCATAAATTTAACATGTTTCCCTGTTACTATAGGCTCACGTTCATGTATCACCTCAAATTTTCCGAAATTCCTTCATAATTCACAGCATTTCTGAACGATTATTTTTTAACAGAAATTACCTGCAATACATCCAAATGTTTCACTCGCCTCACTCACTGTTTTAAGAACTTCGTGGTGTTTCCATAATATTATTGGAGATAGCCACCATTCAACTTTTAAATTCAGTCTGAAGTTTATAAATAATCATATAAGACAATAATAGCTAATAAGCCAAAAATTGCTCAACTTTTGCGCTCGCTACACTCTCATTTCTATCATGTCACTACTATACCGTTGAATACCGGTAATAAGTTACTATCCTGAAAAATAACTCCTCTCTCGCTGCGCTCCCACCTGGACTAAACTTTGTAAATTACTTGCTTCCTAACACAAATAATTCCAAGCAGGAAAACTCCAACAGCTGTTTTCGCAATGTAATTTAGGTAGGTCGATTATCTCGCTCATTTTGCCAACTCGGCAAAAAATTCATTACATAGATTGACTCATTTACTATTTCTTAATTGATGTTTTTGGTATGTTTTGATAATATTTGTACATTTATTTTACAAGATTTACTTTTATTATTTAGAAGCTTTTCGTATAAACTCACCCGATATTTTTGTTGAACTTCTTTAATAAATCCATACCTGTAAAAAATCAAATATTAATACGGGATTCTAACGTACAATAACTCATTATTGGTCCTCAATTTACTCGTAACATGAAAAGGGATTTAAAATTAAGGCAGCGCTGACAATAAATATTAATCACCACGTTACCTTGATATAAATAGGTTCATTTTCGGAGCAAGAGCACTCACCTAGAATTCATTATGAGATCTTCGTGGTTCCCGCGGTTCAAGTACACCCCACCGGGGAAAGCCACCATGCAGGCCAAGAGCAGGAGGAACACTTCCAGCCCCTTCTTGCCGCGATCCACAAAGTCTCCATTGAATATGTATGGATTCTCCGGAGATGGCAGCCCGTTCTGCATACAATATGTAACATTATGATGAGCCGCGACGTTATGTGATGCGCAAATTAAACAACATTTCAGGAGTTAGCTAAAGTTACAGGCACGTCATTAAAATTTTATCTCTCTTTTGATCGCAGACACCTACGAACGTGCTCGGCTCAAGTTGTTCGCGGTTGCTGACGTATGAGTTAGAAATGTCAACTTCATTAGCAACAGTAGGTACAGAATTAATAATGTAAACGTATTCCGCATCAAGCTATAACATAGACCAGACTCAGCATTAAGTAATTGCATATATAGGCTCTAAAGTTAAAGAAATGTATACGTACGTATTGATTGGAAGTAATACATTTACAATATAGCGAACCGAAATTGGCCACGATGTATAACAATAATAAAAATAAAATTTTGACAGAGGTCAAGAAAGATTTTCATGTGAGCCTTAGTAAGTAAACTGCTTATTAGGTACTCGTACTTTTCTGTGTACATACATAACAACTTTAAACTAATTATGTATAATCGTGTATATTGTAAATCATTTATAATACGAGTACATATAAACATACCATCGGGATAGAAATATTCTATAAGGTGTTTTTTTCCAAATGTATGTAAAACTCAATGTACCAATATATCAATTGCGAAAATCTAAAAATCAATAGTATATATGTTTAGACATCAACATAGAATATCAACAGGCGGCATAACTGTGTAGTTGAGTGGTTGGAGCAATCAAAGGGCATTTCGCGAATCCTTACATATGCAGCGAGCGACGTCGAGGCGCCGAAGGTCGCTTACGCAATATGTTCCCAGCTAATCGATACCGATGCCGACTGCCTTACATAATCTTTATCCTTAGCCAGCAAACTGGGCTCTCCTTATTTTACCCAGTCACGGCCAAACCATGCACGACCCCGTCGATAAAGCAACAAATTGGCGATTAGCGGCTCAGTCGGCGGTTATCATCAAAACGAAAACCCGTTTCAACTTTCATATTAGACGTGGGTATTACAGACCCGCATGTAATACAGAACAATGGAACATCAAATGATACAAAACCCTGGTGTGATAAATGAGTAATGAAAAATGTCATAGTCACGTCGCGACATGGAGAGTTTAATCGGTCAAATGGCAGTAAAGACGGAAATAACAGTGGAAAAACAATATGTGTGAATTAACGAGGTCGTCCGGCAGTCCGACGTAACAGGCGGTCTATCAATCAAACCACGGGCTACGGCACCAATTAGATGACGCGTGCGCCGCCGCTCCCTCGATGTTTACTGACGACACGGCGCTCGGGGCCGACCTTTCGCCGTAACCCTATTGACTTCTAAGCCATATCTAATGATCACAACGGAAAAAAACGTTGACATAAAAGCTTGCATATATTTCCCGCGTGACCCATGATGTAGGTACTCCTAAAGAATACGTTTCCTTACGGTTACCAATTCAAAATAAAAACCGTAACCTAGATAAATAATACTTACCTATGCTGGGTTTTGTTTTTGTTCGGCAATGTTTGAAATATCGGGAGTTCTTTGAAACATTTATTACAATGGCATAAATGATTGATTTCCACATTGAAATATATAGATATTAATAACTAATGCCTTTAAAACAATTTTTGTAGGTATGTATGTATAAATTTAATCTGAATGCCGGAAAAGGCACCAACGTTTTTCATGAAATTTAGTATGCAGGGGGTTTCGTTGGCGATAAATAGATCTAGCTAGGTTTTTTTTTTAAAAAACGTTATATCAGTGTTTGGGCAAAATAAAAAAAACTGCTACAACAAACTGCTTTACCGACACAGTAACACTAAAGCTACTACTCAGTCTAGTTTCCGCCTACTAAACTTGACAATAGCTTTGTTAAGTAACAATAAACAAATTAAAAAAAAGTCAGGTTCCTCAAAAAACCGGGTATCACTTTTAAAATGAGATATTGTCATTGTGATACGCTCAAATAAAAGAAAAACCGCACGAAAGGCTTTTCTCTAGCGGCTTATCGAACAAACAGATAAACGTCGCTAGATAATACGGAGTGTCGCAATCAATACGAGTGTTGAAAGCTCACGTGAAGCCGTAATCAGCCATAGGCTGTAATGAGTTCGAACGCAGCTGACGGGTTTCAATCGCGGTTATACAAAAGGTTTCGCAGTTTAAGGCGAATGCCATCACTAATCGAGCAGCTTACCGATGCGAATGTCGAAAGAAGTTCCATTGAAATAACGATCATGTACGCGCGCACAAGAGGCTGTTATGCCCAAATCTTCGTTCACAAAGCAAAACTAGGATCATTAATTTATATAATTATTACTTAAAATTTGCATTTGTAATACTTGTCTGATAGATCGACTATAGTGTCGACTGTCTCTTTCATCGATGTCGATGTCATTTTCAAGGAGTGTTCGGGACGCACGTGTCGATGACGTCTCGCTTAGCACTTATTATTATCATGCTATTTACGTTCTTTTTATGTTCTTAATATAAAGATTATATAAATCTCGGCAAACGAAGTGTAGGACGTCCTGAGGCACGGTGGAGTGACGATCTGCGCAAGACGGCTGGCCAAAACTGGATGCGAGTAGCCCAAGATAGACCTAAGTGGCGTGCAATTGGAGAGGCATATGTCCAGCAGTGGACTGCTACAGGCTGATGATGAATATAAAGATTTCGATAATAACCATCCCATTAGTCACTAGCTTTAAAAGTAATGCATATCTTTTCTATTTAATACAGTGCAAAAGGCGAGAACTGATACGAAGTATTGTCAAATTTAAAGTTCATTCTGCCGTGCGATTCTCTAATGATTCGTCGATGCGCTCGTGGACGACCGATGTCAAATACTTTATGAGATATCGCCCTTGTACACAAGGTTGTTTTTCCAACGTTTCTTGTCATCTCGTCATTTGTTTCACGGATGTTGTCAAAGATGCAATGATGTTTGCTCTTAGAGAATCGCACGGCAGGCTATGTACCTTAATACGGTGACGTTAACACAGTAGGCACGACAATGGTTTGGGTGCGTGGGTAGTCCGCGTTTTGACGAGCTTTTGTGTTAGTATTGAGGTACTACATGTAATCCATTAGTTTCTATTTCTAAATAGGAACCTAAACAACATAGGTTCAGATACGTGGCAGCCGTAGGAAGGTACCTCCAGATACAAGACTCTTATTATTGTTAACAATATATTTACAGGAACTACAGTCATCCATTGAATAATCGTTTTAAAAATAAAATATAATGAACACCTATATTTTGATTTTACTTTGCGAGTTCCGTCATCACTATATACTCGTATTATAAGCGCCAATATAGACGCCGCGGATGTTTGCCACAAACTCAATAACAACTGCACCGATTTTCATGCTGTTTTCACCAATGGTGAGAATGGTCCTCAAGGAAGGTTTTAGTATAATTTTTAATTTTTAAGCGCAAGCTAAAAAAATGGCTTATCGAGCAGGCTTTCTACAAGTTCGATGACATGACTAAACTGAAGATGACGTAAATTTTTTGTATACAATTCTTTGTACGTTCTATTGACTTGGCATTTTAATTATTTGTACTTTATTTTATTGACATAATATTTTAATTTTAATTATTTTTACTTTATTTTATTGACATACTATTTTAATTTTAATTATTTTTACTTTATTTTATTGACATACTATTTTAACTTTAATTATTTTTACTTTATTTTATTGACATACTATTTCTATAATTTGTCAAGTTATTCTACACATTGGCTAAAATATAATGATATTTGTTAGAAGTGTCGGAATAAAATAAGCCGTCTGGGAGCTTTCAACGAAAAGGCTGTCTAAACCCTTTAAGATATAACAAAATTATGTAAGTATGGTGGAATGGTGAATTTTATATACAGGCCTACAGAAAGTCTACGATGGCATGTTATATCTATCTCTTAAAATGATAACATAGTATATCCATTTTTATACTTTAAAAAATGGCCAAGGTCATCGCATCACGCGTTAACGACTTTACTGATTTGGATGAAATTTGGCAAGGAGCTATCTCCTTATATCCCAGGGCGGGACACTTTTCATCATCATCATCGTCATCCATCACCACGCGGGTGAAATTACCGATTTCCCGGGAAAGGACATAATATAGGGTACTTTTCAATTTCATCATCATCCATCACTACGCAACGTGCGCAACTAGTTGATTATATGTTGCGCGTTATGAGTTTTAAGTTAATTGAATTTCGAACATTATTATAATTAACAATATCTGGACTGGACATTCAATCACCATTTAATTGTATAAATGCAGATACCAGAAGAACAAATCAACCTATTCTTAATAAAATTATATATACTAAATAAAAAAACTTATTCTTAAAATTACTTTGATACCAATATTACGTAACCCTTCAAGAAACGAAGCTTGTTTTACACATTGCTGAACAATTGGTATAACACTATATGTTTCATATAAATAGCTCGTAATAGATACCTTTCTTGCAATTCCTTAACCAGAGCGTCTAAGAATTCTTTAATTTCAATGGCTGTTAGTTATTTTATATTATCTCGCTGAAAAGTTGTATGTCTCAAAAGAAACCCAAACGGTTTGTTTCTCGTAGCATAAAATCTCTTATTACGCACAGAATTCTAGTTTAGAATCACTCTCTACGCTTATGATTCAATGAAAGGTTGCTTGCTTGAGATACAAACTCAGCACCACGAACTTTGCTCTGTAATCGCGCATTACTATTGTCCGATAGAAAATAAAACGGAAAACTTAAACGGATAGCAAGTTCGGTATACAATATTACAGAATTACGAGGATGTGCATTTACATGTATACTGAGTGTATGTTTCTTACCTTATGGAAAATAACTAGCAAATCGTCTAGTTTTCCGTGCAAATCGCCGCAAACAGTGATTTGGCTTGAAATAGAAGTTGTTGCGACGTTGATATTGGGCATTCTCTTGAGCGTTTGAGTCGCATCTTTCAAAATCTGAGCGACGTGTTTTGCATGGAGACGATGCTGTATAAACAAACAAAAAAACGCCATTTGAGTAACTACAAAACCTAAACCAATAAATAAAATCTACGTCAGATAGCTTATCTATATATATAAAAGCGAAAGGTCACTCACTCACTCATCACGAAATCTCAGAAACTACAAGTGCTAGGAGTTTCAAATTTTGCATGCGGGTTCTTTTTAGGACGTAGGTGCTCACTAAGACGATATTTTATGAGATTCAACCCCTAAGGGCGTCAAAAGGGGTGAGAACGTTTGTATGAAAAACCTTTGTTTTTTAACTTCTAGTTGTGAAAATTTGTATTTGGATAGGTCATTCAAAATAAAAAAATGTTGGTCTAATTTTTTTTTGGATAGTGGTGGTTTAATATCGTGAAATGGAGGGGTGAATGTTTGTATGGAAAGGTTTGTGTTTTCGAACATACAGTGGTGAAAATTAGCATTTGGACAGTTTAAAATGATGATTTCAATATTTATTGACAGGGATGACTTAAGGGGGTGAAACGGGGTATAATTTCTTTTTCAAAAGTTTTTTTGTTTTTGGAGCTACATTGATGAAAATTGATAACTGAATAGGTAATTCAAAATAAATAGTGATGCTTTCAATATTTTTGTCAGGGATGACTTAAGGGGGTAAAACGAGGGATGTAAAAACTACTACATATTGTAAACTGTAGAGGTCAAATTTCTGTACAATGAAAACTATGCTAAAAACCAGGGAGTCAGGGGATGCAAGGAGTGAAAAATAAGTTCAAATTGTTTGTTTCTCTGTATGTTTGTCTGTCTGTTTGTACGGGCTAATCTCCAAAATAACTGGACCGATTTAAATGAAATTTCGTATGGTGGTAGCTTATATCACTGATCAACATATAGGATATTTTTTTATCCCGGTAAATTACAGAGTTCCCTTGGGATAATTAAAATCTGTAATTACCGTATCCCGCGAGGCCACGCGAGCGTAGCTGCTGGCGGATCAGCTAGTATGTTTATATTTGTTAAAATGAGTTTCTTCCTTTAATACAATTTATTTTCTCATCAACTTAATATGACACTAAGCACTTATCCTCCATAAGTACGTAGTGTTCTTACTCTACTCGTAATGTTTCAATACTTATCGACCTTTAAAAGTAGCGAACAGTATATACTAGGTCCTTGATAATAATAGAAATACTAATACATAAAGCTAGAAGAAAGTAGGTCACAGTTTTAATGAATTATGACCAAACTAACATTTCAATCGTCAAAAAAAACGACAATATATTATTCAACAATAGATGACGCGAAAGGCTTTTTCTGATGGTAGTATCACGCAGTATGACCAAGCATTAAGTTTCAGAGGTGTCTCAGCACTGAACTGCGCTCTACACCCCGAGACAGCCGTTCAGACACAATTGCTCAGCAATTGCACTTGCTACACCGCCTGACGATCATTATACCATACTACAGCTTCGAGGCAAAATATCTGGTTACGTGGTGGTGCCCGCAGCCCCAGCGTGTATTGAATCGAAGAGTTCTCCTCCTTCTTGCGTCATTTTTCTCAATGCTGAGGATCGTGACCATGCTATCTGGTCCTATTCTCGGCGTCGTGAATGGTTTCGTGTACTTTTCTGTTGAGTGTAGTACGGATTTGATCATACCACTGCTATGGACTTCGCCCTCTTGGTCTTTTTCCCTCGACTTTACCAGTAATGACAAATTTCTCGAGATTGTCACCACTCAACCTAGAAAGAGAACACTTCGAAGAGTTCTATCACCTACTATATCACCTTATTGGTACTATGTACAGAAATTTACAGAGGTTCCCCATTCCACGTTTTTAAACCGACGTAGGTAACTTGATCCCCAACTCTGTGTATCTTCTGTGAAATATTTCCTAAACAATTTTATCATTCTTAAATCTTGGTACCTCCACCCTTATTACCATAAGTAAATATATTCAGGCAGCCGGAAATTGAATGAGGCCGCAAATAAATACGTATATTTTTTCCTAAATGCCTTAATCAGCTGCATCCTTCCTCTGCCGAGGGATAACACGATTTTAGGGTCACTAAATTACGAATAGTATCACCTTCCGCGAACTCGACGCAAAAGCGACGATAAATGTCAAATATTTTATTCGATATTTCTGCTATACAAACTATTTGAACGCACCCGAAGTCTCGGCTGCCAAAATGTTTTAAGCATTGTTTCATTAGCGCCTCCATCTTTATAAAACTCTTATGAAGCAAGCAACAATGAACCAGCTCATACATACCTTCTTCTTCCTAAATGCCTCTATGAGCAAATCGATATCCTTCCTTTGCAGTGGGAACTCGATATCAGGCCCACGGGAAGGTTTTGGGGGCGCCGTCTCGTCAGCGCCTCCACCCTCGTCAGACTCTTCCGAAAATACTTGTTCCACTACAAAAAATATAAAGACTCATTAACGGTAGTGTCGGCTAGAGGATTATCGATATAAAGTTATGTTTGCATTTATACATGAAAATGAAATTGTTTTTTCTAAGGAAGTTAAGTTTAATGTATAACAACAATTTTATTATAATAAGCAAAATTTTTTTTTAAAAAGGTTTTTTATTTCTGACATCATCATCATCATCATCTCAGCCGTAGGACGTCCACTGCTGAACATAGGCCTCCCCCATGATTTTCCAAAAGGACCGGTTGGAAGCGGCCTGCATCCAACGTCGTCCTGCGACCTTCCTCAGGTCGTCTGTCCACCGTGTCGGTGGACGACCTACGCTGCGCTTGCCGGTCCGTGGTCTCCACTCCAGAACCTTTCGGCCCCATCGGCCATCTGTTCTGCGTGCTATGTGCCCTGCCCACTGCCACTTCAACTGGCTGATCTGGGCTATGTCGGTGACTTTCGTTCTTCTACGGATCTCCTCATTTCTGATTCGATCACGTAGAGAAACCCCGAGCATAGCCCTCTCCATAGCTCGTTGTGCGACTTTGAGCTTGTCTATGAGGCCCATAGTAAGAGACCACGTTTCAGTGCCATAAGTCATCACTGGTAACACACATTGGTCGAAGACTCTTGTCTTGAGGCACTGAGGTATTTTTGACGAGAAGACTTCGCGAAGTTTCCGGAACGCTGCCCAGCCGAGTTGGATTCGACGATTGACCTCTTTCTCGAAGTTGGACCTGCCTAGTTTGACTGTCTGTCCCAGGTAGATGTACTCGTCAACAACTTCGAGAACTGAGTTCCCAACTGATATTGGGGTAGGTACAACATCGGCATTAGACATAATTTTCGTCTTATCCATGTTCATCTTAAGACCTACCCGTTGGGAAACTCGATGGAGGCCTTCGAGCATTGTACTGAGGTCTTCCATGGATTCTGCCATGACTACAATATCGTCGGCAAATCGAAGGTGAGTGATGTGTTCGCCGTTAATATTAATGCCAAGTCCTTGCCATTCCAGAAGCTTGAAGGCGTCTTCCAATGTAGCGGTGAACAGTTTCGGAGATATAACGTCTCCCTGTCTCACGCCTCTTTGCAATGGAATTGCCTTCGAACTCTGCTCCTGTACTCGGACTGACATGTAGGCGTTTTTGTACAAACACTTCAGCACTTCAATATACCAATAGTCAATACGGCACCGCTGGAGAGACTCAAGCACTGCCCACGTCTCGATCGAATCAAAGGCTTTCTCATAGTCCACAAACGCTAAACAAAGAGGCAAGTTATACTCTTCGGTCTTCTGTATAACTTGCCGTAGCGTGTGGATGTGGTCTATGGTACTATAGCCTTTTCGGAAACCGGCTTGTTCCGGAGGCTGGAATTCATCAAACCTGCGACTGAGACGGTTCGTTATGACCTTCGAAAACAGCTTATAAACATGGCTCAAAAGCGAGATGGGTCTGTAATTTTTAAGTAAAGTGTTGTCACCTTTCTTGAAGAACAGCACCACCACGCTTTTGTTCCATGCTTCTGGCGTTAAACGTTCAAGTAAGACGGTATTAAAGAGCTTCTGAAGGACTTTAAGTACCGGTGTTCCACCCGCTTTCAGAAGCTCAGATGTGATACCGTCGTCACCAGGCGCCTTGTTGTTCTTAAGCTGTTTCAAGGCCATTCTAATCTCGTACAGGCTGATGTCCGGGATATCTTCGGTATAATGTCGGGTCAGCTTGGCTCTTGGGTCTTTGGCCGAGCTGCTAACAGGTTTAGCGACCGAGGTGTATAGCTGTCCGTAGAAACTCTCTACCTCTCCTAATACTTCTGCTTTGGTCGACGCTACACTGCCGTCTTCTCTCTTCAGCTTCGTCAACTGGCTTTGCCCAATAGACATGTCTCTTGCAAACACTTTGGAGCCTTTTTTCCGCTCTATCGTCTCTTTAATACGGTTTGTATTAAAGATCCGGATGTCGTGTCGCAAGGACTTCCATATTCGTTTATTGAGCAGCCTATATATCAGCATCATCCGAAGACTGCAGTTTCAATGAGCGTCGTTCAGCCATGAGGTTGAGGGTATCGTTGGAGAGTTTCTGTGGCCTATCTGTACGGTGGGGTTTAAAGTACTTGGAACCCACTGTATGGACAGTTTCTACTAACCTGTTATTGATCTCGTCCACTGAAGCGATGTTCTCAAGGCAATCGAAGCGATTGGATAGCTCAAGTTGAAAGCTCTCGGGGTCTTGAATACGGGCACGAGTGGGTCGGAGCGTAGACTTCATCAGACGAGACCTCTCCAGTTTGACATTAATATTCACCGTGCCTCTTACCATTCGGTGATCACTACCGGTTTTAACCCTGTTGATCACGGAGACATCAGTGAATATTTGCCTTTTGGTTTTGGTCATAATGAAGTCAATCTCATTTCTCGTGGAACCATCGGGACTCAGCCAGGTCCATTTCCTGTGAGGTGGCTTCTGAAAGAAAGAGTTCATCATAAAGAGTCCCTCTTTCTCCAGGAAGTCGGCCAACCTCTGTCCCCTACGGTTCCGTTGTCCATATCCAAATTGCCCCACTTTCAACTCATCCTCGCTTCTCTTACCCAACTTCGCGTTGAAGTCCCCCATAACAACTAGAAACTGCGTTTCAGAGGTATGTATGGCCCGACTAATGTCCTCATACATATCCTCCACCTCATCATCCGGGTGCGACTTCGTCGGTGCGTATACCTGAATGACCTTCAGCGAATATCGTTTGGATACTCTGAGTATTAGGTATACGACCCTATTGGAAACGCTATCGATCTTAACTATGTTGTTAGTAAGGGACTTGTGGACGAGAAAACCGACACCACCTTGGGACTGTTGGTCGCCCTCCCGGTAGTAGAGTAGGTTACCTGATTTCAGGGTTATCGTGTCCTCACCCGCTCTACGGACTTCAGATAACCCCACAATGTCCCAGTGTAACTTACTCATTTCTTCTTCCAGCTCATATATCTTCTCGTCTGTCCTCATTGTGCGTATGTTGTGTGTCACCAGGGCCAGTCGTCGTCGTTGGGGGTGGTAGCCGGGCGTCTGCCGGGGATTCTTAGCACCCCCTGCCCCACCGTTACCGTGGCCGCTTCCGTAGCCAGGAATAGCGGGGCTGCCGGGGACTGGGGGCCTGGTTCCTAATGTGTCCGTCATTGGGGGGATTTTGCCAATACTCGCCACGCTTGGCAGGCGGGTTGGCGAGCGCAGTTTTGGGGTTTTAATACTGGGAAGGTGCTGCTGCCCACCTTCCAATTGTTATCCCTTAGCAGATTTTTACGCACCCACGGGTAGAGTTGGGGGGGTACTATTCTAAGCCGGTACCCCACGGCATTCAAAAATTTCTGACATCAATGTACTCTTACTCTGTCTACTATACGAAAACAAAAATCTTATTTAAGAAGTGTTTATAAATAAGAGCTATACAGCATTATACCTGTATAAGTGTTCACGTAAACTCCAAATGAGCTCTCATAAAAGTTGAAACGACTCCACACAGAGCCTCAGAGGAGTTTTCCTGAACGCAATTAACTCTACCACAAGATTATTTATTAAAGTCGCGATCGATAAGAAATTTGTGCTCCGAAGGAATAAGTAATTTACCTAACTTTATTTGGATTGACGTCTGGGTACGTAGTTATTTATAGGCGGTTAAATTCAATAATTTACATAATTCAGAGGTAGGTAACTATTAAAAGAAAAAACTAAAATAGTAGTAGTAACATACGAGTAAGTTATTGGCTGCGTGATGGTTATTTCTGTATTTGTATCGATGTTACTTCGTCAACATCACTAATTTACACTAATTAATTTACACTAATGCATTTCGCACTTGGGCTTTCATTTCAAAAAGTGGATCTAATTTTTTTCTAGCTAAAATCTTACAAAGTACCATTACCGAATGCAATTTCGTGAGTTCACTGACACATCGTGCACGCTGCTTTGCTGCTTTGCTATCGCCCACAATATTTCACGTTGTTGAGAGAAACAAAATAAAATTGCAGTTGGCAAACCATGTACTTGTACGAGCTCGATATACGAGCTTTACAGCACATTACATTACAGCATTCGCTGAATGTAACGAATGCTACATAATATATGTTTTTTGCTGCATAATACAAGTTATTTAAACACAACAGCTACTGATGAGACTAGTAAAGTCTAAAGGGCATCCTGAATATTAAAAAGGTGTAGGGTGCAGTTTAAAAATTCAATAAAATATTTATCGCCGTGAGAGCTAGAACTAACTGAATCACGGATGTCATTGGGCTAATGTCATTTCAATCCACAAATAGCCAAGACCTAGTTTTATTTACACTAGCAGTGGGGAAAGGTCAGTGCAGTTAGGGTAACCTTTGATTATCTTTTTTCCGGACTTCAAGAGGTATTTTTCCGGAAAAAATAGCCTCGGCAAACGCCCACATTCGGCAATAAGTTACTAAACATGTAGTCACGAGAGTCCAAACCTCGAACAATGTTTATTAACCGATGATTACCCAATTCTACATTTATTTTTATTTTAGTTACTTCTCCATCTATTGACCATCTTTGTTACTGTATTCGATGAGTGCGGAGTATGAAGATTTTGTATGCATTTTAATACGCATTCCATCTAAAATTGCTCTTGTTCACACATTAAGCTAATCTTAATATTATTGTAATCCTGAGACATTAGAAAAACAAAAGAAAGCCCAAATATAAATACGTAAGCTTGTCGAGACTACTACGACTAAACTTTATTCCGTTCCAATTTTCCATTTCTAGCGTAGGCATAGGTATATATGTATAGAATGTTAACATATACTGCAGTTAGTTGAATTATATGGCGAGTGACATGTGGAAAGATACCGCAGTGTTGCGTGTTTACGCCACTGGCATTGCTATGCAGGAAACGAAAAACATATGCTCGGAAAATAGAACAATGTAGCATTGAACTATCCTCCTAGTGTTACAGGCAGTTAAACTTTGGGACTAAACGACACGGGAGCTTTATACACAGGTAAAACTCATAAATCTCGCAAGAAAGTCAAACTTGACTTAGACAAACATTAAATAAACAAATATGTATATATCTTCTTTGATTAATCACTAACTCATTTTAGGTTAAATTTCAAAAGGTATTGTTCTTCTCTCTTCGCTGGTTTTGCGTATCTTGAGATGTTTTTTAATTTATTTCTGCAATTTATCCAGAAAGTGGGCACTTAACCCATAGTAAAAAAATAAAAATCCAATATGCCTTTGGTTCGGAAAGTTTATGCATAAAATATACAGTTAATTTGAAAAATTGTTATAATATTTTCACGACTCCATTAGCAAGCATCGGGTCCCAGGTGTGATCTTTGGCCGAGGGGTATTATTTATTATTAAACATCTTAAAGAAGCACACATCAGTTTTAATGATAACGTTTTAAAATCTAAGTAACATTAATATAGCAACAAGGCACCTAAGTATAGTAATTAGATAAAAATGACTTTGCGTTCCGCGCTCACATCTCAGCTTGAGTAACACGTATAACAACGTATAATAACAATACATGCATGGTAAATATGTATATGCAAACTTGGTATGAATGTTCTACCATAATATATATATATATATATATATATATATATATATATATATATATATATATATACGTGGACGACTAACGCTGCGCTTGCCGGTCCGTGGTCTCCACTCTAGAAGCTTTCGGCCCCATCGGCCATCTGTTCTGCGTACTATGTGACCTGCCTGCTGCCACTTCAACTGGCTTATCTTCTGGGCTATGTCAGTGACTTTCGTTCTTCTACAGATCTCTTCATTTCTGATTCGATCACGTATTATAGAGAAACTCCGAACATAGTTGTGCGACTTTGAGCTTACTTATGAGGCGCATAGTAAGAGGCCACGTTTCAGTGCCATAAGTCATCACTGGTAACACACATTGATCGTAGACTCTTGTCTTGAGTCTATTGTTGATATTAACCGGCGATTTTGAGTGGGGGAGTAGTACTTTTCCTAAAAAGGGCGAAAGTCTGCGGCGCTATTTACCGACAAATTTTGATAAAAGTTGTTACACCCATCACCTGACTTTAAAGAGGAATTTCGAATATGAGCATAATTGGTCGAGTGATTTCCGAGCATTATCTCTACTAGTACTAGGATGTGAACTACTGCGAAAAATGGCCGCTGATAAATATAATATGTGTGATGATCAGAAATATTTGTTCTCGGTTCTGGGTTGTTTATGTGATGTGTTAATGTGTGCCCATGACTCCCGCAGGGGTATGAGTGTAAGATCGTAAATTTAAAAAAGGGCTACGTCACTAAACAATTTGTTTTACTCCAACTTGTCTAAAGAAATGAGAAACTGCTTTAGTTTCGTAAAAAGTTAGACAAGACACTACAATCTACTACGAATGAATGAACACTGACAACCTGACAACTATAACAAGAGTTACCGTCAGCTAAAATAAAACTTTTGTTTTAAACGAGAGAAATATAGAAAAGTATCAAGTTCCTCGAAACTTGCTCGCTTATTGTCTGTTTATGCTTGAGTATTTGTCTATATAAAGCGTGCTAAAGCAGACCAATAAATTGTAAATGAACTGTGGGCCGTATACGAAGATCTGCTTAAATGTAACGTTATCGTATAGTTTACGTATTCCGTACAAACTATGAGTTATCTGTGCCACTATTGTACTAGATAAATGACAGTTTGTTCTAAATACGTTAACGATGCGATTACGTTATACTTAAACAGAGTTTCGTGATCGGCCCACGCACTGGTGCATGGCGTTAAAACATATCAATTAAAATAAATTGATACACTTTACCCCAGGGTGACTTTAGAGGTTTTGCACCTGCAGCGTTTTAAATGATAGTGACAGAGTGCATTATGTATAGTACAATTATGGTTAGTTATTTTGGTTTGACATTTGCTTTTTATCGTCTCGCATGGCTATCAGACACTTATCAGCAGACACACCGATTGCAACTGGGAATATTACTACGAGTATATTTGAATGACATCAAAAGAAAGTAGATGAGTAATCACCATTTATCTTCTTCTAACGTCATTAGAAAATATTATGATTTCTGAAGTTTAGGCATAAGAAAAGATGTGAAGGTATGTAACGTCTTCCAGAGTCAAAAATCTTAAAAGGATTGCATAGCTAGTACTTTTCATACTAAAAGAAAAAACTCTTTTCTACTTCTTAACATTGTCCGATTTCAGTCATATTTTTTTCATGTAATCATCACATTGTTTACTATGCCCGTACGTTTTTATTTTTTCAGTATTTCAAAGTACTATAAATTTTCTTTTTTATAACATAAGAAAACATAGTAAACAATGTGATGATTACATGAAAAAAATATGGCTGAAATCGGACAATGTTAAGAGGTAGAAAAGAGTTTTTTCTTTTAGTATGGAAAGTACTAGCTATGCAATCCTCTTAAGAAGAAGGTAAGTATTGTTTTGGTTGAGGCCTTTTTCGTATTTTTTCTATTTATTCTTATTATTATTATAGCGCTAGCTTTTTAAATGTATACGCTTCTCTGTAGGTATATAAAACTACTTAGTTTATATTTTCGTCGTACAGTTTGGTATTTAGATCTTGGGTGTTATATCTCTTAAATCCATTTATTCCATCCTTATTTATAGTTTCATATATGTGGTGTCTGTTTATCTTCAATTTTATAAGATTTTTAACATACATTATATTTTCATATATGTACAAGGAAGGCCAAATTATAGGTTTATCCATTTCTTAATAGTAGATTGTATCATAAGGGAGCAAAATAATATTTTTACGGCGAGGGCGCTTTTTTGAATCCAGAGCGAAGTGAGGGATTCTAGAGTAGAATCCCGAGCGTAGCGAGGGATTCTTTAGTAGAATCCTGAACGTAGCGAGGGATTCAAAGTACGTCGCCCGAGCCAAAAATATATTTTGCGCCCGAGTGATACACTCTACTTTTCATCACCCACTATGAGAAAATAAAAGCGCCTCATATTTTATTGTAATATTATTATTTAATAAAACATAGAGTAACAACTAAATTGAAATTAAATAGTATCCTTTATTAAAACAACTAAAAACTTATATTTACATTTGAGACATTTTCGCAATTATGAAAATTTATTGTACAGTTTTATTAGGAATAGAGATTGTTGTAGATTTTATATTCTGCGTGTTTGAAATGTCCGAATCTGGATCATTTTGAGGAAAATGTGACGGTGAATCTCGTTGTTTGGATGTAGATAGGCGCGGCGACAGTGGTATGGATGGATTAACTGAAGGTTGCAATTTAATGTTTTCCACGATGCGTTCAGATGTTTTCGCCTTGTTCTCAATGGAATCTTCTATATACCCTTCTGCTACAGCACTCGATTTCCATCCTCCATGTCGCTTGAGAACAGTTAAATCCGCTCCAGTATCTGCCAAAAGGGTAGCAGAAGTACGACGGAAACAATGTCCTGTATACAGTTTGATATCTGGTAACTTCAAATAAGTAGCAATTTCTTGTGGCATGTTAGAAATTTTATTTTTTCCCATCACTTGTTTGAAGCACTTGCCATTTTGATAACGGATGAAAAACCGATTGGTCTTCATAGCAGCAGGACGCAGGTCCAGGTATTTCTGTACAATAGTTTTGTATTCTCCTCGTATTACGAAGGATCGGTCAATTTTGGTTTTTGTATCGGTCAGCTTTACTAACAGTAAATCATCCGAGTGATTTTCGACATCATCAACAGTTATTTTTAAAAGTTCATTGCCACGACAAGCTCCATGTAATCCGAAAATTAAAGCCACCTGTAACAAAACCGAATGTGAATAAGACAAGTATCTATCAAAGTACAGGTTACAATAAAATGTGCATTTTTATACACTATGATTATATTTTACTAATCCACCGAAAACATAGTTACCTACTTACTTTTACGGCAAGAAAGACTTTGTCGGGTGCCTCATTAAGGAAAGTCTCCACGTTTTTGACTGAGAACACTTTGGATTTTTTAGGTTTAAATCCATCAGACATCCTCTTCAGGTACGCTATTAATTTCGAATATGTGTCCAGTTTTACATCGTTATTAGAACTGACTGTTGATTTTAGCATTGAGTATGTACTCCAAAGAGTGGAAGGTTGTTTAGTTTTGGCTAAGTACTGGAAGTAGGCCAAAAACACAGATTCTGAAAAATTCTTGGCGCTTCTTGCATTTCTCCATTCAATAAAATTACCATAGGCTTTCATATATTTCTCCCGGGATTTTGCAGGTATTAGATTATCCATCACATTTCTTGCGTCAGTTCTAATGCTTTCAGGAGTTAATTCTATACTTTCACTGTCACTTGAAGAACTCATTTTTCAAAACAAAACAAAACAATGAATTTCTAACAATCCGTGAAAATTTACGAAAACGCGGGCTGTAGTTCGCGCTTTTTTAATTTTTTTTTTTTTTCATTCATCCGGCGGCGTGACTATGGGCCGTCGTACCAGCCAGTCTTTATTCAAACAATATTTGCGTTCGATTTCTTTGGTGCTGAACACTAAGATGTTCCAAATTCAAAAAGTGCGCGGCAAAGATAATTGCGGCGCACTTATAAAGAGGATTAAAAACTCATTACTGCCCGCTAAAACTTTCTTATAGAAAACACCACCTTTGGGTGCACATAAAAGCGAACCAAGTCGTCCTTTTCGAATAGATGGGATGAAAAATACATTTCTAAACGATTCGGGGGTTTCATTTCGTATCACTTACTCTGGGTTGCACTCACATGCGTCTTCCTTTTACTTGAACTTGTATTGATGAAGTATTCAGAGAATCCGTCACACCTTGTCATCACTGGGGCTGGTGGACTGTCTAAGAATTCATAGGCTATTATGTTATCTGTCATAGTTCCGACTGTTCTCGCCCGACTTACGCTTCCGTTTATCAAGAGTTTCTTGATGGATTTGCCGGTTATCAAAAGACCGCAAATCCGTCATTTTGCAAAGTTTTGAAGCTCATGAGCTCGCTCTTTCTGTTCAATATTCCATGTGTAAATTCTTCTTTATGCTGGAGGTATGTCCAAACATTCTTTTGGATTTCTTTGTAAAGATTTGGTTAGTGACTGTCTTCAAAATGACTTTCTATTCATATTCACTGTAAATGGCGAAGCTTATAGGTCGGTGTGTGTTGAGGATTTCCCGTGCGCCTTGGCCTATTGCCAGGAAATCTATCCGATCGTTCAGTACAATGACTGATTTAGTTTAAACTTGACTTCATTATTGCTAAGGGCCAATGTAATGCTAACATGGATATGTTGCATGCATGGATGTACTGATGGGGCACGAGACAGCTCGACTGCCTGCTTCTGCCTTCTGTACTTTTATCTGGGCAATTATATGACTTTGCTTAAGTTAATTAAATTCACAGTCGACAGTTCGCGTCCTTGACAAACGACTTATATTTGCCATTTGGTTTGATTCGATTCCCGCCATTATCTACTCAAATATATTTTATAACATACCAATGCTTGAATTAATTCAAAGATTTTACGATCCCTAAACAGAATTTGTTTTTGTTGGAAAAAGATGCATTTAACTTTGACCATAGGAAGGAAAATTAAGAATGGAAATCTGCTTTTATATAGCATTCTTATATTCAATATAAGAGAAAAAGTAGTTTAGCCTTCCTAGATGTTAGGCACAGTTTTTGCTTACGGTATCATTTGGTCTAACGATAACTTCCCTATCTCCTAAATTAAAATCTTGTAAGTTGTAATAGTTAATTTTACACAACATTGGCACATGTACGCGTAAATATATCATTAGTAATAACAAATTTATTTAGTATGTATGACTTTGGTTGGAATCAACACAATTTTGAAATTTAGTAAGCTTTTGATCATTACATAGTATTGAACGTGGAACTAGAAAAGCGATGTCATTTTGCCGTCTATCAGTTATATATCAAGCGAAAAGCGAATGACTCACAAACGGAAGCAGTCCTCGAGGTCCTTTCCGAGGAGGGTCGCCCACTGGTTTCCCTCATGTGGCTTAGAAGCGCGTTGAAAAAGTTGTATAGCTGTAACAAAAATAGCATGAGATTAGTGAGCTATTTGCGGACATAAAAGGTTAACTATTTCAATTGCGCCATGTTACGTATACGTTCTAAATTTTACATAATTTTGCCGTGAAGGGACGGAGCCGAATATTCTTTCCGTCGTGTGATGCGAATCGTACTTTGCCCGCCTTATCACTTAACTTAATTAAGATTCATCAGATACATTGTTACAGCATCAAAAATATTGTTATTATCTGAAGTTCTTCTTCTTCTTTAAGTGTTTTTTGTTCAAGTGCTTTGTTAATCACCAATCTGAACAATTGCTCCACGGTCTTAATCCCGGTCCACTCCCTGATATTACGGAGCCAAGACATCTTTCGTCTACCCGATTTACGCTTCCCGGGTACATTTCCCATCATGATGGTCTGCAGGAGAGAATACCGATCATGCCGTAGAACATGTCCGAGGTAGGCGACCTTTCTCTGCTTGACAGTCCGGATCAGTTCGACCTTCTTTCCCTGAAGTTACTTTTGGTAATCATCAGAAAAAATCTAAGAATAATAATAAGTTATTTATTCGTAGGGCTAAATAGGTAAGTTATCTATTAACGGCAAGATTACTCAAATTAAGTATTAATGGTTTGAATGGGTGGGTATAGTAACATTTCGAATTAGGTACTTGTAGATTTTGCAGTTTTTGATGATATTAAAAGCTGTTCAAAACAAAATGATTGTCATAAAAAATTTTAATTTATATAAATCACATTATAATTGGTACTCAAGCATTTAAAGTATATAATGTGTTACGTCGATTAATTAATTCCCTCGCCTTCGACAGTAGGGCTGGTCACTAGACCCGCTGACTCGCACGGGACCCACGTGGTAGAATGTGGTGAATACAGAGTGTATTGACCATAATCACCTCCTAATTATTTTGGAATCATTTGGTTCGTCCCAAAATAACCAAAACCTATCGCATATATAAAGACGTTTATCATGCGCATAATAATTGTGCACGCACATGACTGATCAATCATTGGTGTGGTGAGGGCAACACACTCGATGCATTAATGAAAGCTTATGATATTTATTATAGGTGCTTAATCGCTTAGGTTCATAGACAACTAGTTTATGTCTATGGTTTTGTCCACATGGAATACGGATATCTCAATTTGTCAGGAACTAAACACTAAACCTGGATACCCATACTCTGTTAATTCTCGGTAGCTATTATTGCACATTTCTGAAAAAGACATTCAAATCCATTGAATTTCAACGCGAAGATATACACCGAACCACTCACTCTGTCACAAACTTTCACGTATACCAGGGATTGCCAAGATGTCGACTGCGGTCTACCGGTCGACCGAGAAGGTGGTTTAGGGAGCCGGCGAGAGTTAAATTAACTGAATAATTTATTATTAATAAATGTAATTATTATACATTTACATCGTACACTCCCGAATATGATAAACTTGTGGAGAATATGCAGTGCCAAAATCCACCCAAAAACGTAAAGCGAAAGGAAAATGCAAATTTTGAATGTTAGTTAACAAATATTTACAAATGTATCACAAAAATGTTTTATTAATATATTGTAAACTCTACCTGGCAGTCGACTCCAAGGAATATTTTCAAACACAAGTAGACCTCACAGGTCAAAAGTTTGGCCACCCCTGGCATATACATATCGACAGAGAATAATGCGCGTATTATTTTCAAAAATGGTGTTAGTTTTGCTAAAATACACCTAAAATCCATGAAAATGTAATTCAAAACTACTTTGTACCCGATTAGATTATAATAATGGCATCACTCGACAACACTAAAACGCTACAAAAGTAAATTGCAGCAAACGATCAGGTTCGATTAAAACGTTGCACCTCAGAAAATACAGGCATTAAACTGTTCTCATATGTTTATGGTTATTACAGGCTTATGTGACGAGAAGGCGTGAATTAATTTGTCATTAAAACGACCTATCTCTCAGGTAATAACCGTGAAGCCTTTAATCGAGTATGCGGCAAGGGTATATCATATCAAGGCCGCCGGCATTCACGGCACAAATTGCAGCTCTCAGAGAGAGTACAAACTTGTCACTGCGAATAATGGTCACAGAGAGAATTTGGACGCCTGCCACGGACCGGGGATACCGATGTTAGTTTAATTGTCAGTCTCGCAATTACGCCCGTAACCTTAGTACATTTCACAGCAGAATTTACCACATTTTTTCGAAGAACACGTCTCCTGAATCCATTTTAAAGATATAAATGTATTGTAGATCTCGAGTTTCAGAGCTTTTTAATCGCCAAATAAAATATCACGTAAACAAACTCGGAGGCGCTATACGAATGACGCGGTTGCATAAACAGATGAGACAGGTTCGAACAATTTGCAAGAAAATCCGACGCGACGTCATGCTCGGAGGGTGCGTGCCTTTGTTCAATGAAATCGAATGATCAAATCGGAGTGTTCAGTGAACACAGTGAGTCAATGGAAGCGACACCCTGCACTGTGAGCTAGATTGCTTAACCTTTTCAACTCAATTGCGTGTCACTTTATTGCAAAACTAATTAATTTATATTATATAAAGATGCTACAATATACAAAAATTTACTCTCAATATGTCTAATTCCTCATGGACAGACCTAAACAGTTCAGTTAAGCCTTCTGTACACACCAGCGACTTCCAGACGAAGAATTTCAAATAAGTTCAAAACTGATCCTAGAAATGTTCTAGTACCTACCTAGATATCATGCGAGTATAGCCGATTCTTCAACTTTACTTATAGACCTAAACATATAAGAGGAACTTAATTTTTGTATGGTAAAGTGTAGTGTATGTTAACAATGAAACACAGCCGTCTTGCTCGATCGCTAGTTTATTACTGAGAAGTGAGGCGCACCCTCACCTTTAACCACATTCGGGTTAAAACTATAGTACCTACCTACACAGCATACAGTTCATAAAGACAACTAGAATTGTCTCACGTTACGGCTTTATTCTACTCTTTTTCGCGTGGATATCTCACAATATTTGTTTTACGTTTACGTTGGCTAGGGACAATGTATCGGAAAGAGTAGTCTATGTAAAGTTTATGCTATCGGTTCTTTCAAAATGTTATTTCATAGAACCATTTCAGCGCGACGTAGGAACCAACCAACACACGTGTTAAGCAACGACCGACCATGGAAACCATCGTGTCAGCATTTCGAAATTATTAACTTGCGGACCATTGTATCGATGAACACTCACTTTTTATTCTCACATCGAATGGATTGTCGTGTCTTATAATTATAAAATAAATGTATTATTTTAATTAATTAAATAACTTTAAAATAACTTCGGTTTTTTTTGCATCCTCGACTTCAGCCGTACGTATTTCACGCACTAACAAATTTTGGCATTATTATGATGCAGTGACTAACTCCACCAAGCAGGTCCACCCGCACGGGAAATGGTTATCCAACAGGAATATTATTCCAAAATAAAATGTGTCTTTTCAGGTCATTAAAAACTAAAATTGTAGCCATATCAGTACAATATACATTTGGCATCAATATAGATGGCACATCCATCCATCCATTTATCCAAAGGACATTCTTTCACATACATGATCTTAGTGTGATAGTATGACATCCGGACTTTCATTGCCTGACCGGATAATATGCACGACAACACATCCGTATTCACGCCGAGCCAATTAATTGGATCCGTAAACGTTGACTGTAACACGGAATAAGCAAGACTATTCAACCTTATATTTACACTTGGTAAGCCTCACTGATTAATTAGTTCGTATATTACCTTTGCTTAGTATTGGTAGTTCAGACAAACTATAAGCTGTGACACATTTATAAAGACCCAATAAATGACATAAAAAGATTATGGAAATAACACCATTATTTTTCTTATGATATGCCTAAGACAAGAAACCGCAGATTGTACTTCAGCTGCAACGAGGAATATAAAGCTACCTTCCCCTACTTTACCACGAGTGTAGGCTACGTGTACAATATTTGTAAACTGTTTTTTGTTTGTTTTTTATATATTTGTAAGCTTTTGCGTTACGTTACATTTTTGCTTAAACATGTCGAGTCTACTAAATCTTTCCTAGATTATGTTAAGACTTCTGCATATAACATGTTTTTCATCACACATGCTCGTAAAGTGGCTCTTATTACATCGTTTTTAGGCTCAGAATACAAGATTTTAAACACATGTGCATTTTATTATACTTGTCATTTATTTGTTTCACGGATGTTGTCAAAGATGAAACGATGTTTGCTCTCGCACGGCTGATAGTCCTGTCAAATTAGCGATCAACGTCGGAATGAGAGATAATAAGCTGAACTTTTGTATCTTATTTTAATGAGTTGATACTCATTCTTATATTTCAGTTATTTTTATGTGTAGTTTTTTGTTATATTGTGTAATTGCCTTTAATAAATCTTTATTTTCTTTCTATCTTGCTTTAGAGTGCTCAAATTTCAATTTTACATTTTGTAGGCTCTTCCGAGAATCACTACGTAGTATAATTAGATTTAAACATTTTTGTAACAACACAAGTACAATTTGAAAAATTTGATACCGACTTCCATTCTATTCGGTTATTGGAGTGTAACTCAAAAACTACTGGACCGAATTTGATGAAATTTAAATGGGACCACACGGAAAGCACCAGTTTTCAAACAAAATGAATTTTGAGAATCGGTTCAGCCTATCGAAAGTTATGAGGTAACAAACATAAAAAAACAGTCGAATTGAGTACCTCCTCCTTTTTGGAAGTCGGTAGAAAATACAGTCGAATTGAGTATCTCCTCCTCTTTGTAAGTTGGTAGAAAACGGGATTAACGTGAGACTTACGCGTTGTCGATATCACGATCGACAATTGTTTCAGCTTCGACCTGAAGCCTTCTTCATGATTTTGAGTGCAGCAGTGTTATTCTCTAAGAGCAAACATCGTTGCATCTTTGACAACATCCGTGAAACAAATGAAGAGATGACAAGAAACGTTGGAAAAACAACCTTATGTACAAGGGCCCTATCACATAAAGTATTTGACATCGGTGAGCTCGTCGACGAGCGCAAAGACGAATCATTAGAAAATCGCACGGCAGTACACCCACGTCACACTGATTAATTATTGTAAAATTTTAATGTACGTGAGTTTCAATAGCATTATAGATTTAAACATGTTTAAAATACGTCATTCTGTTTCTATGAACTTCAAAACAATAGACAGAAGCAGAACGATGTTGTAATTTTGTTAAGCGCTAAATATATTGTTTAGAGAGACGTGGTACAAGTGGCCCCTAAAGTTCCTACATCTGTAGAATAAACCGCGAAATACCTATTCTGAAAGCTTTCAAGATTGCGCATAATGAGGGTTATCGTATAAAACCGAGATAAAGCGGTTACTAACTTCGGAATTGAATATAAATCTTATCCAACAAGATACAGCATTATCACAATTTACATTTTACAATGCTGGCGGACGCACCGCAACTATAAATTAAATTAAATTTAGACGGTAACGTTATAAGGACAAAATATAACTTGTTCCTTTAATTCATAACATACTTTGCGCCCGTGCCTTCGTTTGCGTGAACATAAATGAAGATGAACGCACCCATGTCTGATCAGGCAATCTAAGCACACCAGCAAAATATTTTGGAATTGAGACAGTGCTCCTAAAGACTACTATGGGGAACTGACTATTTTACTGTTTCATTTTAATATACACTAACATTGGCCCGCCAAAAAACCCGCTAAGTAAAAATCTTAGAGGACATGCGTGAGGCATCTTGAAAAATGGCGGCTCTAGGTCAGTTTGGACAACTCCAGTAAGCAAAAATGTTAGTGAGTTGATGACTGGAGCTGTCAAAAATGAGATATACCCGCCATTTTATTCGATTTCAATCAACATTTGATATCAGCTGAGATATGTAATAGCCCTGCTGGACCTAAAGTAAGTACGAGTATATATACCAATATTCACCGACCTATAACACGCACACACACACTCACATTTTCGCATGGTATGTGTTGTTTTATATTTCTGCTCTATTGGCGTATTTTCCAGTATACTCAGACTTACGCCGAGCCTGGTCCTCTTGGACACATTGACTGCATACGACAGTATTTTTTGTTTGTTTTTGTTGTAAATATATATACATATATAAACTAACTAAATTTCAAATTGCTCTATAGAGAATACTTTCCGTATTGGATGGGTTTGTATACCCTAGGAAACATATATTATACTAGCTGCTCTCCGCGGTTTCACCCGCGCGGTGATGGATGATGATGATGATGAATCTTATATAACCTATGTTACTCAGAGTGAAGTAATATAAGAATAAGTGAAGTAGTAGCGTTCCAATGATGAAAGAAGTTTTGAAATCGGTGCAATACTTTTTGAGCCAATTCGTTACAAACATACATACACATCTTTCCTCATTATATTTTTGGTATAGATAGTACAGATATGTCCTGCCGAATTCACATGCTAGTGTATTGCAAAACAAACACTGACTTTGGCGTTTAATCGACATAAAACATAATATAGTTTAATTGCTTAAGTATCAATTATAATGTGACGAATTTTCAGTAAAATGTGAATGACAAACATTGACGTTGTTATTGTACTTTGAACAGCTTTTAATATCATCCAAAATTGCAAACTCTACGAGTACTTAATTCGAAGTGTTGTTGACAAGCTTTAATGTGAAATTATGAATATATTTCGTGGTTGTATAGCTTTTCACGATACTGTAAAAAGTTACACTTTAAATGTATTCTCGTCTCGATATTTTATTACAAGAGTACTTAATTAGTTAATATACTGTATATTTTCAGATAATCGATGAGAGGTAGTTCAACAATTCATAAAATATATCTACATAAACCTATGTACAAAGAAAAGTATATACAATCTAATAATCATAAATGAGATTTGGAGAGACAGAGATGAAGCTGCATTGTCAACTGTCAACATGACTAACGTCATCCCCGAACTCGTTGGAATAGTGGATGTTTGTGTTACTCTCTCCTAGTAAAATTGGCAACACTGTCGAGAGGAGGGACTCGTAAATAGTTATTTCATTAATTCCAGAGTTTAACTGCGCTAAATATTTGCAAATCCTCGGAGAGTTTTGGTAACTAAGTTAAATAGCTGTAAACATATTAAAAGATAAATTTTGAATTACACTAAATATGATATTGCTTCTTACTTCATTATAAATATGAATTGCGATGGAGGTTAACGGAAAACGGTTGATCAGATTTGAATGAAACTTGTTATGTAGATAGATGAGGCACTGCAATACTACATGAGATCTTCTCATCATCTTCCATCACCACTCGGGTAAAACCGAGGGACGCAGGAAATTAGGAAATCCAACATATTTTTTTATTATGTTCGGGAGCCTGGATTAAACATTTTGTAACAATTTTATGCCAAGTATCTAAAGACATCATAATTTACATTTAAAATTAATAATAATACTACTGTCTCCTGTAATTACACTGAATGGCAATACTTAACTTTTATACAAAATAGCCACCTCGACCAAACTCCAGAATACCAACCAACACATTACAATGATAAGGCAATTGAGTATATGTATATAAATATGTATAATATCAGATATCAGGTTACCACAGTACTGACTATTTTGGGATCTGAAGACCTACTGTGGATGTTGTGCCATATTAATTATATATTTTTTATTTATTCTGTGACATGATTTCATGTAGTTAGCAGCATTGGATCTATGAAAGGCAATTCCAAAGTTTTATTAACAGAATCCTACATAAACATAAGGATAAATACAGGTCAGTGGCAGAATACCCCTGATAACTCACGGCCGGTTAGTTCCCCTTGCGTCGCCCAGCAGGGTTCCCTATTCCCTTAGACGGTATTATGCAATCGTATCGGGGGAGGGATAAATGTACGCTTAATCCAAAGCAAACAACTGTTAAGCTTTCCCACGAAAGTTACGCAGCCGCTCCAAATGGGAAGCAATTATTTTCAGGTTGAAAAGAAAACATTTCGTAGACATGAAAAGTTGTATGTGTTTGTTGCCATATACAGGTTATACGAGAGCGTGGGAGGGCGCTAATTGATGTGGGACTTGTGATTAGAAGTTTAAGTTTCCATTATACTTAGGTACTTGGGTTGAAATTATGAAATATGACTAGTTTTGAAAGTCTAGTTTGAATCATATTTCATAATAGACTATATTATTATATATGAGTTGTTTGTTTAAATCTATCAATTATTCTTTAACACTATATGCTTCGTTATTTTTTGACCAACTCGCTAAGCCACTCGGCTACGTAAATGACAACTCCATACGGAATTTTAGGGTCTAAAACATATGTGTTAATCCTGGGATTATGGGAACATATGCGCTAACTGTCAGAGCCGTTTGACCGTCACGAAGTAACAAATATATGTACTTAGTCTTGCATTATTATTTATAATTCACCTAATTGGACACAGCATATTATTGTCATAATGTTTACTTTATTAAGAGCTAATAATGAAATTCTGGTAATAGGTTTAATAAAACGCATAGTTGGTATTAATCCTGAATTACAATATTATCTAATGGTATTACTTTTTTATGGTTTAATCGAATTTAATGGATAGAAATGTCTTATCAGTATACTATCAAAACTGTAGAGGATTAAAAACCAAGCTATACTGTCTTTATATGAACATTTTGGCACATCATTATGATGTTATTATTTTGACGGAGACTTGGGTACACCAAGGTATATCAGATAACGAGTTTATAGATCCGCGGTATCAAGTGTTTCGATGCGATCGAGATCGTGCGGCGAGCGGGAGGCGGGACGGCGGCGGCGTACTCGTAGCGGTACGCCGCGAGCTGGCAGCTGCGATGCGAACAGCGCACGCGTTCGGTTCGCCGCTGGCGCCTGCGACTTCTTCGCCACTAGTGGACCACGTGATTATTGAAATACGAATGCGTAAGTATTGCTATATTATAAGTGCTGCGTATATTCCGCCTAACTTAAGTTCTGATATTTATTTAACACACTTTGACATGCTTTCCTCCATTTTAGAAGCTTCTGACGTAAATAAATTTATTATAGCGGGTGATTACAATCTACCTACCATACAGTGGCGTGACTGTAGTACTCACTTAGAGCCAATAATTTGTAGTAACTATTGCTTATCAAACAAGAGCCTGATTGAATTTATAAGTCTTTGTAACGGTTATCAATTGAATAAATTTGCTAATACAAAGGGAAGGATTTTGGATCTTTTTATTACAAACATAAGATGCAGTACCACTTCTCTTGCACTGATACCGTTTGTAAAACCTGATGAGCACCATCCTCCTTTCTTTGTTCTGTTGCCAGTCTCAAGTAGCTTTACACCAATCTCGAGAAAACCTAGAATAGATTTTAATTTTAATAAAGCCGACTACGGTGTAATTAATAATGATATCGCTGAAACCGATTGGGACGAGCTGTTTGCGTGTGGCGGCGCTGAAAATGTGGTTTCAGCCTTTTATGAAAGAATATATTCTATTATTAAAAAACATATTCCTATAAAAGTAATTAAATCATCACAATTTCCTGCATGGTTCTCACCTGCACTAACACATATTTATAAAAACAAGAATAAATCTTGGATTAAGTGGAAAATATACAAAAATAAATCTGATTATGCAGTTTTCTCCATGTACAGGGAAAGGTTTAAAACAGAATCACGTACCTGCTATAATAAGTATATGTCTTCAGTCGAGGATAGTATTCGCAAAAATGTTAAGTACTTTTGGAAACACATAAATAATATGAGAAAAAGGTCTGATATCCCGGATAGTGTAGTATTTAAAGATCAAACTGCAAACAGTCCAGCTGATATATGTAATTTGTTTTCAATTTACTTTAATTCAGTATTTGAGCCATCATCTGTCATCAAGGACTACGATGTTGAAACTATACCGGATAGTAACAATACATCTGACCTCATTCTCAGTAACATAAAAATACCTGAAGATGCAGTTTTAAAGGAGCTGCGCACACTTGACGCAACTAAGGGTTCTGGAGTAGATAATATCCCGCCAGCCTTCTTAAAGTCAACTGCTCTTACCATATTTAAGCCATTACACCATATATTTAACTTGTGTTTACAGCAAGGGGTATTCCCCTCTGTTTGGAAATCTGCGCGAATCGTGCCAGTTTTTAAAGGTGGTGATAAATCAAACGTAGAAAACTATCGCCCTATATCCATTCTACCCACTCTGTCAAAGATTTTCGAAAGGGTAGTGCACAATGACATATATCCATCATTACATAATTATATTATACCACAACAACATGGTTTTGTTAAAAGACGGTCTACAGTTACCAACCTTTTGTCTTATGCATCTTATTTGTTTGAGGGACTTGATATGAATAAGCAAATAGACAGCGTATACACTGACTTTCAGAAGGCATTTGATAGAGTGGATCATAAGATACTTCTGGAGAAACTAGCTTATAATGGAATTCGAGGCAACTTATTGCGATGGTTCAAATCCTATGTAACTAATCGCAATCAAAAGGTGGTTCTCAATGGGCATGAGTCAGAGATTGTATCTATTAGTTCTGGTGTACCACAAGGGTCAATATTGGGACCACTGCTTTTCGTACTGTTCATCAATGACGTACATGACTGTTTTAAATTCTGTCACTTCCTGCTATACGCAGACGACTTAAAAATGTACCATACTATAGACAACGCTGCTGATCATGAGCGTTTCCAGCAGGATCTTGACCGTCTGTCAACTTACTGTATTAATAATAAGCTAAATTTTAGCATTAAAAAGTGCAAAGCTATTACTTTTACAAAAAAAAAGTATGTAAGTAATTTCTCGTACAGGTTATGTGGTGAACAACTGGGGACTGTTGAAGCGATCAGAGATCTTGGAGTCGTATTAGATAACAAATTACATCTTGACGTACATATTGATAACATCATCAATAAAGCTTTTAAACTGTATGGTTTGGTAATACGATTTGCTACTAAGTTCAGACGGCCCTCTACTTACCTGCATCTTTATAAGTCCTTAATTCGCTCTCAACTTGAATATGCTGTGTCCATTTGGGATCCTTATTATAGTAAATATGTTGTAGCTCTCGAACGTGTACAGAAAAAAATCTTGCGCTGTATGCATTATAAATGTTTCCGTAGCAGTTTATCATATGAACAGCTCTTACATAAATACAAACTATTGAAACTCCAGGCTAGACGTAAACAACTGGAAGCAATGTTGCTTTATGACCTATGTCACAATAGATATGATTGTATACCTATCATTAGTAAGATATGTTATAAAATACCTACTATAACGCACTGCCGTAAACCTTCACAATTGTTTGCAACCTTCCGTTGCCGCACTAACGCTGGTAAGCGTTCTCCGCTATATCGGCTGGTACAACTGTATAACACAAATTTCAATAATATTGATATTGCGGCAACGCGACCTAGTATGTTTAAGAATAAAATTATACAACTTCTAGAATAGATAGTACTACCACCTATCGCATTATGTACCTAAAGTTAATACTTTTTAAATAATCCGTGGTAAACGGTGCTGATACCATAGTTAGTACTATGTTAAATATAAGTTTCATTAGGCTTAAGCTTTTACTGTGGTATTGTTTGTTTACCCCAATAAATTAAAAAAAAAAAAAAAAAAATATTTACCTATATAGTATAATTCTAAATTACCCACCGCGTTAGTCTATCGTCTGAGGTTCCTAATCTCAAAAACTTACAGTCGAGGTTTTCATTCAGTTTATGCCAATAGACTGACTAATTAATTGAAAAGTGTATCTATAGTTTATGAAGGTCTTGTATACATTGACCGAATTATGATGATAATAGACTTATTTATTAATTGAATAATTAAGTCGAGAAAAGTCCAACCACCTGAGCGCTTTTCTAGTGTAAATAGTTCATATAAGCAATGTAAAGTATAAATGTATCTCAAAATAATTAACCTCAGAGGAGCTAATATAGCCTATGCAAAGTACTTAGACCGCGCGGCCTCGAGTAAGTAGAATACCATCGCGATAAATAGGCGATAAAAGTAGCAAGAGGCGGTGGGTGGCGGAGGCCGCTTACCGGCAATTATTACGTGAGTGCCGGCAGAGCAATCAAGGTTGGCAGTTTTTAAATGTCATTGTTTTCTGTTGCGTAGGTATGCTACCAAGAAAACGTAAATGCGATGTTTACTTGTTTTGTGGAGATGTTGACATCCCTACACGCGTATCGCGCCAAACCTACGTGAATCAACGCTAGTAGGGATAGTTTTACTTGTAGATATTTTTTTACTTTGGCCTATTTACTTATCAGTATGCAAAAAAGAAAATGTAATTTGGTGCGTTGCATGTACGGTTGTAGTTACTAAATCGCTAACCGTAAAAGGCCGGGTGGTCCCGGGAGTCCTAATGGAGAAATTTTTATTAAAATATTATAGATTTGTTTATATTCACACTGGCTTATACTCGTACTATCTCAAATCATGGCCAAAATGGTATTACAGCGAATTTATTGAAGTGATAAAATTCTCAGTAGTTCGATGTTTTCCTTATCCTTTTTTTACCTCCTCATTGCTTCTCTTACGAGGTATCAATATGACGAATGCCAATAGGCAAGTAAAGTGTATTTTGTATACAGTTTCTTATAGCCCAAGAGCCCACGACGGCCTTCGTTATTTTATAAAAGCTGAAAGTTTCTGTGCATGTCCCCTATACATGTAAGAACGACCTGCGACTATAGAGTTTGGGTTGTGGTTACTTGGGCAGATAACAGATAGTAAAGGTGTATAAAATAGTACCTTAAATTCGTTAAAGTATAAAGCTCATTTTTTTATATTTTCTTCGGGATTACTTTAGAAATCTCGTCATCCATTGCCGGACACTTATGACAGTTGCTTCCCCGTGCCAGACACCCCTGAACTTTAAAATATTTAGTTATACTTTCTTTATAGTACATATAAAAGCTAAATTTTATATATGTTACTTGGGGACCTATAAAACAATATCTCATAAGCCAGACAGTTTTAGTGGTTTTTACGTCTTGCCAGACACATTGAAAACCGCTCTAGGTGCGAGCGCAAGTGCTTAGTCCATTGCGATCTTTTAAGATATCCAATAAAAAATAATTGTATTACGTTCATAACCATGTTGTATACAGTAAAAAATGTTATTTCAATATTATATTATAAAATACAAAAAAGTTATGTTATAGTTACAATTATTTATTTTATAATACAAAAAAAAGTTGAAAATGAAACTAGCACTCATTACCCATTACACTAGTGATACTCGTAGTAGGTTTACCTAACTAGTAGGAACAGTTTAAAAAAAAGAGATGACGGGAAATTTACCGTGTAATCCTTTTTGTTTGAGTTCCCAATTAGAACAAAACGGTAAGCTCAGCTGCGAGCACTTCATGTCGTTAAAACGTACAATCATTATAACAAAACAAATTATAAGATAGGTAACAATTAAAACGTAATTATAACAAGTACAATTTAAATAAATTAATACCGACTTCCATTCCATTCAGTTATTGGAGTGTATCTCAAAAACTACTGAACCGAATTTGATGAAATTTAAATGGGACGACACGGGAAGTACCAGCTTTTAAACAAAAAAAAGTTCACCCAGTCGAAAGTTATGATGTAACAAACAAAAAAATACAGTCGCATTGAGTACCTCCTCCTTTTTTGGAAGTCGGTAGATAGTAAAACAGTAACACTTAAACCCCGTTTTAGTGTTACAAAATATCGGGTAGGTATGTAACAGTACACTCCAAGCCGACATTCTGAATAATGTGCAACCTACTGTTATTATTACTTTTTTTAGTTTTAATATACATAATTATGACTATACGTTATTTATTATTGGTACTACTAAATCTGTCTACGACGGCCCAATACAGCTGCATTAATTATGCAGTGCCAAAAATAACAGTATAAATAGATTCTCACCTTCACTTGGTCCTGCTCTCCTGCATACTCGATATTCTGAAATATGGTCCACGTGTAGCGCCTGCGAACCTCCATGCGAGCCAAGTACCGCCTGTACCACTGCTGGATCAAGATGGCTGCCTTCATCGCTGAAACAAAAACTTTTTTTTAGTACCACCATTAAATTACTACAAAATATAAAAGTACTGGACATATACGGAGAGTTATTGAAAAACGTTATAACCCCTCAAGAGCAACTTCTGTACATCATAACAACAAACTCCATTGACTCCTAATCACACTTATATTATAAATGTGTATGGATGTTTGTTACTCAATCAATGCAAATAAGCTGAATGAATATAGGTGAAATTTGAAGTGGAGATGGTTGTAGCCGGAGTTAAGAGGAATGCATAGCTAATACTTGTCCATATTTGTACTAAAAGAAATAACTCTTTTCTATAATATTGTCCAGTTTTAGTGATTTTTTTCATGTAACTTCATGGTCGAGTAGTAATAAACATAATGCAAAGATACAGACAGATAGAAAGTAAACATAGTTTAGTCTTGAGCTGTTGCTATTTTATAACACCCATCCATTATAACACCAACTAAAGTTTTATTTTAAATATGAAAAAATACATTCTGTTTAACCTTTACAGTTTTGTTATAGACTACAGTCCGCTCGCGACTTCGTTCGCGTGGTATTTATCGCGATCCCTCGGTATCTACCACGCGAACGAAGTATTTAAAAAACTGAAAAGGAAAATTTATAGTACTAAAAAGTGCTAAGTATAGCTATGCGTCCCTCTTAACATACACGCTACTTTTTATACCGTTTCAACGGGTAGTTCCCGAAGGATCGCGATAAATACCACGCGAACGAAGTCGCGAGCGGACACTAGTATATTAGAAACTGTAAAGGTTAAACAGTCTGTATTTTTTCATATTTGTAATAAACTTATCATGAGTGTTATAAAAAAGCAACAGATTAAGACTACACTATTTTTACTTGTATCTGTCTGTCTCTATATACATTATGTTTATGTTATGTTATGTTTATACTTATGTTAATACTCGACCCTAAAGTTGGACGGATTTGATAGAATTAATAATAATAATAATAATAAACCCGCAGGGGCAGCCTTGTGGCGAGCCGTCGGTGAGTAGCGACACCGTGGACCCTAATTCTCCCTGGGGCTAAATGAGACCCCTGACCTCCGGCTTGCCTTAATTGGCCGTCCGGGGCTGGAGACGCAAGAGCAAGTAACAAAAAGCTCCAAGGGTGGAAGTGTTAAACGGCATAACGCCGGTAGTAGCGCTCTAGTGAAACCGCAGCACACCTTTCGACACCCTTTAGCCATCCACACCAACGTTGCCCCTTTTCACCACTCATGGTGGCCTTTATGGGGGGCCCGTTTAGTGGATGGCAAGTCACCACCTGCCTAAATATTTTAACATGAACTAAAATTGGCAGGTGCCGTAGTCTCTTCCATAGCCCACTATCTTTTATCACTAATAAAATCATTTCAATAGCCTTGTCATTTTACCCATTTTTATAATAGATATACCATGTCACCATCCATCCAAAAGTTTCTGGTTTTTTTTATACTACTTTGTATTTTTTATACCAAACAGGCCTCTAAGTGTTGGCTACAGCCCCACTTATGCCTTTGTAAAGGACCGGATGAAATCCGTGATTTATTTTGAATAAAAGGAATAATAATAATAAAAAAAAAGAATTCGCAAGGGAGATACGAGTAGCTTAAACTGAGTATAAACACACGTGATTTTTGACCTGATTTAATGGATAGATTTGACAGATCATACGGGATATACAACATTAGATCGCGAACGTTTTAAAATACTACTTAGGTAGTTTTGTACTGATTTCTATAGTGTAATACAGAAGTATCTTATAAAAGGCTCCCTGATATATGAAGCGCAAGCTAATTCTATCGTAACATTATATTGCTCCCTCGTCTTAGATAATTTATTAAGATATCGGTTACGGTTTGTTTGCGCTCAATATTAGACAAAATTGATGGAAAGGTTTACATTAGCTAATAAAAAAATATTCATCTACATTTAAAGCATCCAGCGAAGGTTTGGTTAATTATCTTATAGCAAGGTAATATTTGGAGAACCCAAAGTCAACATCACTCGTAAACAAAAGTACCTATTATGCGTAAGTGTACAAAAAATTACGTGCGAAATCCTGACGACAATAATATAAGCCTTATATTATTGACGTGAGGTTTTTGCTAGTACCTTATATTATAAGGTAATAGCGACTGCCTGCGACTTCGTTCGCGTAATAGGCTCGGCCTTGGGCCTCGCCATTACCCCCTTTCTTTTCCCTCATAAGAACTTTCTCCTGACATTAATTAATTGTTTGTTTGTTTAATTTTAATAAAAATTGCGCCTATTTGCGTTTAGTCGCACTATAGTTTATTCGCGAACCTGTGAATATGGATTCATAATAATTAAAAAATATGTATATTTTTTCACTTTCAGGACCGTTATTGATTTCAAACCACCCCGTTCAATATTGTGCACTAACTAACAAATATCAATATAGATAAGATTATGTATATAATACTACCACTACCAAACAAGCAAGGTATCACCAACCCTTCGCACTTCCGCTACACCACCACACAATATGCTTATTTAATAAGAGCCTTCATCTTACAAGGTAGAGCATGTGCTTTAATCCAAAACGCAGGCCGAGTGAGGTTTAATAGATTAGAGTGTATTGGTCGGCTATCGTATTCAGATCACCTTTATACCACCGACACGGTCTAACTACTGCTTTAAGACAACCGAGACCCACGGCATATATCCTCCGAGGCACGGATGCATTAATTTAAAACGGAATTTTAGATCACCCATCCAAGCAGTGACCGCAGTGAGGTATGCTTAATCTAATTACAAAACAAAGGCCCACTACCAGCGCCCTTCAGCTTCCGCGAGCTTCAAACTCACTATGTACCTAATAAAAGTTTGATGTTAATATGCGGTAGCGTTGTTTGTTTCAGTTGGGATCAACGAAACAGTCGCAAACTTATCCACAGTTAGAAACAAAATAATTACATCGAGTTAGATACACATGTCCTATAAACTAACGAAATGTATACGACAAAAACGTACTGGAGAAGTTGTTAGTTTCGCATGTGAATGGGTACTTCGTCCAATACTCACTGTAATTATGTGTATGTAAAATAAACAAATGTGATAGGACAGTATCACGCAAGCGTGTAACGAGATTGGGATCTAGTGAGGATGAATGTTATTGGATACGACACTCATTGCTGCCTTTGCTGATTTTATCATCGACATGCACACAACATGCTATATATGGATATCAAAATACTGTACATTTCGTTCGCAATAATTCGACGCAGCTCGTCGCCAGTCAGTCCAAATCAAATTGATACGTGCCATACGTGCAATTTTTCAGGTTTGAAATTATCGGATCAATGTTTCAAACCCGTCAAGGCATAAACGTGGCGATGGAACTCAAATTAAAACAGAATTAAACTTTGGAAATATAAAATATGGTATGGAAAGTACGTTAAATAACGAATTTATTCCTTATATTGTTAAGTGTAAGGGGTGTTATATTATAATAGTGACAAATACATTAATCTTTATTTCCATTAAATGTCAAACTCAACCCTGGGACCCTGGGTAACTCATCTTCGTCGGAATCTTCGTATCCTTATATATATATTAATATATATATATACCTATATCGTCATCTCAGCCGTAGGGCGTCCACTGCTAAACTGGTCCTCGGTTCTGCGTGCTATGTGCTCGGCCCACTGCCACTTCAACTGGCTTATCTCCTGTGCTTTGTCGGTGACTTTAGTTCTTCTACGGGTCTCCTCAATTCTGATTCGATCACGTAGAGATACCCCGAGCATAGCCCTCTCCATAGCTCGTTGTGCGACTTTGAGCTCACACACAAGGCTTATAGTGAGAGACCACGTTTCAGTGCCATAAGTAGGTGCTATTTAAGTACTGTGGTAACACACGCTGATCAAACACTTTTGTCTTGAGGCACTGGGGTATTTTAACGAGAAGACTTCATGAAGTTTCCGGAACACTGCCCAGCCGAGTTCGGTTCGATGATTGACCTCTTTCTCGCAAGTTGGACCTGCCTAGTTGGACTGTCTGTCCCAGGTTGATGTATTCGTCAACAACTCCGAGAACTGAGTTCCCAACTGATACTGGGGTAGGCACAACATGGACATTAGACATAATCCATGTTCATCTTAAGATTCCCATAGAGTTTTCCAACGGCCTACCCTTTGGCCGAATTTAAATGGGTCCACCTCGGAAGTAAAGGTACACTATACACTACCAAATACAAAAATAATTTTCAAAATCTGACTATTCTGTAAATAAATGACGTTTATAAGTGCGTTTTTGATGCCTTAATTGAATAAAGATTTTGACTTTGACCCTCTAACCGCACCGCATCCTAGTCCCGCTAATGCCCCTCGTTTACTTAGTCTACGTTCTGTAGGTCATTGCCATCTTTGGCCTAGTTTTTCAGGGATGAACCTGCTTGTTTATTAGAAAAACTAAGGTTACTCATAACTCGGAATTTATACTACATCCTGTGAGGCAGTAGTTACTGTATGCAAGCTTCTGCGTATGTGATTATAGTATTACTACACCTTTTTGTTACACGCGCTGTATAATTGTGCATACCTACGCTACGCGGCTATAGTCACACACAGGTGAGCTAGTTATCGATAAACCTAAGCATCATAATAGTAGAGTAATAGTCGTATAATACACTCGACCTAATTATGGTAACTTGTGTGACCTTTAAATATGTAATCACCGCTAATTATATGGCTATATTCTAGAGCCACTTTATACCTTACACGAAAAAGATATTAAGCGAATGCGCAGTAGATAGGTGCACATAAAGCAGAATTTATGTCACAGATAGAACCATATTGTACAGCGATTAGTGGTGTAAACCGCAACAGATTGTGTAACAGGGTTAAATTTAAGCTTAATGGGTTAGTTCAAATTGATGTATTATGTTCCATCACTCCAAGGGACTATAAATGTAAATAAGCTATTTATGTGCAGAGTTTACGGAATGGAGGTATCTTATGCAGCGTCGGTTGTATGGTACCACTGCAGGGTCTACCTTGCTCTCCCCTGAAACAGTAGTGTGTAAGCGGTATATTACTATTAAGGTTAGCTATAACTGTTATAGATATATATATATAGAGGGCTATGCTCGGGGTTTTTCTACGTGATCGAATCGGCAATAAGGAGATCCGTAGACGAACTTAAGTCACCGACATAGCCCAGAAGATAAGCCAGTTGAAGTGGCAGCAGGCAGGTCACATAGTGCGCAGAACAGATGGCCGATGGGGCCGAAAGCTTCTAGAGTGGAGACCACGGACCGGCAAGCGCAGCGTTGGTCGTCCACCGACAAGGTGGACTGACGACCTGATAAAGATAGCATGACGAAGTTGGATACAGGCCGCTTCCAAGCGGCCACATCGACTCTGCTTTGCTCTTGATTAAAAAAATTTTAACTGTATCATAGAATTTTTAATATTTCATAGAGAATAACTCTCATGAACCTTTATAGTGGGCTTACTGTTGTATCAATTTGAATTAACTATCTAGTTTACAAGGCAAATACTGTCCTGTTCCGTAGAAAAAAAACACTGTTTTCATTAATTTTCCGTTTCAGATCAAAAAAAAATACTACTACTCTAGTCGTTTTCAAGTTATGCGATTGTCACTCAAAAGCTATATTTTATTTATTTGGATGCGTTTAATAAATTTAAACAACTAATACTAAAATCAATACAGTTAGTTAAGTTGATTACCTAATCGCTGTTTACGTACGCCTGAAACCTTAAATTCGCGGCTAAGCTGGTTTCGTTATTAATACAAGACAGGATTCCTTGCGATCCAATTTACGTAACTTCAAAACTGTTTCTTGTTTGCATAGGAATAGCCGGTTATCTAATCTGAATTTGGGTTTAAAATAACTTGATAACATTATTGTTTAGCTTCATTGTACATCATTGTAATATTGTAACATCATTTAAGGCTTTTGTTTTTACAACAAGTACAATTTGAAAAATTAAATACCGGCATCCTACGAATAATCATTCGTAGCCGGGATCCATTCTATTCAGTTATTGGAGTGCCACTCAAAAACTACTAGACCGAATTCGAAATGAAATTTAAATGGGACCACATGGAAAGCACCAGCTTTCAAACAAAAAAGACTTTTGAAAATCGGTTTACCCTATCAAAAGTTATGAGGTAACAAATTTGAAAAAACAGCCGAATTGAGTACCTCCTCTTCTTTGTGGAAGTCGGTAGAAAAAAGTAGAGTAATATTATATAAGCAGTATTATTAACATTTAGAGTAAATAGGTATTTTTATATATGAACTACTAGCTGCATTAATCCGCTGTTTTACCCGCATGGTGATGGATGGTAATGATGAAGAGAAACTATGTATTATTCTCCACAACCTAATGTTATTAATTTGATTTGGGAAAAAAGTATGTATAATATAAAATTACATCATTCTGTTAAACCGTTCAGTCATGATTGAGTGAGATATAGTGTGATAGAAAGAAGTAATGATTAAACGAATTTACTTTAAGTGAAGTTCTATCATATTTCTTTTTTATTATCATTTATTCCATTGTTTACAAGTAGCTCTCATATACATATAAACATTCTTATTATATGAAGCTCAATCTGAGTGGCTTGTAATTTTACACCTTTTAATGTGACACAGAAACCTACACTAAGAATTATAAAATTATTGTATTGTAAATTCTGTTAGCTATTCCTGGGTACATTGTTATAATTAAGCTTTATTATCAATACTGTGAGACAAGAGAAATAGTATATTGTGTGTGATGCAAACTTGGAATATTGTCGTGGTAAGGTGCAAAGTAGAAAATGAATAATGAAGAATATCAATAAGTAAGACATTTTAAATACATATTATTGTTAGTAAGTGTGTGTGAAGAAGTGTATTACATGTTAAATAGTACCTCACGTAGATACGTGAATATGTAGAGTTGAAAGTTTGTATGGGTGTGTTTGTAGGTAGTGTAGGCTAGTGTGTTTATATAAGAGTTAGTGTGGGTTTTGTACGAATACATTAGGAAGAAGTCGACACCGTGCGTGTACTACGTAGATCTAATATAGAAGTACAAAACGCTCTAGAAGTTCTTTAACTGGTATGAATGGTACTCTTGAAATAAACACTAGGTTACATAATTATGTTATAAACATGAGAAATAAATTATTTGATTTGATTTGTTTTTATTATTTTACTAGAAAAGTTTTCTTTTTACATTAACACTTGATGGTTGGCTTCTTGCCATAGTGTTAATTGAAATTCAAATGCTCTAGCATGTCCATATCCGTCACAAACTTCTGTACCTTACGTATAAACGATGTCGAAACTACACGTATATTCAAAGAAAGGTTAACAAATCCTACATTTTTATTTCCTCTGTGATAATCCGTAGAGCGTAAAACAGCATTAAGCTTCAAAAGAAAATCCACAGACCTTTTGCGTCTCTAGTATTACCTGCGTGTTCACTAAAGTAAGACGATTGTTTTACGTCTCTATCGACTAAACCTTTTTCCTCTTAGAAAAAATACCGTACGAACCAACTACTTTATTCGACAACGTAGTCAGGTACAAACAATAAACATGTAACGTTTTAGTACCTTGTGGAAGTAGTAAAATTTCATGTGTGTCGGAATAGAAAAGGAACGCAGTAAAATGTTTAAAACGATATGATACTCGTACCAACACAACACACAAAAAAAATTCAGAAAATTACATTATTTATTCATTTTCGAATTGGTGCATTTACTTAAAAGCTATGCACACGTTTTTGACATACATCGGAGAGACTTGAAAATCATTGGAGGACCTTCGAGAACTAGCGTAGTATTTTTTTGTAAATTGAATCATTGAAGTCAGTATTTCAGTGTTGAAGTCAGTCAAGTATTGAAGTGTTTTTTTTAAATTGATTTGTTGAAATGTCCAACGATTATGCAAGTGTATTCAACAAGCACCTTTTTTAATTCCGCCTTTTATATAGACGATGGTTTCAGATTTAGTATTCTCAGATGCAAAGTTGTTAAATAGTCCAGAAACGATCGACTATCTTGCTGCTTCTCCAACGTTTGTCCACTCTATCCGCGTGACCTGTTATTGGCAAAAATGTGCTAACACCGCACAAGCCACAGAAACAAGAAGGTTAAGTTGAAGTTCTAGATTATGTAGGTACCGTACAATATTTGATATTTATCGATTACAGTATTGTACCAAATATATAGCTAGCATTAATCCTAAAGCTAAACGGAGTAGTAATTGCAAAGTGAAAATAATTAGCCTAATGGTAAGCTGGAAGACCATAAAGTTTACAACCCTCAGCTTGTCTAGGTAATTAAATCATTCAGAGTGCTGTGTCGACCGTCATATCCTTGACATGTTTGATGTATGGTATATCTAATAGACTTTCTTCTGAAAAGGGTACTTACTGCGTTCCGCTTTGGTCATGCTGACGTCATCTCTCCGCCAAAACTTGAGCAACGGCGCCAGAGACTTTATATTGCACTTGGTATTGAGAAGTCTCTTGCCCAGAGTCTTCGGAACTTCTTGTTCTATCTCTGAGCTTCGGCATGAGGAGGAGTCATCCGCCTGAGATCGAGCCCTCCTCCCTCCTCGAAAACTCACACAGCCGCACCCCTCTGATAGAGAAAACATCGTGGGACTTTTGTCCTTTCTATATTTCTTTTTATCTTTTTGTTTCCGCGTACATCTCGGCGTTTTATGTCGCGACTTGGGAATGGTTACTACTTCTTGCTAGAGCTGCAGTAGTGTGCCTAGATTCATACCGGAGACTATTAATGTACCTGTGAACAAAAAGGTTAAGAGTTAAATAATGGGAAATGAAGTGAGTTAAAATATATATTTACGAGTAAATATAGCTGTACAACAAGAAGGTGGAGGGAATCAGTTAGAAGACTTCAGAAGAGTCACGATCCTCAACACTGAGGGGACGACTGCGGAGGAGGTGGAGGTACAACAAGAGTGCAAAATTATTATTTATCGGAAGTGATTATTTTTTAGTTTAAATCACGAGCATAGTGAGTTAGAATCCATCGCGTAGTGAGGGCTTGTAATAGACAAGAAATAATTCACTTTGCTTTTGTATGACACGTACAAGTTCTTTCCCTCACTCTAATGGCGAGTAAAATATAAGATGTGAGAAAAATAGTTGTTACATTTAATTTTTTTATAATACAGCATACTAAATATTGCTTCACTGTATCAACAAAACTCACTTGCAATAGCAGTGCAAGTACTGAAGCAACTAAGAACCGCACTCAAAGACCAAAATCTAGAACTAAGTAGAGAGATAATTTTTGAAATTACTTAGTTGACCGAGCGAGCGAAACGAGCGGAGCGTCTCTGCTTTAACTGACCAAATTGAGTTTCATCTTTCCGTACGTTTGTTGGGTTGTATATTGGTCCTCCTGTACAGGTCGCATTTTTCAACCAATCTTGACGAACCTTGGTACGCATGTTAAACTTTATAATAATAACTACGGTTTTCTGACATCGGCGATTTTTGGGTCGGGGGTAGTTTTCCTAAATATGGGGGAAGCTTACTGCGGCACTATTTACTGACAGATTATAATAAAATTTGGTACACAGATTAGGTATTCAACTTTAAAGAGGATTTCGAATATGAGCTTAATTGGTCAAGTCGTTGCCGAAATAATAGGTTGCGAAATGTTGATACCTACCTCAGACTGCGAAATATTTGCAGCTGATAAGACTGTGCTCGCGAGGTCTACTGTTCGTAGAACTAATAGTTATAATTTAAGTAATCATTAAACACCTCTGAGTGCGGTCCAAACACGTTCTTTTCGAGCTAGAGAGGGGAAAAAATATACGGAAAAGTAACAAACAAAAGATATATAACTGGCGTGACTTCATCGTTGATTAGCGATCTCTCATCCACAAACTGTCCAGTTTTACTATTCTTTCCAATCTATAACTGTCCATTAACCTACATCGGAGGGGTCGAAAATATGCAGTTAATTTTAGTCGGGCAGTAAAATCGTTTCTTCATGAAACTCTAATCAAATAATGGGTGTTTTATAGTTACTACGTAAGTCATAAAGCGCTTAATATAGGGCAATCTCAAAAAGGCTATATTCTACCCATCCACTCATTTTATCTGATACAGCCGGTTTGAATGTCGGTCGTGAAAGCGATTTCGTTATTTCCCTAGAGTTTCATCAAGTATGTTACTTTCTTACATGGATATAGTGGAACTGTCGACCCTCTTTATATATATATTCAGAAGATGCTCTCAATATGACTAAGTATATTTTTACAAGCTTTTAGTTAGCTTGCTTCGATCAACAGACAGTTTTTTTTAATTATTGTTTTTTTTTATCTGTTGCAACTACTAACCACAGAATAAAAAATAGTAGATCCTAACACAAAATAAACTTTCAGGTGTGATATCGTTTTTGAACTTACTTTTTCCTTTACAGTTTTATTTAAGTGGGTATAGTGGTTCATCTCTTAAATTTATATTTAATTTATCCGTGGTCCGTAAATAACTACAAAATTAGCAATGTTAAGTAAGAACGCGTAGAGTATAATAGTAGATTATGCACCAAGGGAGTAAAGCAGTGTCTTACGTCATGGGCGGTATATTGAACCCTGAGTGTAACGGGTACTCTTGGGTTGATCCGCTGCGCTCAGGGATTAAGATTTAATTCCTGAGCGAAGCGAGGGAGTAATGTAGAGTCCTGAGTGAAGCGAGGTATTAAAGCCGCCTGTAACGGTCCACAATGCGTTCCGCTACGTTCACAAATATATAGAAACATCAGTATGATGGAAATCTAATCTAATAGCACCCTTTGGAAATATTAAATATCTAAAAAGTTATATCTCAATAGACTAAATCTCGACTATCAGAAATAGATCATGGAGCTAAAGAACTTCCTGTCAATGAAGTTAATAAGTCAGGATTTTATGCAAAAGTATATCTAATAAAAGCAAAGTGAATGCTAAGAGGTTTTATGCAGTAACTAAGATTCTTAATATCCCCACGATTAGCAAACTAACGATTCCATTTCTATGTATAGATTTCCAATACTAGGAAATGATTAAAACTAACAGATTAGATCTAACAAATTAAATAATTAACTAACTAACATAATTCAGAATCACGGCAGCTGAATGATGTAAATAGGCTGAGAACGCTTGGAGACAGGTTCCAAATTCAAATAAAACTCGTAAAACAAAATAACATATCATAAATATTTAAAAAAAGGAACGTAGGTTCAAAATGTGTATTCAAGGGATCTGATTGGTTAGGTCGGAGACAAGATGAGGACAGCTTACGTACATTATTCTAAATTCAAATAAATTTAAAATTGGAAAGCTAATAAAGGCTCATCAATATTTGAAAATGGAACGAGGGTTCTATTGGTCGGAATGGATACTCGAGGAGTTTGATTGGTTGAGTCGGAGACAGGATGGAGACCAGATACGGACACTTGGGTAGTATAAAAAGGGGACGAATGGGCCGACCAAACCAGTTACCGTCTAGAAGCCAAAGTTGCTGTCCGCGATAAAGTGAAAAGTGAAATATTCAAAGTGAAGTGTCTGTGAAAAGTGAAGTGTAAGTGCTAGTGAATTGCCACCTGCCAGAGGGGATTGGACTAACTCTGTTGGACGAGTATACTCACGTAAGTCCTAGAATTTAGGGATTTTACACCTTTTCCGGATAGATGAGATGTCTCCAAGATAAATGTTAAACTTAATAAATTATTCTTCTAAAATAATGGAGTTATGATTGATGAAATTGATCATTGAATAGAGACACTTGCTCTTTGGATTTCTCGTAGACTAAAAGACAATTTAGAGATGTCCAAGTCATTGGTTAATATTATCAGTTATCAGTTAATTGTTCAATAAATATTTGTCAATTAATCATGTTATGTTGAAGACATTTATCTGTCTGGATATTGTGACTGTTTTATAGAATTAAAGATAGTCCTGCAGATAAAATAAGGAGGTGAAATGAGACAAAGGAGCAACAAATCATTTATCCAGTAACAAATTAACATGGCTTAAATAAACTTAGATAAAATATTCTTATCTCAGCATTGTGTTTCCAAATCTTATTCAGCGTTAGTAATAAGTATCAAAAGGAGTAATTTGAGCTAGAACAGCAATGGGGAGTGTTGTAATTTTTTTTTTTTTTTTTTTTTTTTTTTTTTTTTTTTTTTTTTTTTGACGCAGAGTAATCCTTTATGGATACCACCGGCCCCGGGGGGAGCACGGTGGTTATGTGGGAGTCTCTGCCAGAAGGGCAGCATACCCACCAAACCTCTGCGGTGTTCCATCACTGCCGCTTTTGGCGGGAACGCGGGACAGATTTCGCACACGACCGCGAACCCGCCGCGGCTGTCCGTTGCCGGACCCTTCTCTCTTGCAGCACGCCAGAACACTTGGCGTGCCGCAACCGCCACGGGGGACCTAGCCCGCAAAATGGACCCCAGACTCCCCCGAGTCTGGGTGCCCTAAGTCCCCCTACGATGGGTCAGGTGAGTAGCCCCACCGCCTGCTACTTCGGCCGCAGAGGATAGGGACAGCGGCGCCTCTCAATACCGACAGTCCTCTTCCCCTGCGACCCCACCGCGTCCGCCATCTGACGGTGGCGGCCCCGTCAAGGCCGCGGAAGGCAGGGAGAGCGGCTCACCGTAACACCGTCAATCCTCTCCCGCCGCGGCCCCTAACTCTCAGCCGCGGTGCCGCCCATACGACACCGCAGCCCGCCTCAGTTGCAGTGGCGCCCATACACCACCGCAACCTACAGTGACCGCTCCCGTGTGGACTTGGAGGGCAAAGCCCATAGGAGCGGTCCCACCTCGGGCCCGCCAGCTATCGGCTATCACTCGCAGGCCCATTGGTTCCTCTTAGCTTCACCGTGGTGACCCAAGCCACGGCTACTGAGCCCCCCCGCCACGGCAAGGCGGGAACTCTCGGGGGGGGGGAGTGTTGTAATTACGTCAAGAGCTCTTAACCCAGCTTTACGGTCACAAGCCCGTAATGTTTTCCTAGCTCTGGTTATCTACAATGATAAATATCCGTAGAATTCTCATTTTTAGGTGAAAACATGAAAACAATTACCTTTACTGAACAACATTTGACTATCATAGAACAAACAAATACAACTATGAATATTTACATTTAGTTATTAACAATAATTTACTAATTAGTTTATGATTTACTACTTTATGGTGTGTGATAATTTTCTGTGTCATTCCATGTTCTAGGTACAAATGTTCAGCATTTAATATATGATTTTGTGTTTACTTGAAGTTAGGTTATTACAATCCATGCTTTGCGAATTTATAGAAATCTTATGGCGAAATATAATCTCTAATAGTAACGGCAGAATTAGGGTCATTTTAATTAACCCTTGCAGTAGGAATAAGATTTGTCTTTATGTGCTTACTAGGTACAATTTTATCGTTATAATAATTTATTTCTCTTACAATTAGGTTAGTTTGTCTCAGTATTTCCTGAAAAGAACTTGAGTTACCACGGCTCACAATATTCGGTTCTACCACTATGAGCTAGACGATCACACCTTGGCCATATATTTAATCAGTTCTTCATTCATTAGTATAGATTTATTGTCTGGATAATGTTAAGTTATGATTCGATCTAGTTATGTGTAATTATTTATCTGAGGAATTAAAAACGTAGGCCGGAATCATCTAGATATTATTAGCTCAGATTAGGGGTAGTTACAATTGGTAGTACCGTTCCCAGGATTAGAACTTTAGATTACGGGACGAGTAGGCTAGTTACTTTTTATTTCCGGGAGTTAGGATTGGAAGAGGGTGGTTACACGCCCAAGACGAAGACAAGCTTTAGCCTCGAAGTGGGTACTCTACTTTTCATACCTACTGCGAGACAACAAAAACGCAGAGCTTTAAAATAGCAGTTATTTCGTTAAAAGTATAATACATTGATAGTTAATATTCAAATTGGACACATTTGTCCTGTTATAGAGGGACAGAGACAATATCTTTGGAAAGAACATTTTATGGAAAACACTGTTTTAGACTTTCGCGGTTGTTAACTAAGTTATAATTAGTACTCACGATTTAGCTGCTTTTGGAGCACCCGATATTTCGGTACAGTTACATGCACCACGTTGAAATTAATAATATTTTAAGAAAGTTGAATAACTACTAACACCAGAACATAGTTGAATATAATACCTAGCACCGATCGCAACACGTAACTTCAACTATGACCTTAAATGCGCAGAGCAGACCGTGCGTAACCCATAGCAACGCGGCGCACAACAATCACACATAAACAAACGCTGAACAAGAGCCATAAACAACATTTTCACCCGTAGATTCCCAATTCGAACGCCTTTGTGAGCGTTTTTAGCGCCAACTATTTTAACGAACTTAGGGCTATTCGAACGCACTACTAATACGAGTAGTACAATCCCGCCTATTTTTTTTTTTTTTTCTATATGATGTCTACGTACTAAGAGTTTTCCTAGAACTAACGTTCCAAATCAAAATCACTTTACTCCCCAGGGAGTTTCATACAACTTTGCAGCCCCGTGTATGTAATGCCTTGCTTTACGTAGAGATTGCGTGATATGTAATTGGACATTTTCGAGCAGGTGGTGTGAAAACAAACAAAAATTATCTTCCATTAAAGTACGCCTTTCATTGACATAAATATTTCGTATACTTATACCACTTACGTTTTCCTTATAGATAAAATAACTTCAATGGTACGAGTCTTATAAAAAAATAACGTGTACACAGTCAAACCTTTCTCTCTCAAAGCCAGCTATTTATTTTGGCCACTGCATTACGTTTTCACAAAACAGCTCTAGTAACCACCAACGTTATCAGATCCAGAAGGAAACCAAAATGGGATTCAACAAAGACATCTGGAAGGATAGGACAGAAGTGTCACAACTATTTAGGGCCATACATTTACAAACAGCTAAATAAGACACTTAATATAATTAATGACACCTCACGCGTAAGTAGAACGAAAATATTAAGTTACCTTCTATCACTTGATCATACTAGCACGGAAAATCTGCTAAGAATAAACATATGAAAATAATTAATTTATAAATAAAAACAATTAAACAATTAATTAATACCATCTAATAATCGAAATTTAATTGAAAAAATCTAATAGTCTTATAAAATCCGTAATATACATTATTATTTCTAATTACTTATTCCACTTCATACTTATTCCATATATAATGCCTAATTTATTATTTGTTTTTTATCTTGTCCCTTATTTATACAACCTGCACTCATCACTATCTCACTCGTTGACATAAACACGGCTCACGTGCTTCATCGTGGACTTACTCACCAGCACCCTGGAAGTGAACTAGTCCTCACAAACTCACCCTGAGTTTGTGAGGACTAGTTCACTTCCAGTACCGTGAGGACTAGAGATAAACATAATTCATCTACTGTGTTTACTATATGTAAAGCTATTATTATTGTGAGCGATAAAACTTATCATCTAAGACTTGCATATATTATTATTATCACTTATTATAGTTGTGCAATAAGCACAGGTATCGTTAGATTTTAATTTTTATTTTTATTTTATTTATTAAATTTAGATTTTAATTACTCAATTCAACATAGATTGTTCAACGTAGATGATCTGTACATTTGTAGCTCTTAGCATAACACGTAAGTTATTGTAAGAGAACCAACATTTTGAGTAAATAAATTATTATTATTATTATTATTATTATAAAACCACCGGACCGTCGCGGGAGGCATAACCATACCCAAAAGCATATAACAAACAGCCAAGACCCGACAACAAACATCGCTCAATTTTTTGCCGGGGCCAGGGATCGAACTTGGGACCTCACGCTTCGAAAGTCACTACCAACCGACCTAACGGAGCCTTCATAGATATACAGGATTAATTTTTGAGACGGGACGGGGCAGGTACCTTAACCGTTACAGTTACAGGAAAACGTTTTTAGGAGACTATTTATAATTTTTTGAGGTATTCTGAACCGCATTTACAGATTTTGGAAAAAAATTACAGTAAGTAAGAAAATGGTAATTTTACACAAAAACTTTTTTTGATGCCAATCGATCATGTTTCTTATAAGGATCAAAAGTCCCTAGTGGACCTACTGAGGTTTGAGTATTAGAAATATCAGAAATCGCAAAAACTTTTTCCATACATTTCGGTAAAAGAGTCAAACTTTTATATTAGCCAAATTTCTTGTTATGGATAGATCCTCTATAATCTGCTATTAAGAAGACTGGCAGCAAAAGTAGGCAAGGAAAAAAGTTTTAAATTTCAAACTTATAGCTAAACACTTTATTGCAACACCACAGTACAGAAAAATAACACAAAAAAAAGATATAACATTTTGTCAACAAAACATACAGCAAAACTTAAATTACATAATTAAGTGTCACAATGGGCGGTCTTATCGCTCAGAGCGAACTCTTCCAGACAAACTTAAAGACACTAACCGTTCTCTAAGTTATATACTTAAAATAAATATGTATGCATGCATATGTCACTTAAACCATAAATCTCTTTCAAAGTAGCATAATTTACTTGGAAAGAAAATCTTAAAACACTTCACGTACATAAAAGCAAATAGAGCCAGTGCTTGTTACGAATATAAAACGTAGCAAACGATACCTACGTGATACGCAGCAATAATATTTGCAGAACGTAGGCAGGTATCGCCACAAATCACGTTAGCTTGTCAGCTTTTACAATTTATCTACAAATCATGTAAAATGTTTTAACTCCGGTTAAAGCAAAAGTTGTAAAAAATAAGAGTTGAAAATGCCTAAGAGTTTTTAATGTAATTGGATTATTTTAGGGTTGATAACCTTAGCACTAATTTTCAATACAATACACGGAATTCACTTATATTAAAAAATCGCAAAAAATGGAACCGACTTCAACACTAAAAAGTGTGAAACAACTTGTTAAAGTCGGTACCTTGATAATTCAAAAGTATCTACACATAGTTACCAAAAACAAATTAGTAAAAAGAGGAACCGATTTCAATACTAAACAGTGTGAATAAGTTGTTAAAGTCGGTTTCATTTTGAAGGAATTTTTTTACCCTTTTAGTGATGTAACAACCCCCCCAATATTTTTTATTCTAATTCGTTTTGGCCAATGATCGTCTAGTCTAGGAGGACCCTAACACTGTGTACCGCTGCTGTAACCTTGCTCTTTTCGGAAAGAATTGAAACAGAGAAAACCATTCAGAACCACAGATGCCTAGAGAAACCAAAAGCAACGCCTAGGTATTCTGATATTACGATGGATAACCTACTACTACATTACTGAACTGCTAGCTGATAACGAAAAATTGCGATGAACATACTAGATTGCAAATACTTAGTTCTTACAGACTGACTGACTGAGCTGATCCTAGATTTCTAGCTTATGTACTTGATTTGACTTCTAGTCGTGGAAGATATTAATCATCAATATAAGTTTCTGAATTTAAGGTCTATGTTATTTGACCATAGAACATAGAAATAGTAGGTTATTTGCAAGTTTTACTATATAATTATTAGCTTGCAAAACTACCTGTTATATCTGATAAATCAGTTTTGATTAGTGAAATAATATATAAACAACTCCATTAAATAATATCAGATATTTGCATGATATTCGTTATTATTAATAACAGTTATAAACCTGTTAATTATATAACTAACTTTCTTTATAGATTTATGTTTGTTGCTATGAACATTTAGCTGTTGATAAGATTGATATAATCTCTTGCAGACTAAGTATCTCTATAATATGTACTATTTGTTTCGTTTATGAAAACTGCTAGGAAATAAATGTGAAATTAAAGTAAAAATACACTTTATATGCGCTTTAGAAATCTCTTGTGATCAGTAACTACTACGTTGATTATCCAATTCCTTTAGATAAATATTATCAGTCACTATTCCCTGAATAGGTCAATTGTTCAAGTTTAATCATTTACTTGTTTACTGAAAGCAATATATGGGAAATAATATCAGTGACTTAGAGAAATCTCTAGACCCTTGTTTGTGGTTTACAAGAATTCTCAAGGTGCTGCATTGCTTGACCAAGTTTGATAAGATTTACCACATACATAAATCTCCTTTTTATACGAGATTGCTATACTTAGATTACTAGTGTTTTACATGACATGCCATCTATTGAACCATTGTAGGAAAAGCAATTATTTTAAATACTTAAGTATTAGCAGAATCTTTGTTGTATTGGTTAGCTCAATACTAGCAGCCATATATTTATTATGATGATTATTATAATAGTTAGCTTTACTTTGCCGAGTAAATTATTGATAGATATCTCTACAATTTAAAGATATAATACATTTTATTAATTTTCATATTGTAAGTAATTAGTTTGATTTTTTTTAGATTTGCCGTAGAATTCTAGATTTATTATGATTTAGGAAGTAGGATTCTTTGCATGTTCAAGGCTTACAACTCGAATGCTGGATTAAGAGCTGCTCTTTACTGTGACACAAATGTTCTCCATCATGCCAAGAACCTCTTCTATTTACCCCAAAATTAGTAAGGCCTTACTAAGTCCGTTTGGTAGTTTTCCAAATGTAGAGTTTGCGTCTATAAGCGATTATAATCTTATTTATCTCTTCTTAATAGTATTATTTATCATTACGAATTATCATTTGATTCTAAATATTACATTTGATACTTTCAGCAAATAATTCAATTGCTATAATTTATTACCGCATTCTCATGCTAGAATCAGAGTAGACAGTCTAACCCAAACTCAAATACACGGACGCGTAACAAAAATGTGTTCCTCACATTAATAAAATATTGACTAGAATAACTGCCGAATGGTAGGCATTAAAACGTCGATGTATCACTAGCCTTAGTCGCAGCGAAAATTGGTCGATGTCATTTCAGGAAACATTCCGAGCAATAATCTTCGATATATTTCGATCATTTCACAGATACGTTCCTGACTCAATATATAGAACTCGCGCGTAGTATTCCATATTCGATCACGATCAAGCCGATGCAGGAAGCACCATTATATTTGAATAGCAAAATTCATACCTTCTTTTTGGCATCTACAGCACTAACTCATTTTCATCATCACCAATGAGGACACCGGAGGTAACACTGATGCGTACCTAGATACTGGCAGCGAACTCCAGCTGTGATCCTTGCCGCTGTTACTAGCACTGGAGAAAGTGTTTCTCTCTCGTAATTTAAATGATACACATGTGGTAGAGAGTAAAATATTCCTTGCACATGTGTTCTCACCTCACCTAAATATAATGAATTTACATAAAAACCCTGTCCGAATCGCTGTCATAAAAACATCATCTAATTTTAAATTTGAAAGTGTCAAACAGAAAAGTAAAAGTTAAAGGAACTCTTTATGTATAGCTTGGAGTATGTATTACCTACAAGGAGATCGTAGCGAGTCGTCGCCACACCTTTGTATGACTAAAAATATCAATGGTGCTTATTTCATGGTAATTGTATTAATTTTGCTTAAATCTTTTATGTATTTAAAGAATTATAACATTTCATTTTCGTTGAAATCACTTATCAATACTGTTTGAGCAATCGATTTAAATGTTTGCTACATCGAATATCTTGGTAGCTTAAATATTCTATGCTGCTTTTCATTTTCAATAAGTATAGTCTTGCTATAAGAAATTCCCGACTAAACATCTTAATCTCAATATCACACATTAACGGTTTCTTCTACTTTTGATTGTCTAAATTTCATCAGTATTTGTTCATACCAAGATACTTTTTACGTCTCTATATTTGTGAATCGTGACGGAATCCTCATCCAGAGCCTGTTCCGTTACAGCCAACCCCCAAAATTTACGCAGGTTCTCATAATTTACCGAAGGAAATTTTCCCATCCTCCATATATTCAACTTCACAAATATAGTTCCACCAAAACTGAACGTGTGCTTATTCTAATTTGTTAAAATTCGTTTTCAAACAAGGATATGAGTACGTGAACTCACTAGTGGAGTGTATTTAAAAGACCGAGTTAAAAATAAATTTACTGTAAGGGTTGATATATCCGATCTTAATGTCTCCTCCATGAGTAAAAATGACTTCTCACAAGGACAATCTGAAATAACGAAAGGGAACTAGTATTGTGCCAAATTGTGCACCTAGTCAATTCGAATAATTCAGCATACGTGCTACCACCCAAACCAATTTTTCGTTTGGGATCGAGTATGTGGAGTAGAACCTACGCCACCCTTTATTACTCCAGATCTCGTTAATAGCTAACAAGCAATAATTCTCCATGGCTGATACATCCCTCTTCAAATCAAACCAAACAAGCAACCGCCTAATAACTCGGTGAATGTAAATGTAATGGCTAAACATTGGCTACCTGTAAAGTACGAACTCTTTATGGAATAATTCAGTTGTAAATACTGATGTGGTGTCTTCTGACCTAAACCTATCTCCAATTTGTACTCCATAAATCATTCGTTGAATAGTGTGTGTCTGTCTGAAAACAAAACTTAACAAATCGACTCCAGTCGGTATTGTCGATTCATAGAGGCCCTCAATAAAATTCAATACTAACTCTGTCACACGCATCTCTCCCTGGCGCCATTAGTTCTTCCATCTCTTCCCATCACTTTATCATAACTTAAATCTCTCTTCTCTTACATTGCCCTGCATACTGCCTAAATAAACCTTCAACCCTTTTGTCTGGTGTCTACGAATACTCACGATTAATAGTTATCAATTGAAATTTCAGACTTTTATTTCTATAAAATGCCCCTTTACATCATCATATTTTTTTTAAAAACCCTATGTCAAAAATAAAATAGGAAAAGCTGTAACAAACCCCGCCCTGATGAGGTCTACGCCCGCTCTTTATTAAATGATTGTAACATCTTTGTTTAATTATAATAAAGTTTTATTAAATATTGCTGTACCTTGGTATTTTTATTTTATTTTTTTGATTTTCCTAACGCTTTCCATGTATCTACTTCATTTGAAGAGAATCCTTAAAATTGTGATTCCTAATATTATCATTATTTTTTTTTACCTTGTATTTGTTATTCTGTCTAAACTTAATTCATTCAATTTCACAGTTGCAAAATGCACGACTTTTTATTACATAATCATTTTGCAATAATAATGTTAAATATTGTTTAATTATAAATCAATACCTGAAACCGATTTTTATTAAACTCTAAACTATCTGATTACTATTATATCTTATATTATTATATATCAACAATAACAATCCCGCTTTTACAAATCCTTTCTATAACTTATTTAACCAACGCATTCACCTAAAACAACATTGTGTCTTTCTATCAATAATCTTCATTGGCGCACAGAACATCTTCAAAATCAGCTCAGTAGATCAGTCTGAATAAAATAACAACTCGACATACCTAACTCTAACCAAATCATTCGCTTTTACATGTACTGTCTACCGCAATCCTCCAAACATGTTTTTATGTCATTTCCATTGTGGTCTACATAACTATGTACCTTCTTACATAATTTTTTTTTAGTTATATATGTACCAAAATATTTACTCAAAGGTAACTGCTCAAAAACGTGACTCTAGAAATAGCTGCACAGTATTTTCCTTCTGCTAAAACTTTTGATTTTCGGTTTTGAAACTAGGTTATTAATAATGTATCCCTATGATAGGTACCTTCCTAAATTTCTGACATTATTCCTTTCCATGAACAATTGCATCACCCCTTTCCTGTTCGATACAAATTAAACCCGACTAATTATGAAGGTAATCTATCAATTATAGATACTTCGTTCCAACAAGATATACCTACAATAGCCCTATAACTTCTTCCTCTACATGCTACTCATAACTATAAAATGAAACTTACGACTGTTTATTTAGTTAGCAGAGAAACGCCCTATAAACATAAGCAATATTCTATTTATCTTTTCTTTTGCTTTTATTAACGCCACCTATCGCTTGTTGTCAATATTATACGCAAACGTCAAACACACGAATGTCTTTCTCTTTTTTATTCCATTTCCTGATCTCTAACTATTTGGTATTTTCTTTAATCTAATCCATAAATTAAAATTTATTACGCTTATCAATAATAACACTCTAATACTATCAGCTCCGTAGACACTACATTATAATAACCAGCCCTGTGCTCAGCTTTCCCCATTTTTCCTTTTCTTCTGGGACTATAGTTATCTATCAACCAAACTAACGACACGCCGTGAATTAGAATACTCATACAATAGGTGAAGACTAATAATAGGTTTAGGTAATAATAGGTTTTAATAGGTTTAGGTCTCAGAAGAACTAGAAAACTAGTGGTATCCCGTAACTAGAACTTGCGATGTAGGTATACTGAGTATTAATGTAATTTGCTACCCATTATGTTTTTCCTGAACATTATCGATTAGTAAGGTATAGATGTAATACCGACCTATTAAATTCCCGCAAGCCTACCCATTACAAGGATATAAAATAGTAATTTATTTATATTTCTATAAGCCAACAAAGTATTTAATATATTTCTAAGTTCGACGTTTGCTGAAATATGATTAATATCTACTAATTAAATTTCAAATGTACAAGTAAGAACATAGTAATGTTTATTCCCTTTTGTCTTTGTAATTTCCAACCCCCATCTTCTACAACCTTCGTAATCCATTTGTATCAAACCTTGGTTACTTGCAAATAATTAGTTAGTGAATTGCAGATTCAATTTTATTTTTCATATCTTTTGTAATATTCCGAAGATCTCTTCTATTTCTATTTCTCTATCCACATATTTGCTATTACGAGATCATGTGTACGCTGTGCTGTCGTCACTGCGTGGCTACTGGATTTTCCCCAAATCTCCATGTAATTTCCCTAGCTAGGTACATCTTCCATGAATTTCAAAGCAGCAATCGATACGACTGACTTTCCGTTCCTCGAATAACCCTGCACTAATGTATGCGCCTCGGCTATTAATATACTTAAATCCTTAAACTTTGTGATGTGTGATAATGTGTTTGATTTTGAATAAAACTTATAATAATCACGTCATTATCATTACCACACTATATCTGCCAATGTCTTTGTAACGCATTACTGAACGATATCACTCAAAGTATCCCATTACGATTGTTATACGAAATTTTAAGTCTTAACAAAGACGCTCCGTGCTATTTAGAATTAAAAATTATTGACACTTCGCGGTCGCACAAACATGTAATCTCTTAAGTAAGAATTTTTACGACCGCTACCCGAATTTTAATACTATATAGGGATCCTAAATTTCTGTGATTGTCTTTAATTACTTCCTTTTTTTTGTTCCCTAAATAAAATATAAACCTCGAATATCTACAAAGTATTTTTATTACGTTTGCGCTTTTATAGATATCTTGATCACAGAATCTCAAAGAGCTATGGACATTTGTTGACCACAGGTAAGTTCTTATTCCATCTTATACCTAATCATACCGTTTATTATATCTATAATAATATATAACTTTAGCATTTAAATTATAGCTAGGTATATTAAACCTTGAACATGATTTCTATTTGTTACGAACTCTTTGGATATACACGTATGTGCTTATGACAGATAGTTAAATATGTCGCTGTCAAAATAAAGGAAATAAAGTTCACGTTCGCTGTACTCTAATTGTAATTATACTGTAACTCTATTTATCGTAGCATTTATTTACGTTTATCTTTGCAGTGTCCATGACGAAATCACTTCAATTCGCGAACAAATGTAGGCAGCGCATGCACGATACATTTGCCCAACAACTCCGATTGATATTCAACAACTAGTTATACCTACATATTATTATATACATAGATGTACATATTCCTACGAAACTACACTCCAGCTATCTGGCAAGGTATGTATGTATAGTGTTATTTAGACTTGTTCATCTCTGCTTTGCTCCAACCCAACATCCTTTTTCCCTGTTCATATCTACAACCCTCCTACAGATTATACCTACATAGAAATTACCAGTGTATTATGTACATACTTATCGTATTTTGTTACAACTGAACTTTTCATATTACATTATCTAGCTATGTCGTCAAACTCTTTGCAGGCAAACAATTAATCCAAGCAACATGACTCAATATTGATTTCCTAGTTGCATACCCATCATATACGATAAACACCTCCCTTTTATATAGATTCCAATAAACATCTATAAAATACCTAGGCATTAATCTCCGGAACTCTTCTTTACGTGATACTATAGTAAAACGTAGTGTTTATATTCTCTTTACACTTTGACAGCAAGCTCTCAGTACCACAATCAGAAAGTTTCTTTGCTTTTACAAAGAACTCTTTTGTGTTTACCTTTCTGTAAAATTCTGTAGCCTAGGTAACCTAAATGTTGATTGTTTTGACATTTTGATTGATTTTATTATTGCTAACATATTTCTTTTTCTACCTTTGTTTATTTATTCAATAGCAATTTTAAGATAGGTACCTAATTGCTCTGAACAAAGCTACAATTATTGATTTTCTCATATTTCTATGCGCCCTGATATACAACCTTCAGTTAGTTTTAGACTATTGATGAAATAACTGATTCTATATTTTACTCGTTATATGTTTATGTATATTTTATAGTTTTCCATGAATTCTAGATCCCTGCCTGCCGACTGTGGTATTGCTATAAACCACAGTGAAACCTGACAAGCTCTACAGTTCACATAACCTACTCATCATTGATTGGTAGGTACGCAAGTTTCGATATTTATTTAGTTAGTATCCTAAAAAATATTTTCTAGGTACTAATATTACAAACACGACGTTGGTACGTAAGAATGAATGTTTGCTTCACCATCCCTCTTAAACAGCTGCGCCAATTTTGATGAAAATTGTTACGAAAGTAGATGTAGCTTTGAATTTACATATTATAAAATACTCTTCCTCATCATTATCATCATTATCCTAACAAGGTACCTAGGTACTAGTATTATAAACGCAAATGCTGGTATGTCTGAATGAATGTTTATTACATCAGTCCTGGCTGGACTAATTTTGATGAGATTTGGTATAAAAATAGATGATACTAGATTTACGCATAGATAACTTTTTATCATCACCACCATCATCAGCTATCTCCATGCGGGTACATCCGCGACCGCAACTAGTAATATATAAAATGAACGTTTGTATATTTGTCTGTTGTTCTGTAATAACCTCTCACTTGATTAAATGAGTTCCACAATTCCTACGATTTTCATGGCATGGAACCGGTTTTTTTTTATATTGCCCAAAACTCTAATATAGTTCTACTAGTATATAGTATATAGTCTACTAGTATTCAACGACCGAAATTGACGATGTATACCGAGTTCAGATTTAAAATTTAAGGTTGTGTATATACTTTGCGCGTACTACTTACATGTCAATTATGTTGCATAAGAACATAAATACATACATAACTATTAACATCCAAACAATTATTATTGTGCCCTAAATAAAAAGTTTCCTTATTCACTTTGATTTACATAATGTTTGTTTTTTTTCCATTATTTTTAATTTAGATAGATAACCCGGCTTTGCTCACCATTCCCTAATTTTCCCTATTATATTTGCAGATCTCGTCAAGACGCACTACTCGACCAGCCGCTTCGCCCCAAAGCTTCTGAAATCCGGCGCTCCTCTTCAGCCTGCCTACATTGTCAAACTTTACCAGCTTCATTCCGAAGACTCATCACTACGTAGCTTTATTATTATTATTTTGTATACTTAAATTCGGCGCCTACTATGTTTTTCTATTAAATCTGCATAACGTTGATTTATTTAACCTTTACGAATAACTATACAACCATCTGACTTGTATATAAGAATTTTCACAACGCTAAGCATCTGAATGGGAAATTCAACCCCCCAATGTTACGACTAAACATATTTCAACAAAACTTCTAACAAGACTTATCATCGCTCAATTAAAGTTGCGCAACTTTGCATTTTATTGTAATCCTATTTATTTCCTTCGCAAATTCAATAGAAGTAATTACGTATGTAGATTTTTACTATCATTTAATTACCATAAATTTCATCGAACAAAAAGGTAAGCCATTTATTAATATTCACACATTTTTATATTCTTAATACTTCTGAACATAACAAACACCGATTATATACAGACATGTCCACGATCTGCGCTGTATTTTGCTGGTTACAAATGTAATCCTTGTGATGCAAATGCAGCGACGGCACATTCAACATGTTAGAAACTCTCTTCCTTTCCTAACACTATACAAGAACTCTTTCAGTACTCTATAACGCAATTCTTGGCTCCCAAGTGAGTTTCATAAGTCGTTCGATACTAAAAGTGTTCTTAAAACCTTCGGGTCACTTTGAGTAGAGTTCAATACTGACTATTTACCGTGTGCTTCCAGGAGAGTATCCTAGTCGTAAACACAACACGCAATCTGCCTTTCGAATGATAAGTGTACTTCTGGATTCTAGAGATCGACTATGGGGTACATGTAAATGACCAAGGTAGTTGCAGACTTTACATACATGAAACTTGCATACAATTTATCTTTCCCTGAATATCATTTAAGCGCTTCGTAGTAATCAGTATTTTAGTAATATTCCTAAAAAAGCATATCCGGCTTATTTATTTCTTAGTTTATTGTAGAAATCTACTACTGTAGCCTAGAACAACAACATCATCACCTCATTATAGTATCCGTTGACTACCTATTTAGGCCTTTAAAAATCACCTATTGCAATAGCATCTCTGTTTCAATAAAATCCTATCCATTTCACGCCAACAAATTGTGCGGTTGACCGCAACTAATTCCTAGTAAAACTTCCGTAGTAACGTTATTCCAATCCTGGTCACGGCACCAAATTGTAACAACCCCCCCAATATTTTTTATTCTAATTCGTTTTGGCCAATGATCGTCTAGTCTAGGAGGACCCTAACACTGTGTACCGCTGCTGTAACCTTGCTCTTTTCGGAAAGAATTGAAACAGAGAAAACCATTCAGAACCACAGATGCCTAGAGAAACCAAAAGCAACGCCTAGGTATTCTGATATTACGATGGATAACCTACTACTACATTACTGAACTGCTAGCTGATAACGAAAAATTGCGATGAACATACTAGATTGCAAATACTTAGTTCTTACAGACTGACTGACTGAGCTGATCCTAGATTTCTAGCTTATGTACTTGATTAGACTTCTAGTCGTGGAAGATATTAATCATCAATATAAGTTTCTGAATTTAAGGTCTATGTTATTTGACCATAGAACATAGAAATAGTAGGTTATTTGCAAGTTTTCTATATAATTATTAGCTTGCAAAACTACCTGTTATATCTGATAAATCAGTTTTGATTAGTGAAATAATATATAAACAACTCCATTAAATAATATCAGATATTTGCATGATATTCGTTATTATTAATAACAGTTATAAACCTGTTAATTATATAACTAACTTTCTTTATAGATTTATGTTTGTTGCTATGAACATTTAGCTCTTGATAAGATTGATATAATCTCTTGCAGACTAAGTATCTCTATAATATGTACTATTTGTTTCGTTTATGAAAACTGCTAGGAAATAAATGTGAAATTAAAGTAAAAATACACTTTATATGCGCTTTAGAAATCTCTTGTGATCAGTAACTACTACGTTGATTATCCAATTCCTTTAGATAAATATTATCAGTCACTATTCCCTGAATAGGTCAATTGTTCAAGTTTAATCATTTACTTGTTTACTGAAAGCAATATATGGGAAATAATATCAGTGACTTAGAGAAATCTCTAGACCCTTGTTTGTGGTTTACAAGAATTCTCAAGGTGCTGCATTGCTTGACCAAGTTTGATAAGATTTACCACATATATAAATCTCCTTTTTATACGAGATTGCTATACTTAGATTACTAGTGTTTTACATGACATGCCATCTATTGAACCATTGTAGGAAAAGCAATTATTTTAAATACTTAAGTATTAGCAGAATCTTTGTTGTATTGGTTAGCTCAATACTAGCAGCCATATATTTATTATGATGATTATTATAATAGTTAGCTTTACTTTGCCGAGTAAATTATTGATAGATATCTCTACAATTTAAAGATATAATATATTTTATTAATTTTCATATTGTAAGTAATTAGTTTGATTTTTTTTAGATTTGCCGTAGAATTCTAGATTTATTATGATTTAGGAAGTAGGATTCTTGGCATGTTCAAGGCTTACAACTCGAATGCTGGATTAAGAGCTGCTCTTTACTGTGACACAAATGTTCTCCATCATGCCAAGAACCTCTTCTATTTACCCCAAAATTAGTAAGGCCTTACTAAGTCCGTTTGGTAGTTTTCCAAATGTAGAGTTTGCGTCTATAAGCGATTATAATCTTATTTATCTCTTCTTAATAGTATTATTTATCATTACGAATTATCATTTGATTCTAAATATTACATTTGATACTTTCAGCAAATAATTCAATTGCTATAATTTATTACCGCATTCTCATGCTAGAATCAGAGTCGACTGTCTAACCCAAACTCAAATACACGGACGCGTAACAAAAATGTGTTCCTCACATTAATAAAATATTGACTAGAATAACTGCCGAATGGTAGGCATTAAAACGTCGATGTATCACTAGCCTTAGTCGCAGCGAAAATTGGTCGATGTCATTTCAGGAAACATTCCGAGCAATAATCTTCGATATATTTCGATCATTTCACAGATACGTTCCTGACTCAATATATAGAACTCGCGCGTAGTATTCCATATTCGATCACGATCAAGCCGATGCAGGAAGCACCATTATATTTGAATAGCAAAATTCATACCTTCTTTTTGGCATCTACAGCACTAACTCATTTTCATCATCACGTCGGGGTCACCAATGAGGACACCGGAGGTAACACTGATGCGTACCTAGATACTGGCAGCGAACTCCAGCTGTGATCCTTGCCGCTGTTACTAGCACTGGAGAAAGTGTTTCTCTCTCGTAATTTAAATGATACACATGTGGTAGAGAGTAAAATATTCCTTGCACATGTGTTCTCACCTCACCTAAATATAATGAATTTACATAAAAACCCTGTCCGAATCGCTGTCATAAAAACATCATCTAATTTTAAATTTGAAAGTGTCAAACAGAAAAGTAAAAGTTAAAGGAACTCTTTATGTATAGCTTGGAGTATGTATTACCTACAAGGAGATCGTAGCGAGTCGTCGCCACACCTTTGTATGACTAAAAATATCAATGGTGCTTATTTCATGGTAATTGTATTAATTTTGCTTAAATCTTTTATGTATTTAAAGAATTATAACATTTCATTTTCGTTGAAATCACTTATCAATACTGTTTGAGCAATCGATTTAAATGTTTGCTACATCGAATATCTTGGTAGCTTAAATATTCTATGCTGCTTTTCATTTTCAATAAGTATAGTCTTGCTATAAGAAATTCCCGACTAAACATCTTAATCTCAATATCACACATTAACGGTTTCTTCTACTTTTGATTGTCTAAATTTCATCAGTATTTGTTCATACCAAGATACTTTTTACGTCTCTATATTTGTGAATCGTGACGGAATCCTCATCCAGAGCCTGTTCCGTTACAGTGACCTTACTACTTACTACTTACGGGATCGATTGTCATTCACCGTCAATTACGATATCATCGAGCAAGGCGAAACACTTTTCAGTTATTGGATTGTACCTCAAAATTCGCTTGCCCGAATTTAACAAAATTTAAATTGGACCACTTCGAAAGTATACTCTACCAAACAATGTCAATGGTTTTTTTTTAAATCCGACTCTTCTGTTAAAAGTTATGTGGAATCATACAAAAAAAATATATTGGTTGAGGCGACCGGCGACTGAAATGTTGGCGCCTAGTTTGGGAAAAAAGTTAGCGTTGCCATCCAGCGTGGCAATGCTGCCAGGATTTTGGCTACTTTTCCCTCCACCATGGGGCTTACATATTAATTTTTATTTTACTTTTAATATTTAATATATAACAATACAATACAATAAAAAAATACGCGTCGACTGCAGAGCCTCCTCCTGTTGGAAGTCGTTTGAAAAAAAAATACGTCTGGTCAAGTTAAAACAGGATTACGTCCTCAGTAAGATTTAAAACGCTATACTAGAATTCCCTGTGGCACGGAAGACATGGACACATAAACTGACATATCACAAACAACCAAGATCCGAGAGCAAACAATGCTGCCCATGGCTCTAAATATGTTCTAAACTATAATCTAAGTAAAACTTAGATTTTAAGGCGGTACACATTATCTGATGTGTATTTCTTTGTGACGTTAAATAAAATGAAATAATAATAAAATTCAAAAACCTGGAAGTTGGATATAGATAAACTATTTATTACAACACCACAGTATAGAAAACTTATTACTCGTAATAGCTGGTCGTATCACTTAGAGCGAAATATTCTAGATAACCATGAACGGAAAGAAATAGGTATGAACTTATAGGTGGTGTATAAAACAAATATAATTTACATAACTTATGAACTCGTATTTGAAAGGCAGGCTCACAAGTAATTTAACAGAACCTTTCTCTTAGAAAATCTCATATCCCACGCCTTAAGTGTCCCGTAAGTAAGGAGTCCCGAGGAGGTGGTCAGTGCTACATCAGTGAACAACTTCAAAAACCGGCTCGATGGCTGGTTGCAGAAAACTAAGAGTTGTCTTGCTAACCTGTGATCAGTGCACTAGTGAACTTTAAACATTGTGGACATTATGTGAAAAAATTTCGACACAGTGTGATATGGGCACATCAGCATAGTGCTGCTCGCCCATAACCCAAATAAATAAATAAATAACCCATAGGGTAGGGGGTAAACCATAGAAGAAAGTTTGCTTATAAAGCTGTTTACACCAAAAACTCTTGAGCGGTCTTATGAGATCTCAAGGCCTCAGAGAAATGGACATATCTCCATTTTTTATCCAAAACAACGGCTTTTATACATAAAGTACCAAAATTTGATTTTCCAAGAACAGAACAGATTATTTACGTAAACAATTGATATACTCGTACATAATGATGCATGAAACATGTGTGAAAATGAGAAAAAGTTTCGTGAGTGAACATATTGCGTATGAACCCGATGGAGACGTGAAGGTCATGTCCATTGGTGTGTAGCTGTCTGTCTACTGACAGTAGCCTTTTCATCTAAAAATATACATTATAATTTATGGCATATTTTTTAGGATTCCGTTAGAGATTATGTACTTTGTACCGTAATAGATATCTTGTTGAATAATGAAAAATACTCTATCGTAAAGGTAATACATGCAACGGTAAACTTAGTGTGTTACACACACATGTGTTTTACAGTGTGGTAAACACCAAACTGTACTGTAAAACATCCTAACTATCATCACACTAATATTATAAGCCGAAAGTTTGTGATTATTTTTGTATGTTTGTTACTTACCAATTTTACCACCAATTTTAATGAAATTTGGTATAGAGGTAGATATGGCGCTGGATACTTTCACATTGGATAAATGAATTGGATGAACACATTGGACACACGTTCCTGTAATACCCTTCAACTTCGAACACCTGGTCATACTTCCCAGTACTATGACAAATCGTTCACAGTTCAGGCTGTATGACTATGGAATGCACTGTCCCTTGATATCAGAAAAGCTAAAACTCTGGCAATTTTCAAAAACACGGTTAAGAATCACTATCTACTCGTATCAAGTATGTAACACTGTTATTATTTTTATCCTTGTAATGTTTTGTATGTATTAGTATATAATTATTACTATTAATGTATTGGAGTTTTAAATAAAATAACATAGAGTTAAAGGAAAATATTTTGCACCACCGTCTACTATTTCTTATGATAATGTCCATACAAAGGTTCTCTGGAAGAAATCGCTATAAGCGATTAGACCGCCCATTGTACTTTCCTAATTTAAGAGTATACTTTATAAGTAATATTTTAGTATATTTGGTTAAAGTCTACGAAGAAATAATTTTCTTCGTAGGTTAAAGTGCAATAAATAATTTATGTATTGTATTTGTTTTGTGTTGGATACTTTTTATCATCATCCCCCACCACGCAGGTATAACCGAAGAACATAGAATACTGTTCACTATCATCATTAATGATGATGCGACCAAGTGTGATTCAGACTTGTGCTACGAATCCGGAGATGTGAGTACAACGAAATCCATTCTTATACCCCGATGAAAGTAATCATTTCTTATGTACCAGGATGCATTCACCATACCTCTAAGTACTTTGTTCTGGAAACGTTGGGCTATTTGTATGTTACTTTAACGCCATAAGTTTATACCGGCATGAAAACTTGCTGGTATACAAATTTTGTAGTTGGATTTTGTTGTACGTACTGATAACTCTAACTCTTCACGTTTCCTTTTGACATATTTGCGTCGAATGTCTTACCTAAATATTTGGTTGTATCTGCGTACTGTGTTGCATGGACATTTAAATAGAATGGATCATATTTGATATTTTACTTGTGAAATCTATGTGAACGGACTTTGATTCATTGAGTTTTATACGCCATTTTTTCGTCCACTTGCAGATTGTATTAACGGCTGTTTGAAGTTTTATCACTTAGGAGTATCACCTATACCTACGATAGCTGCGTCATCGGCAAAGTTTGCCATAGTTTTATTTTCTAGCTCTAGAGTATTGCAGGTGTACAATAAGTACAATACCAGACCTAGGACGATTCCTTGTGGTACTCTAGCTATTTTTTGCATAAATCCTGAAAATAAATCTGCTTGTCGCACCCTAAACATTCTTTGGGTAATATTGGACTCAAAAATATCTGCGAATTATTTAATACGTTTTCTTAGGTTGTATAAAAGCCCTTCATGCCATACTTCGTCGAACGCTTGAGCCACGTCAAGGAATACTCTAGAACAAACTTTCTTAAATTCTTAATCAAAAATTCATTCGAATAAGTTTTCGATTACGTTAGTGATTCGATGCACTTGGTCTATTGTAGAATGATTTTCCCTTAATCCAAACTGATACTCGTAATTAGAGATTAGATTTCGTGCTTCAATAATAGGTTTCAACCATCACAAAAATAGTTTTTGAAACAATTTTGACAATGTAGGCAATAGATATTTTGATCCATATGACAGTTTTGTATCATTATGGCAACTTTCCACACATCAGATGTTTAAATTTAAACGTTGCAATAATAAGGGTAATACGTTTTACTATGGCTTTGCGTAGGAGATTTAGGAGCACTTGTGCTTTTAAAATATAATATCATAACCAGGAGCTTTCTTCATAATCTCTATAACTTATTTGTAATCCATCATAGTGTGATGTTTCATTTAACGTAATATCATTCGTATTCTCCCCGTAAAGTTGAAAAAGTTGTTATAAGTGTTGTGAAAATACTGCTGCTATCTGGTATTTATTTTTAACCCAATGGGCATCTGGTGCTTTAAGGGGTGGAATCTACATAACTAATGGTTTATTTATATTATTGTTATTTGCCATAAGGAGTATCAGTAGTACGATCACTTCTTATTTTACTCGTTTTGGGGAACTTTCAGGTCAATATACACTAGTGCTTAATGTACTGTTTAGTTTTAACACAAACAACCCCTCCTTGTATATGTGGTTCTACAAGCTCTCTACAATATATTCTTTTATTATAACGGCGCTACGTCCTCTAGCTTTGTTAGCTGGATATAACGCATTGTACATATTATAGCTTTATATCTGAATATGCAAACAATATAAAAAGATAGATTCTAATTCATAGAACATTCATGAACGATCGATGACCACGGTATAAAATAACATACATATTAGAGTATCATTATACGTAGACATTTAGAATGAATAAACATCTAAGAAAAATCTAGGTACCTGTTCAAAGCTTACTTTATCCTAACTCGTGAAACAGACATAAGATATTGTAATATTGTGTGACCCGCAATAAGCATTTCATAAAAAGGCTATAGAAACATCAGAAGCGGCCGCGCGAGCCTCGAGGAAATGAACTGTAAATAACGTAAACGACTGCGCTTTACGATACTATTTTCAGATAAGTCTTGAATGTAAACACATAAAAGTGCGCTCGTTAAAACCCCCAGCACTTGGATGAAATAACGGTGTGCCAATTACTCAAATCGTAACTCTTGAATACTCAGACAAAACTTATCGCGCTTCTAAATTATGTGAATAGTCATGAAAATCCCATTTAACTGGCAGACAAAACACAGTTGTGCGAATATTTGCGCAGAACAATCGAAACACTCACGCCTGTCGCGCTCGCGATTTTTGTTATCTGTTCGATCAGTTGGGTTTTTCAACGGAAAACAACAAAGGCGCCGTTATACACTGCACGTCGTGCTAAGAGTAAAAAACCATCCATTGATTAACTTTTTCTTGTATTGATTGTATGAGTGAGTCTGGACCGTACAAGTGCACATAGACATTATCATATTTCATCTCTCTTTTTTTATGGGATAGGTTGACAAACGAGCAAGCGGCTCACCTGATGGTAAGTGATACCGTCGCCCACGGACATTCGCAATACTAGAGGTCTCGCGGATGCGTTGCCGACCTATGAGGAATGATGATAGGAAGAAAGAAATAGAAGGGGTGAGGGGGGGAAGGAGAGGGAGAACGGGGAAGGGGGTAATCGGGCCTCCGGAAGAATAATTAAAACTTTCAATAAAACTAATGTATATTGTAGTAGATATTAATTTTAATAATATTGCAATCACTACACGAATAAAATAGAAAAAATATAAATATTCATGATGAACTGTATAAAATGTGAATTTATAGTATTATAAAACCTACGAGTTAATTACATTTTTTATGCGATAGGTTGGCAAACGAGCAAGCTGCTCACCTGATGGTAAGTGATACCGTCGCCCACCGTCATCTCTCGGGGTATAGTTAATACATATACACGCATAACTAAACATCCTCCACTAGATCACGACTAATGGGTTGTCACAATGAAAAACAGATAGTGCCGCATTAACGTTATCAATGTTACAACTGTTTTTTAATCATCTATGTTATGGTATGTTAGAGTATAAATCTCAAATAATCACAACATTTGCATCACAAAACATTCGCTGACGTATAGTAGGAACGCTAAGTAGGTGAGTTTAGATAACCGAGTAGGTACTGCTCACATAATTGTGTACCATAAAATGGAACTGCCAGTCGTAAAGTGGGATAGATATCTACGCATCCTTCGCCGCTGACAGTGGTGTACTCAGATGTATGGAAACACTTAACTCCGACTATTGAACACATACGTAGAGGTATTACAACACTAAAACCTTAGTTTTAGATAGGTTATATGTATAAACACCTGCGAATGTGATACAACTTTAAAATTCGACAATGGATTTATTCAAGACCGGATTCATTGCGTTATTAACTGACTTCAGATATTTATAATCATACGCGACTGCCCGCGCCTTCGTTCGAGTAGTAGGCTCGACCTCCAGCCTCGCCATCTCGCTATAACCTCCCATTCTTTCCTTATTTTTTTAACGTAAGAACCATCTACGAATTATTAGAAAACATTTAAAAAAGGTTGAATGAAATCAGTATATATATATATATATATATATTCAGATAGTTAGTAAATTTACGTAACTGTTACAATTTTTACGCTTTTAATTTTGATGGGTTTTAAAAATGAAGTTACAATACTACACATCGTGAGTAGCGTCGTAATTCTATAGGTTACTAATTAATAAAATAAAATAACGGCTTGAGACCAATAACATAAAACCCAAGACTCGAGGGAAAATTGTCCCATCTCTATTTTTGTTTACTCTAGCAACAGACCTAAAATAATTGCTTAACAAGTTTCGTAATATTGGGACGCAAACCAAATCCTATTCTGATTGCTGGAATAGTCTCTAATTGGTTATTATTCATTCGTCAATCATGGAATGCCATTCTATGTAATATTTTTTTGTTATTACAAATGTCTTCAGGTCCCAAACTAGGCAGAGCCTGTACTATGGTAACCTGATGACTGATATACATACTTAAATATATACACACCCAGACACAGGTCAAACATACACGTTCATGCACACAAATGTTTGACCTGTACGGGGATCGAACCCGGGACCAGCGGCTCAGAAGGCAGGGGTGCTACCAACGGCGCCAACCGGCCTGTCAATTTGTATAATGTATATACATCAAGTTGCCTACGTTATGAGCATATGTAACGTTTAATTTGATATGTGTATTAAACTAGCTGCGCTCCGGGGTTTTACCCGCGTGGTGATGGATGATGATGAGGTAGAATAAAATAGAAAAAATTGTTTGAATCAGTTAAGTAGTTTTACGTGTATCTATTACAAACAAACAAACAATCCTATAACTTTCCTCTTTATTATTAGAGTAGATAAGGATTAATACCAAGGTACGAGTAATGTGGCCTGGTTTGTACCAGCGTTATTATTGCATATTTCAAAATGATAGATATAAGGACTTTGTTTGATATTTTTTCCATGCCTTTGGTTACGTTAACGAAGTATTCATACGGATCCCTAACTTGTTTGAAAATATTATATATCCTATGTTTATCAGTGAAACTGTAGAATTATAATGGTGAAAGAATTTTTCTAAGCGGTCCAGTAGTTTTGAAGCCCATTCAATTCAAACATTGTTGGATTTGTTTGTTTGTTTGTAACATCTTTCCTCTTTATAATATTAGTGTAGATAACCTCAATAACGTGTTTACCATGGTCATTTAGGTATATACCGTATACTATATTAGTGTTCCTGTAAACAATTCATAAATTTCAGAGATAATTATGATCGTGAACGAATACAAAAGATGACGTTTCTTTTCTTTACACAGTGTATTTATACAATCAGTGACGAGACGAGCAACTCGTGCACCCGATGTTAAGCCCTACGCTTGTCCATATCAGTTACAGTGCCAACAGTTCTGGTAGTATGGCACTGCATTCCTCCCCACGACATCGGTTACTGTGTATATTTCGACCAGTAACTTACCATGCTACAGTGCCTTTCACACCCTTGCAGTATTTTTGCACACTATTGCTTCTGGCGGTGAACATTTTGAAACTTGAGGTGTAGATAGGTATTGGTTATAAGTGTGGTTCAATATGATGAAACATATGTTCTAAACTAAGCTTAGATACGCTTTATAACCATTGTCTACGTTCAACGTGACTCTATTAAAAAGCAGCGATGGCGGGCAACAAGCCAAGTATTATATTAATTAATTCCATTTCTTTCAGCATTGCTTCATAAAATATTCTTAATTCAGATCACGATGCAGCGTAATAAAATCTTTTAGCAGATAGTGTATCGAACTATGTCAAGTGGACCTCTACTAACGAAGTCAACTCTTGTAAGAAGTTCTGAATATTTTAAAGCTTAACGAGGGTGAGCAAAAGGGTACGTACCTACTGTTACGAAACATTTTCTGAACGGCAAGTTCTACAGTTAATGGTTTTAGTTAAGAAAACTTATAAAAACAACTTTTATTAGGTAGTGAATGATGTTTCAACTCAATTTTAAACCACGTGTTTGAAATTATGCTCATTATACGAATATCTTTAAATATTGATATACTCGTACATGCAGCGCGGTCGCTTTCTTGTTTGCTAATTGAGCAAAATTATGCGGGTCCATGCAATCTAAGAAAAATAAATCAGCCAAGTGCGAGTTGAGTTCGCGCACCGAGGGTACCACAGATTAAAAAAGCATCTAACATTGTACTCTAAGTACAAACTAGGTTAAAGGACAAACTTAACTTTGCCGTTGAATGCTTAAACAAGAGTATGGCACCAACCGCAAAAAAACTAAGTTTACAAATTGTTTATTTTTATTATCAATCTACATATTTACGGTTTTATTTATTTAGTTTATGTTTGCTGTACGCCAATGCTTCTTGCCAAATTTTATGATTCAAGGTTAACGGAAAGTACCCTATAGGTTTTGAAACCCTTGGCAAATTGTTAAATATACGAAAAAATGCGACATACACAGTAATATCTTTTAACCACGTTAATTTACAAGTTTGGTTTTTTTACAGCTGAAAAAGACCATAGACCCGAGTATTTGATATAAAACTATATAACTATTTATCTGCTTATAAACGCTGCTTAAATTTTAATGGCGTCGTTTTGGTACGATGCATAACAATTTTGCTGTACGCACGGCTAATTAACGTCATTTAGGGCAGCGCTAAGTTAAGTTAATAAGTAAAGCCCTTAATGTCTCAGGGTTACGGGTGCAGTAATAGCGACAATCTTAAAAAATGTAAACTCAATTATGCAGCTGCATTAGTAAATTATGTCTCTAATCTTGCCGTGCGATTCTTTAAGAGCAAATATCGTTGCATCTTTGACTACATCCGTGAAACAAATGAAGAGATGACAAGGAACGTTGGAAAATCAACCTTGTGTACAGGGGCGATATCTCATAAAGTGTTTGACATCGGTGAGCTCATCGACGAATCATTAGAAAATTGCACGGCCAATCTCGCCTTTAAGAATAATATAGTGAAAAAATATACAGCAAATATAATGTTGGTCTAAGAACCTCTTTTGCCAAGTGTGCATTTTAAATGGTTTCATGAAAACAAGATTAACAAATGAGTAAAATAGAAGACTTTGATAAATCCTGGTCGAATTATAATGGGGCAATTTGTCTAACGCTAATCCAGAAAGATAAACCTCGGTCAATGAATGCCGTCGCGTTATTTACGAGTCGAAAAACACCGTCGAGTATACCTATCTAACACCGATAGGATTTTCAATCTTAAGCGGTAAAATAAATGATTATATAATTAGCTTTTTGAACCGCACAATAATAACCCATCATCATCATCATCATCATCATCATCAGCCTGTAGCAGTCCACTGCTGGACATAGGCCTCTCCAATTGCACGCCACTTAGGTCTATCTTGGGTAATAACCCACCAACCAATAAGTAAATACAATAATAAGCGAGTTCAAACAGTAAACATTAAACAATTTTACTGAAAAATCGCACACTAAAATTATGAAACGGGAAAATATTCTCATCCGAAATAGGTACGTAAAAACTATCCAATATTTATCGTCATAAATGACTTAAGCTTCATATAATATTTATTGTTTATAAGACATCATATTCATAGTGATGTTCAGAGGATAGCCGTGAATGTATGCCACTTTTCCTAACAAAACAATACATTTTAACCTTCGCATAAGGTTCAGAGCTAAGTGAAAAACAAACGTTATGTTTAAAGATCATACAAATATTGAGACACACACATTAAAAGATATCACATACCAAATTTCATAAAGCACATTGTATTAAAATTACCTATATATATTTGATAACATTTTTAGAATACATACCTACGTCTCATGTCCGATTGACAGTGACAGGAGTATCCGCAATCTATCTCATGCGTTAGACATTTAAGTGAAAACTACAAACAAAGAATATAACATATTTAAATATACACATAATTCTTCGTATACATTTGTTATGTATTATGTATGTATAATTATGTATATACAATATATATTATAGTTTTATGTCATTTTATTTCATTAAATACCATCTTCGCTATCTATTCTTAATACACCACCGTCTATTGTAGTTTAGAAATTCCTTTCCATACAAAGGTTGTCTGGAAGAGATCGCTTGTTAGCGATAAGAGCGTTCATTGTATAATGTAGGTTTTAAGTTTTTATTGTATTTGTTGTGATGTCATTTTGTTAAACGTGTACAATAAAGTGTTATCAATCTATCTATGTTTCTATTACAAAGTTACATTGCATCATGAAGTGGTCGAAGATGGAAGCAGACTATAGATGCACTATCAAGGACAGCTGCGAGCACATGCATGTCACGATATTCCGTTCCCCGAACGTATTTTTATTTACTTTTATAAAAGGTAAAAAATCGACTAAGCTAAAGAACGATTTTTTTGTCTTACTCTGAATTTATGGACATGTTTGGCCGTGACTGGAGCAATGGCAAGCAATAATTCTGAAAAAAAATTAGTGAAACTTCAAATAAAAATAACACTTCTGTGTCAGCGCGCTTTCTTTGTTATGACTTGCAATGTTTGCATTACAATGACAGGTTGTTATGCCTAACCCTTCGCTGCAGACACCAATGTTATAGCATATACTCAGTAACTAGTAATTATTCTGCGGTACTTGTTATTTCGTAGTCCATAGAGTAATAGAAAGTGTTATTTGCCGCTTTTTTACATCTATTAGGTCCACATTGTTAATTACCGTCTTATTACATCGATTGTTTATTTATTTAATTTAGTTTTAACTTTTTTTATTTTGTTATTTACAAAATATATTATATATTTATATTATACACACACATATTATACTTAATATCAGTATTGATATAACACAGGTCTGCAACATATGTCATAATTGCACATTCCGGTTGTACTCTCGATTTAATATTCGTAATGCTGAGAGAGTACTGGAATTTTGAATAATACTCGTATATGCCTTTTGATGCCAAAATATCTAACTTGACATATCAAGCTTGGATAAAGTCATGAACAATAAAACTTAGATCACGTATTCTTATAAATGCGTTATCTCACCCACGTTTGAACAATTTTACGTCCTTTATTGCTTGGATATGGAAAGTAGTTCATTACTTACCTGTACGCGAATAGCACTTTTCCATATTCCAGAAGTGGCAGTGCCGGATTTATATTTTTATGAGTGTAGGCCACTTTATTGCCGCCGCCCCATGTACCTTTCTAAAAAAATGAGCCACTGCCACCGGCCACCGCACCGTTGGTAAGGAATGATTTACTATTGAAGTTTAACGTATTCGTATAAAAAATCATTAGAAAACCAGTGAACTTGTTTGACTTTATCCTCGAATTTGAGCGAGCGAGCGATATCTGAAATCTGCCACCCCTAGGACGCTGCCGCCCCAAGGCCATGGCATATATGGCCTATTGACAAATCCAGGACTGAAGTGGGCTGAATAAGCGAAGTCTCGAACTGAGTGTAGTAACATTACCGTGACTTGAGTTAGATTTGAGTAAAACTGTCAAATCTACACTAAATTCGCGATTCACAACGATAGATTTCTGAAAAATGAGCCTTTGATATTTGAAAGACGTGCTTTCTTAAACAATGTTTGAAAAATGGTCTGTCTTTTTAGAAGATATTCCTATTTTCTTTTTCTTTACCGTAACTACAGTCCTATTTTAAATAATTAATTGTTATGATGTTATACCTAAATCCATTATTTAATAGATTAATAGATTATTTAATATATCATGTGAAGTGGCTGGTAGGTTTAGCTTTCGGGGATGTGGTATTCTTGGTTACGTTTTTCGAAGTTAGGTAACACACTCGTTTAGGTTCAGTAAATACAAAAATATCAGTAGGGTATTTATTTTATTTCAGGTATTTAGGTACCATAAATAGTTTAGTCTCATCATTATCAGCCTAGCCACATTGCTGGGCCCTTTAGAGAAAATATGAGTACACATGCCAGGCTTCAGCAACATGCGGTTCTTCGCAACTTCATAATTAAATATAGATTCTTTGGAGTTGATCCCTTCCTTTGTCCTTGACAGGGGTCGCTTTAAATTAGGTGGGTCAAATATATATACCAACTCTATTATATTTACACTTTCAGTTAACTGTACGTATTTATTAATGAATAGGAAGGCAAATAGCTATTTTAATGAATTATAGCAACAATATTCAAATCAGAGGGCCTCACGGATAATAAGACAAAACGTTTATTTTTTGTATGTAAGTACTATAATACTAGCGGCGCCCTGCGGTTTCATCCGCATGGTGACGGGTGATGATAATGAGAAAAGGTATTCTATGTGTTTTTCCAGCGCCCCATAAGCTATCTGCAAAACAAATTTCATCCAAGTTCTAAATAACAAAGATATTAATAATAAAAAGATGACATTTAAGTAGGCAATTCGGTATTGACACACTTGTAACTTAACAAAGACACATTATTTTTCATTTCGAATTAGAACATATTGTGGTCATTTTGGCACCGCCAGGCATGAAAAAAACAAAATTAAAATGGTATGGTGTTTGGACGTTTAGACGATTGGACAAACCATCAAATATTGAGAAAGGAAAAACAACGTGAACCATTTTATTTGAAAGCATTTACTAATTAACGTTAAATACGTAAAAAATTGAATGCAGATTATTCAAAAAGTCTACACAACCGCTGTCTAGATGGTTTGATCTTGTGACCAAACTTCAAAGCTCTTAACTTTAGTATTTCTCGCCCTCTGAGAATAATGTTACATAGATAACTCTATGTAACATTATAAACTGCTGATTCATTAATAAAATTAATGTATTTATAGTTATAGCCATTCGATACATTAATTTGATCTAATTGAGCTGGGTGCAAGACCTTAGATTTGTCAGACCTCGGGAAGATGGCGGCCTTTTCTTGCAAAGGTCAAATTCAGACAATTGTTTTAAATTAGATTTTTAATAGAAGACCTTCGATCACTAAGTACAATGTTATCGCAAACATTGCCTCCTTTTATCTGAATCAAATGTTTCTGAAATAGGTAATTTTCCGCGAGGGTGGCATCTTAAAGGGACAATTTATGATATTTCGTATTGGCCCCTTTCATATGAACAGGTGTGATAAAGCTACATTTCAAATACGAGGGAACATTAAATTCTGATAAGAATTCCCTAAATAAATAGAGGCGATACTGGCATACTACAAAGCTTTTAGCACAGCTGATAAGGAAGTAACAGCTGAACGATATCATGAGGTAAAGCGGATTGTTGTATTAGTTTATAACTAGCTTAAATATGTAAGCTAATTCTAAACTAATAAGGACTTCATTTTAGAATGAGTTGTTCGTTAGTCTTTTAGCAGTCTTACCTATCTGTCAAGTAGTGTGTTTTTAAACATTATTTCATTTGCGAAAAATAAAATAAGTTAAGTTTGAACAAAATATTAATATATTCAAGTACTTGTACATACATGATGATGTACATTATGTTTCCTTTTTGTGATATTAATTAATTAAATTAGCGTTCAAAAATATGAAAAATAGTATATCTATTTTTTTTTCTTATCAATAGTTTTGTTTTGTAAAATTAAAATACCTATTACGCCACCTAGTACTATAGTCATCTGAAAGTATTTATGACATTTAAAGCACTAACGCCTCGGTGGCCGGTGAATTTTCCTCTCTAAAATTGCTACATCTGAAAGCATACCATTATGCTCGTCTGTTACACAGAGTCCTATATCAATGCGTGAGCCCTACGGACACGTGAAGTTCATTGTTTCAGATGTGCTTTTATACTGAACTGCCGTGCGATTCTCTAATGATTCGTCGATGCGCTCGTCGACGAGCTCACCGATGTCAAGTACTTTATGAGACATCGCCCTTGTACATAAGGTTGTTTTTCCAACGTTTCTTTTCATCTCGTCATTTGTTTCACTGATGTTGTCAAAGATGCAACGATGTTTGCTCTTAGAGAATCACACGGCTGCTCCGTGGGTCCGTACAGCTCAACTTTTTTATTTAAAAAATATTTCTGCCCGTGACTTCGTTCGCGTGGAATAAGTTTACCGTGATCCCTCGGGAACACCCCGTTGATTCCAGATGAAAAATAGCCTATGTGTTATTCATGCGTACAAGCTGTCTGCGTTCCGAATTTCTCGGGTGTAATATATTTACTAGTGGCTCTGTGAGCCGTAGACCTCGCGAATACATCTTTACATAACATACATAATCAGCCCATAATGTTCCCACTGCTGACTCAAGCCTCTCAGAAAGAGGAGTTGTGCCATAATACACCACGCGGGCCCAGTGCGGCTTGGTGGATATAGCCTAGCGATTGTTCTCCTAAGAGGAAAAACCGGGACCGACTGTCCCCTCCGAGGCATGGAAACTGGCGTTCACTCATCCAACTTCTGCCCGCAGCAAGCTTTGCTTAACTTTGTTGATCGGTTAAGATCGCCAAGTCAAGCTCCGCTGCGAGCGCTTCTTCAAACTCCGCTGCGAGCGCTTCTATAAACTAAAATTGAAACATGTCTTGCATAGCTTAAACTGATTAAGTATTCGCCGCGCACATTAAAACTGAAAATCCATAAATCAGAACTCAATTCGAACGAATGATAATCAACGATGTGATTCAAATCAAAAACGAACCTTGCCCAAAAATAACTTCAATTAAATCTGTATTATCCAACTAAAAATTAAATGCATATTAATAAAACAAAACAATTACTAAGTACCATTTTAGGATAATGTTATAAAGATTGCCAACGCCATCTAGTTTCATTTTAGGATACTAAAAACCTATGAAAATAAGAAAGTATCCAATAATCGAATCGGCAAAAAATCTATTTAAATATCTAAGTAGATAAAATTTCACGGGAACCGGTTGAGAAATACTACCTATAGTAGAGAGCTGCCGGACATCCGTGTAGACAAACATACGAAATCATTTTTTTCCAAGCTATTGCAGTTCACTTCGCTCGTGCTTCGCACTCGCTCGGCTAATCCAGAGTTTCTTAGCAGTCTACTTGCATATGAAACTTTTCAAGTAAAATAGTATTTGTAATTAGAAAGAAACTGATCACGTCTGAAACTTCTACAATTAATATAATTAATTGTAGAATCTTAATCAATCAAAATACCTTTGGCGTTGCTTCTGCTAATGCATTCTGAAAACGCGTACGTAGACCCAACGTACTTTAGTGTGATCGAGGCTTAAGCTTGCGTTTCTTCCGAGCATCCTTGTAATTCCCTCAGCTCCAAGAGTAATTATATATTTACATATCCGCATATTCAAATCTAACCCAAAAGTAATTATTATACGTATTGTTGAATTTACTCGAATTATTAATCTATGCTCATTCACCACAATACTCATGTACATTTATCAAAGGTATTACCGAAACAAACATCTGGCGCCACCGATACCAAATCTCACTTTCAAAACTATCTGCATATCAAAGCTAAAGCGTAAATTCCTGTAATTTACCATCTAAATTCCAAGCGAAAACCTAATTGTTAATGCAAATTCTCATAGTCGCCTAGTTGCGCTGAAAGTGGATTTAACTAATAACGAAATGCACTTACTGTTCAAATAACAGTGAAATGTTTTGTTGAGATTACATAATAATACACTTTTAATATAGTTCGATTTTAATACGGTGAAACTATGACACAGTGTACCTAGACTTTTAGCTAATAGAATATTTTTCCAATGGTCACTTACATTAATTAAATATTGTTTTGAAGCGAGATAATATCTAATTAAAAGGCTTTCATGGTGAATCATGCTCCTTGTGTTATTTATATAATGCTGAGGGCCGTGTCCCCTCCATGGAACTCTTCTCTTTGATGACAAATACGCCATCTGTAGGGCTATTATGTATCTCAGTTGCTTACAAATGTTGATTGAAATCGGAAAAAATGGCGGCTCTATGTCACTTTTGTCAGCTCCAGTCATCACCTTACTAACATTTTTGCTCACTGGAGCTGACAAAGTGACATAGAGCCGCCATTTTTCAAGATTTCAATCAACATTTGTTAGCAACTGAGATACATAATTGCCCTGCAGGACCTATTCTTAGACTCTCGAATATCTTCGGGTACTTTTCTACCGAGTGTGGTATACGGATTTGACCATACCACTGTAATGGACTTCGTACTCTTGTTCTTTTTTCCAGGATTTTAATAGTAAAAACAACTTTTTCTTGTCACCACTCTTCCTCGCTCGCTACGCTGCCGAAATACTCATGAACTCGTTATAAGATGATGGAGGATATTCTCGTGGTAATTTTGAATTTTTTGACTATCAACACATTCGTCTTTCTGGGTGTCCATAGGATTCGCAATATTCTCCTCCAGGACCACATCCCTATACCTTCTTAGTAGCACCCAGAGCTGCACACGCGATGAATTCATCTTATCATAATAGTATCAGTGGGCATACCAAGAACATTTGCGTAAGTATACAAATTTGCGTAAGTGTAACGTTACATTTACGTACCTACTTAAATGTAAGCTAGCAAGTATAGCAACTACTGTTAACTTTAACGGCTTACCAATGCTTCTAACTCGAGACATAATTATCAACTAATAATACTAGGTCCTATAAATATTTTGTTAAATATGAAGAGCACTAATAATAGTAGTCAATACTCCCGAAGGCAATGGTCCCATATTGGAGAGAACAATGAGACCAATCACCGTTCAACTGTGTAGCCACAGACATTATTAACAAGTTAAATCAACAGTCTAGCATTCTGAATCCGAAAAGGATTCGATATTACACTTTGATTAATTACGAATACACTTTGATGGAACTATTTAATACACTGGTTGGTGGCTATACTATATACCATACTAAAAAAGTGTTTGAGTCTGTGATTATTCTACCAGCTAGAACTCGCGTGACATCTACCACGCAATTATGCAGCACTTAATTACTGACGTCCTGTAGCCCGCGCCCACCACTGTACACGACAGTAACACCTGAGTACTTCCAGATGAAGAAAACGAAACAAGTTCGAAACTGCGGAGAAAACTTCCCGGTGAATATCACGCGATATCTTTAAGAACCGGTTCATAAAGAATAAGTTAAAAAAATGTTCCTGCTTATTAAATAACTTCATTGATTACGTACAAAGTTAAGTAGGTAAGATCAGCCTGTCTATAAAGAGCAGCACAATTATTGACAAAGGAAAGTACGTAGTCTAAACAAATTATAAAAATATGCCTACATTTTTTGCACGTGTTGAATGTGGCGGCGGTGTGGCTATAATGACGCTAACTCAAATATTATTACGACGGTTTCCTTCTGTATAATTGTCTGTCTTGCAAACATGTCATGTCTGCAAATACAAATAGAAAAGCTATTTGGTCATCGCTCTATATTTACTCGTGACTTACATTTTTATGATCTCTGGGCTGGATAGAGTGCAGGCATAAAACTATTTAACTGTCCGCCAAATTTAATAACAAACGTCTAAATAAAATAACAACGTCCACGTTGAAATTGTAACACACGAAACTATTCTCATTATCGTAAAAGTTTAAGTACCTATTTGAAGTTGAAATAACAAATAACTATATTAGGCCTATGATGTTGTATAAAGTCAATCTCATTGTATTAGGCTTTTTGTTTGAAAAGGAATTTGTACACGGCTATTGTAAATAGCCTCTGGTCACATTTTAAACTTTTCTTGTAATCCTCCTAATACACTCGAGAGCAATGAATCCGGGTCACTTAAAGAATCCTAATAATCTCGGAAACTAAAAATGCTAGGTTAATGCAATAAATTGTATTTAATAGACAATGTAATACTCCTTAAATGAAGGTATTAAAACTTCTTAGTTATTGTAAAGTTATATCATAAAAAAATCAAATTTGAAAAAGGGCCACTTTCGAAGATGGAACTACGAAATTACAGCATTTGGTTTTGCTTTTGTTTGTAATCTGTCATTTATGTGGGTACATAAACCATGTTGATAGTGCTCTATATTCATTATTCAAGCTGAAATTATGTCGCTTACGCCTGAAGAATGCACCAGAATACTTACAATGCTGGAAACAGGCCGGAGTCAGCGTGATACAGCCAGGACTGTCGGTGTGTCGCTGTCAACAGTACAAAGAGTTCTCCAACGTTACGAAGAAACTGGTTCTAACCTACGCAGACCAGGAACGGGCAGAACCAGGTGTACCACAGCACGAGAAGACCGATACTTGGTGAACACCATGCTTCGAAATCGCTTTCTCACAGGAACTGAACTCACAAATCAGTTTCGACGCCTCGGAGGAAGTAACCCAAGTGCATGGACAGTAAGACGTCGGCTTGCTGAATCTAACTTAAAACCCCTTAGACCTGCAAACGGCCCTAAACTGGAGCGTGGGCATCGTATTTCAAGACTAAGATATGCCCAGAGCCACGTAAATTGGAGTATTGAAGACTGGTCAAAAGTTATGTTCTCCGACGAATCAAAATGTATGCTCTACAAGCACGATGGAAGACACAGAGTGTATCGAAGACCAGGGGAAAGATTCAAGCAAGCATGCATCGAAGAAAAAGTAGCCTAGGGTGGTGGGTCTGTACTTGTGTGAGCCGGAATTTCTTCTGAAAGTCGCACAGAGCTGGTGATCATAGAAAACGGCTCTTTAACTAGCGAAAGATATGTGGAAGAAATCCTCAATGATCACGTTGGTCCATTTATGGTCAATTTAGGTGAGGATGCTATATTTATGCATGACAATGCCCGACCTCTTACAGGTAGGATTGTGAATGACTACCTTCAAGAGATGAACATTACTCGTATGGAGTAGCCAGTGCGCAGCCCGGATATCAACCCGATCGAGCATGCTTGGGACGAGCTAGGCAGATGCGTAAAACAACGAAACCCTCCCCCAATCACGCTTCGTGAGCTCAAAATTGCTCTCACAGAGGAATGGGAGAATATTCCCCAAAATCGTATACGGAACTTGGTGTACAGCATGCAGTAATGGAAGCACGAGGAGGCAATACGAAGTATTAAAATTCAAGAAAATCGTAATAAAGTTCAAAAATTTCATGTTTCCTATTTTTGTTTTAAGGAGAGATCAGCAGTTTTTTTCTTTATGTAATTTTGTGTTAATAAAATGTATGGTGACTCATATTTTTTTTACTTTCATTTAAGGAGTATTACATTGTCTATTAAATACAATTTATTGCATTAACCTATCATTTTTAGTTTCCGAGATTTTTAACATTCTTTAAGTGACCCGGATTCATTGCTCTCGAGTGTATTATAAATGCGAAAGTTTGTGAGAATGGATGTATGCATGTATGGATGTGTGGACTTTTCATCTGATGATGGGTGATGATTCAGCATTCCATCACCAAGCGGGAATGGCGGGCGGAAAAAGCGTAATATGGTTGGGCACAGCAGAGACAAAATAATAAGATCTCCGCCTATACATCAAGAACGTAATGATGACAGTTCTGTCAACGTTTGTGTCAGTTTCTGATAGCTTAGTCAAAAGCTAAGTCAATTTGACAGCTCGATACACTAGACGTGCTCTGCGACCGTCAAGGGTGATGAAATGTAGTGAAAGTTTTTTTTCCATGGTGATTAATTTTATATTTGTATGTACGTAAGTTCTGTACTTTATTATCAATATTTACTGATTTATGTAATATGTATTTAAATGTACTCATATAATACTATTATAGCAATTGCGTTTGACCATGTACATATTTTATGATATTTTGGTATAAAGGTAGATATGCCCTTGGAGTAAAAATAAGCTACTCGAAGTACTAATCCTGCGCAGACGTAGTCGTGTGCACCAGATATTGTCGTAGATGTTTATAGAGCACAAGGTATTGTCCTCTGAAATATTGTACAGCACGTCTAACTAGATATCATCCCCAAATCTACAGGATTTCCGAAGTCAATTTAAAAAAAAACGCCAAGTGGTCTCAGAGCCGGCAGCTATATTTCTACGACCCAAAATACCGAGATACGTCAGTACCATCCGTCTGGTCAGTTGGGTTTCCACTGCAAAGCGAATACAATAACTATTACTTCCACCGCTAATATGTTGACTACATACATTAGCGAAATAATTGACTACACACATTACTACACTTTACTACCGCTTAGTTCACAAAGTCACTTTCAGTTTAGTAAACTTTCTGCGAATTATCTAATGTTGCTAATAGTAATAACTACTAATAGTTACAACTGTTGCTTTATACATAACCCAACAGTACTCAATAATGTTTTTATTTTAATTAGCCAGTGCTGCCTGACCTTTCTCTAGATGAACTCTTGTATATTAACAAACATATACAAAAATTCAAGGTTAATAATCTATGTAAGAAGCCTAATTGATTTGACTTCTACGATACAGAAACCTCCTAACAATATAATAGAGAAAAATTAGCGTTATATATTTTCCGAACAAGGGACTCAATTAATCACTTTACTTATTTTCATTATACCCAAGACCTTAATATCTAAAGAATTCCTTTGACGTTCCTAATTATTCACTTTCAATAAATCATCAAGTAAATTATGTTCAAGTGATTCAGCGTAAAAACGTTAGCACCTACAACGTCTTGAAAAACATCGAGATAATTTCACGTTTTTAAAAAGAAAGGAAGGAAGAATCAGTCAATACTCGTACTAAAGATTCAGATATGTAAAACAAATCGCATTGTTTTTTTCGTCTGTCGTCACTTAAATTATATTTAATGAGCAGGGAAGTTTACTTGGAGCATTGTCTGTGATGTTTATTGTTTGCTTTAACTTTTGAAATCACATGGCAATTTCCATATTTAGTGATCATAATGCTATCTTTTACGAATAAGAAAGTGTTTTACTCTATGTATTGGTATTTATATCGCTGTGTACACCATCGACACACTATTAATCCAACGAGAGCATGTACTTCGATAATGGAACAGGTACTTACTTATACTAGGGTACAATAGCAGCTCAACTTCGTTTCTTAAGCAGTTCTATCGTATCTTACTGCTCTACAGTCTTTGTGGTTTGTTATCACTCAGCTCTAAAGCGTCTGTATGGGTTTACCTAGAATTTTGAATAGAGTTACCTCTGAATATAACTTAGGCTATTTTTTTATAAAGGTTTATTAAAGTGACTCCCTCTCGCCTGATGGAAAGCGAAGATGGAATCAAGAAGTGATGACTATTATTGCAGCCATAAGCTGCACTATTCGCCACCCCTATGATGTTTTTTCACACCCCGCTTGAAAGACCCAAGGTCATAGCTGCAACGAAATACGTACGCCGGCAGAGCATTCCACAATTTACTTAAACGACAGGGGTAGGAATTGCCAAACTTTTTGGTTTGTGGTAAGAATAGTAATTTTTAAACTTGCGATGACCACGATGCGAATACATATTTATAATATTAACGGGGCTTTTGGTTCGTAGTAATAAATTTTGAACAGTACCTAGCCTGCAAAGCTAGGCTGGAACGAGTAGTGTGGGATCGGAATGGTGAGGAAGGAATAAGATTAAATAGCTCTACAGAACATTCACCATGAAACAAACGGAAGAGAAGCTATAGTTCTACGCACTTGTAGGGGTTCTAGGTGTTGAGTGACTTCAGTGTCTCCAATAACACGGACAGCGCGACGTTACAGTCTGTCGAGAGCATCCGTAAGGTACTTAACGGATCCATCCCAAAGGTGGCAACAATATTCAATACAAGGGCGCACCTGAGTTTTTTAAAGGAGGCAACGCTGATCAGGAATGAAGAAAAATGGCCTCGCTCTCTCTCTCTCTCTCGATGTGTCACGCTGGTTCACATCCTGATTCAACGGGTAGTTCTGTTGGGATCGCAACATTTTACTTCTCGCGGAAAATATAACGGGCATTAACAGAGTATTATGTATCTGTATAATTTATGATTATACAGATATTCTTCATGAGCTACGAATAAATATTATTTCTTCGTAGTTCATGAGTCAAAATTATGACAAATTTTACAATCTCGTAGAACGACGGATTTATTAAAATGAAACTAAGTACCTACCTATCTACTTTCTGAATGACTTTTATTGACCATCCATATACTTAGTCACTATTATTACTAGGACTAAAACTACTTACCAACCTCATCCTTAGGTAAAAGCTATTTGTACTATTTACCTCTCCACGAATCAAAATAAAAGATAAATGACTCATGTAGGTAGATATATTTAAAAATACTACGTAGCCAGTATATTGATTATCAAACAATTATTAGTAATTAAAAATTAAATAAAATAATAATAATAATAACTATCTAATCTATAAGCCACTTTTCCCCCCACCATGGGGCTGATAGAGAATGTAATACAGAATGTACATTCTGTCTAAATACAAAATAAATAAAAGTAAGTAATTTTACTGATAAAGATATGGTCAGATAAAGTGACGGGCTTAAAAAACTAGATTGTCATAGCAGCCATAGCTATAGTTTTATTTACAATGTATTAAAATTGAAAATATGGTGGGGGGAAAAGTGGCCAAAACGCTGGCGGCATTGCCACGCTGGATGGCAATGCTAAGATTTTGCCCAAAGTAGGCGCCAGCAGTTCGGTCACCCGTCGCCTCAACCAAACGTTTCGCCAGATCCCTAAACAAGTTGAGAGCGGATGGCCCCCATGGGCCTAAAGTTTCGACTCCAAACGGCACAAACATGTACATTCTGTCTAAATACACATATTTATGACGTTTGAGGTATACCACTTTAGACGCGGCAGCGCCAGCCCGATCAATCGTCCCAGGGAGATGAGACGGCGCCAGTGTGTCCACACATGTAGCATCCCAAACCAGGGGCTGTCCCATCTTTCACGGGACGATAGTCATCCCATCTGGTCTCTTGCCGTCATGCCGCATCAATCCGTTTGGTTCCAAAACTGACGGGACTCCAGCACTGACAAATGCCCGGCGGATGATATCATTCAAGCTGGCGTGCCGCGGTATGTGCCCCGCGCTCTTTATGCATGAGAGTGCGTGGTGGCCGAACCGATCCACCATTTTAACGCAGACACAACGGTGAGGGACCTGACAAGGGGCACCTACTCGTAGGGATACGGCTATTCGGAAAGTATTGTTGGCAAAGCATGTAGCCAAAGCTCCGACTCCCATCGAGTAACAGCTAACAGGCGAGCACGCTCTGCGGAAGAACTAGTTGAATTGATCAGGTTTTCAAGTTCTAATTCACAGAGCGGCCCGTCCCACTGCCTCTGAGAAGCAGGAGCTTTGGGCAGGGACTGACTTGGACAAGCTATTTTCCAGTTTCCTAAAGCCTCAGTCATATAACTAATTTGAATAGTTTGAATACAATACGATAAAATTGCCTTTACTAACTTTTGAGTACTGAAAATTGATGAAAGGAAAGCGGGTAATGCTACACTAGAAATTTTGCGAATAATAAAAAAAGCAAAAAAACCTAGCTACCATGGTAATCAGAATAAAGAATAGCTATGCTATTAGCCTAGAATAGTATGAAATAAATACTATTCTATTCACATAGAGTATTTAGACATAGAGATTCTAGGTCATATTTTCATGATGGAATTTTCGCATATACAGCGTGTAACAAAAAGGTGTAGTAATACTAAAACCACACGCAGAAGCTCGCATACAATTGGGATCTAACTACTGCGTCCCAGGAAGTAGTAAACATTCCGAGTTATGAGTAACCAAAGTTTTCTAATACTCAGACAGGTTCAGCCCTGAAAACTAGGCCAAAGACTGCAATGACCTCCAGAACGTAACCTAGGTAAACAAGGGGCCTACGCAGGACCTGGCAAAGGTGTAGCGCGGGGAGAGGGCGTATGCAGGGTAGGGGGACCGAGATGAATGAATAGATGGCGTAGGGATTGCAAAGCGCATTGACCCTAACAAACTCCGAGAATATGCATGTCTAGAATGGCTGACCAAAAAAATTCAGGATATAATTTTTTTTTACTTTGTATAAAAAAATATATATGAGAATTAAATTTTGATTTGAATTTGATACTTTGCTATGTGAATCCTGACCGTGTACATATGCACACCTTTCAGTATTACTACACCTTTTTGTTACACGCTGTATACCAATAAGATGTATTTTTTTTTAGATTAAGACGGATTAATTTCTTCTGTCTCAGATTTCATTAATTCAACTTTGATTTCTTGTATATTTCTTTTTTTAATATCAAATCTACGCACTACAGATTTAGTCCTTTTTTTTGATTGTTCTTACTTTAATATTACAGTTTCTTAATTTTTGTTAAGTTTTATCTCCAAGCATTTGTAGAAAAATCTTAAACTAAGCGTTGTTGTACTTAAGTGAGTCCATTATTTTGTCCTGTGTTACTTCTATAGTTATGGGTATATTTAGTTACGTAATCCGCGTTTTAACTGACTTCCTCGCAGCCTTCACGATCTCTTCGCTTCTGCTCTTTAATCTTTATTGCATTTTTTTAGTTCTGATTTGCAATTTGTTTCAGCGACGCTCCGATCGCACGCCTGTCGAATTTGCCAATGATGTCCTCTTATGATGTCCGAGCTGTCGTCAGTATAACAAGTGCATCGTACTGAGTGTCGCAACACTGCCATCACCGCGTGAGAGGCGAAGAGTTTTGCCCTATACGCTTCACCGATTTGAAAGTCAATCTATGCACTTCAATTATGGTTAACCACACATGTTACAGTTCTTAGAAAAGTAGGTCGATTTCTGCGAAATCTATTGTATTATTGGCCATATATGTCGAATCGCGAGTAGATAGGGTAGGTGCAAGATTACTACCTGTATATAGCCCTGTATACCCGTATCCATTGCTGATTAAGGAAGCCTTTTCTCCAGAATTAGCACTAGATATATGGTGCCGGATAGATTGTTCGGCACGATTGCATCTGTAGAACTTTCCAGTTTCAGATAATAAACTCGAAGTCTCGATGAGTACACTTCTGAGAGCCCGGGTACACTTCGCTCAGGGTGTATGCCACATCCATGGGATTTCGACGCGTGCAAAACAACTCTTGACTGATGGATGCCAACATTATTGAATCGCTGTACTTTATTTTTAAAACAGGTTTTCCCTATCAGTAAACGTTGGTACATCTCCGATGATGACAAGTTCATCAGCCTCCAAGAACCGTGCATGACTTTTACACGGTTCCGGTATATAATTCGTTACTTTTATCTTTTTTATACTAATACTGGCCTAATAGTCATGGTGTCTGACACGAATTTTCGGAAGAAGGTACGAATCCCGTCCAAGGAAGTGTTATTTTTCTCTAAAATTAAAAATATGATGGTCTCCCTAAGCAGGCGTTAGTGCATTTAAAATCATAAAATATTAATGTGCGTTGCAGTAGCTAAATCCAAATCGTTCGCTGTTATTATCCATGAACAGAGCCACTATCCTGATACACCCGCTTATATCTCTTCTTGAACTCTAGCTGCAAATGGTGTAGCTAAGTTCGGTGTGGAGATGTCTGCGGAGGGTCAGGCACACGGATTACGCTGCACTGAGTCGTACCCTCTTTATTCTGCGTATTTATATTATCCTTTTGTAGTGTTTTTTATTTTTGCTGCGATTGTAAAGGTTTTTTCGACATTAGTCAGGAAATGGATTCCCTACGGTAACTCGTTCTCTAGGTTAACCTCTTTAAAAGTTGCTACCAATCCCGTTATAACAAAATGAAATCTAATTAAAATGTTTGTGAATTATTCAATTTGAATTACAATATTAACTTCTCGAAGTTGGCTTACAGGTAGCTTCAGAACGATTTAGCATTCGTGCCGGTAAAATCCCGTAGATCCAAAGGAGTCCTTCAATTTGCATATTCATTACGATGATACGATAAAGGAATGAAATAAAATAGGACTGGAAACTTTATTAAAATTATAGATGAAAGATTTAAAAGAAAGTACTTTCTGTTGTGTGCAATGCTCGTCAATGCTTCATGTTAAAACTTGAAATAGATTGAAATATTAGAAATATTGCGTACGCTAACACGGATACCTATGGATACGGACACCTGTGTATTTTTATCTTAGGAATATTTTGTATACCGAAGACTTAGTACTTAGAAATACTATGATAGATTCATAAATAGGATAATTATTAAATCACTATAAGAAAATAACGGCTTCAGCAGCCGTAGCGAACATAAACCCATTTTAATTAGATATTATAAAACCGATTGGTGTATTTTTCGATATCTAACCAAATCGATGGTTAGATATTTATTCTGTATGGCAGTTCTCTATCGAACTATCCAGAACGAATCAAATAAATAAAACATCTCTATCTATCTTATTTTTGTTATTTTTGTTACGGTAATTTGTACTCATCGCGATAAGAATATTTTGTTATTTTTACGTTTAATATGTTGTGGAAACGGAAAACAGATCCAGGTATTTTTCAGGAGCGTTTAATACAGTTTATTTTTCATAATAAAAATGTTGGTACTCAATAATGCTTTAAACTAAAATACATTTTTCATTATGTATTCTATCGATATCTGGGCTAAATTGAGAGGCTGTGAATATCATGTTCGAGTCCCTTCAATTGGACTATCTATTGTCTATCTTGCGCAATGATGTATATCACTGTACAAGACTTTGTTATAAGTGCAGCACTTTGTAGCGCATCTTAGTTAAATACAAATTAAGTAAACTGAATCTATTAAAGTACAATTGTCCTCACTCATCAATGACAGGGAGTTTCAGTGCGGAGTATGCGTGAATAATGCAACGATGCCCAAATATTATCTTTTCAACTCAAAGTTATATACTTCTGGTACAATATTTGGAAAGTTTTTCTGAGCTCATAAACTTACAAACTTTACCTTTGTAGAGAATTAGTGCAATAATAAAAGCTTCAAAGTATAGATTTATCGTATTTGGTTCGACATACACGCTTGGTTGTAAAAGATTTACGGCTGGATTGCTGTATTACCCACTTAAGAAAGATGAATCTCTAAACTTCTACACCGTTGTTGATTGGACTAGACGAGACAACAAAGCAACAACAAATTTTAATTTGACCTGACTTACCTACGGGTTGATGTTAGTACATGTTCTGGTAAATTAAATACAATTTGCAGGCAGTATTTCGCAATATAATAGGATAAAGCGAAATAGCGGAGAAATAAACTTATGCGTCGACGCCCAGTGGCTCAGGTTTCAATCATAAACCTGTTATTGTCTACGTATTTATCTAGGTGGGAAATCAAACAAAACATCGTGGCAAATTATTCTTCTTGCCAAAGGTGACTAACAACCAGATGAGCTGCCTGAAAAAAGAGATCATCGTCGCTTATGGGTATCTGTAACACTGGGGCCAAGACAGATTCGTTGATAGCCTATAAATACTCTGTTTACTTTCCTTTTAAATAGCCTAATTTCATAACTGTAAAAATAGTTGGAAGTTATGAAATAAAATGCATAGCTAACCATTATTGACAAATCCATTGTGCTGAAAAGATTACTATATACTACTAAAGTATAGTAATACTTTTCAACTCAACGCTACATGGGATAACCTGTCTACCTAATAAACTTGAGGGAGAGAGTTAGACCTTGAAATAATCTATTAATTACCCTCTCCTGGGAGGTTATAACCAAGCAAGAAACTTCCCCGCCGCCTTCCAAGTTACACCATTTGTTATTTCACAAAATGAGTCATTCTTCATCTCAAATACCGTGAATATGTGTACAGACTTTTTCATAAGAGACGTTTCAAACAAAATGTTGATAGTATGAGGGCTCATTTATTCAAAGCTTTTCCCTTTATGGACCTTATACAGAAATAGGTTTTTACTTGCCAACAAAATAAGTTCATGTTTGTCAACCGCATTCTGTTATGTAAAATTAACATGACTTTTCACCCGCAGTGGCAAACGCGACACCGCGTGCCGTAATCATGTGAGTTAATGGTACAAAAGGGTATCTTGTAACAATGGATATATTATAATTTTCTCAAACCTTAACAGCTAGAGTATTTGTTCATTGTTATTGTCTTTATTTATTTTTGAACTATGTTTCGTGGATAAAATAAGTTTTGAATGTATCATAAATGTAGAGAGATACTCAGTGTTGATGGAGGAAACAAATACATCACTAACATTCAAGATCCGAGAACAAACATGTCTGCTCAGCATACAAGTATTAGCCCTGGTCAAGGAGCGAACCTGCGGGACCTGTCACTTCGAAGGGCATTACCAGCTAGGCTAACATGCCCATCATTATTGTCCACGTTCACCAATTAAACATCAGTTCAATAAACAGTGCAGCAAACTACAACTACTCGTATATAGAGGTATTTATGGACGAGTAGGTATAGCCACGGAATGGTATGGACTTTCGTACAAAGGCAGAACATATAAATTCCTTGTGTATATGGCATAATCCTCTGGCCACCTCTGACTTAACACTACCTGCATTTCAACCGCAATATCGGAGAAATAAAGACAAAACTGCATTGTCAACTGTCAACATGACTAACTTCATCCCCAAACTCGTTGGAATAGTGGATGTTTATTTGACTCTTCATAAAGTTGGCAACACTGTCGAGAGGTGGGACTCGTAAATAGTTATTTCATTAATTCTAAAGTTTAACAGCGCTAAATATTTGCAAACCCTCGGAGAGTTTTGGTAACTATGTTAAATATTTTAATTGTAAACATAATGAAAGATTAATTTTGAATTACACTTATAATCTTGCTTCTTGCTTCAATAAAAATGCGAATTATTGGGATGGAGATTTGTTACTCCATCACGCCAGAACGACTGAACGTATTTGGATTAAAATTCGTATGCATATAGATGAGACGCTGGAATAACACATGGTAAAGGACATTTCATCGTCATCATCCAACACCACGTGGGTGAAACAGCGGGGCGTAGCTAGTACTAAAATATATGTGTTATTTATGATGTATGGATGTTTAGTACTCAATCACACAAAAAAGACTGAGCGGATTTGGATGAAACTTTGAAGTGTAGATGGTTCGTGTTTTGTATTAACACATAGGGTACATTTCTACCGACTTCCAAAAAGGAGGAGGTACTCAATACTTACGACTGTATTTTTTTTTTATGTTTGTTACCTCATAAATTTCGACTGGGTGAACCGATTCCCAAAATTCTTTTTGAATGAATTTTTGTTTGAAAGCTGGTGCTTCCCGTTTGGTCGCTCCAATAACTGATTTTTACCAAAGTAATAGAATGGAAGTTGGTATTAAATTTTCCAAACTGAACTTGTTATCCGGGGTAGTACCCGAGGAATCCTGATAACATTATTATACGTGAAGACAGTCGTAAACAGAAAGTAGGTAATAAGCACAGTATAAACAAAGAGAAACAGTACGGAAACTACCTACAAGCGTTCGAAACGACTCACTTACACAAACATGCGCATCGACGAGAGCCCAAAGCAGTTGTCGCGGTGCTGTCTGTTAGTAGTGAGGCCGCTTCAAGACGAGTGGTCACGTATAAGTTTATTTCTGCTTAACTAGGCTTAGTTTCCATACTGTTGCATCTATATTCTATGTAATAAGTAAGACAAATGACTCAATGATTTTGGAATAATTAACCCGTCCGAATCAGCAACTCTCATTCCAGGCAAGTTTCATTCATAAATCTATTGTTATTTTTTGTCCTGATGCGGACGAGTTAAATAAAAAATTGGATGCACCCTGTGGATACACCCGCGTGGTAACTGATGATGATGATGAAAAAGTATCCTATATGTTATTCCAGCACATCACCTATCTACATATGAATTTTAATTAAAATCTATCAATACTTTTGGCGTAAAAGAGTAACAACACCAATACATACAAACTTTCGTGTTTATAATTTATATTTTAGTAGGATAATTGAATTATCTACATCTTATCCTCTAACTCTACTTTATTATGCCGCGCTGGTGTATCAAGCGACTATTTTACAGGCGAGTTGGTGTAGTTGGTAGCACCCCTGCCTTCTGTGCCGCTGGTCCCGGGTTCGATCCCCGGACAGGTCACACATTTGTGTGCATGAACATGTCTGTTTGATCTGTGTCTGGGTGTGTATATGTATCTAAGTATGCATATCAGTCATCGCGATGACCATAGTACAGGCACTGCCTAGTTTGAGACCTGAAGATCTGTGTGTGGATGTTGTCCCATATTATTATATATGTTATTATTACTATTATATGCAAATTATTTATAATAGGTACAATATGTCGACATGTAAATAATTTTGAGGTTTATCGTTTGCATATCAAACTAACGCATAATTGGTGATCTAAAAACAGAGCACGTACGTCGTGTGCTCACATTTTGGTTGTTATTACTTGTATATAACTTAGGTACCTATAAAAGGTAAAAAATTGAAAAATGAATACCCATAACAATTCAGTTTTTGCAGTTGGATACAGTTTCAGACTTGCAAATATGTTTCTAAAATTAGCTAACAAAAAAATCATCAAGATGGTACATTTTAAGGTTTGTTCTTGATTTTCTTCATTACCATAACTAGCCTATTAATTTCTCACTGCCGGGACACGGTCCTTCCACTCAGAGGAGTATGTGATAGACGCACCCATTACGCGTGACCAGTGCGGGTTGGTGGATGGACTACTGGCTAACCCTAGTATCGAAACTATCGGACCACTAGAGTGCCTTCATAATGACTGACCTGGCATACACGGACTGCTCGAGCAGTTAGACAGTGATCAACATACACGGACCGCTCTTGCAGTCAACAGCTTGAAGCTGCCATTGATAACTGCTCGAACAGTTGGTATTAACAGCTCAACAAGTCACAATTTAACGCGCGCGACTTGCAATGAAGAGTGCGGGCGGAGGTAAATGCGCGAGAGGGGTCGACAGCTCGAGCAGTCCCTTGGCGACTGCTTGACAGAAACATTTGCAACTGCTTGCGGTTTCGTGTATGTGTGTACGTAGAAGACTGTAGTTCACTGTGTAGTCGCAGCTTGAAGCAGTCCATGCTGACTGCTCCAAGCTGCTCGTGTATCTGGGTTCTAACACTGACTGTTATTACCATCCGTGACCGATGCGACGGTTTATCGTCCCTAAAAACAAAGGAAGCGCTTTGCGGGCCAAGCACGAATATTTGCGTAAGTGTAACGTAATCGTATCGATGTCGTATACAGTACAAACAATCCAGTATTATAAACGTAGTTAAAAATGTTACTAGCAGTTACCCAAAGCAGTTATCAAAATCGTGAACGCAGGCAAAAGGTTGCTTAACCTTGTGGATCTATTGCGTAGGTACAACAAGTCCCGAGCGAATCATACTAATAATATACATGTGAAAATACGTTTGTTTTGACTGTGGATGTATAATATAAATAGATATTTAGTAATTATTAAAAAAAATGTCTGAACAGATATGTTTAAATATTAAAAGACACACACAGTTAAAAGATTCTTTCATATCATTTTGCAGGTATTTCATCGAAGTAATGACCGCACCAAATTCACTAATTGATCAGTTACGAAAGGCTGGGCTAACTTTGCTACGAGCGCTCCCTTATTTCCATACTAAATCTTATTTATCCTGCAGCAGGTTTAGCATAACACATGCGATGGGGTAAAGTTTGTAACATAATTTATGTTTTTATAACTTCCTTGATTTACGATGTACTGCGAGTTTGATTCTTAACTTTGCCAATTTTGCCTTAACTTACTTGCCCCTGTATAAGCTTCAGATTATATACCTAAGCATTAACCTTCCACCTACTTTAGTCCAGACTTTAATTGTAACGCAGGTATATTCGAAAAGAAGTGATATATATATATATATATATATATATATATATATATATATATATATATAATATAATATAGGCAATGGTAACAAAACATATGAAAGAAAGAAATTTAGATCTCAAACTATATTAAATAAGAGAGGTGTGCCTCAGGGAAGTGTTTTGGGACCTCTGCCTTTCCTGTTATATATCAATTATCTCCCTGAGCAAATTACACACAGATATGTTCTTTTTGCGGAAGACACTACAGTTATAATTAAATGTAATGACAAAGGCGAACAATGAACGAGGCGTTAGCTGTTGTTATTATTATATTATAACTGGGCAAAGAAAAATTACTTAAATATGAATACTAGCAAAACTAACATAATGAATTTGCAGTCTTATAATACAAAAACAATATGCTTTGACATCAAGTATCTTAATCAAAAAGTTACGGAAGTTAGTTGCTTCATATTTTTGGGAATAAACTTGGACGGAAATCTGAATTGGAAAGACCATGTTACTGAGGTCTGTCAAAAACTAAGCCGGTACACCTTTGCATTAAAAAGACTGAGACAAACAATATCTGTTGATGCCGCCTTGGCTGCCTATCATGGCTATGTATCGTCGGTGCTTAGTTATGGCCTTATAATCTGGGGAAACTCAGTTGAGTTAGATAAGGCTTTCAAGGTACAGAAACGTTGTGTCCGGGTAATAAATAAAGGTTGGTTTCTTGATAGCTGCAAACCACCATTAAAAAAAACAATATTCTGGCACTTCCATGCATGTACGTAAGAGGCTTATGTATTTTTGTTAAGGCAAATCCTATATATTTTCAGAGAAGAACGGATGTTCTTCCTCGACAAAATCGACCGAAGTATCAAAACCTATTATATCGCCCTCTGTGCCAAAAGTTATTTACTAAACATTTTTTTATATAATGGCCATTACTGTTTACAACAAATTGCCTGACCATATTAAAATGTTAGACGGTAATAGCTTAAAAACCAGACTGCATACGTGGTTATCGAACAATTGTTTTTAAAGCATGAAAGAATATCTGTATGAATATTTATTGTGACATAATTATAAGTAAGTTGAGTTAGGTATATAATATAGACATAAACATGAATATTTGTACGGCTGCTTGCAGGTTGAATACATTGACGTCAATTATTCATAAGATCTGAAACTGTATTATGTGTATTCTGACACATAAATATTTGATTGATTGATTGCCGCTGAACTAGAACATCAACGGTTGCTTGTATATAATGTACTAGTCTCTATTCATATTTCTGCTTTAATTTCAATTTAAACGCTTTTCAATCGTCTTGGATATCGTATATTTACTGTCATCATCGCCATCAATGATAATTATAACATTATTTTCTTACCGTAGGACAGCCACTGCGAAACACAAGCTCACTTACCACCAGGTGAGCCGCCTGCTCGTTTGCTCCCCTTTCTCATAAAAAAAACTTATGAGACCCAATAGTGAGAGACCACCTTTCAGTACCTACCATAATAATATGTCATCACTGGCAACACTCAGTGACTTGAACATTTTCGTCTTGAAGAACAGTATTATACATGTTTATTGTACACAAAAATAATGCTGCTTACCATTCCATAGTGTTTGATGGTGACTACACAACACAACTAGACATTAACTACACAAAAACTAAATCTGCTATCTCATTTCACCTCCATATTTACACACGCGAAATCAAGTTTTTATTCTGGCAATGAACGGCTACGCCCCAAATCATAAAAGATCTTCATATCTATAGATATCGTCTGAGTGCTACGTACAGATTTTCTCGCAAGTTTGTGCAAGAACTAACATTACCGCTAAATGCTGCTATTCAGAACTGAGTGGAATATTGTCGCATTCGCTGGATCGTTTATTTCGGGTGTTAGAGCGACGAGAGCGTTGACTCAGTAAGATTACGATTTAAATATAGGCGGGGGCGAGTTGCCAAATCATTGGGGAAATATTCGGGACCGCACCGTCAGAAGAACTCAAGCGGTTCGCGATTGTCTCGGGAATCCTCGAGGGGCAATGGCTCCTTTGTTTTATTCTGAAAACTTTGATTAATACGCACGAGGGGTAATCTGTATAATCCGGCGGATAAACTGTGCTTGCGCCGTTTTAAAAAGACACTGTGTTGACGGGATTATAATGGCATAGTGGTTAATAAAAGAGAGAAGACCATTAATTAGGTAAAACAGGTAGTTACTTCAAACTATAAATGGAATTTCACTTCCAAAAATGGGAACTTGCGCAAAGAAAAGGGAAAAAATTAAAACAATTGATTTTAACTAATTTTTTCACTCACTCAGCCATTGAAAGTTTGCAAGTAGATAAATAGTGTAAATTTGTGTGTATACATTATTAGTACAAATAAACATTGGAAACTGAACCGCGCAATAAAATTTTTAAGGCGTAACGCTTGTTTTTTCTGAAAGCTGCTGAATAAAATTGTCACGAAACTGACAAAACAATCAGTACTGATAACAAGGAAAACCACACACCTACCACTATCTCGGTGAAATCCCTATCTCCTATGGGAGTTTCCTTATCTTGACAAATGTGTTTGGGACCACCGAAAACCAATGATGCGGTTTTATGACAGACAAGTAGATAGTAGGACCGACCTTGATAATATTGCTAGGTAAGAAATAAAAATAAAATGTACTTATATTAAAAAACCCATATATAATTATAATATTTTAAAATATTTATATCATTTTGAATAAGATAAGTAAAAAAAACCGATAAGTATAAAATACATACTTAAAAAAAACTTAAAAACGATTATAGAAAATATACTTTAATTATACATTGCATACATAATCGTATGCTGTACTTAGGAAGATGGATTGTTTTTGATAGGTATAATATAGATTGTGTGTAATAAGTATTCAGGTACGCTTTCAGGACTACAATTTCTAAATTAGTACAATAAAATTATAACTAAGAACTTATTTTCAAGTCCGCCCTCGTAGACCTCTGCCTACCACCGCAGTTTCCGATATCTTAGTTGATACTTTTAGTACAAGCAGTAGTGGACAATAATTACTGTTTAGCTTTCAAAGCTTCTGTAACAACTGAGATTATGCGATGAATTAGACTTACAAACTTGTATAATGGGGACAAGTTCAGTGCAGCAGCGCCCCGTAGAGCTTAAAGTGTTCTAGGTGACCACTGCACAAATGTGGCGTTTGACATCAGGAATACAACATGCATAGTCTCGTAAAAATGAGAAATTTTATTTTAACCTCACTCAGTTTATTTTATTTTTAGGTTATGTACTCATATTTTCTTCCGACTTCCAAAAAGGATGAGGTACTCAATTCGGCTGTATTTTTTTAATTTTTGTTACCTCATAACTTTCAACTGGGTTAACCGATTCTCGAAATCCCTTTTTTTGTAAGCTGGTGATTCCCGTGTGGTTCCATTTAACTTTATAAAATTCGGTCCAGTAGTATTTGAGATACACTCCAATAACTGAATAGAATGGAAGTCGGTATTAAATTTTTCAAATTGTACTGGTTCAAATTGTACTTGTTACTAATAATTGTACACACTTATTTTGTCTTCATTTCCAATTCTGTCAAATTGTATATATTATTTTTGGAAAGCTTTAGTAATATAAAAAAAATTGTATATGTTGATATTCAATATCTTAGAACCCGAATATAAAATAAATATTGGTAGGTCACCTTTTACATGATATAATAAATATTTTCATCTACTGTGAGAAGACCATGCAAGAACAGGGCTGGCAAGATGTGGTTAATTATGTCAACCTCATCACGGATGTAAAGGCATGATGTTATGTACATAGAATGAGAAAGAGGTTTTTTATTCTTGTTTTTTTTTATTTAGGGACTTTGAGTCGTGCAACGACTATGTCAGTCCCATTGTTTACTCAAAAATTGTATACACATATTTTACACTTTATCCTTGAGCATCCTATAATGTGGACTGATAGAGCATCCCAGCTGCATCAGATGTTGGCGCAGCTAAGATGCCCTGAATCAGGCCCACATCAAGGCAGTTAACATCAAGGACCTTAAATAATTTATCTCTTATAAATGCACTCTGGATGCACTCCATCAGAAGATGGTACACATCTTCGTACACACCACATGTGTGGGCTTCTAGCTTTGTTCATCAGGTAGTTGAAGCCATTTAAAGGCACGTGTCCAGAAAGCAACCTGTAACCAATTACTATAAGTAATAACTTTTCTGCTTAACTTCACGTAGGTACACCATAGAATATGAAGAGGCTTACTTTGTAGAGTTCTATACCATATTCCTTTCTCCGAGAGATAACATCAAAATACTCCTTCCACTGTGATTTTATTTTGTTTTTATAATATAATAGTACTTCTACTACTACTAGTACTAGAAGAACAAGGTTGATTGACTGGTTATGTATAAAGGAACGTTTAACTATTTTCTATTTCAAATTTAACTCAAATCTCTTGAACTGTTTCAGTTTGTAACACACATTTACACTCACTCGCTTTTATTACATGTACATATTTATTATTTACTATGTGCTAACTTTCGTACCTACCTATATCTACCTACATTATTCCTTACTCGCTATTTCTTTATAGGTACTTGTTTGTACGTAAGGTGTCCTTTCGGTTTTCAAGAGCTTAACATTTGGCACGTGAGTTTATAATTGATGTTGCTGACATTTTACCGAGATCGATTTCGAAGTCGCCGTATCGAGTTGAGAAAAATCGTTTCGGATACCTACCTGACAAACTCATTAATATATTTACTTTTCTCTCCATAGTTGATTAAAGTCACGTATCGAATTAAATACCGAAATCGAGTTGTAAGATTTATTTGCGAAACGCCGCACGGAAATTACTTTTCCTCTTACATCTCTAAAATTTACTATGCGTGCATACCAACACTTTTAGGGTACATTTTTGTATAAGGTATTTATTTATTTATATAACATTACCGTATATAATATATGTACACAGCCGTGCGATTCTCTAAGAGCAAACATCGTTACATCTTTGACAACATCCGTGAAACAAATGACGAGATGACAAGAAACGTTAGAAAAACAACCTTATGTACAAGGGCGATATCTCATAAAGTATTTGACATCGGTGAGCTCGTCGACGAACGCAACGACGAATAATTAGAGAATCGCACGGCTGGTTGTCTCAGAAGTCAATGTCAAGCCGGAGGCGTGTAATAGCCCAAATAATAGCAGGGAAAAAACTACCTCAATTATGTAATAATAGGCATTTAAACATTTTTGTAAAATCTACACCTGTGATCAATGAGATTGACTAATAGAGGCGTTTTACTCCTTGAATATGAAGTATAAACACGGAAAATTTTATGCTATACCTACCTATTGCTAAAGTACACAACTCGGACAACGACATTAACTACATTGACAAGATTAAAAGAGCACGAAGATATATGGATCCTAGTTGTCAGAAAGGGATCAATATACATACACAGGGATACAGGGATACATCGTTCTTGTTTTTACACTTGTTCCAGTATATGTTCTGCAGTTTCTAACACATAAGAAGGCATATTTTCCTAAATGTAGTACACGTGCTGCGTCGTTGCCAGACAGGCTGGAACTAAGCTGACTCAAGACAACTAGCTTGTGTTGATGTCGCCAAGCCGAGCGCAGTAAGGCGTATCTACCTCAGTTTATATTAACATCATTGCCTGTGATAGTAATTTAACTCCCGTTGGTTACAAATCTTTCTTTTTATTTGATTTTATTATGTAATCCTGGATAGTATTTCTGTAAATTCTTGCCAATAATTTTAAGCCAACTGGTCCACTATGGAACATGTTTTAAAATACTTATATAAGATTTTCTTTACATATTTTTCTGTTAACTAGTATAACTTGGCCTATATATATAACCCACTTTCACCTATATACTCATACCCATAAACTACAATACCGCGACCCTTACTCTCACAGATGCTAAGAATGTCAGCAAGCATAGACAAAATTCAAACAGGCGTGTTTCCGCACACGTTACAGACAAAAATGTGCCTACGAACTTAGCGCGACGTCACGTGACTTTTCCACAGGTAATGTCAACGCCATACATTTTGAAGTTGTCGTTTGGCGTTAATGTTAACAGAAACATCTTTTGTTTAGGCCTGCAGAAGAGGTCACGTACTGTCGGCTGTTTTAGTCGTGTCCTTGACTATGCTAGCGTCAGAAACGTCATTATATCGTCACTCTCTACAAGAATTTCTCTTTTCTATTTGTCTTAGACCACCGTGCGATTGTCTAATGTTTCGTCGATGCTCTCGTCGACGAGCTCACCGATGCCAGATACTTTATGAGGTATCGCCCTTGTAAATAAGGTTGTTTTTCCAACGTTTCTTGTCATCTCGTCATTTGTTTCATGGATGTTATCAAAGATGCAACGATGTTTGCTCTTAGAGAATTGCACGGCTGATAAAAGAAATCATGATCTACGAAAATACATATTCGCAAAGTGCTACATCTGATAGAGCCACAAATTTTGTATAAGTATATATTTGCAAATACGGCTAGGTGAAGGACTTTCGGGTATTAAGGAGGCTTACGGCTTTAAGGCAATAAGATACCGGTACCAATAAGACCCTTTCTTTGGCATTTATTTGTGTCCTTTGGACTCTACCTTTGGACCTACAGTCATTATGTCGTATTATACTTCTACGCCGCTTGTAATTGTTTTTCTTGACAGCCGTTTCCAAGCATTGTTAATTACGAGGGGCCTACTCCCACCTTTTACGAAACTATCATAAATCAGGGGCGTTTTGTATTAGCTTAGAATAATCATACTTACTATCGTACTCCCACAAAACGGTCAACCAAATTTAATGGTAAGCTTTCAATATGACTACTATAAAATATGGGAGTACGGATATTCAAAAATGAACATTGGAACAATGCATCTTAACGTCAAAAGTCACTTCAAAGAACGCGAATTGAGTGAAATATTTGAAACTACGTCATCAACACGTCTATCGTAATCATTATTATTTTAAGCTCGCTTTATTGACGTGAAGGTTCAAATTTAATGATAAGGTTGAAACATGACTACTTAAAGAGGTGGTAGGGCTGGTACTGGTTACTGTTTGTTCAAATCGGTAGTTACGTATTTTGGTTTTTACATGGTGTTAAAAATACATTATTATTGTACTTACACTGTACAGAGTTGGATCTATATTGACAGAAAATTTAACTTCGGGCAAGTTTCTCTTGTGTTCCGTTCTGCAACAATTTCCGTATTCGTACGATTTATTGGAGATTTTTATGCGAACAAATTCGTACTATTTCCGTATTCATACGATTTTTTGGGTATGCAAGTTAGAACCACTTTTGTTTAACTATTGTCGATATTTATAAAAACTCGCTTGGATTTCTTTGCTAAGTAAAATAGGTAACTAAAACAAATTGTGATACATAGGTACATTCAGCTTGTAAAGACAAAACATAACAATTTAAACGAAATAACTTTTAAAAACATGTCTTGTTTAAAATGGGGCTACGTAGCTGTAATAACAAACGAACTAGGGGCACTACGATTACGACGGGCGGTTTTACGAAACCCAAAACTGTTTGCCAAACTTTAGAACTGTGTCATACCAACAATACTCGTACTTTTATGGTGGAGACAAGAAGGTTACTAAAGTAGTATTGTATTGTACATTTATATGACATTTAGGACGTATTAAGTCTAATTTCAAGAGGATTACAGCTAGTACTTGTCCATACCTACTAAAAGAAAAAACTCTTTTCTACCTCTTGACATTGTCCTATTTCAGTGTTTTTTTTTAAGGCAACCAACACATTGTTTGATATACGTTTTGATTTTTTTTTTTACATTTATTTTTTTAAACTTAAAAAAACTGGAAAAATCAATACGTACGGGCATAGCAAACAATATGTTGATTGCATGACAAAAAATCACTGTAATCGTACAATGTTAAGAGGTAGAAAAGAGTTTTTTGCATTTAGAGTGGATAAGTATGAGTACTATAGCTATGCATTTCTCCGGTTTTAATTTCGTTTTCTCTCGATTACTGAAACAGATAAGGTCACATATTGCTCGAAATAATTTTAAGAAGCTTTTACTCAAGTGTATCAATATGTTAGACTCTCCATTCAAAGTGTGAATGAGGTCTCTTCAATTGCATTTCTGGGATACTACAACATGAGGATCTTCTATAGGCAAGTCAAAAGAGTCTTTAAACGGTCGGAAACGTAATTATGATGACTGCAGTTTCACGTATCCATATAGGCGATTGTGGTCGCTTTCTATAAGGCTACCTGCCTGCTTGTTGTCACCACCGCCTGTTACCACCTATATGGCAATCAAACAATAGGGTTGTATACCTTTTTTTATTGTACGTTACGGACACCAAAATACACACCTAGCATATTTGTTAATACATTTTAAAACTAAAAAAAAGATGATTTATTTCAGCTTTTAAAATTGGCGATAAAATATTATTCAATGGCGGCCTATACGTCGTATGACGTCACCAATTTATATTCTTTTGTGTTTATTCTCAAAGTTTGACGTGTAATAGCGGCGGATTATTATACGTTGATGTTCACAATGGTGCACGAGTGTCAGTTAAGTGTAAAAAATCGTAAAAAAGTTATTTATTTGTATTTTTTTTCGTCTATCCTGTTAGCAAGTTTTAGTAATGCATTCACGTGACTTATACAAAACAGTAGTTAAATAACTCACTTATTTCTTAGATCAGACTACCTACTTGAAGAAAGTTTATAACTCTGCAGTTACAAAAATAAACCTACATTTTAATAATTTGCCGCATAATTTGTTCCATGTAGGATTGTCCACCTCAAAAGGACAAATCAACCCTCAAATGCATATTTTTTTTTATTCATTGAGTTATTGCTCCAACTACTATTAAGTTAACATTACATTGTAATTTATTTTTAACTGTGTCAACTACCCTATTGGTTTCTGCTTCACATAGTTTAGAAGTTGCATTCAAAATAAAATAAAACTACACTTGTATAAACTCACCAGAGTACCAAACCAATATATAACCAATAAAACCAAAAGTTAAAGGCAATCTGAAATGTCATCTTACTATGGATTCACTAGTTCAAAAAACTGAACTAGGGAACTAATGTATGTAATGTATTGTAGTCCTTATTCTGTTAACACTAAATACATGTTATGTAACACTTAGAAAGACATTTCTTAAAATAGGATTATTCTATTCAGTTTTTTGGTATTCTACGTTAGTTTAGGTACCAAGTTACGTGACGACAGATACATTTATCTGAAATACCCACAATTGAAGAGAAATATCTAATTTTGGTGCTGTCATTTAAGTGTTATCCTAATATAGGTTTTAGCCTAAACAGATGCCATAAATTAGAGATTTTTAGTTTAGGTAATGCTTACAGCATAGACGCCAATAACTACAAATTATTATGCAAATGTGTAATAATGAGTTCCATTAACTATTATAATAAGTGGTAGATACTTATATAAGTATACTTCAAGTCTCTTCACGTTTGATATTAAAATAATAATAACATTTGCATATATTTAACAAATGCGTACACCTATTACCCCGTTACGTGAGTTACCCTAAAGAAACCATTTAAGTTGTACCCAAATTACACTCTGATTAAACCACGTTTGCTAATAAAGTTATTTAGCTAAATAAATGCAAATTGGACTGTAATGGAAGAACATAAATTGTAAATGATCCTGCACAACCTTCAAGCGGCCAATGGAAGGGTTCGTTTACATAAAGAGTTTTGCTTTCCCCACCAATTACTCGTAAATTGTTATATCAACAATACGTACTCTACCTTACTCAAAAAATACTAGCAGTTCCTGAAGAAAACTAGGAAAATATATATGTAATAGATAATTAGATATATTTTATTTATTAGACAATTACATTTTGTGTAAAACTAATTTCCCCGCGACTTCGTCTGCGTGGAAGGTCATATTCGCAATTCCTCAGGCACATACCTACTACCCATTGAATAGAGATATAAGCTGTATCCATTCCAAATTTCATCCAAATACGTTAAGAGGATTGCATACCTAGTACTTTCCATACTTAAAGAAATAACTCTTTTCTACCTCCTAACATTGTCCGAATTCAGTGGTTTTTTTTTCATGTAATCATCACATTGTTTACTATGCCCGTACGTTTTGATTTTTTCAGTATTTCAAAGTACTATAAATTGCCTTTTTTATAACATAAAAAAACTGAGAAAACAAAACGTACGGGCATAGTAAACAATGTGATTATTACATGAAAAAAAAATCACTGAAATCGGACCATGTTAAGACGTAGAAAAGAGTTATTTCTTTTAGTAACGGACAGGACAGAAATAATGAAAGGCTTAGGTATGTACGAGTATGTGACTGTGTGTGTTGACTCTGACTACTTAAGGTGCTGTCATATCATGATTAGTTTATTACATAAGCTGCGATTTAATTAAAACTACAAAAAATAATATAAAGTTTCTAAGGCTTCTAAGTACACATTGACGGAATTAAAACATATTTTAACATACTAGAGCACATTAAAAAAATCAAGCATCCCACTTAATTTCACCTTTAAAAGAGTTTTTCTCTTTATTCACTATTGTATCTGTCATGAAACATATCACAAAATAGCAATTTTTAATACACATACATTGACGGATTATTTCTTTTATTTAAGAGTGCAAATTATTTTATTATGGATTGTAATTAAAATAACTTGCTTGATTTTAAGTAAAGGAAATTGAACCTAGCCAAGCGCTGAGCTGACAGCGCCTTAAATAAAAATCTAGCTTGATGCAACTATAAATTTAATATTTACTTAAAAGTTACGAGACCAAACACAAAGGGGAAAAAGACCAAGTTCTCTTTGTTGTAGGTAGGTACTAGGTTTCAGGATCGAAATTCAAATCACGATACACGAGTGGAGAAAAAAAAACAAAATAATGTTACAGAGTTTACATTACTAGGAATGCTTGACTTTCTTTCGGTTGGGGTTGCCAGGGTTCATGTGACAAATAAGGAACCTACTTATTCATGGACTAAAACGATATGGTTTCGTGATACGCTCAATCAACTTCATTAGCAAATTTACTGTTCCCAACCTACTTTAACAAACTTTTAAGGCTGCTATCCAATTAGCATACAATATTTTAGTAACACATTAATCTAGGACTTTCATAAATAGCTTACGGTGGATTTTGTAAGTGATTAATAATAATACAACCTTAAAGTGAAGTCGTATATAATGTCATGTATTTGTTTATATAAGTACTATAGTCATCTATAGTTATTTGTAATAGATCGTAGTTGTGCAAACATAAAAATAAATGCAGGCTGAATTAATTATCACAAAATTTACTGCCTAAATTAATTATGTATGTACCTAGATAACTACAAAATTTACTATCGGCGGGTTGAGGTGAATGAAAAGTTTAGTGCAAATATCGTAGGAAGATTTATTGAAACAGCGCTCTATAGTTTGTGCTTACAGCAACGCGGCTGTAATACAAATAGTGATGTACAAACATGCAAAACCAGACTCATCACTACACATATAATAGAACTGTAGAGGTCAAATTTATGTACAATGAAAAAAAAATGCTATAAACCAAGTCAGGGGGATGTAAGGCTGAAATCCACATTTTTTTTCCAATTTTTGTCTCGCTGTTTGTCTGTTTGTCTGTCTGTACGGGCTAATCGTTTTTTATTCGCACTTATTTACGGCGAGAGCAATAAGCAATGATGCTAGAGATGTTTAGTAAAAATATTATTAATGAGAAAGTTCGTTTGTAAGTTTGTTGTTTTGTTTGTCTTTCTTTATTAAGTAAAGTATACTGTTTTTGAACAAAAATAGGCGGCACGTCACAATAATATTTTATAAAATAACTAGCTGCGCTGCGCAGTTTCACCTGCGTGGTGATGGATGATGATGATGAATCAAATATGACGTATATGTTACTCAGGCATAATGTAGCTATCTACTGCTGAAATAATTGTTTGAAACAGTTAAGTAATTTTTGCGTTTCCATTACAAACAAGCAAACAATAAAATCTTTCTTCTTTATTATTAGGATTAAATATCAATTGCATAAAAAATAAAAATCAATATTATATTAATCGATAGTTTCCGCAGCGTACGCGATGTAAGGCCTTTTCGGCGATACAATTCGGTATGCTAAAAAAAATTAACCTATGCCAATTCCGAAACCATTTCGAGATTTTATGTTACAAACCCTTATTTTTCTACTCTGACCTTTTAAAACGATAAGATGCCATTTATTTTAACAAAAAACGATGAAATAATTCGACTTTCATTGACCTCTAAATGACGTCACTTTTTTGCACTTTTGTTTTGATTGAATAGAGACTTACGAATTAGTAGGTGTCACTGTCAAGTGTCAAAGTAAATTCTAGTTTCTTTTTTTTTACTCGCGTGCTTTTCTTGGCTCCTCAACGCAACTACATATTTGTGCAAAAAAGTGACGTCATAGGATTCAAATTTTCAAAAAAATATTATAAAATAACTACTGAATATAAAACAAAAATATTGAAATTAGTTTCTTATAATGACCTAATCTACGAAATAAAAATATAAAAAAAATACCAAAAAAAAACTTTACATACCGAATTGCGTATTTTAACATGAAAAACAATTTATTTTTGACAAAACTTTAAAAGTCGGACATAAATGTTGTGCTTTCCGAGTGGCGTCAGAACTGGTTTTGGCGATATTATCACTATTTTTCATTGCGATTAAATATCGCGCTTTTGACAGGTAAGATCTATCAGCCATTCAGAATGTGCTAAAACCACTCTCACGTTGCTCATGGCATGGAATACTTGTACACTACACACAGACAGATGATAGCTAGCTCATCACGCGGACATCAACGAACTGTCATTTTTGAGGGACTACTTAGGGTGATTTCAGTTTGCAGCGACGTAATCCATGACGTCACATGCGCTCTAGTTGATTAGTAATGGCGATCACAGCGCTAAAATCGATTTCAACTTCAATCGGAAGGCACCCATGGTATCGCAGACATGTTTGTACACATTGACGTATTCTATAAAAAGGTTTGTACATCACTTTACTCTATTGTCTAGTTGCGATATAAGGATTTTTTTGGGTATTATTTTTACACCTTGGGTTACATTATCAAAATTTTCATACAGATCCCTAAATTATTTAAAATATCCTATAGCCTATGTTCATCTATATCTATACTAATATTATAAAGAGGAAAGATTTGTATGTAAGTATGTTTGTAACGAATTGGCTCAAAAAGTACTGGATCGATTTCCAAAATTCTTTCACCATTGGAAAGCTACATTCACCCTGAGTAACATAGGCTAATATAAGATTCATCATCATCATAATCATCCATCACCGCGCGGGTGAACCGCGGAGAGCAGCTGGGTATAATGTAGGATTCTAATGGTAAAAGAGTGTTTTTAAATCGGTCCAGTAGTTTCAGAGCCTATTCAATTCAAACAAACAACCAAATTTTTCCTCTTTTTTATATTATTATTATTCACATTATTTATTTCCTTTTCTTAAAATTACATTTTTTACAATATTTCTATATACAATAAAAAATAATAAATAAAAAACATTGTAAAAAACCTAATCCTAGATTGCCAACGGCAGCGGGGCATGACCCAAACTACCAGTGGTTAGGGCTGCAGACTGAGGAACCTCCTGACAATACGTGCCGTGTCAAGAAGTACTGCCTTCTGTATCTGTCCCTTGATTATTATTATTATTATCAATTATTAATTATTATTATATTATTAGTGTAGATGTAGATGTAGATAAAATAAAGAATTATAAAACAAATACATATAAAACGTACTATTTTATAAAACATATGTGAACATACGAGTAGCCTACCTAATTTTGCCTTGTGTTACTAAAACGTATTGCAAATGGAAAATTTAGACAGATTCGGAGGCGATTTTGCGACTTTATTTTTCTTTTTATTCAATTAATATAATAATTAGTTTAACCATGTTTACTCTCAGATATCATAATAATTATTATTTTTACAACACAATAAACGTGCAAAGTTCATAAGAGAACAGGTTACGGATTTAGGATAACTTCCAAATTTATAACGCCAAATACCAACCTGTCTACACAAGCCGCCTAAAACCTACCCTACAGTAGCCTCCCACAACTTTCCTATTAGGGTATTTAGTATTCACGTTCCAACAAAAGTGCTGCATAATTTAATCAAATAACCCGTTAGTTAATCTACGCCCTAAATAACAATAAACTGCTAACAAAATTCCAAATCACTTCCTATGTATTGCCTTTCTTTAAAATGCCTTGAACTTTTGGATCGGCTTGATCTTCATCTATATATTATCGTACGGTAGAAGATTGGCTCAGCCTAATGATACCATTTTGTAATGGTATCATTAGGCTATCATTAAATACTTTAAGAACGTTGTTGTTGCTCAAAAATAAACATCTACCTTCAGCAACAAGTCTCAATATGGCTCATGCTTCGGATTAAAGAGATCAGGCACTATTAAATACTGTTGAAGATGTCCAGAGTAGCTCCTCAGCTGTGAGTCAGCGATTCATGTCTTATGACCGTTTCTTGTACTTCTCATGTAAGTTTCTCTTATCTTATCTTAAGTTGAAAATTCTATTAATTCGGTTAACAGAACCATGCTTTAACTGAAGTTACCAATTAAATTCCTGAACTTTACATATATATTTGGCAATGTTATGGATTGCTTACTAAACTCATTCAGGGAAATTATTTCATGCACAAATTATCAGCAAGGTGGCCCACTTGGACCGGCCATTTTAAGTCTCGCAATATGGATGTCGTTTATCAAAATCATTAAAAAACTAAATGTACCTAATCTATGTTATCTAAATTTAACCTATGATGAATTCTCGAAATCTCTATTTCATCGTGTATCCTATACCATTTTATTTTGAAGTACTACACTCCCACATAACACCGACGTGAAGTAACATAGCTTGCTATTGCGTTTCGTCGGTTTGTGGGAGGTTCCGGAGGCCCGATTCCCCCCTTCCTTATTCTCCATCGCCTTAACCCTCCCCCTCTACCCTCACTCCTTCTATATCTTCCTTCCTGTCACCCTTCTTCAAAGGTCGGCAACGATCCTCATGACCTCTGGCATTGCGGATCTCCGTGGGCGACGGTATCACTCCTCACTTACCATCAGGTGAGACTCTTGCTTGTTTGCCAACCTATCCCATAAAAAAAAGGTGGAATCCTAGAAGTCAAGGTGATCACTTTCAGTAAGGGTTTAATAGTTTATATTGCATATTTTAACATTCAACATCTCAAAATGTTATAGTTTCATTCTAAATTCTGTATTAACAATTAGCTGTCCGCGCGAACTGCGAATATCTTTGTCCCGCCCGCGGGAAAAAAAATCCAATATTAATAAAATATAGCTTATGTAACTTCCGGAATAATGTAGCTTTCCATAAGTGAAATATTAATCGTTAAAAGTAGTTTGTGAGTTAATCCATTAGAAACTCTTCAATAATAATTAATGTAGAAAACTGGCTACAAATTTTCAACTTTTGTTCGTTTTCTGAGTTCAAACATTCACTTTCAAATGAATGTTTTAAAACTTCATAGTTAATTGTTTCAATGTAAACGCAAAAATGAAGTCATATCCGTTACATAAAACATTCGGTTGTCCATGTTTTATACTCCGCCTACTTAACCCTTTTAATCTAGCGCCCTCTTATCTTATCCGGCCTTTAAGCGTTTCAAGCGCCTAATGGCGGTAAAGCTAAAGATATAAAGCTAAAGGAAAGCTATTAGGAGGAAAATTGGACCTCAGATCTGAGAGTGGTTCCCTGAGTGTGACATGATACGGACACAGATTCAATTCCCACATTTCTGACACAGATACGTACAGAGATGAAAATGGTAGACAATACACAAGAGGATAAAACATTTTCATTCTATTTTTTTTACATTTGATGAGCAAACATTTGTCCACAGTCTCACCTGATGGAAGTGATGACGCGATCGATGGTGGCACATGCTTGTTTAAAAGGTTTTCCTTAAACAATTTTTGCTATGTAGAACTATATCTTGGTGGATGCCACCGTAGTGCCTGATATTTTGTCTCGACACATTGTTGTGTTATGCCACGTACAGATTGGTGAAACGTAACATGAAATATCTATAATTAATATATACTAATAAGATATAGGCGCATCGCGCGCCCGCAGTCACTACAAACCTCCCTATGTCATGACTGCTTCGCGCACACTGCGCTTCCAATAAGTTCGTCCGAAAAACCGACAAATGATATGATCCGTCGCATCCCTCCGTGCGCGTGTAAAGTGCCCCGGAGGCGGTCATTCGCAATTGTCAATTTTTAAGTCATTGACCGTTTCAATTGAAGGTGCGAATGATGGAGCTTCATACGATGCGTTAATTGCTCGCCCACATTTACTTTCTGGCCAGTACTAAAGGTAGATGAACGATGATGTCGAGTTCACATCCGCAATGTTTCTAGACTAGCGAGCGAATGAACGAAATCTGTCGATTGCACAACGAGACGTGCGATTGATTACGTCATTCGCGATTGTCAATGGGCGTCAATTAAAACTTCCATCATTCGCCTTCAATCACGTAGTAGCGAATGACAATTGCTTCAATTGCCTATATAGACGATCATTTGGTACATCAATGAGTAAAAATTGACAATTGCAAATGCCCATCTCCGGTGCATTTAAGTCTTGTAACGCTCGTAGCTTGCGCCTGAAATGCATAGTTCGCGCAAGGCGTCCACACTGAGAATTAAGTACAAATTATGTTACCTACCTTTCATGATACATTGCAGCAATGTGGACGTCTAATTCATTCATTGCATGTTAAGTTGTACCAATCTGTACGCGGCATTAGATTTATAGACAGTTGACTGTAGCTATATGATACATCAAAGATACGAGTACAACTACGTTACACTTTAGCAAACTTAAAGAGAACGAAGAACGAACTTCCAGTTTACAAAACGATTTGGTTGCAGTTTTATTACATTAAAGATTGTTTTATCATACAATCATAACAGTAAAATGTGCACCAAGGGGATAAAACAAGTTCTTACGTCAAAAGCGTCATATTGCATACCGAGCTCAGAAGAATTCTAGAGTACAGCAAGAGAGTTTGAAGGCCAGAATGCAGCTAAAGTTATGGTTTCCTCCAATAACGGTGCCGTCATTTAGCGACCGTAATACAGCGGTGAATGACGTCACGAGAACGTTGTCTATGTAAACAAAATGGCGCGGTTTCCTAGGGAGCGGTCAACATAAGAAAGCGGTGCCGCCATTTGCATGACGGCCGTCTTGTCGGTGTCGGATGGTCTGTGAACGTTTTTTTCGATAGCGGTGAAGCCATTTTCAGAATATTTTTTATTGTAAAAAATGAGTTTCAACAACTGGAGCAGCGAGGACGACGAAATTTTAATTGATTTTGTGCGGGTTCATGAGATATTATATAATGTAAAGCATAAAGACTACAGACAGACACAGATGAAGCAAAAATTATGGTGTGAAGTCGGGGAGATTCTAAATAAAACAGGTATGTACAATGGAAATTATAATACTTAGGTACTTTTTAAATAAAGCACTACGAATAACTCCGAGCTTCCTAGTTTGTTATAATTATAATATTTAGTGTTGTGTCGCATAATTTTGTTGCCACTCAACGGCTCCTGGGCCGTTGAAGTATGATTTAAATATGTCTCGAATTTGAGTGGGATTAGCTCTGGCTCGAACATTATGCTCTGCCATAGGTATTAAATTTTCATCAGGTAATGGAAGTTTGTCATCAATATGTTTTTGACCAGGAGCTAGTACTTTTGCTTCTCGTAATATGTTATGTAGAATACACGCACTCACTATTAGTTTATCTGTTGTTTTTGGATTAGTAGCAATAGGTACGAAAAACAGTCTAAAGTAAGCACATAAAATTCCAAATGCATTTTCAGTGGTTCTTCGTGCTCGTGACAATCTGTAATTATATACAGCTTTTGTTGAATCATGTGTAGATTGCTGTCTTGGGTAGGGTTTCATCAGGTTTTCGTGAAGAGCAAAAGCTTCATCTCCCACTATAACATGTGGTACAATATTATTTGTCCTCGGCAGGGCTTTCGGCGCTGGTATATTGAAAGTATTATTTTTTATCTTTTTCCCTATTTTACTTTTTAAGTAAATGCCAGCATCTCCTTCTCTGCCATAAGAACCAACATCAATGGCAATGAATTTATAATTCGCATCAACCACTGCAAGCAGAACCATAGAAAAGTATTCCTTGTAGTTATAGTATAACGATCCACTGTTTTTGGGAGCCTTCAATCTGACATGTTTACCATCAATCGCTCCCACGCAATTCGGAAAATTCCATTTTGATAAATATTGGTCACTGATATTTTTTTGATCATTTTCCGTTGGCGATGGAATAATTAAATTCAACAGTTTCTTGACAATGGCCGCGCTGACTTCATTTATTATGACACTTATCCAGCTATGACATACTCGATACTGAAACGCAAGTGACCGAAAAGACTCGCCTGTAGCCAAATGTCTGAAATAAAAAAATATTGTAATTAATAGAATTATATTTCTTGCAGACACTGATTGCAACAAGAGATGGTGCTATGTTAGGGATTATTACATTCGACGAAAAGGAAAACCTGGTACAGGTTCTTGTGGAGAAGCAGCGAAAAAGAGATCCGATCTTCTATCTTTCCTCGACAGCATTCCTTCTTCACAAAGAAACAGCATTACTAGCGTAAAAGACATTGAAAACCCAGAAGAAAATACTCAAAATAGCAGAAACCAAACAGCATTCCAAAATCAGGAAACTGAAGATGTGACATTTAATAACGAAGGAGATATTAGTACTGATACGTATCATAACAATGAAAATAATGAAGGAGATAGTAACAATAATGAAAACATTAATAAAACGTACAAAGAAGATGGCAATATAAAGAGTAACCTGAAACGGAAAAATAATTCACACGCTCAGGAACGCCTGAATCTATTAAAACAAATAGTTAACAAAAAACCATCTCCCCAAATTGAGTTGGATGAAACTGACCTCTTTTTCAGCTCCATGGCAAAAATTGTTAAGAAGCTGCCAAGGTACGAACAAGCACAAATTAGAATGCAAATTGGAGCGTTGGTTGGTAACGCTGAATTGCGTCATATTTCCGTCGATTCACCTCTAATCAGCGTATCACCAAGGTCCGGCACAAGTGGTAGTGATTATTCAGAAACTGCAATTCCTTCACCAGTCCCTACAATTTCTATAAATGACCAAGAGCAAATTGCAATTCCTTCACCAGTCCCCACAATTTCTATAAATGACCAAGGGCAAATAGTTTTGATTCCACAAGATTTCAATAAATATGTACAGTAAAAATATGTTGTTTTTGTTCCGTCTAGACTTACCTAATAAATATACATAGTTTTTGTTCTGGACATATTGGCTGTTGATGTCTGTTGTATGGATTATAGCTCAATTCATCTCTTATTTGATTTAATACATAATCAAATAAAACTGGTGTAAGACGAAAGTATTCCCTAAACTTTTCGTCATTGCAGTATAGATGACGACGCACTAAAATTTCAAAAACACCTTCGGTAGTACGAGATTTGTATAAATCACTTTCCTCCATACGATTATTTTCGTCTTCTGATGATTGCTCATCTTCCAAATATACGAGTAACGCTAAATCAAGGTCGTCCATTTGTAACCGTTGACACGTACTTTGTGGTCTTTTCACCGTAAAAAGACGGCCGTCGAAGTCTCGAACATTCCACGTGCCTGCGGCCGTCTTTTTGCGGCCATCATATTACGTCCGCCTAATGCCGCCACCGTTATTGGAGGAAACCAAAGCTTAAGGGCTATAGTTCTCCAACACGGCTTTATCTCAGAGGAGAATACTTCTGCGAGACAATAAAAGCGAGTCTATATACTAATAACAATGCGTTTTATTAGAGTTCCGGACTTGTCACACCTACTGAATAAAATTATTTTCTTTCTTTCTTTCTTTACTGCGAGACATTAACAGCACGTTCACTAGAAACGAAACATTTTATTAGAGTTATGTAGCTCATTTATAAAATGACGGCTTTAGTTATAACTGCTGCATTAATTTAAATAACGGCATTTAGTAAGGCAGCGCAGAACAGTTTTTTAATGCGCAGTAATAAATGAAGTTATTTAAATTTACGCAATCATTTTATAAATGAGTTTTACATAACTTTTATAAAATTATTATTTTTAATGAACGTGCTGTTGTTCACACAGTATCAGTGACAAGTCGTGAACTCTAATAAATCAAAAACTGGCCAAGTGGGAGTCGGACTCGCGCACCCTTCGTGCGCCGTACCATCATCTATAATTATTTTCCAACTCGCACTTCGCTTGTTTTTAGTATTTGTTGTTATAGCGGCAACAGAAATGCACATATGTGAAAATTTCAACTGTCTATCACGGTTCATGAGATACAGCCTGGTGACAGATGGACAGACAGACGGATAGCGGAGTCTAAGGGCCGAACCTATTTATCTATCTATCCACAGTTTTCCTTACTACCGATAGAAATTTGACACAACGTCCGTGCAAACAGTGTCAAATATCTATCTCTAGTAAGGTAAACCGGCGATAGATAGGTTATTGGCACCGGCCGTTAGTAATAGCGTCGCGTGGTGGTTGATGATGAAAACTGGCATAGTGTGGTAATGCAGCGCATCATCTACCTCCATACCAAACTTCATCAAAATTGGTCCAGCCGTTTGAGGCGGAAGAAGTAACAAACATACAAACACTTATACTTCCTTAAAATTTCACCTTTACTCTAACTTCCTAACTAATAATATTAATGCGAAAATGAGTTTGTTTTGTTACGCTTTCTCGCCTTAACGGCTAAACGAATCGTAATGAAATTTAGGAAGAAGATAGATTAAATCCTGGAGAAAAACATAGGATACTTTTCATCATGATATTACTACGCGGGTGAAACCGTGGGGCGCAGCTAGTGACGTTATATATTAGTCTGATATTCTAAGATATATGTTTTGTTTATGTCTAATTGTGACTCTTGTTACGGGTAGCGTTTTGTAATTTAAAAAAAAGTAAGTATGTAATAACAATAATTTGTTTTTGTAAGTAAACATTTTTGGCAGTGACATGTCGGACAGAAATCTGGTATGACAATAAAAGACGGAAATTCTTCTAACGATTAACCACCGAAAAAGACGAAAAAATGCTCATTGGGATAATCATATTAATAAATGAATCAAAAAACACTAAGCACAAGCAAGAATTATTATAACCAAAATAACTATTATTTACATACTGACGAGTCTTGGAAAAGACTCGTCAATAAGAGTATTAGGAAATAACGCAATAGGGTAGCTGACACAGTCAAAAATAAATTACAATGTAATGTTAACTTAATAGTAGTTGGAGCAAATAACTGAATAAATAAAATAAAAAAATATGCATTAGATCAACTTTATTTTGAATAAACAAACGGCCTTACATATAAACGCTGCTTAAATTTAAATGATGTTATTTAGTAGTGCGCAAAGGAAAAATGTTCTGCGCCGTACTAAGTGACGTTATTTAAATTTAGCAACGTTTATAAGTAAGGCCGAAAATGTGTAAAAGTTTCTAAAAGTCACTTGACCAAAAACGGAAGTAGCTGCGGAAATGATATCATAATGGCAAAAACATGACAGTGTCGTGCCTTATCAACAGATTGAGAATCAAGCAAATGAAGAAAGCATCTAATATTATTGCTCTAAAACTAAATACATACTAGGTCAAAGGACAAACTGTCGATCCATACACGGTTATAACGGCAACCGCAAATAATAAGTTTGTTATACATTTTTATATTAATTAAATACCTAATTAAATAAGTTCATAAAATAGTCAATAGTAAATTCGTTTTGCTTGTTGTTATACATTTATGGATTTCCGTTTTTTATTTTTATGAACGAAAAATGGATCTTGACAGACAGACAGACGAACAGACGGACAACAAAGTAATCCGATAAGGGTTGATTTGTCCTTTTGAGGTGGAAAACCCTACATTGAACAAATTATGCGGCTAAAATGTAGGTTTATTTTTGTAACTACAGAGTTATAAATTTTCAAGATGGTAGTTAGAGTGTCTAAGAAATAAGTCAGTTATTGAACTAATGTTTTGTATAAGTCACTTGGATGATTACTAAAACTTGCTAACACGATTGACGAAACAAAATCAAAAATAACGTTTTATGATTTTATACACTTAACTGACACTCGTGCACCATTGTGAACATCGACAGTTAATAATCCTCCACTATTACACGTCCAAGTTGAGAATAAATACAAAAGCAAATAAACTATAACACTCATTTTTGGTTTTTTCCCGCCATCTCCAAGTTCGAGCAAGCAACCTCCAAGCAAGCAAAACGTATTGTAATCACAACCATGTTTTGCCTTGGTGACGTTATACGACGTATAGGCCGCCATTGAATAATGTTTTAGCGCCAATTTTAAAAGTTGACATAAAAACATCTTGTTTTTTAGCATTAAAGATTATTAACAAAATATGCTACGTGTGTATTTCAGTGCCCTGACTAATTTAACGTTCAATAAAAAATAGTCGACAACCCTATTATGCGTATGTTCTCTTCTAAGCAGTAGCGGGTAAAATGTTAAAGGTGCTAGTTGGAAGCCGGCTACACGTAGCACCAGCAGACGACGTGTCGTCGCTTCATGTCGCTGCGACACGTCGTCGCTTCATGTCGCTGCAGTCATGATTTCGAACCCGACTGCAGACAGCAACTGCAGATTTGAAAAGCAATACGAAAGGTTTAGTTTAAAAGCTTTTCAGTTGTTTTTTAGTATTTGAGTTTAGGTGATACTTTTATACTGTTAGGCTGGGTTGCACCATCTTACTTTAACATTAACAAACATCGAAACTTCAGTTAAAGTAACGGTTAGGCCAAAAATGAGTTGCACCATTTGACAAATAGTTAAATGACGTCATAACTTTAACCATAACGGTAACCGCTCACTTTTCGCTGGTTAGTGCTATAGTTTGTGTTAAATGATCCGTCAGTTGTCAAACGCGTTGAATATAACCTCTAAACATCATGTCCCTACTCCAAGAAATACTCGCGGAAACCAGTTCTGAAGACGAAATCGATGATCTTGTCATTGTAAATAGAAAAAGAAAAGTGTACTTACCTAGACCCGATCGTTTTTCTACATGGGACAACGAATGTTTCTTGGCGAGATTTCGAGTCTCTAAAAACGTAGCTAGGTGGCTGAGTTTACGATTACACCGCTGGTTAGAGCATCCTACGATGAAGTAAGTTTCCTTTTCTAGCATAGTATTTAATTTTTACTTAATTATGTAGTGACTGTCTATTTTAGTTCCTTGTAGGTACTACCTATGGGTGTTTGTTATCATATTTTTGAAATGCTCTCAATTACCTACGTTTATTAATTACTTTATGGTACCTTTATTTTTCAGAAATAAAGCAGTAACTCCAGTACAACAAGTACTCATCGCTTTAGAATACTATGCCTGTGGTTCATTCCAAAGATGCGTTGGCGATACAGCTGGTGTTCATAAGTCTACAGTATCACGCATAATATATAGGGTGAGCCGGGCAATTGCAAGCATGCGAGCAGAGTGGATATCCATGCCACAGACCGCGGAGGAGATGGAGAGGACAGCGACAGAATTCTATGATTTAAGTGCTTTCCCGAAAGTAATTGGAGCAATTGATTGCACTCATATACCGATAAAGTCTCCAGGTATATTATTAACACATTAACAACCTAGTCCATGAGGCATATATGTTAAGGAATCAATTAGAAGAGATGACACATAAGTAATTACTTTATTTGCAGGTGGCCCAGATGCAGAAAATTACAGAAATAGAAAATTGACTTTTTCTATGAATGTTCAAGTTATTTGCGATGCAAAAATGTACATTACTAATATTGTTGCACGTTGGCCTGGCAGCAGCCATGACAGCCATATATTTAACTCCAGTGCCATCAAGGTAAAAACATTTATTTATTAATACATACTTACCATACATTACCTACCAGAGTCAAAATTTTAAAATGCTTTGTCTTCAATTTTAGGGCAGACTGGAAGATGGCGAATTTAATGGATACTGGTTGGTTGGTGACAAAGGCTATGCAGTTAAGCCATATTTGCTAACACCTTTGCGTGATCCAGTTACTGACGGAGAGAAGCTTTACAACGAGAGCCAAATCCGAACAAGAAATGTAGTAGAAAGGGTGTTTGGATGTTGGAAAAGAAGATTTCCTGCCCTGTCTATGAAAATAAGAACCTATCTAGAAAGAGTTCAGCCCATCATAGTGGCTACTGCTGTACTGCACAATATTTGCAAAAAATATCAGGATCCTATGCCACCATTATTGGCGCCAAATATGGATCAGGACAATGAACCAACTAATGAGGAAGATAATATCGTTTATACAGTGGCAAGGAATGACGATCGTAACAGGTCTCAATTAATCAACACTTATTTCAATAGGCTTCGTCATTAAGTAAACAATAAAAAATTTGAATATAAAGTAATTATTTTTATTTAATTTTAAAAATCACAATTATTCATCAGATTTTTGTAACATTCTTATCTCTAGTTGTAATTTTTCTATTTCTAATTTGTGCCGCTCCTCATTGTGGCGCAGCGTTTGCTCATGGAGCTCCTGGGTGTGCCTGATGGACTCTCTAATTCTTTGGAGCTCCAGCTCCTGTAGGTTATCCATCACGGATAACTTTTTTTCCCGCAGCAATTGCCGGACAACGTTTGTGTTTAAATCATCTGCAGTTCTTCGTTTTTTAGCTCGACCTGTCAATAAGAAGAGCACTTATATAAATACATTCCTCTACATATTTTAGCCTATTTGTGATTATCATACACTAGCTGCGCCCCGCGGTTTCACCCGCGTGGTGATGGATGATGATGATGATGATGAAAAGTATCCTATGTGTTAATCCAGCGCCTCATCTACCCCCATACCAAATTTCATCAACATTAGCCCCCCCGTTTGTGCGTGAAAGAGTAACAAACATCCATACATCCATACATACAAACTTTCACGTTTATAATATTAATAGGACTAGCTGCGCCCCGCGGTTTCACCCGCGTGGTGATGGATGATGATGATGATGATGATGAAAAGTATCCTATGTGTTAATCCAGCGCCTCATCTACCCCCATACCAAATTTCATCAACATTAGCCCCCCCGTTTGTGCGTGAAAGAGTAACAAACATCCATACATCCATACATACAAACTTTCACGTTTATAATATTAATAGGACTAGCTGCGCCCCGCGGTTTCACCCGCGTGGTGATGGATGATGATGATGATGATGATGAAAAGTATCCTATGTGTTAATCCAGCGCCTCATCTACCCCCATACCAAATTTCATCAACATTAGCCCCCCCGTTTGTGCGTGAAAGAGTAACAAACATCCATACATCCATACATACAAACTTTCACGTTTATAATATTAATAGGATAATAATAGGAAGGATTACTTTTTAGTGGTGATGACATTGGTCTCTTGAGAGAGCTGTAGGGTGTGCTCGGATCGAAGTCCCACTTCTCATTAGTGGTAGCCTCGTTTGTTTTTTCATTATCAGGAATCTGTAAAATAAGTACACCCCATGGGTATAATTTACAATGATTTATGTAGGTACCTAATTAAAGATCTATGTATATTTACATGTAAATTATGGCTAATAAATGAAATGAAAAGTAACAATATTGATTACTGGCTTCAAAACAATAATATGTCAACATGCCTGCCCTATTATGGTGATAGGTAGGTTGATTGACATGTCAGGTGCTTTTATTTTAAAATGTAAATAATACCTTGTTTAGAAGATGAGCATCCTCAGTCATATAGTCCTCGACTACTTCCATAGTAATGATCTCCGGACGAGGCTGTAAATAGAATATTGAATAGATCTTATTATTTTCCTAGAACTACAATACATAAAGTCACGCATGTATTCCCTGGTGGGACAGGCAGAGCGTTAACGGAGTATTAACAATGCATAACAAAATAATAGTGAATAATACCTTCTTTGGCAGAAGAGACTCTTGAGTTGTGTTGTCCTCAACCACTTCATTGATTTTTTCCATCTTTTTTGCAGGCTGTTAATAGAATTTTATCATAAGTGCAATTTATTTTAGAATGACACAAAAGTAAATAGGTAAATGTGGAATATACTAGCACTTACAAAGACAGTAGGCTTTTGATATATGACATCATCATCATAAATTGCCATATTTCCATCAATTGATGATGGTATAATTTCCCTCAGCCAGTCTGTAGCATCACTACTGGAACCAGATGGCGGTGCAGGTGGTGGCCCTCCTCCAGTGCGACGCATTTCTTGGCGCTCTTTACTAGCTCCCTGTAAACATAAAAAAAATGGTTTGTGTATTTACTTAAAGGAAATACATAAAGCTTTAGGTAAAATATTATTTACCTTCTTTGCTGTTCTCTTCAAATTTTCAAATTTATATTTTAGTTGTTTTACTGTACGTGGAGTGTCTGTAAGAGCATTAAACTCGCATTCGATTTTACTCCACGCACTTTCCTTTTGTTTTGAACTAACGCCGTCTGTCTTTTTGCAAAATAAAATACTTTTATATTTTGTTAAAAGTGTTTGCAATCTGTCCAATTCTATTTTGGTAAAGTTTACACTTCTTTCCCTGAAACAATAAAAAATTAATTTATACAAAGGCGTAACAAGGATATGTAAATTGTTCAACCAAAAAATAACACGCTTTACAGATAAAGCAATAAAAAGGTATGTACTTACTTTGTTTGAATGTTTGCAAGCAAATTGTTATCCATCTTTTTATTATCTCCCACAGCGCACCAGAACCCGAACGATTAATAAATTAGAAATATTTCTAAGCTTCCTTGAAAAAAATATTTATAATTAACAGACACCGAGCTGACATCAATGAAATGAAGTGACACTGATGACAGCGCTAGAAACGAGTTTTGACGTTCATGTTTAGTATTGCCTTATTTAAAAATGTTACCCGCTTCGAACTTGGGCTAAATCACGCCTCATTTGACTTGCAACACTTTTAACTTTAACAAAGCTAATGAATTCGCTGGTGCAACTCATTTTGCTACAACTGTTAAAGTCAGCGTTACTGTTAGTGTTAAATTTGACACAAACCTTTACTATAACTGCTAATATGGTGCAACCCAGCCTAAGTAAGCGACCCTGTTGTGAAATTTATAGTAAAGTGGTAATGCATTACTTTACTACTCTTGTATAAGAAAACTGTCAAAAACTAAAGATTCGTAAGCAAAAAAGACTGTTTCTGGATATAGGAACCGGAGATATAAACTCAAAGACTTCAAACAAAGAAGAAAGAAGACAAAGAAGAGAAAGATTAAGGAACTTCTCCGCCAAAAACAATTCGCAAACAGTAATTTTACCGCGCACAAATACCTATCTTTTTCAATTTGTCAAGCTACAGATGAGTAATTTCTTTATATTAAATAGCACAGAGTTTGTTGAAGAGCACTCTAATTAGTGAAATTGAATTGCTGAATCGGGCTAAATAATTATATCTCGGCGATGCTATTGCAGTGCTGGGCAGAATTTTCGTCATAGGCCCACATGTCTCGATTCTCCTATTTCGCTATTGAAATTAAATTACTATTTGGCACAAATATTTCGATATTGTGCTTAAATTACAACAGTGAGATATGATTGTCTAGTACTAATTGTGTTGTAGGCAGAAATTTGATTTGTGATTGTGATTCGGTTGTAATTGTGATTTCATGTAATACAGACAAGTAGATACTATTTTTTTTTAAATGTCAAAACTGGGACTGAATTCAATACCAAAAAGTGTGAAATAACTTGTTGAAGTCGGTACAGTCGTCTCCAATAAGATGTAACAATGTAGATAAGGATTATTTTAAACATAAAATAATATAAATAACTTCGTTTTAGAATAATTTTGATATGTTTTTATATGAAATTGAATGCACTTAAGAATATTGTGAAATGTATACATCTTATTGCAGGTGACTGTACCATGATAGTTCAAAGGTACCTTTTATCACAATACTTATTGTGCGCATGGTAACGGCTTCGACAATTTATTTTACTCTATGTTTTTGTATGCTCGTCAATTGCCCTGTTTTATAGTAATGTATACACAGCTTTACTAAAACGTGATCTAGAAAGAACAATGATTTAATGACAAACCTTTACGTGACTGTGACTTGACCCTACCTACTTATGAAAATATCACAAGTCACAATGCGCAGTCAAATTACTGTAGTGATATACAGCGAATGATTTATTAAAGCTTCATAATAACTGTCTTTGAGTGTACATATATTTTGTAGATTGGTGTTCCCTATAGTTTTGACGATAGCAAACTGTGGACTATTTAACCTTTAAACCCAGGTTTCTATATCCAGAATCGTTTTGCTTTACGGCAGTTTACTACGTTTACGACGTTTTACTGTTTGACAGTTTTCTCATACAAAAAGTGTCAATAAGTTACGACAAGCAAAACGAACCGTTCCTTTTTATAGGAACCCAGCATAAGTGTTCGTGACGGTCCAAGAGTGTTATATAAACGAATAGTAGAAAATAATGAAATGTTATTTTGTACTCTCGTCAATCACCCCGTAAAGTTTTAGTAATTCATACAAATACAATTTTGTGTGAATATTCTCGTGAGTTTGAGACATTATTATTTAATATGATAAAGCCGTAATATTTATTTTGATAAAGCCGCGTACCAACTATACAGGATGTTCCAGAACGCAACGTCAAGCCGAAACGGGGTGACAGGATTGATAGTAACCATCATAAGAAAAATCAGAAAAAAAATCTATCCCATGCAGTTTGGAAATTTTGGCAATTTAAGGAAAACTTAGAAATTTGGTCATACTGTAACCATTTTTCGGTTGTTGTGGTTAATTTTTATTATTTTTGTTCATTTAAACTTTGGAACCGTAACCCTAAATAACATTTCTAGAACCGCAGTCAAAAATAATGACACAACTGCCCCAAGATTTCTAGGATTAAGACTATTTTTTAAACTATGAATTTAAAACTTTTTCAAAATATGTGGACTTTGAAAGGCCCTCCTTTATAAAAATGTACTAAAGTGCCTTGTAGTGTTGTGCAAGTGCCATTAAAAGTTCGCGCATTTAATCAGGATTGTAAAATGGTACAATACTTGTTAGTTTCATACTAAAAAAACTAGTAAAAAAATAAAAACCTCGAGTAACCCGATTTTTGCTAACCCATTTTACTCAGTTCAAATGATTTTTATTCGCACAAACACTTGGTAGGTTCTTAATTTTACGGCAAAATGATGAGACAGATGGATAGTGGACATGTTTGCCATGAGCGAAAAAAAAAGAAAGAAAAAGTTAGTTACTATTCAAATTGGACACATTTATCCCGTTATAGAGGGACAGAGTAAAGTTAGTACTCACATGATTTCCTGAGTTCCTGATATTTCGGCACAGTTATACATGCACCATGTAACATTTTAGGAAGTTATACAAAACACCGCGTGTTGTTCTAAATCCATTGCAATCGCGCTCTTTATCTTTTTTCTGTATGCTGTGTGGTGGCCGGTTCGATTTTTGAATAAACTCTCTTCACAATGCCCGTATCTACTTCGTACTAAGAGTTTTCCTACAACTAACATTCCAAATTCAAATCGCTTTGCGCCCATGGGAATTTCATACAACATTGCAGCCCCGAGGTTTTAATGCCTTGCTGTACGTTGAGATAGCGTGATATGTAATTGGACATTTTCGAGCAGTCGGTATGAAAAATAAATTATACAAAAAATACAAAATACAACTTTTACGCCTAATAACGTTCAGTTAGGCGTAAAATCATAAAAAACAAAGAAATTCACTTTTTCCACATTTATAATATAAGGTAGGAAGTTAGGATGAAGGCGAAATTTTATGAGTGTATATATGTTTGTTACTTCTTTACGCTCACACAGCTGGACAAATTTTGATAAAGTTTGGTATGGGGGTAGATGATGCGCTGGACACATAGGATAATTTTCATCATCATCATCCACCAGCACGCGGGTGTAACAGCGGGGCGCAGCTAGTATTTCATAAGTATGGTGGGAAAACCCAATGGTTATACATAATAAGTAATATTGTTATATTGATGGTGTTTCATTTTTCTAAATTTGTGTTTCTTAGAGTTTTGACGTGTAATAGTGGTGCATTGACTCTCGTCCCTGAGACGAAAATATACGTCTGTTTCATTCAAAAATCTTTTGTTTTAATTATCACAGTATAGGAAGGATTAATAAACGTTAAGTATGCGTTAAGTGCACAAGGTGCGGGCAAAGTGTACAAAATTATGAAATGTTTGTGTGTTTCCCTCGTCAATCACCTTCGAAAGCTTTATTCATATATCCACCTTATGAACGCGTCTTAGACAGGACAGTGACTCAATGACAGACTTATTTATCTGAATGTGACTTGAATATGACTATTTGAATGAAAATCTCACTTAATACAACTAAGTACTAGATGAATGGCAAATGTACAAACGTACGAGTGCACGTGTAAAAGAAAAAATATTTCATAACATTTACAAAGAAATTAATTCGATAAAACGCAACGCAAGCAGAATAATTCCGGCAAAATAATTCAACCGGCAGGCGAGGGAATAAACTCTATGATAATAATTCTACACACAAACAAACCCAATTTCCAAAGAGAACCGTCAATTGCACGAACGGGCAATGAACACTAATTTAAATTAATTTCAAATCATACTGTTCAGGTATTGTGTGATATAATGCAGAGCTAAACTGGATAATATTATACAGGAATCCGGACGTTCTAATGGAATCATAAATATACATCCATAAGTTTCAAACGAATGGTTTCAAAGCTGTAGGTACATTGTACTCATTGTGTATTGTTTCATGTCAAGTACTCACTCTTTATAAAAGACTACGCTGAAGCCCAAACGGAACGTTATCCGCCTTATTGCAAAACGTGGAATAAAGATAGTTTCGAGTTTAAGCCACGGTTTTAGAAGATTATGATACCTAGCAGAGGTTGTTTGGTTGTATAAAATACTCAGCGTGCGCGCTTTAACATTTTTACAATATTTGTGCTATAAAAAAAGCATATTTACGCTTTTATTTTATACTATTAAAAAACTGAGCTCACTAAAGTACCTAAGTATTTAAATATTTTTTGGGATTACATACATTCACAGCATACATACTTTTTTGTGTAAATATATCTTCTATAGAAACTGGATGAAGTTGATTCATTCCATCAACGGCAACATCTTCAAGAGTGTTTTTGGGTTCGCTTATTTCGCTTATTTAATCGTGTATCGGTGAACATATTCAAATAAATTATTTTGTTCACATTTATAATTATATACATAATTAATTTAAATTTATGAAGGTCTAGTTTTATATTCGTGAGGAGGATTTTTCAAATTTGGAGCATACTCCGTCAGCAAATGAGATCGATTGGGCAAATTTTTATTTTGCCGGCCACCAAATATATCATTTTACCCTCATTGCCAAAACGAACGTGCGTTTTTTTAGCAATGAGGTTCATTGGTAATTGGCTTAGGTGCATAAGGAGTGTGATTGTTGTGCGCCGCGTTGCTATGGGTTACACACGGCCCCTCTCAAGTTGAAGTTACGTGCCGCGATCTGGTGTTTGGTGTTATTCAACTTTCATAAAATATTATTATTTTCAACGTGTTGCAGCGTTAATGTTAATGTTAAAATGTAGCGAAAAATTTGACAACACAATAATAATAGAAAACACAAGTGCAAGTTGGCACTCAAACTAGGTTTCCCCGTGTGATTGAGTACCAGCCTTCACCACTCTCAATCTACTACACCCACAGGACAAAGAAAACCCAAAATTCCAAATGTGTAAACCGTTTATCACTTTTTATGCTTCACCTTCTATGAGTATTTCAATTTTGAACGAAAGCTAAACAAAAGTGGCCATACTTGAAAAATCATGAAATTGTGCATTAAAATTATTTTAAACAGTTATATTCAAGCTCGTTCCTGGATATTAAATTCTTCACGGGATTCATGAAAGCTCAAACCCAATGACATCTCCGAACAGAAGACAAATCCAAATGCTCCCTTTCCCTCAATTCGTATTCGTGATCCCTTTTCAAGATTCCAAATACAGAAATGCCAACCAAGATTTTTGAAATTTATTACTGAAATAGCACCGTCCCGCAATTCTGCCACACGGAAAATGAAATAATATCCACAAGGTTATTTTTCCGAAATAAAAGGTAGTCTGTTTTATCTGGTAATGTTAGAAATTGCAGGCAAATCTATCCAATCCAGTAGCTTTCGCGTGAGTGAGAGTAACAATCAGTCAAACATGCTTTGGAATACTATAAACATTGAAAGGATCTTTTTTATTGCTAGAAAATTATATCTTTTACCAATAACACTTTTCTCAAAACTGAGATCTACATGGTACGTATCTCAGTTGCTAACAAATGTTGATTGAAATCTTAAAAATGGCGGCTGTATGTCACTTTTGACAGCTCGAGTAAGCAAAAATGTTAGTAAGTCGATGACTGGAGTTGACAAGTCACATAGAGCTGCCATTTTTTTCGATTCACTCAACAAATGTTAGCAAATGAGATACATTATAGCCCTGCAGAGCCATTTTTTTAAGTCTGAATAAATTTCATAGTTTTATATTCCATACCTATGTATATATAAATACTGTATACATCAGCGAAACGATTAGGCCCCGCAGTACAAACTATCTTATTATTGTTCTCTCAAGTCCTCAAGTATACCTAATTGTAACAGAGAAGTGTATTTAATTTAGGGCCCACACGGCTATTATGTATCTCAGTTGCTAACAAATGTTGATTGAAATCTTGAAAAATGGCTCTATGTCAGTTTTGGCAACTCCAGTAAGCAAAAATGTTAATACGTTGATGACTGAAGCTGGTAAAAGTGACATAGAGCTGCCATTTTTTTAGATTTCAATCAACACTTGTTAGCAACTAAAATACATAATAGCCCTGCAGGTGCAGCGGATGCACTTTTAAATTATTTTCGTTGGCTTGTTTGCAAATTAGTCGGTAAATAGATTTCTCCGCAATTTAAACGTCTTTTTAGTGTAATTGAGAGCGTCAAAAAATCGTGTGGACGTTTTTGTGTGCCTCAGCAACCTTTATACTACTGTTCATCCAGTTGAGCTCGTCATCTACTCTAACATGATTATTCTGTGTCGTAATAAGGGATTTTCAACACTAATGTGGAATATATTTCAACCCCAAGATACCTACTCCTACACATACACTCCGATAACGAATACCGAATGCCTGATGAAAGATGCGACGCGGCGCGGAGTGCCGCTCGAAACATTTTTTCATATAAATATATCATAAATTTGATATAAGATAAACGAGTCTCTCCAGTACGAATATCTCAAATAATATTAGATACCTATATTATTTACGCTGTAGTGCTCTATAGTATCAAGGAAAAACGAGAATACTCGCGTAAAGTACAAACAATTATTTTATTCAAAGGATATTGGTACATTACTTGCAATCTAATTATGTGTAGTACATATTATTTACATAACACACAGAAGGTGTTATTCTATCTTAAAACAAATCAAATCATTTACTCTGTATAAGCCTACGGAGGCACTTACAAATTGTCATGACATTTATTTTTTCTTAAATATATAACCGAATCGGAACGCGACCACGACTGAGAAGATCCGGCATGAAACTCAGCGGGCTTGTTTTTTATTTTTCCATACAACAAATGTTCATTTATTTTTAGCTCCAACGTGTTACCTTATAAAAGAGACCATAATAATGGTATCAGTAGGGCAATACATACTACACTTTGACATCGACTTACACGAGTAGGTAGATTCTGGAGTGAACATTCCCAAGCTGTTTTATACTCCAAGTAATCCTAATTTTGTATATAACCTTTTTGATACAGTTTAGTTTTAATAGTAATTTTATAGTTATTTTATAATTATTTATCTGTTCTTTATGTGAGATTAAATAATGGAAAAATACCTAACAAACCTCCCTCGCATCGCATTGCAGTAATTACTCCGAGCCACGGCACTGAGGACAGTCTACCTCTGTTTTTTTTTTTGTATGTGTATGCTCGTTTCTTCTATATCAATGCTTCACTGCCTCGGTTTCCGAACGAGTGTGTTGAGCACATATAATTTAACATGCAAATTTAGCTGCTACTTCGTTGGTAGGTCGTCTAATTTTAGAAGGCGTTGTTTTTGTTGTGCGACTATTTCGACAGAAGGGCGATTCTAGAATTTTTATCATAGATGTGATGGCCGTTTTACGAGCAGAGCACAATCGAAGCGTGGTCGAGCGCACGTCGCTCTTCTTTCCTCTTTTTCGCTTCACCAAATTCAGTAACTAGATATTTTCCTGCCCGTTTTCTAGCTAAATGTAATGCACAAAATTTCCTTCGTACATCTCTTTTCAGCAGTAGGCTGTAGTTTTACGGCTTAATTGAATTTTCGGATTTAATTTAGGTACTCATTTCGTCGACACTTTAACCAGTAAATAATGTGAACATTGTTATTGTAAGTTTGTACCTATGACGTAATAAACGAGAAAAAAGCTCTTAATTCCCATTATCTTTATGAATATTCGTGTAAAAAGCGTTAGGTATAACCATAACTCGTCGGGTCACCACTCGCCAATCTAATTGAGTTGCGTAAAAGGATTTTTATAGGATTGTCGGGGGATGTTAAATGTGCTCCGCGCTGCCTTGGTTTATTTTAATGTTGGTTCAGAATTGTTGTTGTTTTATGTGGCATTTTAAAATACGCGTTATAATTACTCTGAAATATGAGTGAAGGTTGTGTTTATATCTGAAAACTTATAACGATGCCACTAAGTTACTTTCCTCCTCTGCACTATATACTCTACTGCTATATATTATGTCAGGTGTCGTGGCCGCTTCAGTATGGGTATAGGAAACAAATATTGGTCTTTTTTATTTGGATATACGTCTGTGTACACAATGATTAGACCAGGTATTAAAATTATAACAGATATAAACCAATTTCGCCACAGATGGCGTATATACATACTAAGCCAAGAAGCTTAGGTTAAGGAGTGGCATTATCAAACGCGTTACGTTATCACTGCTGGAACACGTACCTTCCCCTCAAGGAGATTAGCATGAGCTATAACCCACCAGGCAGGCCCAGATCAGGTTAGCGGATAGGCTAGCCAGATACAGAATCGAAGTTTTCAGCCGCTCGAAGGTCCCTCTACATAACAAGAGCTTTCACGTCATACAAAGCTCAGAGCGACAATATGCATAAACGATAGAATATACAACCCTTAAAACTCCAATACGGTGGGGGTGGTACGGTGGTAATCTAGCCATATTGCATTTCCTATATATATAAACTATAAATAAGTTTCTAAGTACCATTTGAAAAATGTTTAACACACCATATCATAGAGGAAAGATTAGTCTGTTTGTTTGAATTGGAAAGGCACGGAAACTGCAGGACCGATTTGAATTATTATTTCACCATTAGAATTCTATATTATCCCTGATGAACATAAGCTATATATTTTGTATCATCATCATCGTCCATAACTACGCGAGTGGAACCGCGGAGCGCAGCTTGTAATATTATAAAGAGTAAAGATTTGTTTGTTTGAATGGAATAAGCTCCGAAACTACTGGACTGATTTGAAAATATATTTCACCATTATAATCCTACATTATCCCTGATGAACATAAGCTATATATTTTGATCCATCATCATCATTCACCGCGCGGGTGAAACCGCGGAACGAGCTAGACTAAAGCATAAAAATAACACATAATAACCAAAAATAGGCTTTTTGCATAAATGAAATAATTTTTATAAAAATACATAAATGATAATCACAACCAAACAAATATTTAAACGTGTAAAATTGCAATCTATGTATCATAAGTATAGAGTGTTTTATCACCTCTACGCGTCTCTACTAGGGTTGAGGTGAGTACTGATACTGAGTACCCGACACGGTCGGTCACGTTGCGGTATCGGATCCTTATCAACATCCTTTTGAAGGTTTCTGATTGCGACTGGCATTAGGAGCTGCTGCTTTAATGGTTCTTGTCTATACGAAAGATTCAATGAGAGGCATACGTTTCAATTTAGTATAATTAAATCCGATAAAATCGTTTAATCTCAATGTATTGTAATCTTGAAAACCTGGGAAATGGAACTAAAATTATTGAATATATACGCGATTTTCCGGGTCAAGTGTTTAATGTCAATGTATAATTTAACTATCTCCTTTACTATTAATCTATTTTAGATCAATCTCCCAATCAAGACTATTCTTCGAACACCTCGTGATTTCTATCTGCGCCTAAAGCCCTAAAATACTACATAGGCTTCTATTTTATTACCTGTACCTTGTCACAAACTAAGCAGAGCCTGTACTATGGTGAACTGATGTTTGATATGCATACTTATATACATATTCACACCCAGACACAAGTCATACAGACCTGTTCATGCACACATGTTTGAGTTGTCCGGGGATCCATCCCGGGGCCAGCGGTTCAGAAGGTAGGGTCTACCAACTGCGCCAACTGGGCAGTACCTACTATTTTATCCAACACGGACATATATCATTGAAAAAATCCATGACAAGTTTGTGATCAAATCGAAATAAGGGCATATAGAATCAGGGTGGCGGACAGGCCAGTTACAAGGTGGTCAGTCTTAATGTCAGAGTTTTCATATAACCTGAAATCCCTTAATGAACATTGTCCGAAGACATCAATGGGGAACTAAGCCCGAGTTGTCTAAAGCGCGGAAGCCCACAGTTCAAAATACCAGAATTGGTTACCTATCCAAGTAGTGAAAAATATTTGGTTATCCTAATTGACCTAGCCTCCGCTTGTTTTGCTCAAGGGTAGACTTCACTAAGTTCTGCAACGAGTAGCAAGTTTTCTAGAAATTGGGCGATTTATCTATATCTATACTATAATGCGGAAAGATTTTATTTTTGTATGTAACGAATAAAATTAAAAACTGCTGGAACGTTAACAAAAAATATTTTGCTGTTAGAAAGCTTATCACTGAGTAACATAGGCTATATAATATTTTCAAAAGAGTTATGAACCCGTATGAAAACTTCGAAATACTTTTATCGCGTACGCTGCGGAAACTATTGACAATAGAGCAACGCAGTATTACAGAAAACATCAATATGTATCTACAATAAAGACCGCGATAGCATAATGTCTTACTATTACAGTATTGTCACAATAACTACTTTTCCATTTTAATATATGCAATAGTACCTAATGCTGAAAAATCTTCAAATCGCGTACACTGTGGAAACTATTGACAATAGAGTGATTCACTCAAAACTTGGTGAAAATTATTATTAAATAACATAATTAACAAACGTAAATATTATATAAATTTTAATTTTAAAATAAAACATAAATCGTTACGCCTATTAATTATATCCAAGAAGGGGAAGGCAGCGGTGGGTTACATGGGGGGCGAGCCTAATATTGTCATCGACGGGGCACTATTCCAGTCTCCAGATTTGTATTGATAGCTTTTTGCCGACCTGGACCTGACCGACCTCGAGATTCCCCGAGGATGAATCTCATTGTCACCAAGATCAAGCGCGCGAAGCCGCTGGTCAGCTAGAGTAAAATAATATGTTTGTTCCCCTTTTCACTAAACTGGTTATTCTGCTCTCTGTGCATGTGCCCAGGGCTTCGCGATCCATGAGGCCCCTAGTTCATGCCAGATCTCCAAGCAATATTTTTATACGAGTATCTTTACTATAACAACTTATTTGTGTATAAGAAATTGGTGTAAGTATATGTATGGTTATACCAAGCAGTACCCGATGTACTATTTTATAATAAACTTCGTATGACTATAATAACCACAATAAAAGCGGCATAAACATAACTACTTATATAATAACACTACAATTACATATGAAATTCTAGACGTTTACATATCTACCTAATCTTATACAGGTTGTTAATAAAAATAGGCTGCTGTCATACAAAAGTCAAAGGGGTCTTTTTTCCTAAAAAATTCCTGGTTCCCAATAGATTAAAGATGGCCCTGAGTATTATTTGATAAATAAACTGCCTTGGTCTTGGGTGAGCTGGAATAACTCTAATTAAATTCCAAGTTTTGCTCGGAAGTTAATTCTACGAGTAGAATCCTTCGTTGCTCTTGGTACACACTATAATGTCCATAGATACTGTCTGGGGAAACTGTCGCCAAGCAGCCGGCCATTCCATTCTTGAGGGCCATTTGCGTTTCTAGATCCAGTGTGTACCATCAATGACCATAAAATGAGTTTTTTTTTAAATTCTTTATATAATAAAATTTAAAAAATATTTTTTTCTCATTACTCATTCGTGTCTTTTAAAGATTATGTTATACTAGTTGCAGCCCGGGGTTTCACCCGCGTGGTGATGGATGATTATGAAGATGAAAAGTTTCATATGTGTTATTCCAGCGCCTCCATACCAAATTTCATAAAAATTTACTTAGCCGTTTGAGCGTGATAGTGTAACAAACATCCATCCATACATTCAAACTTTCGCGTTTATAATATTAGTAGGATTAGAACAATAAAACAGGGCGAGAAAAACCCAACAAAGTCTATCATTGATCTCGTTTAATTTTCTTAGATATTTCTTTCTTTGAGCTTTGACGTGTATTAGTGATAGATTGTTAACCGGTAAGTTTTGTAACCGGTTTGTAAAGGTGCATGAGTGCAAAGTGAACAAAATCATGAAACTGTGTTTTTCTCAATCTCCTGTATAAAGTTTCAGTAATGCATCCACCGAATTACAGGAACGTGACTTAGATAGGACCGCGACTTTATGACATACAACATAAGGTACTTATACAAGTAGCTGTGACTTGATTCTTCTCACTTAATGCAACTTTATATAATAACATAGTTAACTTGAGGTATGGCAAATGTACAAAACAAACGTAGGAATATAGAAAAACAGTTTAACACAGTTCACACAAACTTGCGTATTCCGGACATTGCGAAAAATAACTTAAGGTATGTACAATTGAGATATTTATTAGTCAGTAGCATACATTATCAAATAAATAAAAACAAAATATAGTTTTACTAACTGTCGCGATTTATTTTTAACCGACCTCCAAAATATGAAGGTCTCACGTAACGTGTAGGTACCTATATATTTTTAATGTATGGCCACGCATAAATTTTACAGTGTAGTCCGATTTTGATAAATGTCCTCTTTTTATTTGGTAGAGTAGGTATTCCTCCCGGGTGGTCCTATTTAAATTTCATCAAATTCGGTTTAGCTGTTTTTGAGTTACACTCCAATACGAGTAACTGAAAAGTGTTTCGCCTATCTTGATGATATCCTTATTGATGGTGAATTACAATTGATCCCGTAAGTAGCAAAGGTCACTAAAAAGGGTGAAAAAACTTGTCAAAGTATGTACCATGCACGCAATAATTGTGATGATAGGTACTTTTGAACTATCATGATTCAACTTCAACATGTTATTTCATATTTTTTAGTGTTTAAGTCTGTTTCATTTTTTGGTATTTTTCCACCGACTTCCAAAAAATGGAGGAGGTACTCAATCGAATCGTGTGTTCCAATTTAAATTTTATCAAATTCGGTTCTGTAGTTTTTGAGATACACTCCAATAACTGAATAGAATGGAATTCTATATTAAATTTTACAAATTTTCCTTGTTTATAATCTACTAATCAAACCCCTGTTAGGAACCTTTTAAATAAATCTTCTGTGTCGCATTATGTCGGTATACATGGTGCTTCCACCTGTAACAGCGCATGGTAATAGAACGCTAAGATAAGAAGCTGCGAACCTCCAAATTAGAACAAAAACGCTGTATACCAGTAAGTATGTGACCAACAACACCACAACCGTAAAAATTATCTCCATTTTAACCGAGTTCAATAAAGGAGGAAAATATAATATGTTCGTGTGTATGTATTTCTTTTATGTGTATGTTAGCCGATTTCTCCCCCATCTGTGGATTGATTCTAAAAATATTTTTTTTGTTTGGTTTGTAGAATATGTTTAATTTTCATCAAATTCGGTGAAGTAGTTTTTTGGTTACACTCCAATAACTTAAAAGTGTTTATTTATCTTGATGATATCATCATTGACAATCGATCCTGTAAGTAGCCGGTCACAAAAACTCGTGAATAAAAATCTATTAACAAGTACAATTTGAAAAATTTAATACCGACTTCCATTCTATTCGGTTATTGTAGTGTAACTCAAAAACTGTTGGACAGAATTTGATGAAATTTAAATAGGACCACACGTGAAGAACCAGCTTTCAAACAAAAAGAAAATTGAGAATCGGTTCACCCTATCGAAAGTTATGAGGTATCAAACATAATCGAATTGAGTACCTTCTCCTTTCTGGAAGTCGGTAGAAAAATGGAACTGACTTCAACACCAAAAAGTGCGATTCATCAACAGACTCGCAGTCATACCCCTGCATAGGATTCCCTGTGTTCATGGACACACACAATAACACATAACAACATCTAAGACCCGAGTACAAACATTCTGCTCATCACACAAATATTTGCCCGGCCAGGGATCGACCCTGGGACCCCGCGCTTCAAAGGCAGGGTCACTGCCAAGTACCAACTGAACTAACGAAGCGCATATAATGCGAATTTAAAAATATACATTATTTTTTACTGCCTAATACATTAATTCGATTTTTTTAAACCCTACCATTGCAAAGTTTGGTCTAAACAAACGTTAGTTCCTTAAAAATAATATTGAGTTTACTTAATGTAAACAAAATTATAACACTGTTAGTTTTAAAATGAGTTGGAGCTTCAATGATGAGTAATTACAAATAATTATAGAGTAGGTTATAAAAGTCATAAGATTAAATACCTTAAATAGACTTGTGTAAGATCCCTACATAAATACGGATACACATAATATCAGCTAATATTTTTCTGAATTTATCCTCTCTTAGTCACCAACACGTTATTATAAAACATACAAATATTTTATACTCACAAATTATTCGCCGTCAGCGTTCGTAAAATAACTAATAAACGGAAATAAATAAAAACAGTTCACGTAAAAGTAATACATAAAACCAGTCACATTTTACACATTAAGTTGAAAGGAGACGCGAGCTTCAGTATGCTACGTAAAGTTGGCGCGACGCGAGCCTGAAGCGGACTGAAACGAGCGCTGCTGGCGAGACGAGTTTGCCGACTGGGGCGACTCAGCGACTGAAATGAAACTGATTGCCCTTTTGGTTCGGCGCGGTCGGTCTACGGCTACACTTTCAGCTGTAGAGGTATATGAAGGTATGTCCTATAGGCACTGATTAAGTACACAGAATTACTAGTGTACGAGTTACTACGTTGCAAGTTCGTAGTAACTGTAGGTCCTATCTATAAAATTGCCGCTTATAATACTGGCTAGTTTGCAGATCGGTATCTTTAGTTCTATGTAGATATATGAAAGTAGATCGTATAAAGGCGCTGATTAAGTATCTACACATAAAAAATATAGTGTGGGAGTAAGGTTATCAGATTAAACTACGCTGCAGATTCGTAGTAACTTTATGTACCTAGTACAGGGAGTATAATATAGAAGTACCTAATAGCTTTAACTCAAACATGTTTGGAAATTTGAGCATTGTTCTGTACTGGCCAAATACATTCGAGCAGCGGCCGGCAAAAGTTGTATGAAAATTCATATCTGTCGTGGTTTAGCGGCCAAATAAATTACATAGTAAACTCATATCTGTCGTGTAATTTAAAAATGAAATGATCTTTTCCTCCGAAACATGACAATTAACCTTGGAGGTTCAATCAAAAGGTTTAATTTTAATTTTGAACTGGCTTGCAATAGAAAACTGTTCATTGATAAAAAACAAATGACACTTTGAAAAATATTGTTGTTCGGTGTTCGTCATTCATCAAGCATATTATGCAAGTCCTGCCTAGTGCCTGCTACCTACTTAGTTTGACTTCCGCGCGTTATTTGAAAAAAATTCTTACAATTAATATTTAACTGTGTTAATTTACACGTTCGTCCATCAATGCCTCTTTTACTGGGCGCTGCAGTAATGTATACCCATAAAAATGCTTATTTATTACTAGTACACTAACGATACAGTTGAAGATCGATATCGGTAATTCTATTTAGTATTCCAAATTGAAATTAATGTTACAAAGATGTTTTTGTTAATCAGTTGTTAATTTGTTTTCCTGCCCTTCGAGTTTTCTTGATATGGAAGTTTCTGAGCCATTGAAAAATTTAACTTGCGCGTTATATTTGAACATAAATTCCAAGTCGGTACAGGCAACACGTACCTACTGCTAATATCAACTATCTGTATAGCTCATAATAATTATATTTTGCACCCCAAGTGTAGTAGTTATGAACGGTTTAATCTCTATAATTTGCCCCGCGGCCAACCAGAGACAAAAATCTATGGAAATAAATTGAAAGCCATGTGGAAGTAGATTCATCTCAAACCACGTTGGCATTAGCAGCAGCCTTCAACGTCGGTAATAGATAAAACAATTCTAATTATTTTAGGTAGGTTCCGTTTGAACTCAATAAACAAAAAACAACAAAATCGCATAAAAACCTAAATTTTTGAACAGGCTCACAAATATGGGGATTCTGAATCGGATTAAGAATCTATTTATTATCGATATTAGATATAATGTCGTTGTAGGGCAATGATTCTAACAAAATTACAGGACAGAAGATTTAAAATCTTATATATAGGGTAACGAGCGAGTACATTGGCATGCACGGTTTTTGAACTTTTGTATTTAAAAAATTTGAATGGACTGAACTGCTATGCGGGCAAGCGTGACGCTTAACATCAAGCGAGTGATTTTCTGGTCTTGTCACCGAAAGACATAAAATACCTTGCTCCAACCGTCAGTTGCAGAATGATGTAACAGAATTTTTCTCAGAATTTGGATAAAATTTTACTTTAATTCCAATTTCGATGAGAATCCCCAGGAGAATTCTTCCCCAGGATTTCTATAGCAGAAGCATCAATCAACTTCCATCAAAAGCGCATCTACATGATACTTCGGCTAATTATTGTAATATAATACCTACATAATATATATGTTTATTTTTAAATATTCAATAGATACAGCATTTTCATATGTTCCAATCATATAGTTCTAGTAAAGTTCACCTAAGTGAACCTATATGTTATGGAAATAGTATATTTTAATTTACCATTGCATGTGAGCGCTATGTACAACCTGGTAGAAATTGTTAGTGATAAAGACGCCCATTTCAACCCTCTTCTTGTATTGATTGCGATTGCGTCAATCATTCTTATCTGCCTATCCTATACATTCAGCTTCAAGCTCAAGCAATAAGGGATAGGTTAGTTTAATGTCCTGAGAACCTTACAAAAGCCTATAAAGGATGAATTTCAATTGATACTTTTTTTATTTTATTTCACTGAATATACTAAGCATACTATACAAATATGTGTCATACTTTTTTTTAAGGACGCTTCCATTTGGATTGAAATTAGACTTTGAGAGAACCTTAGAGACCATTGGCGAAATAACTGGGGATCGAGCAAAGTGCATAAAATGTTTGATATTATATTTTCAATGCTAAATGTTTCTTATTGTCATTATTTGAAAATGCATTTCATAATATAGCTCGCAAATACTGAAACAACAATTATAGCTCTCGGTAGCTATATCGGTTTAAACGTGCTTATGCTACTGTATCAATTCATTGTTTATTACATCATACATACTAACCTATGTATGTATTTTATCTTGTCTATTCTATGTATATAATTTCTATTAAAACATATTAGACATACAAATATTACCTATGTAATTTTCAGCTTCTAAATCAGCTTTTGTGGGAGCCGCATGTAAAGACGAGGAGTATTTACGCAATCAGGTTTTTGTTCACTAATTTTTGCCCCGTAAACTTTCAAATTAATAAAATTTCAATACAAGTATTTATATGTTTGATGTTTACAAATTATATCGAGTCTTGTTATGTTAGTCTCTAGTTTCATGTCAGTTCTCTAACCCCTGAACTATCGATTAGAAAAAAAACAATAGTTATTGACATGTTATACTAAATAGCTGCCATAAAAAACTATTACCTAGGTAAGTATGTACCAACTACCGTTTACTCATGTGGTCCGGGATCCACTACTACCTACGTACCTATTAAAATTAAGAAAGTGACAAGCCATCGACTGAAGGGTTCAGCGGTGTCATCTTTGTAACTAGAAGGTATAGATGTAAATTTTTTTTTGGTTTTCAGTACCCTACTCCTACTAATATTACTTATAAACGCGAAAGTTGGTGAGTATGGATGCAATGGATGTATGGGTCACATATGTGACCCATTAATTAAAAAAAAGGTTTCAGTAGGTACCCTACTCCTACTAATATACTTATAAACGCGAAAGTTGGTGAGTATGGATGCAATGGATGTGTGGATCTTTGTTGCTCTTACACGGTCAAATGGTGGTGCCAATTTTGATGAAGTTTGGTATGGAGGTAGATGAGGGGCTGGATTAATACATAGGATACATTTCATCGTCATCATCTTCATCATCCATCACCACGCGGGTGAAAAAGCGTTATATCTTGGGCGCAGCATAGACAAAATAACAAGATCTGCGCCTACGTCAAGATCGTAATGATGACAGTTCTGTCAAAGTTTCTGATAGCTTAGTCAAAAGCACGCAATAATAGCAGTCGTGATGGCAGGCAGCAATCAGACCACAGTTCGAGACCTTGTTCTTCGAGCACGCGATAGCACACTCTCCAGAATCGCCGACGCGCACCGGTTCTACGGTGCTTTAGAATATCCGCTCATATTTTGAAAAGGGCAGGCGGGGTATCAGAAGGGGTACTTTGACATCCAATTAATTAATCCAGCTACTAGCCGTCCAATACCAAACAACGCATTTTACGCGTTCCACGTGATGATCCGGCAAATTGATTTCAATTTACTGTTGCGGTGTAGGCAACCTTTGCTTCAATTTCTGGTGGACATATAAGTCAAAATTAACCATGATCGCTTGTGATAAATAGCGCTTAATCAGACCATGCTGCGAGCAGTGAGCCATGTAGGTACAAGTCAAGTCAAGTCAAGTCAAGTCAAGTCAAGTCAAGTCAAGTCAAGTCAAGTCAAGTCAAGTCAAGTCAAGTCAAGTCAAAATCATTTATTCAATTTAGGCATCAAAGACGCACTTATGAACGTCAACTTTTCATTATAATGTACTTTAAAGACTCTACCGCCGCGTTCCAAAATATATAGAACCCACCGAGAAGAAGCGGCAAGAAACTCGGGGCCATTCTTTTTATATGGATGTTTACAATGTTTCTACTTAGGTACTACAAATATTACATTTTATGGGTGGCAGAGACAGCTTGCCAGAAGTGGAGTAGGTATTCCAAGCATCTTTATCTTCTATATTATGTCGAACTTTATAGTAAGCTTTTTTTTATTAAAACGTTTTTTACAGTCAACTTGAATTTGCCTCTGTGAGCTCAGTTATGTGCTTTGGGATTTTATTGTAAAAACGCACACAATTTCCTAGGAATGACTTATTAGTCTTCGCACTACACTTCGCAGTACATTTGCAGGATGCCATAAGAACCGACGATAACGTCGACCCCAGAAATTTAGGACTCTTATTCAAAGGAAGGAGGAAGGAGGAAAATTAGGGAAAAGAGAATGCAGCGCAAATTTCATTATTCATAGTAGGTAATTAATTTTCTCGAAGATTAGATATTGAAAAAAAAAATTCTTCTTTTTAGTCGCACTTGCTATTTACGGGACGGTTTTTGTTCACCATCGAAATTCAAGATAGGCGAAACACTTTTAAGTTATTCGATTGTAACTTAAGAACCGCATTCCCGGAAATGAAAAAAAAAGGACCACCTTGGAAGTATACTCTACTAAATTGAAAAAGAATTATCAAAATCGGACTAGTCTGTTAAAAAGTTATGCGTCAACATACACACATCAACATGGTCTAGGGATATTTCAATTAAACCTAAATAACTAAAATTCTATTAACTTTTTGTTAAGACACCTACACATTAAAATAAACCTTGTTTAATAGCCTTTCTAATCTGTTAATAAACTTTTAGATAAAGTTAAATTTGAATAAACTTAGAAGAAGAGGAATAACTCAGACAAAAATAAAGTTAAGATTGAAATCTTAACTTTATTTTTGAAACATCAAAACCTAAACAAAACAACTATTTTTTTTTAATAAAAATTGTTGAAAACTTAAAATTAATAATACGTGGATCCACCTAAGACTCTCCTGACACATCTGCAGCGGTTATGCATACTCAAAACTGTTGGAAATATTGTACCGTGTAGCTACTAATCCTTACAAGAACTTGTTATTGACATGGCAACATTATTGCTTCTGGTCACCCTGTTTTATGATTTCTTCTTCTTCTTTTGACAACCTTTTTACTACAGTCAAGGAATCGGTAACGTTGCTAAGCCTTTTTATAATTATCCATTTTATAATAGTATTCAAAACCCTGACGTGTATTGTTAGGTTTGTTATAGTAATAAACTGGGACAATATTATCATTGTGTTTTTCTACATCCACGATTACACCTGCAGAACACGTGATTTATGTTCAATGAAACGATCCACCATCCATACCTCGAACAAAAACAAGGGTGTCAATATCCTGTTGTGGAATACTGTCCCAAGTCCTGTTAAGATGCAAGAAAAGCTGGTTTTCATGCACAATATCTTTAGGGAAATAATTCCTAAGAGCTCTTCTCTGAAGCATATCTCAGGAGCTCAACGCATTACAACACGTGTACAGGACCGATTCATAGTAAATTCTGCACGAAGTCAACCTAAATGTACGGCGATGCAATTGGTTCAAAGGCTGCAGAGAGAGAGTATGGTTTGCTGGTAAGCGGTCAAACTTTGAGAAGACGAATGAAGTCAACCTACGTGCTCGCAGGCCACTTCGGGTAGTAGTTCGGTAGGCTACGTAGCGTGCGACTATGATACGTCAAAGTGGATGGCACTTAAAAACTAAAATTCCCGCTAACGTCCCGTTCTTTGCTTTAGTGATTTCTATCTCTCTTTAGATATAGTCTGAATTCTGAGTAATCTATGCTCTGGCATATGGCTTGGTTCGGACCACGCTATATAACATATTATAATATCCCAACCAGCAAAAATCCCTCTTACAACAGTCTCAAGACTAGAAATTTTCGCTCTTATATTGATCCTATATCATCGTATAAGCCTGGATTTGGGCACAAATTATAAGCGTATTTAATTTAATATCGTCTTAATATCAGTCTTAATGAATGCTGTTTGCACTTATAGTAATCTTGCCAAAACTATTTTAAGCTGCCTTAGGCTAATATCGCTTTCGAGTAAGTATATTATAAGCCTATGTAAGCTTATATTAGTCTAACGTTAGAATGATAACCTTGAAACCTTATTACTTTGATTTTTTTATTACTACGTTATCTGTAAAAATATTATTGTGAAAAACTGTGAGTTGTGTAAAAATATAATAACGACGTGTTAGTTATCAAACACACACCGTGTTTGTGTTGTACGGTAATATTCCCTTTGGAATATATTATTTACTGTAAAATAGTTTTACGCTTCAAACTTCATGCGCTCAATCAAATAAGCATTTTAAATGATATATTTAATCCTCATTTTAATGTTTTATTTCTTTATTGTATGGATTTGATGACATTGTTATAGTTGCATTTTGCCAGCGCACTATTAGACCATTGTAAGATCATTTGTGCTAATATTAGCATTCTAAAATGCAAAGGGTATGGCCATGTTGAATTAATTTAGGGTTCGTTGATTGACCTACATAAAACCTTAATTTTTTAATCTTTTCCTTTTTGACCCTTTTTTGTATTGTAAGTATGTTAATCCAATATCACTCTAATATCTTACTAAACTTGTGTAATTGATCTTATAACAGTTTTAAATAAGATCAGAAAAGCACGCACTTGTAGTGGTTTTATGTTATGCTGATATTAGTCTGACGTTCTTACAAAAGCATTTATCAAGACCATTATGAAATCAAATGAACTTAGAGAATGGGGATATAAGAGCAGTTATTCTCAAGTGCAATAAGTCTTCGTAAATGTTATTGTAGGAGTAAGAGGCTTATAATGGTATTATAAAATGCGCTTATATACATATATGAGACAAGGTAATAAGAGAGAGAGCTCTTGAGTCCGTACTAGCTGGTCAAATGCTAATATAAGAGCAATAACATGTTCCAAAACAATTATAAGAGCGTTATAAGCCTACCACTCTTATAAAAGGCGTAATCTAAGACTTTTTTGCTGGTTGGGATATAATATATGGGTATTAGATGTATTGATAGTCTAGCATAATAAATGCTAAACCATCATTACATCTAATACCTATATAACAAAACCAAGGAATATCTTGAATAGCTCTCCTAAGAAATTAAACAAATACGCGTCGTTTAATTTGTATGCTCTGTAACCTGTGGTACGTGTGTCTAATCTGTTTGATAGAACTATCAAACCTGCCTATTCGAACGCATTATCAGATAACTTTATCTGATAGTGCGTTCGAATAGGCCCTTCATGAGCGTTTTTAGCGAAGGCGTTCGAATTGGGAATCTGTGGGTGGGTGCAAATGTCGTTCATGTCTCTTTTTGTTCAGCGTTCGGAAAGCTAAAAAAGAGGATTTTTGCCACCACAAAAGGTGCGTTCGTGTAGCTTATGAGGGCATTAGTGGCGTTGTCATTGATGGCTCTTTTGTTAAAGCGTTCGTAAAGCTCAAAAAATGTTATTTTTACCACTTTTGCCCACATCCTGTTCGAACGCTAACAAAAGAGCCATCAATGACAACGCCACCAATGCCCTCATAAGCTAAACGAACGCACCTTGAAAAGAGAATTTAATTACTACGGTTATCTGTGCTAGCCTAGCATAGAATACTACTTTTTTGTATATAGGTATTTCTCTTTCAGCTGGTTTTTATAGTTTTTGTATTATCTTTCCTTCAAAATTGTTAGATTTTGGTCACGTCACGTCACGTACTTACAAGTATAAAAAACTGTACTGTGTTCTAAGTTTCCAACATCACACTGTTCTTGACTGGCTCACAAACAAAGAAGAGAGATGGTAACAAATCTGTCAGGTTACTAAACCTGAACTATACAAGGGTTGTCTGCTCCGCAGCTCTGGAGCATCATTACTGGCGCGACCATATAAATCGAAAACCACGGCGTCGAAAAAAGCTGAAGAAACTTTCCACTTGGAAACAGACAAGCGGTACAAGGTAAGTCACTGTTTTAAAATATTCACGTACGTACCAAGCCCCGTTTTCCCATGCGGAGTAGACGAAGGTCACCATTTAAACCAGGCCAAGAGTAGTCTAAACCGACAAGCAAGTAGGCATGCTATAATATGCCATTAGTTTAGGTACTTGCCAATGTATATTTTTCATATATTTTCTTGAATTACCTACTAGATATAGTATATTATAGGTGCGTTCGTTTAGCGTATGAGGGCATTGGTGGTGTTGTCATTGATGGCTCTTTTGTTATAGCGTTCATAAAGCTCAAAAACGTAATTTTTGCCCACATCCTATTCGAAAGCTCAACTGAGCATAAGACCTAAAATCACATGATTATACTGTCAAATTATATATATACATAGCTGTCAATAAACCATCACAAACAACCATGCTCCGGACGTGGGTCAAAAATTCCTGTTTTTAAGCTTTCCGAATGCTGAACAAAAAGAGACATGAACAACATTTTCACCCACAGATCCCCAATCGAAAGCCCCTTGTGAGTGTTTTAGCGTTATTTTCGCTGAAAACGCTCACAAGGTGCCTATTTGAATGCACTACATATTAGCATCTTATAAACTCCCCTAACTGAAAGACAGTTTTCAGTTCCACCACTGTTTATTTTTATTACAATGTACAACTACATAGGTACATCAATAATAATTGTTAAACCTTATTGTTGCAGAATATGCCAACAGCAAGCTTTGGATCATTATCACAACTGCCTGGAGCAGGAGATTGTGGCATAAAAGATGTTTGGAATCATAATCTTCATGAGGAGTTTCAAATAATAAGACAGGTATAAGCCACAGCTAACTATCAACATTTAAATAAAGTACGTGAATCAGGAAGGTTTATATTTAGTAGAGTTTATAGTAAGCTAAATAGATGGCTATTTGTTTTTGAGGGCTGAGTGCACTGCTAGCCAATTGCAGGCTGGCCTGCCTGAGGTTGCTTACGAAAGGCAGGCCAGTGCACAAAAATCTCTAGATGTACCATGGGGATGTTTAGTGACAATCTGGGAGACAAGCATTTGATTGCAGATTCGGGCTTGGCAAACATTAAGTGAGTGTATGTTTGTATGCTGGAGACAACATCTGTGTCTTGTGTCTGTAAATTGAACTAAAGTGTCTCAGTGCTATGTATTCTGATTTATACTGGCATAGAGATAATTATTTAGCCTGCATCTACCAGTGGGACTGGTAGCAGAAAGGAACATCATCAGCCTTGCAAGATACCACTGTAGAGGATGCTTCAGGTGAATTTCAATTTCTGGTGTGATGTGAATGCTTAGTACAATGAGACAAGGTATTTGTCATAGCAGGGCACTAACGACATGCGGAAAAATATGGTCTTTCTTTGCTTCTTTTTCTTGTTTCCCTACCTGTTTCTTATGATGATATGATGAACCCTTAAGGGGGCTATACCGGGTAACTCACCGTGGGCGGCAGGTTCAGGGGGCATCAAAGTCCTAATTAAGTCAATTAAAAATAACTAACTAGCTCCACAATGCGCCCAGCATACTGAAAGCTGGTGGGCTCACTGTTGACTTGTCGATACACACAAGTTGTGAGTTTTTTTAAGAAATTTATTTAACGTTGGAGAGGGGCATATCATGTTTTTGACTTATAGAATAGAATAGAATTTATTTATTTCAGACTAATATCTGTCCATATTATTAGTAAAGGTACATACACATAGTCTTACATCTAAGTCAGTTAAAATAATCAGTATTTTTAATTTAGTTCAGATAGACATTATTAAATATATGATGATGATTTTGCTTGCACTGATGGCAGATTGATGTGTTACAGCTAGAATATTTCATATATTTTCTGATGTAACTGATGTCAGGCAATGCTTGTTTATGGCTTAGAGCTGATTTCGGACACATCTGAAGTGCTATAGCACAGATTATACATGATACTATGTAGGTCCATACATGAAGCCACTATTACAAGGAGCTTTGTAAGAAGACATTCTAGCTTAAGCTAAATAAAATATACATGCATGACTTTATACAGGTTGTCCAAAAATATCACTGGGTAGCAATGGACACCGAATTTCCGGGAGTAGTGGCTCGACCTATTGGCGAATTCAGGTCTACTGCAGATTACCAATATCAACTATTAAGGTATGATCCATGAAATCAATGTTATATACTTTTCTCTCTGTTCACCATTATATTTTCCACGGCTTAAAGATTCACATATACATATAACCTAGCTGAACCCTACAACCCCACTGATAATTATCCAACAGAAACCTTTGTCCAGGATAGAAATAGCATATGTGTTAGTTTAGTCTAGATCAGTGTTTTTCGATCTGTGGGTCGCGAAACCTTAGGGGGTTGCCAGCAGAAGGAAAAGGCAAGGTAGACTACAATAAAACACAGTTTTAGTGAAAAGGGTGGCCTTGTTCAATTTTCAAAAATGTATCAAATCATGGAGCTAGATCTTATTTTCAAACCTATCGCGGGTTCTTGCAGAATATTAAGTAAAGGTATCAAAATAAAGAAAATTATCATCATAGTCTTTTAAATTATAAATTCTTTGTCTGTCTGCAAGGGGGTCGCGAAATCAATAAGATTGAAAAACACTGGTCTAGATTATCATTTTAGTTACTTGTGTTTAATATTTCATTCAGTACCATTTTGTACTACATTTTTTTACCATGATAAAGTAATAAAAGTAATAAATATCACCTGTATAGTGAAAGAAAGACAAAGAGATTACTCTGTCTGTGTATCAAATCTACCTGCTCTGTTACCACATCCCCAGTCCCATATACAGCATGTTTAGGTAGTTGCTAATCTGCTACTATTGTTGCCAACATGCCTGTTAGTCAATGCAGATGATGCTCAAAATACGATGTAGGTACATATAAATATCTTTGCTCTCCTGCCCTTACTATCCCTTCTGCCGCTGTGAGTGAACATTAACTGATGAACATTGTATTATACATACTCTGCTCCGCTGTTTCACGTAACTAAAGTATCATATGTGTTATTCCAGCGCCACCTCTATCTATATACAGATTTCACCCAAATCCTTTCAGCCGTTTTGGTGTGATTGACTAAAAACTTGCATTCGCATATATATAATATGAGTAAGATAAGACGATTCCGTGATTATTCCTTAGTATTTAATTATATATTTTTTTTCTTAACTTTATTATTTTTCTAATATTTTCATTTCTTTATTTATATATACATATGAAAAATTAATCATACTACCTCTGCCTTGTCTCTATATAGAAGAAATGAGCCTATTTGTGAAACAAAACCCATATTTTTTTCGATGTAAAAGGTCATGTACTCCAATCAACTCGCTATCGGATAAACCTATTAATGTTTATGGATTATTATTGTTTAGGATTATTTAAAAACAATTCATGTTGTATGGCGATAAAATATATATAACAAAATCCCAATTAACGTAAGAAACTTGCCCTTTAATAAATTTAAATGTAAATTGCATAATTGGCTATTGCAGAGTTCTTTCTTTTCCCTTGACATTTTTTTTTTACTGTAAAACTAAAGTAATTAGTAATATATGTTCTGACATCTAATGACATACTTTTAACTACTAATGTAATATAATCTCAGTAATACTGTTTATTGTAATATAATAATTTTTGACATTGTATTAAGTTTTATCGATCTATTATTATATTTTCAAACAAAATCTTTACTTTAAAAAAAATTAAGACTGACCTTTATATTATGTACTTTGTTAGTTCTTTAAAAATATTGTGTAGTTTTAAAACAATTCTATAGAACATGCTGGAAACTTTAAACCTCTTTATCACATCTTATATATTGTGCACCCATGTTTTTGACAAATAAATTATCATTTCATTTCATTTATATAAGATACTTGTATACAAATAAAAACAGATTATTTAACCATGCATGTCGCAATTCCTAGAAAAGTGGTATGATTTCCTTGAATTCTATTGTATTATTGGCCAAATATGGCGACTGGCGAGTCTACAGGATTTACCACAAGTGCATAGTTTTGCTAAATATTTTTCAGATGTAATGTGGATCTCTTGAGGATAATACAGTTGGGTTTAACTTTTATGGATGAAAATGGCAAAACGCCACCTGGTTACACGACATGGCAGTTTAATTTCAAATTCAATTTACAGTAAGTATATCTTTTTGTTATAAAAACTAACGTCGCTAGTTTTCTAACAACTTCCAAAAAAGGAGTAGGTACTCAATTCGACTGTTTGTTTCTATGTTTGTTACCTCATAACTTTTGACTGGGTGAACCGATTCTAAAAATTCTTATTTGTTTGAAAGCTGGTGCTTCCCGTGTGGTCCCATTTAAATTTCATCAAATACGATACAGTGAGTTTTGAGACACTATCTAATAACTGATTTTTAATAAAGTAATATAATGAAGTCGGTTACTTAGAAATACGGGATTACTCACGTAATATTTATCGGATAGGTCCGACTATAATTTCGAACACAATCGGTGGTCTTCTTGAGCGACGAAGATGAAGAGGGTTCACACCGAGACACGCCGACGCGACATACTGCGTCCCGCCCCAACCTTTAACATCACGGGGGCTACGTGCTACCGCCCGCAGTACTAAGCGAGACGTCATCGACGCGGGCGTTCCGAACACTCTTTGAATAAGACCACCGAATGTGGTCGAAACTATAGTTGGACCTATCCGATAAAATATTACGTGAGTAACCCTATTTCTTAGTTTTAAAAGTAGGTATACTTTATAAAAACGTGTTAAAACCTACTTTACATAATAATTATCATAATCTAGTGATTGTCTGGCGTATCGTATATATGTAAGTGTACCTGCTTACTACGTAAGTATAAGTACATAGTTAGATAAAATTAGTATAAAGTAATACGATTCCACCATACATTGCTTTCATAGTATAACGCTAATGGTTAACATTATACACGCCAGAGAGCACGAAAAATTCCAGGGTAACGTACCTAATCGTATCGTTGACTGTGATCACCACCCTTTTAAGAGTAGGATAGCTGTACCTAGTTTTAGATTTGCGAAGACTAATAAATCGTTCGTAGAAAATTGTGTGCGTTTTTACAATAAAATTCCAAAACACAAAATGGAGCTCACAGAGGGAAAATTCAAGTTGAGTGTAAAAAACATTTTAATAAAAAAGCATTATAAAGTCCGACCTTATATAGAAGACAAAGATGCTTGGAATATTCTATTTCTGGCAAGTTGTCATCTGCCACCCATAAATGTGATATAGTAGTACCTTTTTTAATAGTACCTTATTGTAAAATATAAATGAAAAGAATGGCCCCGAGTTTCATGCCGCTTCTCGGCAGGCTCTATATATTTTGGATCGCGGCGGTAGAGAACTACATTGTAATGAATAATTGACGTTCATAAGTGCGTCTGTGATGCCTAAATTCAATAAATGATTTTTACTTTACTGTGATGCTTCAATATAAAGTTTATCTATCTACGTCAACGTGTGTAGTAGTGACGCATAGTCGCAGTACCTTTTGGCCAGCTATACAATTGCGGCTATTATTGCCGAAATTATCACCCGTGTAGAAATCCCATAAGTACTATTATCACCTTGACCTTCATAGTGTTAATGACTTGTAATTATTAATAACGTGCTACATGCATATCATTTTTAGGGAAGATATGTATGCACAAGATTCGATTGATTTGCTACAGAACTCAGGTCTACAATTCAGGAAGCACGAAGAGGATGGTATCGAGCCACTTGAGTTTGCAGAACTACTCATGTCATCGGGTAAGGATGATTTTCTAAAACAAATAAGCATTTAGTTGACTGTTTCACATTCCCTTTTAAGTACAGCTTCAACTGCTTAGTTGTGTGGGCAATCACTCAGATCGAATGTCACGTGATGCTTTGTTTGAAGACTAAACTTTCTATATACCCAGCACAGCTCATACAATTATGAAAATGTAAGGTTAAGTAACATCGTGAGAAAATTCTCAGCGTAATGGTAGGGCACATTCTAGAGATAACTCTAGTGCTCATCTGACTAGCTACCCACCTCAAGGCATTGCAGTACCCAGTCTTTCTTTCGAAGTCTCTATGTAGGCCAGAAGAGTAGCTGAAGAAATACAGAAATAAAATATTTTTTATTATAGCTTTTTGATTAGTGGTGGACTGTCGATATTGTTGTAAAATACATACTGCTACGTCTAGGATCAGTTATACATATTAAAACGGAAAGAAACTCTTTGAAATAGCCGCGAACCGGCATCGTATACCGCATTTCCTTCGACCCGTTCTCGGTAACCTCGGCAAATTCGTGTGTACGTGGATTTACTCTCGTGACCCTACATTTCACCGTCGTTTGTATTGTAACTATTCTTCGACATTACGAATCTCATCAGCACCGTCATTCTAAGGGACAATGCGATTATTATCAATATTTGGAGACTAACAAAATTGATATGTACTTAGTATTTTTTTTCGGATATTCCAGGTCTTGTCCTCATGGATAACATCAAATGGCTGAGTTTTCACTCGGGTTATGACTTCGGATATCTATTGAAGCTGCTCACAGACCAAAATCTACCTCAAGACGAAAATGACTTCTTCGAGAGCCTAAGGTTATATTTTCCGACGGTTTATGATGTAAAGGTAAATAAACATTTTATTTATCCAGAGGTATTATAATCTATGGTCGTGTTCCTTTTTGAGCCGAAATCAATCGCGTCGTTCACACAGCTGTTCCCTTTAGGCTGAGTCACGATAGTTTTAAGACAGAATATTGCTTTACAAACATTATGAAGATGCGCAAACTTCAAACAAAACGTCTCATAGACCAAATTGTCTCATAGTCAAAATAGTTTCGTTTTAAATGTGCGACGTGTCATAGGCAAAACAATTTGGATTTAGTTTTAAGACAGACTTGTCTTTGTGAGGTAAGTCTGTCTTAAAAACGTTGTGACTCCAATGTGCGTTCAGCCTTATAGCCCGCAATCATCGTGAGTGAGCTCGTTGACACGTCACCGCTAACGCTCACGTCGCTACCACAACACTCACGGATAGATGGTGTTTTTGCGGTCGTTGCGAGCGGTCAAAATATGAAATAAATATAGATTCATTTGATATGAAGATATAATATGAAAGGAAACTTGCGCGTATTTTGCGACCGCGTAAGCGTTCCATTAGGGTTGGGAATTATTTGCTCTGGAGCCGATGGGAACTGCAAACCGGGGCGCGACATTTGTGAGCATTGGCGGCGCTTACTGGATCTTACCCTATACTACTTCGCAGTTATTTCTAAGAGTATGTCTGTCTGATTTAAATAGATATGCATTTACCAAGACGCAAAAATGATTGGAATATCGACTGTTTATAGGGATGTCGATTTTTTTTTAAATACTATCGATATTTCGGAATATAAGTATCAACTACTCAAATGAAGACTTGTAACAAAGACTTCATTCAAAAAGTGATAACGAAAGTTAGTTATGACGTCACAGTCAAGTAACTCCAAATAGAGTATGCAGGTGCGTGAAATTTCTTATTCAATTGAAAGGGACAACAATACATAATATTGGATTGTTTATAAATCCTTAGTTCTTCAACCGATTGCAATTTTGTCTTGTATTTTACTAACGCATATAACACTTTTAATACCCATCAACATCCACATTCCTGGTATCAGAGCCCGAAAGATTTAAATATATCTACCTATCACTTTGCAAAGCGAAAATCAGCTAATTATATATATATTACGTTGGTGTCATCTAAGTATAATCTGGTGTGATTCCAGTATTTGATGAAACTGTGCAAGAACTTGAAAGGTGGGCTGCAGGAAGTGGCAGATCAACTGGAGTTACGGCGAGTCGGACCACAACACCAAGCCGGCTCTGACTCGCATCTCACGGGGATGGCTTTCTTCAAAATCAAAAAGGTACTAATTTATTCAAACAGATAAAAATGACCTTGTACACTTCATCTCAGGAATGATTCGTGTAAACACAAACACCTAAAGGGTACAAACACAGATGTACAATAGATAACGCAAATGCGTGTACTTCCTGCGTCCGAACCCCGACCAAACGTCAAGGTTAGCCGATTACAGTCCGCGCGCGTCTGTAGTTGCAGCCGGACAGCCGCGAAAACTAAAAAAATACCTTGTGTTATAATTAACTGCAATAACCCAAACATTTTGACACCCCGAAGGCAAGGATATAATATTTCCTGTCACAGATAAGTTATTTTAAAATTATACTATGCGTTTAATTTTCATTCAAAAGTCGGCACGCTTGGTTTTCATACAAATCGTGATACTTGTGTTATCTATTGTAGATATATATCTGTGGGTACAGATCTGGATGATTCTATGAAAAGCTACTAAAACATTGTTACATACATCAGTATTATACATATAGAAAATTATTAACCAACATAGAGATAACATGTTTTACTCTTTTCCTTGTATATACATTTTAGACTGTTTTTTTTATCATATGATTTTTAACGCCTGTTTAGACCAAACATTAAAATTTTAGAGAAAGAACCCGCATCCTCGGACGGGATTCGAACACGAGTCTCCCGACAATCCGTGTCACACTCTATCACCTCTAGGTCACCGAGCATCGAATTTTAACTCTCTTTTTGATTTTAACGTATTTTTACCTAAATTAACAAAATACTTAGTATTTAAAAAATATGTTGTACTTAATCTTCTTCGTCGGGTACTCATGGCAGAGTGGCCGCGGTCCAGGTGACGGTAAACTGCATATCCCCGTCGGCTTTAATTTCCAAGGCCACCGCATCAGCTCGCGTCGCGAAATCTGTTCACTTAAAAGTACATAAAAACACATTGAATCATCATCATCATCATCATCATCTCAGCCGTAGGACGTCCACTGCTGAACATAGCCTCCCCCATGATTTTCCAAAAGGACCGGTTGGAAGCGGCCTGCATCCAACGTCGTCCTGCGACCTTCATCAGGTCGTCTGTCCACCGTGTCGGTGGACGACCTACGCTGCGCTTGCCGGTCCGTGGTCTCCACTCCAGAACCTTTCGGCCCCATCGGCCATCTGTTCTGCGTGCTATGTGCCCTGCCCACTGCCACTTCAACTGGCTAATCTTCTGGGCTATGTCGGTGACTTTCGTTCTTCTACGAATCTCCTCATTTCTAATTCGATCACGTAGAGAAACATTGAACAATATATTTTTTAAATTTCAATTGAGGTTGGTGTCGATTCTGTAAGCATTCTCTAAACTAAAAATCTCAAAATTATGGCAGTTCCTTTTATGTTTACGAAAATCTAAATTGTATAACACTTCCGAATGACAGCACTAACATTAAATATGTCTCTTCAGTTGTGGGTATATTTTAGACACATTGTCGACATGTAACTTGGTGCTCGATAAACCAACGTAAAAATACACACAAAATTGAATAGAATAATCCCAATTTTATGCCGGCGCCTCACATGGGCTATGTTGGCTCCAAGTTTTACTGTTAGATCCAACCAATGTGAGGATCGATCTTGGAACGTTATTGGATAAAAACGGAACATTGCGTCCAATAGCCAATGTCAACCCGACTTGTGTCGGGTTTTGTACAAGTTCAAAGGCGAGGGGAGTGAAGTGTGCGGGGGGCAACTTGGGTCCAACGTAGCTTCTCGATCCACACATCGGTTGCATCAGTACGCGCTCTGCAATCGATGTGAGTGCTGGACGTGCTGCGATATGTTTTCTCCGAACGCCGAGTGGATGAATGAACAAGTGTTGAAGTTCATTGAATTATATCGAGCAGAAGGACTGTGGAATGCAGTTAATAAATACCACAAAAATAAAAATGTACTAGCAGATTAGTGGGAAAGGATTCAAAAAAGATGTGCGTGGAAGATATGACTTATAATGATAAATTAGATTTTTTGAATTTTGATTTTTGATTGATAATTTTACTGTTAAGTTTGATGAATAAATGATACCTGCTCGAACGTCCAGCCTTCCAATGCTCTTGGCATGAGTGTTTGCCCAATTATATTGGAACCCATATGAGGCCGCTACCTTGGTTGCAATTATTGGTCATTCTATTCGTAACTAACGTTGGAACCAAGACATAAGCCCATGTGAGGCGCCGGCATTAGATAGTAATTCCAAGTGTTGCATGAATTTGGATTTTAGTGTTAACAGAATAAGGACTTCCATAATTAAATTTTAGTTCACAAGTTTAGTTTAGTTTTTTTACCAAGTGAATCGATACCACTGTGCTTTAAAGTGGCTATTTTTTTTCTATATAATATAAACACTAAAGCTTTATTATAATTTGATTCTGTTTCAGATATTCTTCGATGACAATATTGAGAGTTCGAGCGGTCATCTCTATGGCCTCGGAGCTCCATTCCCAGTCAATGCGAATAACTTCAATGAAAGTGGTGAAAATGGCAATTCCTCCTGATGTTTAGAAAAGGCGTGCATAAGTCTCACGCCTAAACCTCATTTATTCCACCTGAAGGAATAAACGGACTCTATGCCAAGTGTTATTTGGACATTCTTAGTAGATGGGTGCGGTAAATTCGTAAAGTAGTTATTTAAATAAGACAACGTGATCACCGAATTGCTGTACAGCATAATAATTCAGCGCCTCTAGCCTGTTTAAATGACAATGTTTCAATAGTTCTAAAAATGTAGTGAAGCTATGGGTCAACACATATCGAAGAGACAAAAAAAGTATATGGAAATCGATGAACGCGTTTGTATGATGACAAAATGCGATCTTAGACGTAACTGCTATATTTAATATTTATTTCTTATACATCTCTCTGCTCGCATTACATATGTCGTCGAACGGATAGCGCGCCTTTGCCAATTCCGGTGACCACTGTCACATACCTACAAGTATTATTTACTTTATTCATGATTTAAAATGGAATCATTAACAAAAAATTCGCTTCCGTTCCCTTCTTTTGTGGAATGTGTATTGGTCCTACTAGTAAGCTTAAGTCGCACAATTGGCTATTAAAAGAACGAACTCGATTTGAAATCGTGATAACGTGATAGAAACGCTGGTACAGTGTTAAAGCGGACAAAAGCAATGTACGATGACAATTACGTCAAAACGCCTAGTGTACTCTATTACTATATTTTTAAACTTGCTGCATTGACGTGGAGGTACTTAATTTAGTGGTACTTTAACGTTGTACCATTTTCAATTCTGTGCTTCGGTATATTTTAGTTTTTTACCAACAATCTTACAAGTTAACTAGGTCATTTAAATAGAGAGGGGCCTGGCCATATATTTTAATTATTAGTAGATAACGTAATGATAATGAACAAATGTGTCTTTTCCATGTACAAATCAATGTTAGAAAATTCGTATATGAAATCTAATGTAAATTCTCTAATTTGTGAATCAAAAGCGAACGACATCGATGTTCTAATTTCAATCGAATTAAAAAACAAATATTTTACAAGACACGCAGTATAATTCAATTTCCAATCATAATTATTTTATTACAATGTGTTTTTAGCTCGCATGTAATTTACACCTTTAGATGTAAGTACTATTTATAAGGTTTTATCGAACTATTTTATATTAAATCAATTTTATTATTAAGCATTTCTTATGTTGCTTTTTACTATTCACCATTGCATAAAGATCCAAAATATTGAGAGTGTTTTATTTAAACAATGGCAATGTAAACTCAACAAGATGGTAACATCACTAGCCATCCGGTTTTGTTAGCGCATTTGGTTCATTACTTCTTACTATCACGTTATAGTCCCTAGTTTTATTCTGTGAAAATTTCAACCGACTTTCAAAAGGAGGAGGTTCTCAAGACAACGCGTATATTTTTTTTAATGTGTGACCACGCATATCTTTTTAGAGAATAGTCCGATTTCGATAATTATTTTTTGTTTGGTAGATTACCTATAATTCTGAGGTGATCCCATTTAAATTTCTTCAAATGCGGTCTAGCATTTTTTGAGTACCACCCCATTAACTGAAAAGTGTTTCGCTTATCTTGATATCCTTATTGACTGTGAATGACAATCTATCCCATATTGTACAGTCAAATTAGGCGATATTTTGCAAAAGAGTGGAAGTAAGTCGCGAAGTGGGTTTTTAATCTTATTATAGTTTAATAAGATTTAAGAATCATGCATGTCTAACTCAATCCCTACGAAATTTAACCTCCAGAAAGGGCTGGTTGAGCCTAGGGCTCTAAACGGGTTCAATCGAGTAAAAACTTTGAATACAAGTATTATAGTATCTACCCTCTTAAGTATTTTTCGAATATATTTACTAATTACCTATGAAATAAAATTAATATTATTTTTAATTTATTGTGGTTCAACGGATGGTGTGGGAAATGATCATTGAAAAAGCCTAAATGTATAGAACAAATCTCAAACTTATATCGCAAATGTAAGACTTTGTACACTACGCGTTTTTCACCGCGGGTACAGAACTAGGCATTGATTCATATGTTACACTAGATTAGTAATTAGCTATGTATGATTATTAGTATGTTTACTGTTTACGCAATTATATTGACATAAATAACACAAATACTGAAATAAAACACCGAATATAATAATTTACTTTCAGTGTTACCACTAAAACATCTTTTTGAATTTCCCACATTAATTGGAGAAATTGAAATTTATGGAATAATTTACTTTGTTTCGAATAAATTATTTCAAACACTTTTGCAACATTATGATTGAGAAATACATGTTTTAATATCACACAAGAGAATAAACCGACAGACTGACCGGACAACGGTCAACCTAAACAACTGGTTCTAAAAATTGGAAATTTAGCATAGAGGCTCCTCATGATTATTCTTATGTTCGTTAATGTTTGGCATGGCACGCTCGTAAATGCAGTTCGATTCGGCTCAAAATTCACACGGATTAAGCCGCGAGTGCAGTCTAGTAGTTTTAGGGTTTCGTACCCAACGGGTAAACCAGTACCCTATCACTAACAGTTGCTGTTCGTCCGTCTGTTTGTCTGTCCGTCTGGCGCCAGGCTGTATCTCATGAACCTTGATAGTGTTGTATGGGAGATTTAATAAACTTATTATTTAGGCGTTATAGTGCTCTTTCGACTACAATATGATGTATATTTTTGAGGACGATTCTAATATGAATGTTGATGCTGTGGAAACCGATGAAGAGATAGATGAAATAACTGAATCACCGCGAACGAGCAAAATGAGAAAAAAATATTCACCGTTTGAAAACTATATCCACTAGAATACTAAGAAAAATAAAAAAATTATCACAGAAAAATAAAAGACTAGAAATGAAAGTAAACGTATGTTGAGTGAAGAAGAAGAAATGCAACTAAATTTTACAAACAAAAACGAAAACAGTTCAATTGATGGAAAATAATTGTTTACTCAAACATACAAAAAGGAGCCTAAAAGGCAATTAAAATATTTTAATTAATATTATATACAAGTACGTATATAATTGTATACGAATTATTATGTTTCATAGCGGAGTTTGATTTTTGGTATTTAGGTACAATAAAAATATTGAAAGAGAAAATGTCTTAACTATTTCATTAAACTGTGTTACAATAACAAATAAGTATATAATTAAAATTAAAAAATGTTATATTACTTAGCGACATTAAAAAAAGTTTATCTTTATTTACTATTTTTTGGGTGAAATTCATATGGTAGGCAACACCAACCCGCCATTGCAAGTTAATTTTGCGATCTTTATCTAATCTCAGCGTCGGTAATGTTCCTGCTACTTGTGTAAGTGAGATAGATAGATATATGTTTCCTTTAATTGTTTAGTCATTGACCCCGCGAGCCCCTCGCCCGTTGCGCTGTGCCGTTAAATAGGTAATTTATCATGTTTAATTTTTAAAAGTTCCGGTGATACAATGTATACTCTGGATAAACTATCACAGTACAATCATATACCTAAATCAAAATAAAATTTTCCCCGAAGTACAATTCGTAAAAGTTGAGCATGATCTAACTTGCACATTGGTCCGAAAACCGAACGTTTATGATGCTTAAAGATACCCAATAGTAAGTTTTCACCGTAGTAGGTCGGAATTTTCCTAGAGCCGCAAATAAAAAAAACCAAAGACAAAATGGTTCGTACGTAGCACATACTCGCATGAATTTTTTCACTCTAGGCTTCGATCAGCAAGATCGAAGACTCTAGGCATTATAAGTACCTATGCTATAAAAGTAGCCTTTATTCATTTATACAATAAACTATTTCAATATAATATACTATATACTTTTAACTGTTCTAATTAACGACCCGTTAAAGATTATACATAATATCATTGTTTCTAGGGCGCGTTCAGGGTCTCAGAGTGTGGTTGTTTAGTTGTTTTCTAACGCTTATGCTCGGATTACACGAGGCCAGTTTTTCAAGCCAGGATAGCAAGATAGTGTCAGAAAGCTAACAATCTAGTACTTCTGGCCTCGTATAGACAGAACTAGCTTCATTTTTAAGCCAGGACGGTGTCAGCGAAAAGTTCCTAATTCTGAGTTTGTCCTCTATTATATAGGTATTTTCCGAGTTCTTTCAATTATGAAGATTACAATTTCGCAAGTATCCAAATTCTTTGTTTTTTAATTATAAATTGTACAAACTCTTACATTTTCCGAGCATGTACAATTAGATACATAAATCAAAAATAAATAAATCCGGATGCTCTTGAGCTGATGGATTTATGCTTGTACTGTAGTAATGCTAATGACATGAAATATTATAAAAAAACTACATAATATTCTGCTAAACATAAAATATGTAGGTACACGAATATTTTACTTAAACCAACAAAACTAGCTTAAACATTCTTCAGGTGATGTTTTTCGTTACTTGCATATCATCAATAATTTTTTTTCTGACTTTCGGCAGAATTAAAATCATAATTTCCTCTACCATAGTATTTTAGAAGCCATATTTTCATAACAATTTTAAAACAATTTATAATAGGTATATAGTTAATTTATTTAAATAACTTTGACTTGACATTAATTTGTCTCATCAGTACATTCATAGTTCAATACAAACTTTTAAAATACAACACAATCATAAATTAAGTTTATAGATAAATAGTACTTGGATAAATCTATATTGCAGCCGCATAGTTAAAGAGCATTGATGAAAAGTTTTTATCACAATTGTACATCCCTATGGAAAAATCATAATTTGGAAAATTACGAATTCGCAAAACTAAGAAACAATAACGAGTAACCACAGTTACCACACATAGTATGTGTTATAGGTAAGTACTTAAAAATCTAAATTTAGTACCTATTAATTTGATACTAAACCTATCTACAAACTATGTTTGATTAACCAAAATAACGGAAACATCAGAAACATTATAATATCATCACATATATAGCTAACATATAAAGAGCAATTTGTTACACGTAATAGCAACCCACCCGGTTTGTTTACTCACACATACACTATCTTTCCTACCCGATAATGTAACACACACAACACAATTTGAATATCATCCTACTAGATGGTACATCTTATCAAATAATTGCAAGTTTTATTGAAATTTCGACGTAACTCTCTAACAATATGTTTACCGTACCGGCCAAACATGAATTACTTACCTACTCGTAGCTACCGAACCTTCCTACTAATGGCAATTGTTAAAGGCATTGATTTATATGTTACACATTAATTTAGATATAAGTATGTTATTTTGTTTGTTTAGCGCAGTTGTTTAACGTCGAATTTAAAGTTTTGTTAATTTTTCTATGTGCTTACAAGTAACTTAATTTGTACCGTACTACTCAAAGAGTTAGCCTTTTTTATGTTGTTTGTGGGTACTTACCTACCTGATAATTGCAATCGCGGTTTATAACCCAATACTGCTTTATTTATGTTCCTACAAATAATTACCTATCTCATTCTAGTTCGTTTCTACGAGTATCCTATGTTCGCAATCACAATGTATACCTACCTAAATTTAAGGATGCTTGTATTTCTCTGTGAAGTGAATTCATATTCTTTAGATAAATAAATATCTTAAACCGTAAAATTACGAATTCGCAAAATTAAGAACGTGTAAATGTAATAATGCGGAAAATCTAGAATGTGAAATAAACAGATTTAGGAAAATAAAATGACGTGGACAATATTAGAACTTGGAAAATTAATAATTTGGATTGATTAATTAATTAATTTTAATCTGACACCCATTAAACATTCTCAGAAGTAATTTTCTTAGTATGTAGGTATATATTTTGGTGTATGGAAGTACTACACTTATTATTATTGTATAATATTACCGTGACTATAATATAGATGAGTATAGTAAGTATTAGCAAATATAAAACCACACGACTTCACTTACAAAGAAATAAAAAGTAACGAAGAAGAATTTTGAAAGAAATGTCAGCAAGGAATATTTTACTCTCTACCGAGAGAGGAAGTGTAACTTCCATACAGACATAATGCGAATTACACTGATACTACTAGCGCAACAGAATCCGCACGGAATGCCAAGGAACTATCTTTAGCGCGAATTGTAAATATCCACCCCATGCTTTTCTATTTTCATTTATTTTTTTATCTATCAATTCAGTCTGCGGATGGAACAATGATAAAACATAATTTCGCCTCATGAAGTAGGCAGAACCTTATTAGGTGAATAAGTAGGTACTTGTGTTATAGAAATAAAACAATTTTTAAAACATTTATGTATTTATTTCATAAATTTATCAAAGTTTAACTAAATAGTGGACAAAAGTTTAAAAATATCATATGTAATAAATTATTTGTTGGAAGCACAGTGTCCAGAATGCTGGCTGCATTTCCACGTTGAATAGCTATGCAAATAAATAGTATGCACCAGCATTCTGTTCACCTGACGCTTCAACCAAACGTTTGGCCAAGCCCTGAAAATTTCGTACGCGCCACTTAGATAAGGTTTCTACCCCAAATGGCACAAATGTGTAACCTCCACCGAGATTGGCATATTTGCATCGTTTAAAAGTTTCGGCATTTTCCTGCACTGCCTCACCAGCCTAAGCGCAAGTTTCTGGACGGACTTTGTTCTTTCTTGACTGTCTGGAAGTCTGGATTATCAGTATTTAATGCATTAAACAGCTGGACGAATATGCTCAAAAGTGTAGCTGTGACGAAGGCTTCTGAAGGAAGTTCATCTGAAATTAAACAAAAACCTTTTTTTTTTTAAGTATCTTCTACAAATCAATTTGAATAAGCTAATATAGAGCTTTTATTTGACTAAAAGTATTTTTATATATTTCTACACACACATAGATTTGATTTTTTATTGTTTTATTTTAAACACATATCTACTACTATTGCTTTACTGAAACGTAATTTAGGTAGGGCAGTGACTTAATGATAGATTTGTGTACGTGACGTTTATTGATATAGTCGGGAGTAAAGACTTATCTTTACTCACGACTATATCAATAAAAATCATGCATCATTGAAACTATATTTACATATTAAATTAACTTGTGAAATGGCAAATGTTCAACACGTATAACTACACTTATAAAGGAAAAATGAATGTGCAATATCTGTTATAAATAAGTATGAAAGCTATATTTATGCTTCTGTGCCTCCACCATGGAGTTTTAAAATCTCAAACCCTTATTAGAATATTCTGTCGTTCTTTCGTTCTTTCACTTCACTTACATCTGGTCGTGTTCCTTTGAGAGCCAAAATCGATCGCGTCGTTCGCATAGCCGCCCAACCGTTACCTTTCGAACTCGCAATTATCATAACTGAGCTCGGTACATCATCGATTACGTCACAGCTCACGCTCACGCCACGACTGCAACACTCGCGGATGGAATGTTTTGGACTTGCGGTCGTTGTGAGCTGTTACTGTCAAAACGTTTACGATTCATTTGATTTAATTGAGAGAAAATATGACGCGCTTTTTGCGACTGTGTGAGTGTTCTATTTGGGTTGGGCATTATAGGTATTCATCCTAAAGGAAACATGAAACCGGGGCACGACAGTCGTATGTATTGGCGGTTACTGGAATGCACCATTAGGGTCGATTTCGGCTTAAAAAGGAACACGCCGTAAATAATATTGAAGTAATATTGTTCAACCATTTTGTGTTGGTGGGAGTACGATAGTAAGTATGATTATTTTAAGCTTATTACAAGACGCTCCTGATTTATGATAGTTTCGTAAAAGGTGGGAGTAGGCCCCGTTGTGTCCTCCATGAGCCCACAAGCAATAGTAATTACATTACTGCAATCTGACTAGAGAAAGATAGGAAATATGGTAGAGGAAGGTACAGGCACATAGTACCTATATGATCTTATTATAGGTATCACATGGAGATCAAAGTTAAATTACATGTTTTTAACTAACTGTAATAATAATACCTACTGTAGAATTGAAAACGAGAGTAGGTACCTAACTATGCTATTAGTTTTTCAATATAAACAAGATAAAGCATATATGAGCATCCAAATATATATGATTAACATACCTAGCGTTCAACATTCGTTTTACCAGGCTTAGGGAAACGGTGAAATGAGACCACACAATCTTGAACAGGAGTTGCTCCTCATTTTGCACATTTTCTGTAAATGTCCGTAGACATACTTAGATTTTATAAGTTTTTAAACTATCACAATCACTTTTGCAAGAGACCACATTAGAAAAGGGATATTTACGAATTGTATGTCAGCAAGTTGATCAAATTCAATTTGAACATTTACGTTATAAATTAGTTTCAAATTGCTGATATTTAGTATTTTCGTGGATATTTCATGTTATTATTATATTCCTTTAATTTTAGCTTCCGCAGAATTATCCTGATCAACTTGCTGACATACCTACAATTTGAGTGTTGCATGCAAAATTGGAGCAAGTTTTATAGTATTGTTTTTAACAAAAATGTTAGCTTCTTTTATGTATTTTGTACAACAAAAAAAAGGTAAAAGAATAAAACATATTATGAAACGTTTGTTGGCAGTAAAATATGTATTTTATTAAAAATAGTACTGAATAAAATTTTATGGAACGAATTTGCTTCCCTTTATATGTCTAAATTTTATCGCTGTAGCAGTACATACAATTCCGCTACACACATCTAAATTATGCTCGTGTGTGCAATGGTAAAATCTCGTACATACAGGATACCTCCCCTTGAATGTCAGTGTCATGTCAAAATTAGTTTAATTTTGTTGGGTACTTCTTCCCCAGTTTTATGCATTTTCATTTTTCAGAGATTTTCAATTTTCATTAGCTTTCAAATCAAACTAATTTTGCTTTTACATCTACTCTGCAATTTTTTGGTAGTTGATAATTCGTGGCAGTGAAAGTGTACATATCTGAACAAAATATCGAATTTCGTGGAAGGCCGACATCCAACACACGAAAAGCTGAAAAAACATCGCCGACGCAAGGTAAGAGCTAATTTTCCTCTATATCTTGTATTATTAATGAAAATAGTAATGTTTACTAACACTAATATTACCAAAACCATTCAGATGCCGGCCGCAAGTTTCGGATCAATATTGTCTAGCACAGCTAAAGATGAATGCGCTATAAAAAACGTCTGGAACCACAATTTACATGAGGAGTTCCGTGCTTTGCGACAGGTAAATTTATTCTATAAGGTTTGGCTTAGTTCGTGTGATACGCATTTACCAGAAATCTTCTCTGACCAGTTTCAAATTTATTTGAAGTTCTTCGTCTGGGACAGCGTTGCCAGACATCCCGATTTTTCAAACAATTTTAAATCTCCTGCGCAGGACAGGTTCAGTCCCGCTTTTCGGGGATAACTCCATCGTGCATGCAGTGAAATAAATGCTCCGTAAATTTAATGAAAGCAGAATTACTCATCCAGCTTGATCTAGAGCTAAGTATCCTGTGCATTGAGTTCATCATTTCAAAGGAAACTTTAGAAGAATTTAAATCTTTACAGAAATATCATGAACAATATATTCTTATTCTCTTATTGTAAGTTAAAATTTGAAACAGTTACTCTTCAGACTATTATTTAAAACACCACATTTTTCTAATGAATAAACCTTCTTTTACACTTTAATTTTTGTTTTTTAATTATTATTATTCTGAAGACTAAAAGTGCATTCGAATAGCCCCAAGTTGGCGAAAATAATGCTAAAAATGCTCACAAGGAAGTTGAATTGGCAATCTGTGGGTGAAAATGTTGTCTTTTAGTTCAGCTTTCGCAAAGCTAAAAGAGAGGTATTTATGCCATCAAAAAGTGCAATGTTTGGTTCAGGTCATGAGCATAGTTGTTATAGCTATCTATAGTCATGCAATATTAGCCCTTATGCTCGGTTCAGCTTTAGAGTAGGGTGTAGGCAAAAGTGGCAAAAATAATGTTTTTGAGCTTTACAAATGCTTTAACAAAGGAGCCAACAATGGCAACGCCACCAATGCCCATATAAAAGATAATTATTTATATAACTTCTGATTATAGCCATAGAGCAAAATGAGTCCTCCGGTGAACTAAGACTCCGGTGTCAGTCTGTATTTCTGTCTATCTGTCTGTCACCAGGCTGTATCTTATGAACCGTTAAAGACAGTTGAAATTTTCACAGATGATGCATTTCTATTGCCACTATAACAACAAATACAAAAAAAACTGAATAAAAAGTACTTAAAGGGGTAACCATACAATAAACATGATTTTTTTGCTATTTTTGTGCTCGATATTGATAATGCTAACAGGTAACACTTGAAATATTCACAGAATATTAAGTTATATATTATTATAAACTTTGAAATATTAAATTAAATAAAACAAATATTTAAGAAGGGGCTCCTATACAACAAACATGATTTTTATAGATAATGGTACAGAACCCTTCGTGCAAGAGTCCAACTATCACTTGGCCGTTTTTTTTACAATGTCCGGCTTTGGGCGAAAAAAACCCACTTTTTTCATTAAAAAATCCTGACTTATCAAAATACATTTCTGGCAATGCTGGTCTGGGTTCTAATTTTAATTTAGATACAATAATAAGTTTCTGAATTATGGCATAATAAATAAAAGATTTTCTTGCATCATAAATGTATAATATTTTACCATATTTGTTTCTTTTAGTGCAAATATTGACCTCAAAATATAGAATTCACAAATTAGTGGTATCAAGGTGATTATTTTGTTATTCCTCATATTGACTAGAAAAGTAATAACTAAAGACTTTTTACACATGTGTTTCATTATGAAAAACGTATAATAATAACTATTAATCAATATATTCTTAAGATCACCAAGGATAATCTATAGATATAGAAAATAAGGAATGAAGGGGCATAATTATATAATTATAATTTTTCAAAAATGTCTAAAAAGTATTCATAGCCACTACAATATACTGTTATTATTTGATTAGGGGCTTAGCGAAATAAGAGATGAAATATGAAGCAGTTACATTGACATTTTATTTTAACAATTCACATGTGTACAGCTAGAGCAAGTGGTAAGCGGAAAACAGATATAACCATAGAGTACTATGAGCCATAGACATATACAAGTGTTGTTTTTCCTTTTTCAACACTCCCACAAAAATAACACTTGTTTACGACAATATAATTTACAAGCAACTCACTTTGTGACACAAAAAAATATATAAAAAACCATAACTGAATTTTTACTATGCATAGGCTCATTCAGGTTTACTTTTTTCCCTGAGTTTATGAAACTGATTTTTAGGCAAAGCTTTTGTTAGAATATCAGCTGTTTGTTCTTCAGTATTCTTATTAGTCAGCTTAACACAACCATCATTGTACTTTTCACGAATATGTGTACGAATAAATTATATAACAAAAGACAAACTGAACATCAGGTGAAACATGAATCTTTTTAATTTTTTGATATAGTAACCTGTCGTTTTCTGATTCTCCTTCATAGAGTACAAGTACCAAGTTCTGGCTTTTAGCACCAAGCTTGTTGCGTTTTTCTTTGGGAATATGAACGAAAGAGTTTGTATCAAATGGTCTGAGATGGAGAATATTTGGTTTCTGACAGGTCCATTTTTCAAATGGTGACAGTCTTTTTCTCTTCTGTTATACAGGTATGCAGCAGTGTTCACAGCTTCTGCCCTTAAATAGGTTGGCAACTTGCTTTCAAACAGCATTATAGCATATCAGAATCCATGGAAGACTTCAGTACAATGCCCGAAGGCCTCAATCGAGTTTCCCAACGAGTAGGCCTTAGGATGAACATGGACAAGACGAAAACTATGTCTTTTTTTAAATATTTAATCTTGCGATCAGTCTTACGACTATAGGCAGATGAGGTTTATGATCTTTGTCGTGTCGGGCGCTGCTCCCAGCGAAGTCAGCCCCTTTATTTTTTTGGTTAATTCGTATGACCAAGGGCGTACCCAGGATTTCAGCTAGGAGGGGGCAGGGGGCTGCTTATACCTGTTTCGAAAAGATCGTCTGTCGGGTATATTGAAACAAAAAATCATGAAAATTGACTTTTATTCATTAATTTTGATGATGACACAAAACAAAATATTATACATAATTATACCATACATTATGTATAATATATATTATTATATTATGTATGTATATATTAATTTAACAGTAATCTTCACGGATTTGCCGCAAATTTGTCTATGACAGTCTTTTCAATAAACTCACTGTTGTCTTTTAAATAGTTGCGATGTACGCTCATCAGACATAAACCCGTAAGCCTTTCTTCACCCATGGTGCTTCTAAGCCACGTTTTAACTCTTCGCAGCGTACTGAAGGACCGTTCTACGGTCGCCGTGGTGCATGGGATAGTGCTTAAAATAATTAATGCCTTTCTGACAGCAGGGTAAAAAATGTTGGCTTCGTTGAACAGATCAATTACTTCTATGTCCCTTAATTGATCATCTGATAAAGCCTTCGTCACCCATAAATTATGCCAAAGGTTCAGTTCTCCGGTGATATCCAGGTTATAAAATTCTTGGAATGATTCTGCGTTTTTGTGTAGGTCTGTAATGCTGGTTTTTGTCATATACAAGGGATATAGCCTGCTTAAAGCAAACGCCGGAGTATTTTCTTGGGAGAATCGAATATTCAGTGATGAAATGAGTGAATCAATGTATGGGATTATCAGGGAACGCCGCCAATATTCGTTATCATTGTCTGATGGCGGATTACTTCTATGTGTTTGCTTATGAGCAAGACGTGGAACCGAAATTTCTATGTTCAAATCCATTGCAACAGCTCGTGCTTTTTGAAGTATTTCATTACTTATTCTATCAGGAAACTCGCGGTCATTTCTGAGAATTCCTTGATATTTTTGATGTGTTCCCCTACCGAGATCATGTCGATCGATTTAGCTTGCAGTGCGTTTACTACTGGTTCTAAAACTGCTGAATATTTGGCTATTGTTTGTAGAGTAACAATAAACACTGGTTTTGTAACGGCTGAATGCAACTGATATGCAGATTTTCTGGTGGCATAATTTCCTTCTACGGATAACGTTTCTAGAGATTTCACAAGCTCTGAAAAATGTTGAGAAAACTTTCTGATTGATTTATATTTTTCTGACCATCTCGTCTCACATAATCGTGATAGGTTTGGAGCGTAGTTTCGACGTGTAGTCGATTCCCTGAAAAACGTTATAACATCCTTTACAGTGGCGACAGTATTTCTAATTTCTGGCACTGCGTTCGCATCATTCACAACAAGGTTGAGTTTGTGACTTGAGCAATGAAAATATAAAGCACGAGGATATTTTTTTCTCAAAATGGCTTGTACGCCACCCTCTTTCCCTGCCATTGTAGAACAGCCATCGAATCCAAAACCTACGCAATCTTCGGTTGAGAGGTTAGAACTAATTAAGAAATTGTCAATTGCTTCGGCAATTGCGGAAGCATTTTGTGCTTTTAGTTCAACGAACCCTACAAATTCTTCTCTGATTTTCCTTTTGCTTTCGTCGTAGAACCGCACGCCTATTGACAGCTGTTCTTTCCCAGATACGTCTGCTGTTTCATCAGCTAAGACTGCGTAAGCCATGGTCTTCTGAACCTCACTAATTATATTCTCCTTAATAACTTCGCCACATAAATTTATCAATTCGTTTTGTATTTTTGGTGATGTGTAAACTGCATTGCGACGGCACTTTTCCAGGTGACTCTTTAATCTGTCGTCCCCTGAATTGATTCTCAACTTCAATAAATCTAATAAAACACCCTCATCTGCTTGTTTGCCCCTAAGAGGCATATCATGTGTGCCGCAAAATACTATACAAGAAATAATTGATGACAATATTTGTCTGTTTTCATCGATTTCTTTTTGGTGTCCACTTTGCAGTTGGATGTCTACAGGAACATTTTCAAGAAAATTTTTTGCAGCATTTGTCGCCGTTTGGTGAAGGTTGGTCGTTGCATGCTTTCGGCAGTCTTCATGCATATTTTTGAACTTTATATATGGCCTGACCATAAACGATCCCAAAATTCCTCTCACAGTGCTAATGGGCGGAGGGAACAAAACACAATGCTTACAAAGAGCACCTTTTAGTCGCTTGGAATATACTAGCCATGGTGAATATTGATCCAACCAAGCATGGTTAAATTTTCTTTTTAAATGGCTTGCATCACTTTCAAAATCGTAATTTCTGGGCGGGATCCAAGGATTTTGTAACAACTCCCTCTTCTTTTCCGTCGATAGCTGGGTAGCCAACCCAACGTCCCAGATCATTTTCATGACAGCCATCGTCCACTATAATTTCAGGATCGACGTTGACGTCATAAGTTTGTTGGGATGTCGATGGAGAAGAATAGTTGGCAACAGATATATTAACAGGTTCTACAGGAGAATTTGACGCTTGTCCAATGTTAGCATGCAATGATCTTGGCATTACATGAGTGGTTTTATTATGGTTGTCATTTTCATCGCTTCCACTGTTACTTTCCCGACGTTTTTTTCTTTTTTCGCGTGTCCTCCCTAAAAAATGGATACACAAAAATACTCTTACAGTGTTTAGGCGGGTTGTATAAGACGAAAATAAAGATCAAGTTTCACATTCTAATATATATGGTTTGAACGCCAAATAAGCATAACTAGGTAATTTGAAATAATACACTTGTTGTGACGTTAGAGAAAAGGGACTTTGTTGTCGGTATGGACTTATTAATAAATCCAAAATATTGCAAGGATCTTTCTTTTATGTTTTTTTTTTACATTTTAATCACAAAATATTCACAAATGTTATTTTAGCTATTATAACAAAACCACGTCTTGTAATTAATAAATTTAAATATTGTAAGTAATGCTTAAGATATACACTTACAAGACAAGAGAGTCAAAGCCCCCCATTAAATCAAATAATCATATTAGGTACCTACTTAAGTGTTTTGTTTTGACTCACCTCTTTCAAAGAATTTCCTGATATCCATTTGACGGAGTAATATTTCCAGTTGTTGCACAGTAAACGTAAATCTCGTGTCGCCGCAACGAAACTATAAGACACTATGTCGTATGAAATATTCGCTCGTATTACACTCCGAACTGAATTGTATTCGAACTAAATTGACGTGCTCTGCCTCACGCTTCCGCTTATATATTGAAATATTCTTGCTCCCGAAATATGTAGAAAATACTCGACTCTATTTCCATCCTTGTCTTATACTTGCTATCACTGTCTTTTCTTTCCAGAATAGTCCATGCTAGAACGTTCTTCGCGGTATTGCTATTCAATACAAGATGTCGCTATTGACCGTATAAATTGATCCTATTTCTTTTTACTGGAAAAAGTACTGCCGTCCGAAACTAGATGGCGCTAGATGTTGTTTTCTCCCAATTATATTCGGCTTTAATCCTAGATGGCTCTCTGATTGTCTCGGCGGAACCGGAAACTACGAGATGCGACGGTTTTGCGGGAGATTTAAATTATATTGCATCGCTAACAGTGTACTAGAATTACTAGAGTCTGTCTAGTGAGCCGCGGCACAGATAAAACCGCAGCAAAAATCTTTTAGTTGTAAACACTGAATATACTATGAAATTTGAATTTGATACTTTCACTATTTTATTCTATAAACACTAAGAATCTTAAACTAAATCTGTACAGATATATACTACTTAAAATAATATGCAACATATTGAATATTATTTTATTTTAGCATTGAAAACAAATTAATATAATAAATAAAACCAAACTTGCATCAAAACCTTACTTAGTTTTTATTTATTCTGTCGCGTAATCAAAATCAGATTCCAGAAATTAAATTCTCGACTATGAATCGTTACTGTCACTTTCATTATCACTAAAAAATAATAAAAACGAAATAAAGAAATAAATAAAGTGTATCAAAACTTGATCAAAACATTTTGCGTTTCGTTTGACGGCGGCTGAAAGTCACTATATAAAATATTCTAATAAATACGTTGCGGCACGACCGACACGACTCACTATACATAGACTCTATATCGAATATTGTAGAATATTTAACTATAGAAAAAAAATCTGGCTGAAAAGATATTTTGTTTCCAACACTTCATTTTGCGCAGAGTAGGTAATACGTTTTTAATTTCTATTTGCCAAAAAAAAAATTACATTTATTTAATCTTCTAGGGGGGGGGGCTACTGCCCCCCCCCCTGCCCTTGCGTATGACTCTTAATCGAAGATGTCTCGTCGCTTCTTAAGGCGACGGATTGTTTCAGGGAAAGTGAGTTGCCCCGCCAGCTGGTTCGGGTGCTTCAGTAGTCTTGACATGTAGTTAGCTCGATTATTAGCAATCTCTTCCTCAACCATAGGTTGAGTGTTTCATGTACCTCTGTTGTTTTGACAAACCATGGTGCATTCGAAATTTGCTTAAGGATGTAGTTTGGCACCCTTTGTATTATCATTATATTTGAGGCACTAGCAGAACCCCACAACTGTATGCCATATGTCCAAATTGGTTTCAAGATCGATTTGTATATCAGCAGCTTATTGTCCATAGCTAGTTTTGAGTTTCGTCCCATCAGCCAGTAGAGGCCTTTGTATTATAAATTAATTTCTTCCCGTTTTGTTTCGATATGTTTCCTCCAGGTGAGTTTACGGTCCAAGTGTATACCTAGATACTTTACTGTATCTTGATGTGGCAGTTGGGTACCATTCAGAGTGACTGGTGTGCAGTTTTGCTTTCTCAGGGTAAATGTTACATGCACTGATTTGGTAGCACTGGCAGCAATTCGCCATTTGGAAAGCCATTCATTTATGTCATTAAGGCTGTTTTGGAGTAGCCTTGAAGCCTAGACTGGGCATTTGCTCGAGGCAAGTAGAGCGGTGTCATCAGCAAAAGTCGCAACTGTAACTTCTGGGTTCTGCGGTAGGTCGTATGTATACAACGTATACAAGACGGGTCCTAATACGGAGCCTTGTGGTACTCCAGCGGATATATCTTAGAATTTGGATGTGCATTCTTTTTCTCTTACTTGAAATATTCTATTTTTTTTATAAGATTTTAGGACTCTATAAAAAGTATGAGGTAGTGTTGTTTTTATTTTATACAGCAAGTCCCTGTGCCACACCCTGTCAAATTCTTGTTGTATATCTAGGAAGGCAGATAAACAGAATTCTTTTTTCTCAAAGGAATTCCTAATTATCCTACATACTCTGTGGACTTGTTCGATAGTAGCATGTTCTTCACGAAACCCAAATTGATGAGCAGGAATGATACTTTTGTCTTTGATCATTCTGTGTAGTATTAACTTCTCCAATATCTTGGACATTATTGGTAATAGGCTGATGGGTCTATACTAGGTGAGCTCATGAATAGGTTTTCCAGGTTTTATGATCATTACTACTTGTGATACTTTCCACAGGTCTGGGGAATGTCCTACTCTAATAACAGCGTTGAATAGCATGGTGAGTAGTACTATTGCTTTTCGAGGCAATTCTTCAAGAACCTTCTTGTCTATGAGGTCATACCCTGGAGCTTTTTGCTATCCATGTGCTTGATGTTATTATATATATCTTTAGGCGTCACAAGTTTCAAAAGTAAATCAAGTTAGAGATCTTGTTTAGTAATCAAGTCAATTTCTGACTCATCCACATATTCTGGTCTAGGAACGTTTGGTTTGAATACATGGCTAAGCTGTTTTGCAAAAGCTTCTGCTTTCTTCAGATTTTTTCTGATCCACTGTCTATCATGTGTACGAATCGGTGGCTTGTGATTTAATGGTCGATCTAGGTTTCTACATGCTATCCAAATTGAATAGTTTGTTGTTTTAGTAGCCGATAGACCTTCTAGATAGTCCAGAGCAGTGTCATTAGCATCTGTTATAATATTTTTCAGCTCGTGTATGGCTTTATTCAATTTTGTTTTGTCTTGTCGATTTCTACTGGTATGCCAAACGCGTAACCTTCTTTTTTCAAGTATTTTTGGCGTATGACATCGGAGTATGTCTTACTCTGAGGAGATCGGTTAGTGACGTCTGGCGACGAACTCCAACAGGATTCTTGAATAACTGAGGTTAAAATCTTTACAGCCTCATCAATGTCTGTTTGAGTTTTTAATGCAACTTTTAGATCCACTTTCTCATGGACCAGTTCTCGGAAGGAGTTCCGGTCTGTGCGCTTATTATATAGTTTTAAGATACTGATTCTTGACTGTTGTGCCAACTATCAGTATTACCGGAACATGGTTAGTACTGGAGTCCAGACATGTTTCTATGCGACGTGGAGATCGTGGTGAGGTTCATCTTGTCAATACTTTTTTTCAGCTCTCTTCCTCTTGTGCTGGTTAATCTAGAAGCCCAGTGAACATGCTTTGCATTCCAGTCACCCCCAGCTATAAATCGCAAACCAAGAGTCCCAAAAAGCTCTTCGAACTGTTCTTCCTTTATTTTGTGCTTCTGAGGACAGTATACGGCGAATACATTGAATGTACCATTCCGATCTTCTACTGCAATAGTTGCTGCTTGTATATGATCTTTTCGAAACTGTGGTTGTTCAAAGTGATTAATACAAGACCTGACAATCACAGCTGCTCCTGCATGTGCAGTGCCGTCTGGGTGGTTTGTGGCATAAATGTTATAATTATGGATGATACTATGATTTTCAGTCAGGTGAGATTCAGACACAAGTAGTATGTCTATGTTATGAGTGTGTAGTAGGACTTCAACCTCAATAACATTTGGAGATAGGTCTAGGTTCCACGTAGCTATCTTGAGTGAAGCCATTATGACAGTTTGGTCACTAGAGTTGTTATGAGGTTGATTAAGGTACTCATTTGTTGTAGGATTAAGTCAAATTTTTCTGCCTGTTTAAGTAGCATCTCTTCTATTGATAGTTTTGATGGTAGGCTGTCTACATTTTTAGATTCCTGGTTGTGGTTGGCTTTCAGTACATCGGCATAATATCTGGCTTGTTTTTGTTTAACTGGGTCTGGGTCTAGATTTTTCACCAGATAGTGGCAAAGATTTTGGTGGAAACTTCGTATTGATTTTAGTTTTACTGTCTGAGATGTCATTCTGGTGTGGCAGCTGGTTGGTTGTATTATTTGCTGGTATGGTAGTTTCTCTAGTTTTCTAGATAGTATTTTCTTATATAACTCACATCCTTTAAAGTTTGCTGGATGAGCGCCGAAGCACAAAGCGCATTTTGCTGGTGTATTTATATGGGTCTTAGGGCACTCTGCCGTTCTGTGTGACTGAGCACACTTCACTAACTATGAAACTATGTCTAATGCCCATGTTGTGCCTACCCCAATATCAGTTGGGAACTCAGTTCTCGAAGTTGGTGATGAATACATCTACCTAGGATGCAGGTCCCGCTTCTAGAAAGACGTCTATTTTCGAATCCAACTCGGCTGGGCAGTGTTCCGGAAATTTCGCGAAGTCTTCTCGTCTAAAATACCTCAGTGCCTCAAGACAAGAGTCTTCGACCAATGTGTGTTACCAGTGATGACTTATGGCACTGAAACGTGGTCTCTTACTATGGGCCTCATAGATAAGCTCAAAGTCGCACAACGAGCTATGGAGAGGGCTATAGTCGGGGTTTCTCTACGTGATCGAATCAGAAATGAGGAGATCCGTAGAAGAACGAAACTCACTGACATAGCCCAGAAGATTAGCCAGTGAAAGTGGCAGTGGGCAGGCCACAGCACGCAGAACAGATGGCCGATGGGGCCGGAAGGTTCTGGAATGGAGACCATGGACCGGCAAGCGCAGCGTAGATCGTCCACCGACACGGAGGACAGACGACCTGATAAAGGTCGCAGGACGATGTTGGATGCAGGCCGCTTCCAACCGGTCCTTTTGGAAAATTATGGGGAGGCATATGTACAGCAGTAGACGTCCTACGGCTGAGATGATGATGATGATGATGACTGCTACTAGGATTCCTTCACTGTTGTATATTTTGGCACTTGTATCATCTTTTACTGTTTTGAAGCCTTTTGAGGTAATGACACCTGAGAACAAGTTCTTGCAGAAATCAGGTACATAGAATACATTGTTTATTGTGGAGTCTAACCATTGTCCGCCAATGAACTTCTTTATGTTTACTAACCCTTGCCCTTTGATAATCAGCTCATTGCCATTCCCAACACAAACTATTGACTCAATCGGTTCGAACTCGGTGAATGCATCTCTCACATGACACATGTGCGCTGACGCACCACTATCCAGGATCCATGTGTACTTCTCATTTAAAGTGGCATTTGCTTCGAGGTCGAGATTATCATCTTTGTTAATAACAAACGCAGATTTTTGTATATGAAACATACAAAAATCTGCGTTTGTTGTGTTCCTTTACATCTGCAATCTCGTGCAAAGTGTCCACGTTTACCGCATTTGAAACATTTATACCGATTTTTTGTTGGTATTTTTCTTGGTTGCTGCTAGTGCCATGGTACTGTCATCACGCTTCAAACTCGCTTCATCGTCGATCAATCTGGCTGTCAGGAAAATACTAAATACTGTTTGTTTCGAACTTTCTAGTGACAGCCAAGCTTGACAAAGACATCTATAATTTTCTGAAAGCGAACCAAGTATTTTAATGATAACACTATTTTCTGGCATGATTTCGCCGAATTCTTTTAGTTGCGCATTATTTTGTACTTTTAAGACAAACATAGAGCAATGTTCTCGCCATCCGCCATGTTCAACTGATGAAATTTCTCATGTAGCTTGGTATTTTCGCTTTTCTGTTCGTAGATTGCTTCTAGTGTTTGAAATACTTCTTATGTTGCACAAGTTTCAATTAGGCTAATTTGTGACGTGTCCATAGAGGCAGTGACAATTAACATTGCCTTAGCGTCATTTTGCAGCCATATTTCTGTGTCTTTGTTTTTCTGCATCGAAATCTTCATGAGATATTTCGCACTATGCCTTGCTTTCAATGCGCATATAATTTGGAACTTCCACTGGCGAAAATCTGTGCCGTCGAACCGGTTTATTGAAGTTGAGGAGCACGTGCACGAAAAATGTCTTGAAAACTCTTTCGCACTTGAAAACTTCCAATCTCACAATAACTATTGATTTTTTTGCGCAGTGGAAGCGTGCTGGGCTCATATCCTGTTATTATTTGATTAGGGGCTTAGCGAAATAAAAGATGAAATATGAAGCAGTTACGTTGACGTTTTATTTTAAAAATTCACATGTGTACAGCTAGAGCAAGTGGTGGGCGGAAAATAGATATGACCATAGAGTACTATGAGTTCAAACTCATAGTACTCTATGGTCATATCTATTTTGCTGACATCTTTTCATCATCTGAAGTCTATTTTGTTACAATGACACATACAAGTGTTGTTTTTCCTTTTCCAACATATACCTATTAAGAAATAGAATGTTCTTACAATAATAAATTTTATAATAGTCTACATGCTTACTATATCCTTATTAAATATAATATTTCTGCAAGCAACTTGGCTCGGGGATTCCCCCGCCTACCCTCAATCTATATAATAATATCCTCAAATTACTATCCAACTATTGTACTCACACTATGCTCACAAGCACCATAGTATGCAGCACTGTCTTTCTTGGGTTTTTGTTATAAGTTCATATATAAGTAAAGTTGTTTAAAAGTGATATAATTTACATAGTTTACTAGTCTGTCATTACCCTTCTAAAAAATTAGAATGATTACCCATCCATAATTTAACTGCAACAACTTCTGTATGATTACATTTCTCAAATAACTATAGTTGATCTGCTCACAAAGGGTTAATGTACAGAACTTAGTACTCTGCTCAGTGCATCCTATTTAATTATTACTGTTTATATCATCTTCACTCAAGAACTTATTTATTCATATCACTTATTAGTATGAGAAATATACCCAGCACCCGACTATTGTTTATACAATGTTTGGTTCTTTGTTATATTATTATAATAGTTTACTTTTAAAACTGAGCATAGTTGTCTCTATTATCAAAACTTATGTGTATTTCAGGTTGTTAAAAAATACCATTGGGTTGCAATGGATACGGAATTTCCAGGCGTAGTAGCTAGACCCATTGGAGAATTTCGATCCACAGCAGACTATCAGTATCAACTGCTGAGGTAAGTGCTAGTAATATTTTCACAGAGTACTCAAACAGGACACTTTAACTTTATGGTTCACATATTAGTATTGTTATATACTTATTGTACTGAGGGATGAATGCCTTTCATTGAAACTCAAGCAAAAAAAAAATTAATAATCATTTGATAACACACTGGAAGTACTAATTGGCCAAACACTGGGTAGCCAGGAGCCCTTAAAATTAACCAATCAATAGTCCTTACACTATGCCTGTTAATCGTCATTTGACTGAGTTACTGGATGGCTTCCTGCAGTCGAGGATTTTCGCGCATTTTCTTAATTTTAATTACTACTTTTGAACATCAAAATATTGTATTCAAATCCATCTGTTGACATTTCCGCTTATTTTCCGTATTTCATTTGATTAATTACTACCACAAGTTTCCCCTAACAGTCAACTTAATTTGTAGTTCATATATAAAAAAAAAATATATATATATATATATATATATATATGGATATTTAATAAATAATAATATTTCGGGGGAATAACTCATACACATATAAAGAGCTTGATATCTTTTATTTCAGATGCAATGTAGACCTACTTAGGATTATACAACTGGGCCTCACATTTATGGACGAGAATGGAAAAACCCCTCCTGGCTGCACAACATGGCAGTTTAATTTCAAATTTAATTTACAGTAAGTACTTACTCCAATTTAGCCATATTAGTGAATATAGTGATAGTGATGGACATATTTTATTTTGTGCGTCTCAATGCTAGTAATTCTGAACCATGTCTACTTCTTTTTTCAAATTACATATTAATCTAATTACTGTTAGGTACTATGAATTAAAAGTATGTGAACTATTTCAGCCTTCTGTATGTGCCAGCATCAGGCCACGGTTAGTAAATTCACAATTGAATTCTAAAATGTCTAGTCCTACAACAGCCAAACCATGGTTTAATTTAATAATCCAAAACCAAGAATTTATGTTCAGCCATAATTACCTAGTTTAGACTATACTTATTATAATTAATATTGTTTCAAAGTACATAATTAGAATAAATTGTTTAAAAAAATTGATTGTACAGGGAAGACATGTACGCCCAGGACTCCATCGATCTTCTGCAGAATTCTGGATTGCAATTTAGAGAGCATGAAGAGCATGGCATTGAACCTTTAGAATTTGCTGAGCTTTTGATGACTTCAGGTAGATTTACATAACATATATAAAGGATTAAAGGAGGTATTGTTTGTGCGAATAAGAAGTATATGAATACAAATAATTTGATTCACATTAACGTTGTACATAATAAAAACAACCACATACCTTACCTCGTAATTTAATTTTCAACATGTGTAACAGTATTTATATGTACAAGTCCATAGTTATAGTAATGTTTGCCTTCAGTTCAGTAGCAGTTAAATGAGATATATGGGTACCTTAGTTTTGAATATTTTCTACTTTTATTTTGGTGTACTTTGTGTATTTTGTATAATAATGTTCTGTTATTTTTATTTCAGGAATTGTACTCATGGACAACATCAACTGGTTGAGTTTTCACTCTGGATATGACTTTGGATACTTGCTCAAACTTCTCACTGACAAGAACCTACCACTAGATGAGAATGAGTTCTTCGAAAGCCTGCGCCTCTACTTCCCAACGGTATATGATGTCAAAGTAAGTAACACTCAGTTATAAGGTACTTTAAAGGTGGGCCTAGCTAGACAATACGTGAGATTATACAATATTATCTATTACCTACAGTTAGAATTACTTCCCTCAAAACAGAAGCACTTACGATGTTATAAATTATAATAAAATATTAAAACACACGCAAATTATAGTTATACTGGTTCCTATGCAGTTTAGAGAAAGAGGAAGTAAATAAGCAACAAAGGCTCGACCTTTGGCTTCGCCATAACCTCCCATCTTTTCTTATATTTTTTTATGTAAGATCCTTCTACAATGTATGAGAAAACACTTATGATTAGCTTATGTAACTTATGTAAAGCCGTTCTCAAGATTAAGCTGTTCAAGATTAGTTTGCCTAGGGAATTATCACACCTTTGCGAGTTCTTGAACCGTGAAGCTGTAGAGTGCAAACATTACTGTTTTTTAACTCTTAACATCAGGCAAGCGATTTGCTTGTCTTGTGACCGATAGATACCAAAAAAAACCTCAGGAAAGTTTAGAGTTTGACTGAACCTGGGTTCTTGTTTGACTGTATCTATCATTTGCAATAAACATGAAAAAAATGTAATATTCAATTCAAATTATATTTAGTATAATTTAAAAATAAAATTTACTCTGTATCTTGAAGTCTCATCATCTCGACATGTCATGCGGGAGTTGTTCAATTTTTCATTGGTTGACATCATGATTTTACATATCAGATATTGATGTCGTAATACATATGGCATATCAAAATATCTAATAGCTATACATATAGGAAGGTGCTAAGTTAATAGTTAAATATAAACTGAAAAATCCCGTATTTTAAAGCGCACTAGAACTGGGAAGCATTATTTATGAGCTGGTAAAAACTATGATAAACGTCTTCCAGTACTTAATGAAACTTTGCAAGAACCTCAAGGGTGGGCTGCAAGAAGTTGCAGACCAGCTAGAATTGCGGCGCGTGGGTCCGCAACACCAAGCTGGCTCAGATTCTCACCTTACTGGCATGGCGTTCTTCAAGATTAAAGAGGTAAGACGACTTTATCAATGTTCCTACTAAAGTTCGACGCAATAGGGAATATGCATCAATAATTTTCCTTCTTTAATATATATATTTATCTGCGGTTTCACCTGCGTGGTGATGCATGATGATGATGAAAAGTATCCTATGTGTCAATCCAAAGCCTCATCTATCTCCATACCAACTTGTCTTCACGCGCGAAAATTATACATAGGCTGTTACTTTACAATCCGTGGACAAGAAACCATTTTAACGCTACAAATAAATGTTGTATGCACATATCCTCGTTTGTCGTCGTCGTACATAGTACGAGAGCCCAAGACCAGAATTGTGGTTAACATATATGTTTCTTTTTATCGTCATCATCATCACCGCGCGGGTAAACCCGCGGGGCGCCGCTGATATAATATATTATAATCCGAACGCTCCGTGATTCCGAACGGGGGGTAAATTTTCAGTATTCGGATTAATGAGGTCCTACTGTCCTTGTATCAAAGACAATTTCAAGTAAAGTATGAATACTCAAAGCTTTATAACATCAAACCCTCTGTATCACAGGGATCGGTACTTGGACCAGTACTGTACTCCATATACACGGCAGACCTGCCAGAAACAAAAATGTTGTTACAGCAACATATGCTGATGACACTGCCTGCCTAGCGAGATACAAGGACCCACGCTTAGCTTCACTGAAACTCCAAGAACAATTAAATAAAATAAACACCTGGCTACAGAAGTGGCGAATCAAACCCAGCGTGACCAAATCGGTACATGTCACCTTCACACTTCGAAAAGGCGATTGTCCAAGCGTTTTTTATGGATGACAAGGTTCTACCAACCAGTGATAGCGTAACATATCTTGGCCTGCACCTTGACAGAAGACTCATCTGGGCAAAACACATTAAAAGCAAGCGCAAAGAAGCAAACCTGCAATTCCTGTCACTGAATTGGCTGCTCGGTACTCAATCAAGGCTATCACTTAGCAATATAGTACTGGTGTATAAAGCTATCATAAAGCCCATCTGGACTTATGGGATAGAGCTTTGTGGTTCTGCTAGTAACTCCAACACTGAGATTCTCCAGAGATTCTAAAACATGGATCTGAGAACAGTTTCAAGTGCTCACTGGTTTGTAAGAACACTGAAATACATGAACACTTGGATATCTCAACAGTAAAGCAGGAAATTAGCAACAATAGCTTCAAATACAAAGAACGTCTGAATAAGCATACAAATGATCTCGCCAAAAAGCTATTAGATGATAAAGAAATGTAAAACGCCTAAAACCATGGCACATTCTAACTTTGTACACTCGAGATTGAGTCTCTTTCCATGTTATGGTGCCATTTACTGGAACCGCACCAACATAAACCATCCTGGAACATATGTGATTATGGCATAAGCCGATGGCAGATTTTTAAAGGGGAAAAAAGGAAATTTTAAAGCATTACATTTCGAGACCGTTTTGAAAATGTTAGAATTTTTTACCAATCTGTAACATAGCAATATTTCTGAAAATTGTTGTACGTGATAAAAGTTGTCCAGATATCGAAAAAATTACCTAATTCAGAAAAAAAATCTATAGCACCTTCTATATCAGAAAACTTTTTGATCGAAATTATTTATAAATCGTATTCAGTAATGTTTTGTTTTAATGGTATTAGTAAACGGTACAAACACAAGGCCCACCTAATGCTTAGTGGTAACCTCTGCCTAGAACGGAACAGATGTAATTGACAACAAGTGATAAATTGCACTGCGCTCGTAACCCTGAGACATTAATAGTGCGTTCGAATAGACCCTGTCCAATAACTAAACTAACAGAATAGACTGTTGGCGAAAATAACGCTAAAAACGCTTACATGGGCGTTCGAAATGGGAATCTGTGGGTGCAAATGTCGTTTATGTCTTTTTTGTTCAGCGTTTTTTATGCTAAAACAGAGTGCAATTTTTGACCCACTTCCGAAGCATGGTTGTTTGTGATAGTTTTTTGTCAACTATGTATTTGACAGCATAAACATGCGATTTGAGGTCTTATGCTCGGTTAAGCGTTTGAGTAGGGTGTGGCCAAAAGTTGTTAAAGTCGCAAAAAAACGTTTTTGAGATTTACGAACGCTTTAACAAAAGAGCCATCAATAACAACGACAATGCCCTCAAAGCTAAACGAACGCATCTTATGTTGTTGACATTAAGGGTTCTAGGGAAACGAGATCAAATACCTATTTTGATTTCGATTAATGTCTACCATACTTTCAAACCAAAATGCAGTATTGCGAACCTTACTGTTATACCGTAAAAAAAGGTATGGTGGCAGTACTACCCCGGACGAACTGATTCATTAAGAGTTCTACTGCTGTGCTTCTGCTGCATATTGAATTCTATGTTACAAGCCAGTGAATAAGTTGTGACCCTCAAATTATTAGATGATGATTAATCCTTCCTATACCGTGATAATTAAAACAAAAGATTTATGATTGAAACTGACGTATATTTACGTCTCTGGGACGCAAAGGGTTAATAAAGAGTATATCCTAAACGTAGCCGTGGCGGTGCCGGCTTAGAATAGCACCCCCCCAACTCTACCCGTGGGTGCCGTAGAAGGCGGCTAAGGGATAACAAATCAGAAGGTGGGCAGAAGCACCTTCCCAGTCAAACACACACAAACTGCGCTCGCCAACCCGCCTGCCAAGCGTGGCGAGTATTGGCAAAAACCCCTTAATGGATTGGACAAAAAGAACCAGGCCCCCAGTCCCCGGCAGCCCCGCTATTCCTGGCTACGGTAGCGGCCACGGTAACGGTGGGCAGGTGGTGCTAAGAATCCCCGGCAGACGCCCGGCTACCACCCCCAACGACGACGACTGGCCCTGGTAACACACAACATACGCACGATGAGGACAGACGAGAAGATATATGAGCTGGAAGAAGAAATGAGTAAGCTACACTGGGACATTGTGGGGTTATCTGAAGTCCGTAGAGCGGGTGAGGACACGATAACCCTAAAATCAGGTAACCTACTCTACCACCGGGAGGGCGACCAACAGTCCCAAGGTGGTGTCGGGTTTCTCGTCCACAAGTCCCTTACTAACAACATAGTTAAGATCGATAGCGTTTCCAATAGAGTCGTATATCTAATACTCAGAGTATCCAAACTATATTCGCTGAAGGTCATTCAGGTATACGCACCGACGAAGTCGCACCCGGATGATGAGGTGGAGGATATGTATGAGGACATTAGTCGGGCCATACATACCTCTGAAACGCACTTTCTAGTTGTTATGGGGGACTTCAACGCGAAGTTGGGTAAGAGAAGCGAGGATGAGTCGAAAGTGGGGCAATTTGGCTATGGACAACGGAACCGTAGGGGACAGAGGTTGGCCGACTTCCTGGAGAAAGAGGGACTCTTTATGATGAACTCTTTCTTTCAGAAGCCACCTCACAGGAAATGGACCTGGTTGAGTCCCGATGGTTCCACGAGAAATGAGATTGACTTCATTATGACCACCAATAGGCAAATATTCACTGATGTCTCCGTGATCAACAGGGTTAAAACCAGTAGTGATCACCGAATGGTAAGAGGCACGGTGAATATTAATGTCAAACTGGAGAGGTCTCGTCAGATGAAGTCTACGCTCCGACCCACTCGTGCCCGTATTCAAGACCCCGAGAGCTTTCAACTTGAGCTATCCAATCGCTTCGATTGCCTTGAGAACGTCGCTTCAGTGGACGAGATCAATAACAGGTTAGTAGAAACTGTCCATACAGTGGGTTCCAAGTACTTTAAACCCCACCGTACAGATAGGCCACAAAAACTCTCCAACGATACCCTCAACCTCATGGCTGTACGACGCTCATTGAAACTGCAGTCTTCGGATGATGCTGAAGCATATAGGCTGCTCAATAGACGAATATGGAAGTCCTTGCGACACGACATCCGGATCTTTAATACAAACCGTATTAAAGAGACGATAGAGCGGAAAAAAGGCTCCAAAGTGTTTGCAAAGGACATGTCTATTGGGCTAAGCCAGTTGACGAAGCTGAAGAGAGGAGACGGCAGTGTAGCGTCGACCAAAGCGGAAGTGTTAGGAGAGGTCGAGAGTTTCTACAGACAGTTATACACCTCGGTCGCAAACCTGTTAGCAGCTCGGTCAAAGACCCAAGAGCCAAGCTGACCCGGCATTATACCGAAGATATCCCGGACATCAGCCTGTACGAGATTAGAATGGCCTTTGTACAAAAACGCCTACATGTCAGTCCGAGTACAGGAGCAGAGTTCGAAGGCAATTCCATTGCAAAGAGGCGTGAGACAGGGAGACGTTATATCTCCGAAACTGTTCACCGCTACATTGGAAGACGCCTTCAAGCTTCTGGAATGGCAAGGACTTGGCATCAATGTTAACGGCGAATACATCACTCACCTTCGATTTGCCGTCGATATTTTAGTCATGGCAGAATCCATGGAAGACCTCAGTGCAATGCTCGAAGGCCTCCATCGAGTTTCCCAACGGGTAGGTCTTAAGATGAACATGGACAAGACGAAAATTATGTCTAATGCCCATGTTGTACCTACCCCAATATCAGTTGGGAACTCAGTTCTCGAAGTTGTTGAGGAGTACATCTACCTGGGACAGACAGTCAAACTAGGCAGGTCCAACTTCGAGAAAGAGGTCAATCGTCGAATCCAACTCGGCTGGGCAGCGTTCCGGAAACTTCGCGAAGTCTTCTCGTCAAAAATACCTCAGTGCCTCAAGACAAGAGTCTTCGACCAATGTGTGTTACCAGTGATGACTTATGGCACTGAAACGTGGTCTCTTACTATGGGCCTAATAGATAAGCTCAAAGTCGCATAACGAGCTATGGAGAGGGCTATGCTTGGGGTTTCTCTACGTGATCGAATCAGAAATGACGAGATCCGTAGAAGAACGAAAGTCACCGACATAGCTCAGAAGATTAGCCAGTTGAAGTGGCAGTGGGCAGGGCACATAGCACGCAGAACAGATGGCCGATGGGGCCGAAAGGTTCTGGAGTGGAGACCACGTACCGGCAAGCGCAGCGTAGGTCGTCCACCGACACGGTGGACAGACGACCTGAGGAAGGTCGCAGGATGACGTTGGATGCAGGCCGCTTCCAACCGGTCCTTTTGGAAAATCATGGGGGAGGCCTATGTTCAGCAGTGGACGTCCTACGGCTGAGATGATGATGATGATATGCTAAACCGATAGATTACCGCAATATAGAGCGGCAGGAGCGTAACACGAGAAAAGCCGTTCTCGCCACAGGAGCTGAACAAGCGCTGATTCGTCTGCCAGGAGACTCCGAAACCTTTTCGTTTTAGGGAGTATATGCGACATCGAAAATTTCTGATCACTGATTCTGTCAACTGACAGTTTTTTGGTAATCCCGACCATCTTACGAAAGCTTTACAAAAATATTAATTGGAGTTGCTATGATACAGATCGGCTAATTTTTTTGACATTTTCAGACATGCTCTGGGGCTATATCGTCGCGCAAAGTGTCTGAAAACAAACTTATTCTTCATGTTACGCACTTTTTCAATATCAGACGTATTGCTATTTTTTTATTTTATTTGAGTTCACAAAATCCACAGATCTTGAGAATAATTATCGACTTTATTAAAATATCGACTGGCTTTTTTGACACAAAATAAATAGCCTCCTACGCAGTTGCTACACTGTTGACCGTTTCTACACACCTAGTCAGATGCAGAATCATATAATCTGACGATTTTATACAGTTTTGGCCGTTTTGCTATGATACATGGTTTTGGTCGTGGGATGGTAATGGGTGCACTTATCAGAACAGAAATTGTGTGATGTCTAATGCTTTGTTGTTCACGGCTATGAACCACAATAAAAATATGGTACAAAGTTTTCTTGTGAATTGTGAAAACTCAAATGGAGTCAGATAGTATGCATTCTGCTATCGAACGAACACATATAAACAATGATATCAATGTTACTGCGGAATACGTTGAAGTCTGCAAATAAGCTAGGAAAAAACCAAAGCCTGTAAAAAAAATAAGCAATATGATGTAACCTACCTCATATATCCGTTTGTCAAAAATTTTAAAGTGTTTTAGTTCTTCAAAGCTTTTGTCCTGGTCGCGGCAGAGGTAACACTAATGTTATTGACATAAGAGCTCTGCGCTACACCCTAGGTGGTGAAATACATTTCAAACTGAGATTATCTCATGAATTGCAAACAATATCTCAAAGAAAATCGTCTAACGTTGTTCTATTGCCGTTCACTCTGTTTCGAAATCTCCATCAATGTAGAAGAAACATTACAGCAATAAAGTTTGAAGATCTGCAGTATTTAAAAATATCACTTCTTGAAGATTACCGTCCTTACTAAGACAGTTTAAAAGTATATAATTTATATGATCTTTATGTTTTTAGTTGTCTGAACTACCTCATTGGTGTAAGATTAATTACCCTTTATAAATTGACCTGAATTACTTTTATTTAGTACTTGAATTCTTAGATTTTGTTTAGTCGAGTTGCATTGTTGCTTATTTGATTATCTTATTTAATTGAAGTCTGTTGAAATAAGTGCATTCCTTAATTACACAAACTTTGCAATCACCTATATTTATTTTTAAATATCGCTTATATGAGAGTAGTATCAGATATTTTTTTGGTGTTTTATAGTTTTTACAATGAAATATAACAACATAAAAATAACTGTGCACTGAGTTTATCTCCAAAGCAAATATAAAATCTATGAGGTTTTTTGTTTGCCCTGTAAAATGTCCTTCAGGTGAGTTAGCAGGTTTACACTCTAAGGCGACGATATGGTATTGGCTTCAGAGTCCTCAGAGACATGAAATAAAGCTAATCATCATTAGACTCAGTCATAATCCATAAAGTCGATCTTACTGCTTTAAGTTAATTTACCTGTTTGAGTATGGAAGTTGGCAAAAATATACGAGGAGTTTTTAAACATTTTCTCTCATAATAATCGTCTTTTATTTAATCGTCGGTTCTTGCATATTCCCTATTCGTATTAATGAGGGTTAACGCTGACGTAAAGTTCTAATTATATAATATAATTTATAAAAGGCAGACAAATAAAGTAAGAAAAATATTACTAGCCCCATTACAATGTGCGAGCACGTTGCCCTCATTAAAAATAAAATAGCTTTCAATAATGATTATATTTAGACCAATTTGTACAGTCCAAACAACTCCAAGTTTTAAGTTGTTCCAGATATTCTTCGATGGGAATATTGAGAGCACGAGTGGCCACCTCTATGGGCTTGGGGCTCCATTCCCGACCAGTGCCAATAACTTTCAGGATGCCATCGAAAATGGCAACTCTTCCTGATGTTCGGAGCCTGTGTGCGTCACCAGGCTCACGCCACAGCCAAAAGTGTTCCATCTCACAGAGTGATCAGACTACGATCACTGTCACTGTGGGATGTATGCATAGAGCTAACCCCGTGGAGGGCCGATGCATCTTATTTTACTTGGGGAAAAATCCGCTGAAAGATAAATGCATCGTAATTCGCAAATTTAAGAATACTTAAAACTTATTATAATGCTATTATCGAGTAATGCAAGGTAACTACTGGGACGATTAAAAAACATGTATCGAATTCTTGTCGTTTACTGTGTTAGTAAATTAATGCAGTCATAGACACAGTTTGGGTTTATCAGTAGAAATAATAATTACCATTAGCGGATTTTTCTAGTTTGGCATTGTGACTCTCGGGGATAAGTTATCTATGGATGTAAACTGTGATAATGTGTGTAGTTGAATAGCTGTGCTCTTGATACAGCCCAAAAGCTATATTATTTGCCTATATGTACTGCTAAATGCACACATTTACATATTTTTAACGTGCAAGTGTTTTACAATATGTTTTCAGAATTCCAATTTTGTAGACATTTAAAATGATTGTCATGTAAACTTGAAATGTAATATGAGAGATGTCATGCAGCAGCTAATATTAATTCATATGTTGTTGTGTATTTACTATAATAATCGTGAATGTAAAACTTGCTTAGTATTGTAAAAACACCAATGGCAAGCCACATGTGCATGATAACGATTATACTAAGTGGTTATTGTAGAAACTTGCAGATTTTTTTACTACACGAAAAATAAATGTGAATTATATAACATTTATTTTTTACTTGATAGTCATAGTATGTAATTGATAGTTCGTGTGGATTTAATCTGCATAAAACTATTTTGTATAAATATTTTTTTAAAATTAATATTGACATAATTATATTCAGAAGTGTTAATGTTGCTTAGTGCTCAAATAAAACATAAGTAAAACTGACATAATAATAATTTTATGTGTTATGTTATGACTATGGTCAACAAAGGGTTTTATGTTTTGCGTGTCACCTTTACGAAGCTTAAACCAAAATAAATGTTACTATTTCATATTCTATTGTGAGACTATCATTTTGTTTTCAGATTTAAAGTAGTATGAAATGTTTTACTGTTTTATTTGATTTGGCTACATGCATCGTCAAACAAATAATGTTTTAAGGAGACATGCTAGAAGATAGTCTCGATGTAAAGCCACTGAAAGTAAAACCATTTCATAGTGGCTGCATATATTGGCGAAGTGTCTTAAAATATGGCTCGAATCGTATATTACTGAAGTAAGGACTCTTGACACAACCTTCAAAACATGTACGTATAACGCTTTGCGTTAAAGCCGCGCTATAAATACTATGGAATTAGATCGAGCGTTCGCTGGTTTAGGGTAATCTAAAATAATCACACAATGTACATAGCGCGCCATTGCTTATTTGGGCCTTAGTATTTGTATACAGGATTTTCGGAGGGTAGTTAGAAAAACTGAGCGCGCAGGTTATATAGCCAGCAGACGGGCCTTAATGGTTCAAATATCTATTTTGTACATGCTTCGCAGCGCGTTTCGTAGTGAGTAATCGTATATTACGTTATTTAAGTTTATGCAACGGTTATAAGAGTATGTTGACGCACTCATATGTTTTTACTTGAATTTGGTTTATATCCTCCCATGCATTCTTCGTTTATGCCGTGCAATGTTATACACCAATTATAACTAAGTAAATAATTACCTCCGACCGCTTAAAGTTAATAAAATGGCAAAATCTAGCCCACGGGCCTTCTACGCGTAATATAAATTATATAATTTTATATGGAATGACCTTTGCGCCTCAGTTTGTATTACTTCGACCGATGGATCTGAGGCCAGTGTGCCTAGAACGAATAACTGCGTCAGTGTAACGTAACGCGTCGTTCACGTGAAACAGTAGAGACTGTCATTTATCTAGGGCAACTGTGACACAGATAACTCATAGTGAGCTCGCCGAAGCCTGACGCGTGGACCCTTCCGATACTATCCGAATACTTTTTCGCATATTGTTTGTGCTACGGCCTTAGATACCAAACTATATGGCACCTGACGTCATAGACGCTAAGATTGTTGAGGCCACACTCATCTGGTTCTAAACCTAGTCTTATCAGCAACAAATGCGTGTCAATAATAATCTTCCGATCCGACCATCTGTGCAATATTATTATAAGTCATGTAGAGAAAGAAAATTGGACATCTTTTTCTGTATCATATCAATTGTATGTTATCCAAATCCTTTACGTACTGTGTATTATTCCAATTACCTCTATAGAAATAAATTAATCTTACTCGCACTGATGATTTTTGTTTAATTTGCTTTTTTAGTCTAAACTGTTTAAAACACCAACTTTTGGGTGTGCTAAGAATCACATTCTGCATTTTTTGTGTGCCGGTTATGATCCATTGAACCTGCGTGGGTTTATCATGATCGGCCCGTTATGTTCCCCTGTTGGGACTCGAGGCTTCCTCTCAGAGAGAGGAGTTGGGGTCATAATCCACCACGCGGGCCCAGTGCGGCTTGGTGTATAGACAGGTAAATAAGTTAAGTTTTCAGGCCGCCCGAAGGCCTTCGACATAGCCTAATGACTGCTGTCCTAAGACTAACACCGGGACCGACGGCTTAACGTGCCCTCCGAAGCACGGAAGCGCTCAGTTGAACTACTAGCAGTCACCCAACCGACTCTTGACCGCAGCAAGCGTTGTTTAACTTGTTGACCGGCTAAGCTCGCTAAGTCAAGCTCCGCTGTGAGCGCTTCACGCAAGTGGTAATATAAATCTTAGGTATGGGCCTAGATCTAGTGTGACCGCGCCTTCAAGCGGATCAATCAAGGATCAATGATGGAGTAGGTATTTATATAATATGATAAATTCAAGCGCACGTAGTTAATGGCGCTTAAGCCTTGATGTTTTTAATCTAGGCTGAACAGCAGGGCTATTATGTATCTCAGTTGCTAACAAATGTTGATTGAAATCTTGAACAATGGCCGCTCCAGTAAGAAAAAATGTTAGTAAGTTGATGACTAGAGCTGACAAAAGTGACATAAAGCCGCCATTTTTTTTAGATTTCAATCAATATTAGTTAGCAACTGCGATACATAATAGCCCTGCAGGTACTACCAAGGGCATAGCCAGGATTCTGTTTAGGGAAGGGCATAGGTGTCTTGCATCTCACACCCGTCCGGACATAGATATCAGTAGGTATAGCTTCAGTAAGCGATGCTGTGCATTTGCTTATGGGAAGTAATTAATTATTGTTTTTTTTTTAATTCGGTTATAATAATTTATTATATTTCGGTGAGAAGCTTTTTTCATCGCGTTACGTTTTTTGTTATTTTGACTTATTTACTGAAAAATATTACAACTTTCTGTTTACTAAAAGAAAACTTAAATTTTTACTAAAAATTATTACTATAGAAATGTTTGTTGGCCATAAGTTGCAGATAAATTATCATTTTTGCTGACCGAAGACATGTTGAACAATTTTTTTGAACTAATTTGGACACGTCCGATGCCAATCCTCAGTGTTGTTTACGTTGCAAGATGATGTATCGCCGCGAACTTGCAGCGCAAACTCCCTATATTGATGTGTTTATGGCATCGCACATGCCCGAAAGTCCCGAAACCTAGGTCAATCAAACGTCGGTTAATTAAGTGACTTATGTGATGCTATAAATGTGGCATTACAATTTCACTAGGTACGTTTTATTTGATTTTGGACTTACTTTATTAATAAAAAAAATATAGCATTTTCAGAAATACGAAAATGTCAATAATTAATACTAAGTATTACTAAATATATATTATATGCTATTACTAAAATCTTTGCACGCTCGATCACATTAGCCGTTTGTTTAGCAGTTAATTAATCTATACACTTAATAAAATTTTCTCATTTTCACTAGCTGAAAGGCTAAACTAAATATTAAGCAACTTTTAATCTCTCTACGATATCAGAATTATGTATATGATAGATAGCTACAAAAGAACGTGATGAAGATTAAGTTGGAATAGGTGTGGAATTACAACTTCTAACACTCTGTAATGTTCATTAACAAGGAAAAGCTTTTTTTTTATTTACCTATGTATTTCGTATTCAATTTATAAAATACCTGTGGCTGGTTACGCTGCGAGTGTGCGCGTCAGGCGCTAACGGTCCATGGTTCGAGTCCAAACAAATTCAATTCCTTTTTGGGGGTTTTAAACTTTTAATTTGTTTCTGTTAATAGTCAGTAAAACTGACTATTACTGTTATATTACTGGAGTTTTGCGCAATACGAGATACTTGTATGCGCAATATATAACTACTACGTAAGAATGTAACACGTATTGTTTTATTATTACGAGTATATACTGCCCCAGGAGGGTGTGCACTAATAATTAGAAATGTATATTGTGGAAGAATAATTCTGGTTCGCTTTCACTTCACTCAAAACTTGATGAAAATAAACTTTAACGTAAAAAATGGAATAACGGAACCGTAGGGGACAGAGGTTGGCCGACTTCCAGTAGAAAGAGGGACTCTTTATGATGAACTTTTCTTTCAGAAGCCACCTCACAGGAAATGGACCTGGTTGAGTCCCAATGGTTCCACGAGAAATGGGATTGACTTCGTTATGACCATCAAGCGACAAATATTCACTGATGTCTCCGTGATCAACAGTAGGTACCGGTGAAATCCGGTAGTGATCACCGACTGGTAAAAGGTACTTTGAATATTAATGTTAAACTGGCGAGGTCTCGTTTAATGAAGTCTACGCTCCGACCTACTCGTGCCCATATTCAGGACCCCGAGAACTTTCAACTTGACCTGTCCAATCGCTTTGATTGCCTTGAGAACATCGCTTCAGTGGACGAGATCAACAACGGGTTAGTAGAAACTGTCCATACAGTGGGTTCCATGTACTTTGAACCCCACCGTACAGATATACCACAGAAACTCTCAAACCATAGGTACCCTCAACCTCAAAGCTGAACGACGCTCGTTAAAACTGCAATCTTCCGATGATGCTGAAGCATATAGGCTGCTCAATAGACAAATATGGAAGTCCTTGCGACACAATATCCGGCGATCTTTAGTGCAAACCGTATTAAAGAGGCTTCAAAGTATTTACAAGACATGTATATTGGGCAAATTGGCCAGTTGACGAAGCTGAAGGGAGAAGACGGCAGTGTAGCGACGACCAAAGCAGAAGTGTTGATGGAGGTCGAGAGGTTCTATAGACAGTTATACACCTCGGTCGCAAAACCGTTAGCAGCTCGGCCAAAGACCCAAGAGCCAAGCTGACCCGACATTATACCGAAGATATCCCGGACATCAGCCTGTACGAGATTACAATGGCCTTGAAACAGCTCAAGAACAACAAGGCGCAGGGTGACGACGGTATCACATTTGAGAATCTGAAAGCGGGTGGAACACCAGTACTCAAAGTCCTTCAGAAGCTCTTTAATACCGTCTTTATAATACGTTTAATATATATTTAGAATACGTTTAATACATAGACAAGACAAAAATTATGTTTAATGCCCATGTGCCTACCCCAATATCAGTTGGGAACTTAGTTCTCGAAGTTGGTGACAAATACATCTACCTAGGACAGACAGTCAAACTAGGCAGGTCCAGCTTCGAGAAAGAGGTCAATCGTCGAATCCAACTCGGCTGGGCAGCGTACCGGAAACTTCAAGAAGTCTTCTCGTCAAAAATACCTCTGTGCCTCAAGAGTATTTGATCAATGTGTGTTACCAGTGATGACTATTAGGCATTGAAACGTGATCTCTTACTATGGGCCTCATAAGCAAGCTCAAAGACGCACAACGAGCTATGGAGAGTTCTATGCTCGGGGTTTCTCTACGTGATCGAATCAGAAATGAGGAGATCCGTAGACGAACTAAAGTCACCGACATAGCCAAGAAGATAAGCCAGTGAAAGTGGCACTGGGCAGGCCACAGCACGCAGAACAGATAGCCGATGGGACCGGAAGGTTCTGGAGTGGAGACCACGGACAGGCAAGCGCAGCGTAGGTCGTCCACCGACAAGGTGGACTGATGACCTGACAAAGGTAGCAGAACGACGTTGGATGCAGGCCGCTTCCAGTTGGTCCTTTTGGAAACTTCTGGGGGAGGCATATGTTCAGCAGTGGACGTCATACGGCTGAGATGATCATGATCATGATGATACTTTTGTTATAATTCCGTTAAAAAATACGATGTTTTGTTTTTAAATAATTATGCTATTAAGTTTTCAGGACCAGTCTAGGGCTAAGCACAACAACTCGCGAGCCGAGCAAGTGTGCAGCGGCCGGCGAAGCGCTTGAAAAACGTTTTAGATTTCTTCCTCTTACCTGGTTGTTCGATACCTGTTAGTAAGTAATATATGTTTGGTTAACCCTTTGCGTCCCAGAGACGAGTAAATATACGTCAGTTTCATTCATAAAGCTTGTGTTTTAATTATTACTGTATAGGAAGGCTTAATAATATATATATATATATATATATAAATAAATAATATAAGTTAATGAAATAGCATTCATTTAGTATATAATAAATGTCAACACTTCTTCTGGCATGGTGTAGTCTCAAGTGACCTAACAATCCTCCTCGTTACTCTCGTCATCGTACCTATTTATGAATTTGCCCCAGACTAGTCATGAAAATTGAATACTTTGTTTAAAAACAAATCATCGTAGTCTTTTAATAAATCAGTTATTTAGAAGTATAAAAAAGGCGTTCAGGAAACTATTTTCCAAACTTCGGTTTCCCTAACGGCAATAAACTTAAATTTTGGATACAAATAAAAAATACAAAGCAATGAAATTCAAGGTCAAATAATTAATCAAGTATGAATTAATAAAATATTTAGTAGTGAAAACATAATTTTCCTACTCTTTCTCACATTTCTGCACATTCAATGATGTATCGGAGAGGTATCGTCTATCACGCGCCTTACGGAAGAAAGGAACAGAATCCGCTGCGAGATCCTCAGCGAGGCGATACAACCTAGATGAGAGTGTTTATGAATGATCACAAATGGCGTGCGCATTTCGAACTTATTTTAAAATTAAAACAACGAGAATACAAAGGTACTAATACGTGCGAATCAATGTAGACTATTGAGAGTTATGTTGGCTGTATTTTTTTTATCCGACTTTGTTTAGTAACTATGTGTAGGTACCGCCCGTAATATCATGTATTATTTGCATGCAACTTTTTCGTAGCTATTTTTAAAATAGGCATCGTGTCTAGTTACAGATAGACAGGCAAGTACCAAAAACGTAAAGTAATCATTCGTTCGTCGAATTTATTTGGGGGCTCTTGTAATCTACGAAGAAATAATACCAATAAAAGTCGTGCTAAATCAATAACATCGTTCACGCCGCTATGACTCAGCTCTCATAGTAGACGTTGCTGCACGCGCGTGGACCAATCCCTGCTTTCCTTCTGAAATTTTAATCAATCACCGAACATGTCTATTTGTAACCTCGGAAGTAAATTGTATTTGGAATCACGTCGTTTTGGTTTGAGTGACCAGTTATGCTTCCTGACATTTCTTCGTAGCTTGTAATAAAAAGCACGATGTTGTTACCTATCCCGTCAAATTATAACAGTAAGTGAAAAAGTTACGTTTAAATTTGGTAATCGATATAAAATAAAAATAAACTAGTAATTGAAAGTCACTTTATTGACATACAATTTATAAAACGTATAATACAATGGCGAGACTCGCTTCACAATATTATGCTACATGAGGACATCACAAAGTATAATGGGATATTCATAATTATTCTAACTTCAAACACAGAACAGCTTAGCAAATAAGATTAAAATCAAATCGATAAAATGAGAAAGGAATGACAACATCGACTAATCACGAATCTTAATTAATTATATCAGTGTCTCACTAAATATGTAGTTTATTGCTATATTTGTGTGTCGTATTGTATGCACCTAGCGCGTACTAATATTAAAATACTGGTTAAAACAAAATGAGTCGATTCTTTCATATCACGGTCAAATTTGGCTCAGTCAATTGCTTATTTATGTATTACGATTAATGTTATAGATGACATGTCATGCCTTTAGAGTATTCAGAATTATTGCAACTTTATACTGCGATTGTTCTTGGAGGGTTTACGACACGTCTTTTAGGCATTAGTCATTTCTTTTTCTTCTTTAGTTTCTGTGCGGCGTCCGGCGTATTATCGGCTTTGCGTTTCCCTGCGTTCCCGCCCTTGCCGGTTGCGTTACCACCTGGAGTATTTGGATTGACATTACCACTCTTCTTTTTCTTTTCTGCGCGTTCCTTTTCTTCTAACTCTTGGTTTTCACGCTCTATCAATGTGATGAGAGTATTGCATCTGTAAACAAGTAAAGTTTGTAATTAAGTGGTACTTGATTCGTTATTACTCTAGATGCACCCCGCTGTTACACCCGCCTTGGTGATGGATTATGCTAATGATGATGACGACTAAAAGTATCCTATATGTTAATCCAGCGCCTCATCTACACCAAATGTCATCAAAATTGGTCCAGGTGTTTCAGCGTAAACAAGTAACAAACATACAAACACAAACTTTCGCCTTTATATTAGTATGAAAAGTCATTTACAGTTTTAGCCGTATTGCTATGTTACATGGTTTTAGTCGTGAGCTCTCGTACTATAATGACAACTGACAGCGCAGAAACGGAAACTAAGCGGACCAATTCATTTGCCGACCTAAAATAGATCGCAATAAGTAACGCTGGTAGGCCCGAAGTTATCGATTCCAAACCACCCCGTTCAATATTGTGAACTAATTAACAAATACCTTATAAAGGATGTTTGGTAGAGGGTCCGACAAATCAAATGAGCGTGTTCGGGGGTCCAGTTGGAGAATATAAGTTGGGCAAAAAAAATCCCTGACCCCCCAATTGTTTTTAAGTTTTTTTTGTGAATTTTTACGTTTTCACCGAAATTTTACCTATTTACCACCATAACATTTGTAAAATCTGTTTTAGACCGGATGTTTTTACTAGAATGTGGTCTCTTATACACCTTCAGGCCACGCAAAGCAAAATTGGATACAAAACAGAGCTAACTAACTGATTTAGAGCTCATAGAGTGAAAAAAATAAAAATAAATTACCTCATAGTTCAATTTTCAGAATGATCTAAAAAAAACACTAGTAATTCTGGGGGTAATATGCGTTTAAAAACTTCTTTATTTATCACTTATTACAACGACATACTAAATTGGTATAATATTCGTACTTACCAGCTTATTGAGTTAAAATAAGATTCTAAGTAACAACTCTAGAAATAAAAAAATGTGTCATCTACGTAAAGTAAGGGACCAAATACGACGAGCAGGTATAAAACCATTGTTATTAGTTCTTCTTTCTCCGTCTCTCCAAGAATGCAGAGGCGGCGTGCTAAGGCTTTAAGCTACCAGTTGTCTAACCAATAAAATCAGTGTAATCAGTCGAGCTTTGACTGCTATCACTGTTTGACGCAGATTTTACAAATGTTATGGAGGTAAATAGGTACAATTTCGGTGAAAATGGGAAAATTCACAAAAAAAAACTTTAAAAACATTGGGGGATCAAGGATTTTTTTTGGCCAACTTGTATTCTCCAAATGGGCCCCCGTACACGCTCATTTGATTTGTCGGACCCTCTACCAAACACCCTGTATACAATAAAATAAAGTTAAGAAAAAATAGAGCCTAAGATTGGAGAGAGGGTGATTTAGTCTGCAAAAAAGGAATATATACCTTCTCTGCAGTTCAACAGCCGTTCGAGACTTGAGGAACCAGTCGAATCGGAACTGAGGCGCGGCGTGCACGGAAGCGCGTAACTCCTCATAAACATTCTCCTTGTCGAAGCCAAGCTTGTGAAGCATGCATACTAGGAACCTGCAAACACAACACAATATATAAATTAGAGTATGAAAACTAATGTAAGTATCACACATTATAATAACAAAAGCATACCGGTTGTTGCACTCACTTATGTCGTAAGGAGTTCTTCTCCAGGTTCTCCCGTACCTGGAGCATTCACTTCTAGGTAATGTAACATTTTAAATTTGATTCTGAGCATTGAATTACAATACCGCCTCCCAGACTTGACAAGCATTCAGTTGCAATGTTGTAAGTTGTGTTACATGTTGTATCATAATATTACACACTGTACCAAGTTGCGCACTGTAATGCTTGAACCTGTAACATTACAGTTTGCGCACTGTAACGTTGCATTACAGGCGAATGCTCGTAGTGAGGGAACACCTTTCAAGGAGTGATGACGTTTGCATGTCTGCTGACTCAAACCAAATGTTGGGGTTAAACCGACATAATATCAAGTGAGTGCAGCCAGTTGGACAGTTATTGGGTTTTTCTGAGAAGGAAAGATTTTCTCAATAACAGTCTGGAGACTGGAATAGTGCCTCGTAGATGGTAATAGGCTCGCCTCCTATTACATGATCACATTACCCGCGCGTTGATAGATGATGATGATGATGAAAAGTATGTAGCCTATGTGCTATTCCAGACATATAATCTATCACTGTGCCAAATTTCAACCAGATCCGTTCTGCCGTGATTGAGTAACAAACATCCAGATATCCATCCATCCATCAAATCTTGCACATTTATAATATTAGTGGGATATGAACCCCTATTTCCTCTGGTCATTCTATAACTTGAGAACGAATGGAACAACCTCGCTAATTCTTTTTTTGTTGCGTTAATTTTATATGGCGAAAGAAAGACTAAGTATAGAATTTGATGGATATAATTTCTAAACCAACCAAGAGATATATAAAATTCGCAATAGAAGAAAGAACAAACGTACCTATCCTCTTCTTCAGTGTAATTCTTGCCCTTATTCGTCCCGTAAGAGATCCGTAGCTGATGGAATGGCGCCCTATAGCGTGCCATTTTCGCGTCCAGCGCTTTCTTTATCGACGCCCTTCTCTGTATCTTCGCTTCTCCTCTTTCTATCTGTCCCATTATTCTGTCTATGTCTTGTAATTCATGACATCTCTCCCAAAACACCGCTGAGTACTCCATAACCTAAAAAATAATTACATGTGAACTATTATATACTCTTTTCTAGTAGGTACCTACGTAATTAGATTATACTGCGTGTAACAAAAAGGGTGCAGTAATATTGAAGGGTGTGTGTTTTTACCTAGTCAGGATTCACATGGCAAAGTATCAAATTTTAAATTGCAAATTTTTTTCATACATTTTTTTAAATAAATTATTTTTCGAAATTTTTTGACAACCCTACTAGTTATATCTATTCTTGGAGTTCGTGGGGTCCTCCTTGTTTACCTAGTCTACGTTCTGAAAGTCATTGTCGTCTTTTGCCTAGCTTTTCATGGATGAACTTGTTTAAATATTAGAATAACTTTGGTTACACATAACTCTTAACCCAGGCAGTTTTACTATGTCTTGAGACACAGTAGTTAGGGTCCAATTGTATGCACACTTATACGTGTGTGGTTTTAGTACCTTTCCTACCTCACGCTGTATTAACTAAGTACAGAATAGAATTACTTGTCTTGTTTATGGTATCGTTTACTCTCTCAATTTCAGACTATGTATACTAGTATCCGCTCGCGAATTCTTTCGTGTGGAATAAGATTATAGCGATCCCTAGGAAATTGTCCGTTGATAAAATGTAGAAAGGTACAAGCTATCCAACTCTAACATTCATCCTAATCCGTCCAGCTGTTTTTGCGGGATTGAGTAACAAGCATACATACATCCAAACTTTCACATTTATAGTATTAGTGTGATTGATTAATCGCGAAAACTTAAGAAATCAATAATCAGTCGGTAACCTAGAGCCCGTGTATGTGATTTATCGCAGTGTCAGTTATCCTACCTTCAAGCAGTAGTGTGCATTCACCATTATAATATTTAATTTGAACAGGTCATACTATAGCACACGAAATAAATGGACGAATGGGAATAATTCTGAACATTAAAACTAAAAGCTTTGAATTACATTGCTTACGCAGGCGTGGAGCTCTGCATCGCGCGAACAACCAGAAGGCCAATTCTACTATCAATATTTAATACTGCCACTGCAGTTCGATTCCGGTTGTCGTTCGATCATTCCACAAAAGTCTATTTCTGTTTACAATTTGGATCGTAACGACAATTTGGTATTGGATCGCAACGCTACTTTAAATTACATTTACATAGGCCAGAGCCTGTACTATGGTAACCTGATGACTGATATACATACTTATATACATATACACACCCAGACACAGTTCAAACAGACATGTTCATGTACACAAATGTTTGAGCTGTCCGGGGATCGAATCCGGGACCGACATGTCATGTATAACATCATATTATACCAGGTATGAGGCGTCGCGTTCATGATCGATCGAGTTAGTAAAATAGAAAGTTTTGATCAACCGCTGGCGTCAATAGAAACTTAACTGCAGCTGGACTGTTGCAGGAATAAGAAAACATATCAAAAGTACGTTTATTTACAACTGTACAATTTTGTTAGTGAAATCGGCCCGCTGCCCTTTTTATCACTTGGTAAATAAAACGTAATAGGCGAGCCAGTAGAAAAACGCGGATGGGCGAGAGCCACTTGTAACTTTGTCTCAATAATAAACTACACAATGTTATAATGTCATGAATATTTTGTAGCTTGGCAGCGCCGCTTTAGACAGAGGTAAAAACTCTCTATTCAACTCTGCCAATTTCTATACAGTAAAATTATAAAAATTACCTCTTCTGGTGTTTTCCCTTCCACATCCTTCGCAATATTTTCAATGTCATCTCTGCCGTACTTTTCGTTTGCTTTGATGAACTGATTGAAATCACGTTTCGTCCAATTTGTGAAACCTATAACAATAATCAAACAATGTCATTGCATACAGAACCGATTCTATAAACGTCCGTTAGTTGGTACGGCGTTAAACTATGAGACGTTTTTAAAAAGCTTAAAATACTGTAAAACTCCTATATATGTTTCAACATGCGCATAAGGGATATAGTAACAATGGGTGTCGCCTGTGCAAAATGAAATACTTATCTACTTCTGTGATAAAGGCTAAGAACATAACTGGAGAAATGTGTACATACAGATCTTCCGAACCCTTCATGAATGTACAATGTACACGCAGTATGTATCTTTTCAACACACCTACTAGAAAAGGGACTCTTATTGAACGGTAATTAGAATCAAAATGCAGCGTATTTCGAACGCGTGCTTGTTACTTTTCATACCCGCACGAGTACGAAAATGAAATTTAAGTTTTTAAAAAGAGAAAAAAACTTTTTGCAAACAATAAAACTGTATTCGTGAAAATACAATACAAAACAATTATATACTCCATTTAGGCCTTCGATCTCAGGCCTAACACCCGTCTCGATTGTAACAAACAACTTCGCGCACTTGTTGTATAATTTACTATTATATAACGGTGTAGTATTATAGTATTATTTGTATAGGCAAGACATAATGTGTATGTGCCTGTTTATACGTTCGCTTTTAGATCCACTAGATGGAATTACAAATCTAATTATTTAATTATAACAGAATAAAATAATGAAGTCTACCTTGAGTAAGCAATTGTTCTTTTTCCGTTATTTCTTCTTCTGTGAGTGCATCAGCGTCATCTATTTTCCGTTGTTCTTCTCTTTGGATCTTCGCTGCGTCTGGCCCCAGCTCTGGATTTCGCGGTACTTTGTATCTACACATAAATTATAGCATAACTTCACTAAAAGTTTACCTAAAAGGGCATAAAAAGCTCTATTCTATACAATAAATTCTATAAAATAAATTCGGTGGTAAAATGTGGTTCCCATAAATTTCCAAAAGGACCGGTTGGAAGCGGCCTGCATCCAACGTCGTCCAGCGCCCTTTATCGGGTCGTTCGTCTACCTTGTCGGTGGATGACCTACGTTGCGCTTGCCGGTCCGTGGACTCTACTCCAGAACCTTCCGGCCTCATCGGCCATCTGTTCTGAGTGCTTTGTGCTGTGTGCTCTGTCCTGTACCACTTCAACTGGCTGAGTTTCTGGGCTTTGTCGATGACTTTCGTTCTTCTACGGATCCCATTTCTGATTCGATGCATGGACACAGACAGAGTATTCAAAATTCAGAAGTGTTGTGTTCGATTAATTAACAAGGTTTGGTTCTTGGACAATTTAATTCTAAGTGATTAATTAAACATGCAATATTCTTCCTTTGACTTGCCTTTACATTTAAGATATTTGTCTCTTCGCAAACACACACCCCAAATACTTTCCCAGAGGCAGCAAAATAATTAAGAGACAAACATGATAAAGTATCCCAGACTTGCGGTATCAATTGCCTTCTAGAAAAGATACGTAAATAAATATAATAAATATTTGTGCAACATGACTATAATTTATAACGCCTCACCAAAGAACATTAAACTATTAGATGGAAATATATACAGAAAAAAAAATAACAGACTGGCTGCTCGGGAATTGTTTTTACAGTGTTATAGACTTAAGTAATTAAGTAATTGTAACCAATAATTATCACTTAGACTAGAAATAACTAGATGTAGGCAATTTAATGCAAACATATTTTAATGTTTTTACGCCCGCTTGCAGGCTGACTATTTTAACGTTTAATAATATTAATAAAACACCCTTCTAATGTAATTAATTCATGCAAATAATAATTTGATTCACAGAAACACCGAGCATAGCCCATAGCTTGTTGTGCGACTTTGACCTTATACATAAGAAACACAGTGAGAGATCGCGTTAAGTGGAACATCTATACAGATAAAAAAAAATTGAAGTGTTTGTTTGTATTTCCAAACTAACAGCTTTTCAGTAAATGCATATGAAAGTATATAAGGTTCTTAGATAAAAAAACAATATTAAATTTGTTTTGTCTGTCTGTTTGTTCCGGTTGATCTCTGAAACAGCATGACCATTTTTAACGGTACTTTTACTGGAAGATAGCTGATGTTAGAAGGAGTGACATGGGCGACTTTTATTTTAGATATTTTTTAAATCTCCATCTCTCTATGTATGTTACGTTATCACGCCTAAACGGCTGAACGGAACGTAATCAAATTTGGCAAGGTTATAGATTATATCCCGGAGAAGCACATATGATACTTTTCATCATCGTCATCCATCACCACGTGGGTGAAACCGCAGGGCGCAGATATATAAAGTTATACATAAAAACTTGGTTACCCTAGTGTTTTCCGGTAGTGGTAGATCTCTTGATCTAACAGCTCAAACAAGCGCGGCGGGAAGAATTGGAAGTCTTGAACGATCGGCTGTTTCGGGGGCCGCGGTGCCTACACACAGAAAACACATTGTTAGTATATTGTTTGAAATAACCTTTTCATCACACATGCTCGTAAAGTGGCTCCTACATCATTTTTAGGCTCGGAATCCATGATTTAAACACATGAGCATTTAATTTTACCATTACAGCACAAGTACGTTATAGAGTTATCCCGAATAAATTGAATATATGTATAGATAAAAATAGTACACATTTTCAATAAATAAATGAAATTGTATGAACAATTAATAAACGATATTTAATTTTATCAAATTGTTCATAATTCATAATAAAAATGCAATAAATATGAAAATATATGCTTTCTTGTATTTTTTAATTAAATGGTTACGACAGTAATAAAAGTCTATTATTTCCTCGCATGTGTGATGAAAAACGTCGTTTGACCCGCGTGTGGGATGTTGTTCATCACACACTCGGCTCCCTTATCGCCTAGTGTGTAATTATCAACATCCCACACTTTTATCATAATGTAGTATTATATTACGCCTGCTCGGAAAGTACCTTAATATCTTTAAGAGTTCTGTGCGAGACTAAAGGAACCTTTTACCATAGAATAGCTATAATATAGAAAAGCAAACGAAGTTCACATACAAGTAATATGTTTCTTTTAGGATAAATACATAACAAAAATAAGTATATTGAGTAGTGGTACAGAAATGCGGAATCCTCAGTGGACAAGTCCGACTGGCACTTTTGACCGGTCATTTGTTATTCAAGATTAAGAGGGTATGACGTACCTACGTCATTGTGTTTATTTATACGGACGTGTAAATATGCGGGTAGAAGTGTATGAAAATGTATTCCTAACGTGATAAGGGGGCATTGAAATGAAAATCTATTCCTTTAAGACGATAAGCGGGCAGAAAAAGTATACGAAAATACAAACAAAATAACCAAGTCCGAAAAACACACTGGTCACTTGCCTCTGCTGCACATAAAAATATATATTACAAAATATATATTAAAATAATATACAAATGAAAATTACGCACTTTTTTGCACGCCTTCATTCTTTCCCTTTTATTTATCTGAATTTTTAATTTGTCATGTTTTTATTACTGGAAAGTTAGTGTAGATATAGTATTAACAAAAATAAAATTCCAAACTTTTATTGGAAACCTATTGCCTAAAAAATCGAGAAATAAATATGACAAGTAAAATATGCAGATCTACGAGATCTACATTTTCTTATTCCTTCCTTGCGTCGTTTTCCTCAATGCTGAGGGTCGTGATATCCTCCACGGAATATCCTCTTTGATGACCTTACGCCATCTGGTCCTATTCTCGGCGTCGTGAATGGATTCGTGTACTTTTCTAAAAAAATATATTTTTATATTATATATATTCTTATTAGTATTACTATTATGATTAGTGGAAAAAGGAATGGAAAATCACGCCATTTCAGCCTTTAAGGTACTTTCCGAGTTTAGCAGATAATACTATTATTTTCTTCATAAGTTTAGCAGAATATTATTGCCCGTATATAATCTAAAATCCTTATGAAGAAAATAATCTACAAATTTCTACCTTCCGTGGTTGTGTTACAAGCAAACTAACTACGTAACAAGCGTTAATGAACATATACATATATAAGTGACTACAGGAAGTATATTGAGTCGGTCTCATTTACCCTGCAGGGCTAGTATGTATCTCAGTTGCTAACAAATGTTGATTGAAATCGTAAAAAATGGCGGCTCTATGTCACTTTTGACAACTCCAATAAGCAAAAATGTTAGTAAGTTGATGACTGGAGATGACAAAAGTGACATAGAGCGGCCATTTTTTTTCGGTTTCAATGAAAATTTGTTAGCAACCGAGATACATAATAATACATAATAACCCTACTGGTGACTGTAATGGTATCAGCATTCCGAACATGGACCTTCGAACTTTACAGAATCGATAAGTTGTTGTAGCTGTCCCACATAAATGTCCTAATTGTGACGTTTTCCAACTAATTCGAGCCCGCTGAGCGCGCGCTAAGTTCAACGGCTTATATCAAGTGCAATAAAAACATTTAAAGACAAGAATTCTTTTTCTGTTGCGCATCACAATAGTCAATTAAATTTCATTCAAACCCGTTGAGCAATTTCAGCGTGAAGCAATACGTAAAATATTTGCAGCGCGGCCAAATAAGCCATGAAGGAACATGGCATTACTATATAAATATAAAATTATTGTATTCTTCTTATACAGCGTGTACCAAAAAGGTGTAGTAATACTGAAGGGTGTGCATATGTACTTAGTCAGGATTCAAATGACACGGTATCAATATTTAAATCGCTTATATTGTTTTCATACAAAATTTAAAAAATATTATGGGATTTTTATATTAGACATGCCTATTCTTGAAGTTCCTTGGGGGCAACACGCTCTGCGATCCCCACGCCACCTATTCATTCACCTCCGTCCCCCAAACCTCCATGCGCCCTCAGCACCCCAACCCAAGCCCCACTTAGGTCCCTTACTTACCCAGTCTACGTTTTAGAGGTCATTGTCGTCTTTGGCCTAGTTTTTCAGGGATGAACTCGGAATGTTTACTACTTCCTGGAATGGAGTAGTTAGGGCCCAATTGTATGCAAGCTTCTACGTTTGTGGTTTTAGTACTACTACACCTTTTTGTTACACGCCAATTGCTATTCGTTACTTTCGTTAAAACTTCGAAATGTTTGCACTGATTGTTTTTTTTTTTGTTTTGTTTGTTCTAGTGCAGGTGCGATTCCGGAATTTAAAAAAATCATTACCAATATCATATCCATCATACGCGGGTGGAAACCGCGAAGCGCTTAAACGAAATTATTTGGGACTCAGCTCACGAGTCTAATATCTAACATCGCAACTCATCGGGGACTTTCACTGCAGATTATATAAAACATTTTCCTTTAGAACACTAATACCAAAATCACAGTTGATAAGACCGAAAAAGGATATCATACATAAAAAATATAAATAAGAATATTATATATTAAAGACAGTACATTCTACGCTAGTATAAAGAGCTAATCGATAATAATGCGGCAAGATGACAGAGCAAAACCATCACCAAATACTTAAATGAATTGTCGAGCTTTGCTGTTAGCTCTTTACACTTATTTACCTGTACCTTGGGTGCCTTTGGTTCGGACACCCTTAGGGCTTCGCGGAAATATGCATCCACGGCATAGTTGGCCTTACGTTCGCGTTTTGGCGGCTCGATCCAGTTGCCCAGCGTTAGTTTCTGCTTCTCTCTGTAATCCTCACCTAATTGCAATTGATATTAGTTTCTATTTTGCTCACAGATGTTGACAGAGTGTTGTTTTTATTTTAATTAATTGGAGCTGGTATACAACTGGGCCCATAATAATTGAAAAGTAAGTCCAGACGGTTCGTGATATATACAATAATCTTTTACAGTAAGAATTACTTTCCCCAAAACAGAAGCACTTACTATCGCTGTAACCTTAAGTATGCTTCTCATATAAGGAATCCAAGATACACTACTTATTCAATATTAATTGTGTAGAACGCGTCCCACGAGCGATTTCTAAATCATCGGAGTGTTTTAAAAGAAACAGATTATTTGAAACAGTGCGCGAAACTTACTTTTCTTCCTCTAATTAAACGCCGTGACGATGCTGTCATACTATTTCTGAATAAATTGTCACCTCAAACATTGATTGCCCCGAACTACTTAACAAAATCAATATGTTTACGCGTGCCAAAACTCTCCGCTATAGTTCGTTATTTCATCTACCCTGCACTAACACAAATTACCGCAAGAACAGCTATTTACACAGAGCATGCAAAATCTTCATTATTGGAAGTTTTTATTATTTTTATTTCTAATTGTTGCAATGTGTAAATTTTGTGACTTTTGCAATGAAAATTCTTACATATAGAACAGCTCCGCTGGTAATTAGTTTAACTTGGAATACTGTTCATAGTGGGTTAAAAAAATTATATAATTTAAAATATAAATATTATAAGTCCGATAAGGGCAAAACTGTTGATACTAAAGAACTATTGTTATACTACCATTCTGTACAGTTTATGACTTAAAATATTTCTGATTTCTGAATAAATAACTACCATAAATTATGATAAAATTATTAACATAATAGTTTTTTTATTTATTTATTTTCTTAATAAAGTTATACTGGTTCCTTAATAAAGTTATGCAGTTTAGAGAGAGAGAGAAAATACATAAGCAATCCTCACCTAATGTATCTCGTCAGGATGTTGCTATTTTTTTTAAATGTATTGGAGCTGATATACCTATTTTTTTTTATATACAAGTCTACACACTACAGACTCATGGTTGGTACCTTTTTTAGAGTTTGAGACTTATTATTTATTCGTAGATTTTTACTATATGTTTACAGTTTGTTACATTATTAAAATTTCGATCTCCAAACATTCCAAATCAAAAAGTTGTTGTTATTACTTAATCCTGAGTGAGTTTTTTTTGTACTATGGTACGCTTCTATACTACTATTGCAACTACTGCGATCACAAAAACGCCTGCCAAGCGTGGTGTATTATGGCAAATCCCCCCCTATGACAAGAAACATAAAACCACGTCCCCAATCCCCGGCAGCTCTGCTATACGTGGCGGCCATTTATTTATGGCGGCCATTAACGGTGGGGTGCGAAGAATCTCCGGCAGAGATTCGGCTTCAATACACGGACGCTCAGGACCGACGAAAAGATGGTCGAATTGGAGGAAGAGATGCTCAAGTTACTCTGGGATGTCATGGGATTATCTGAAGTACGAAGACAGGGACAGGCCACGATAATTCGAAATTCCGGCAACTTGTTCTTCCACCGGGAGGGAGACCAAAAATCCCAGGGTCGTATCGGGTTCCTAGTCCGCAAATAACGTAGTCAAAGTCGATAGTGTGTCGGCTAGGGTAACGTTCCTTATACTCAGAATAACCAAACGGTATTCGCTGAAGGTCATACAGATATACGCACCGACCTCGGCACACTCGGACGATGAAGTAGAAAGTATGAGTACGAGGATATATCCAGGGCCTTGGATACTTCTGAAACCTACTTCACTGTTGTAATGGGAGACTTCAACGCAAAGCTATGCACAAGGAAACGTGATCAGTTAAGATTAGGGCCATTCATGGAGAAGGAGCGACTCTTTATGATGAACTACTTCTACATGAAGCGGTCATCTAGGAAGTGGACGTGGATGAGTCCCGACGGTTCCACTACGAACGATAGACTTCATCATGACGACTAATAAGCACATATTCAATGACGTCTCTGTGATCAGCAAGGTGAAAATCGGCAGCGATCACCGCATCGTAAAATGCGCATTGAATATCAATGTCAAAGAAGGTTTTGTACCCGGATTGTAGTTTAACAACGGGTTGGTGGAAACTGTACGAGCGGTTGGATCCGAATTCTTTGAGACTAAACGCCGCAGGAAAGCTCAAAAACTTTCAAAAGAAACTCTGGGACTAATGGCAGAACTGAGCGAAATGAGACTGCAGTCTGCAGTTGATATGTCGGACTACGGTAAAATCAATAGACGAATTTGGAAGTCTATGCGACACGACTTGCGTGCTTTTAACATTGCGCGTTACGGCCGCAATTGATCGGACCAGGGATATAAAGTGTTTGCAAAGGATTCGTCTATTGAGCAAAGCCAAATGACAAAACTGAAGACCGAAAATGGCAGTATCATTTCATCCAAGCCTGAGATTTTGAGAGAGATTGAGAACTTCTTTCGACAGTTATATACCTCCGCGCGCGAACCCGTTACTGACGCAGCTCAGGACACCAGAGCCAAGTTAGTCCGACACTATACCGAAAACATCCCGGACATCAGCATGTACGAGATTAGAATGACTCTCGAACAGCTTAAGAATAACAAGGCGCCAGGAGAGGACGGAATTAGGCTGATTAATTTATTATTCTGAAAGCGTGGTAGCCCGATAATTTTAGTCCTCCAGAAGTTATTCAATTCGGTCATCTTCGAAGACGAAACGCCGGAAACGTGGCACAAAAGCGTGGTGGTGCTCTTCTTCAAAAAACATGATAAAACATTATTGAAGAATTATAGGCCCATATCGCTCTTGAGCCACGTGTACAAGCTGTTTTCGAGAGTCATCACGAACCGTCTCGCACGCAGGTTTGATGAGTTCCAGCCTCCTGAACAAGCCAGTTTCCGAAGAGGCTTTAGCACCGTGGACTACATACATATACTACTACGGCAGATTATGCCGACAACCGAAGAGTATAATCAGCCACTGTGTCTCGCGTTTGTGGACTACGAGAAAGCCATCAATTCTATCGAGAAGTGGGCCGTGCTGCAGTTCTTGCAGCGATGCCGAATTGACTATAGGTATATTGAAGCGTTATGATATAGTCATAACAGCGGAGTCGCTCGGGGATATCGGCACCATGCTCAACAACCTCAGTAGAGTTTCCAAACAGGTTGGTCTTAAGATGAACATGGATAAGAAGAAAATCATGTCCAATGTCCATGTTCCACCTATTCCGGTAATTATTGGAAACGATACGCTCGAATTTGTAGACGAGTACGTCTTCCTGGGACAGACTGTCCAATCAGGTAGGTCCAACATCGACAAGGAGGTCGAAGAATACAGCTCGTATTGGCAGCGTTCAGGAAGCTTCGTTCTATCTTTTCGTCCCCAAAACATCAGAGCCTGAAAACCAAGGTTTTTAACGAGTGTGTTGCCAGTGATGACTAATGGCACTGAGATGTGGTCCCTTACTGTGGGCCTCAATAACAAACCTAGTCACTCAACGAGCAATGGAGAGGGCTATGCTTGGGTTTTCCTTGCGTGATAAGATCCGTAGGAGAGATATGCTTATCGACATAGCTCTCAAAATTAGCAAGTTGAAGTGGCAATGGGCAGGGCATATTGCTCGTAGAACAGATAAACGATAAGGAAGAAAGGCTCTCGAATGGCGACCACGCGCCCGAAGACGACTAGACTACTACTACATCTACCTCCATAACAAATTTCATCGAAATTGGGCCAGCCGTTTGAGCGTAAGAGAATAACAAACATCCATTCATCCATAAGTGAAAACTTTCGCGTTTATAATATTAGTAAAATCAAACGCAACTAAACAATAACTCCATTCCCGTCGCTTGTGGATAAGCTATATCGAGGTCATTTTCAAAGCTGACAAAACAATCGTTAAAATCGATTAAATAGACGATCTGAAACGTATTTTAATAGTAGCTAGGGTTATCGTTATAATCGTAAAAGCTTATCGAATTTGTCTACCGATCGCTTAATTTTGTTACTTACTTGCAATGATCGACAAAAGATCGATATATCCAGTTAGTAGTTTTTTCTAAGTATGACGAATCAAGACTCAAATTTATCGATCGGTTCAGTACTTGCACTGCAGGATAGCCTAAATTCTAGGCTATCTAGCTAGTCTAGGCAGCTGGGTTATGACTAGATTACTCCGCTCCTTAGAGGACCATGTTTGTTCAGTGGGAACGGAATGTAATGGTTGATTATGGTTACAATGCTATAGGGTATAAAGTATCTATCAACGAGTTCATCAAATCAAAATGATGTTCTGAATCTGAATCTGATGTTCATCAAAATACTGATCTGATACTTTTTATAAATTAATAATGAGCTTACTCTTTTTAAATTTGTTGATAAAGTGACTACATACTTAATAATATTAACTCGATACTTATTACATAACCCCGAACATAGACCTCTCTGCAGATCATTCTTTTACTTTGAGCTCATAAGTACCTATAACAGGCCCAAAGTTAGAGAACACCGCACTGTATAGGTTTTTTTTTATTTCAAACCAGCATCACATTTGCTGGACTTGAAATTGACAGAATGAATTGAACAGACTGTAATTACAAAAAACTTTAAACTTAAATATAATATTGAAGCATCGTAAACCTTCAAACTGATACACCGAGTCAGTGGTAGCACCAGGCGTGTCCATGGTAAATTCGCGAAGGGATGACTCGCCGAGGCTCTCCAATTTTTGTTTTAATTCTTCTGTCTATAAAAACAAAATATTTTTATTTAAGCACATTTTATTACTGATTATTTTTATTATTTAAGATCTATATATTCTTTACTAGCTGACCCGCCAGCGGCTTCGCTTGCTTGGTCTATGAGATCTTAAGGGTAAAATTTTCAAAAATAGTTTATTAGTGGATGCTTACAACAAATGTCATCAGCTGGCAAAATTATGTTTGTAGCCCCTCGTGGTTTAGGTTCTATGTTGATAAATCAGCCAGTTAGTCAGAACTAGTAATTAAACAAATATATATATACAATACATACACAGATGGTAACAATTCAACTAAACTAAGTTACAACCATATTTATATTAGTTTGTTTTACAGACTGCAATCGCGTTCAAAACTTTTAAAACTGCGTAAATTTAATTGAAGATTTAATTAATGTCATAACTAAATATTATTGTTTCTGAATACCCTAAATTACACATTCAGCACAGATATATGTACAATAGATAACGCAAATGAAAACCGAACCCCGACCAAGCGTCAAAGTTGACCGCCGCTACTTACAGTCCGCGCGCGTCTGTAGTGGCAGCCGGACGGCCGGGAAAACTAAATTGCGTGATAATTAACTGCAATAGCCCAAAAATTTTGGCATATTTCCTGTCACGGGTAAGTTATTTTAAAATTATATTATACGGAAATTCACATAATACAATTCATTAAAAACTCGGCATGCTTAGTGCATATACATCTATCTTAGTCATGTCGTTGATTTTACGTATGATACTGCATAATACGTGTATACCTACTAATTTCGTTGTTCTAAATTGTTTTAAATTTGAACTTCACTACATGAAATATACATTTTCGAACATTACATACCTTAGATTCTCCCTTAGCCAATATAGAATCGATATCCTCATCAGTTATCTCAGAGTCCTTCGAAGAGAACACATGGTTAGCTCCATGTCTGATCATGTTGAGCATTTCGTCCTTGTTGAGTTGGTTCTTCTGGTCGACGAGACGACCAGACTGGATGACCAGCTTGTCTAGACGCAGTTTCACTTCGGCACGCTCTACGATTTTTTCCTCGACTGTGTTTTCAGTTATGAGTCTGAATACGCGCACCTGTAAAAAGAAAACAATAGTTCGTTTTGTTCTATGTAACATTACAATACTCGGGATTGCAGGTTACCCTAGCCGTAAATCTCGAAATAAATATTTTATTTTTATTCTCATATTTCTCTGCCGATCAATGCGTTTTTTATTATAACGGTTCATCAACGTGACTCCCTCTCGGCTGATGGTAAGCGGAGATGGTCGCCACCCCTATCCCCCTCGAAACAATGTTTTTTGACAATCAGTTTCAAATAGTTCTTCTTAATTGTGATGCTTATAGTCGCTATAAGTTTCGGACTCAATCATGACAGATGTTTCATCACAAGTACAATTTGAAAAATTTGATACCGACTTCCATTCTATGCAGTTATTGGAGTGTAACTCAAAAACTACTGGACCGAATTTGATATAATTTAAATGGGAACACACGGGAAGCACCAGCTGTCAAACGAATTAAGTACCTCCTCCTTTTTGGAAGTCGGTAGAAAACACATGAAGCGATCATAGCTCATGGCTAATGAGGGTTAGTAACCACTTAGGCAGTCCCTGTTTCGATCCCTGCCTCGGGGTTCAGCTTTCTGTGAAGGTAGCACTGTGACATAACCCACAGCAAGGTGCCTACCACACTGTGATTTATGCTCCAATTCGTAGTACCCGCCTGGCTAGTTTACCACCCTTTGAAAACCTGTCACAAAGTACCTACATTAACTTTCAAACGCATTATGTTGTGCTCAAAGTATGTACTTTGAGCACAACATAATGCGTTTGTGAGTATGGCAGCAGTCCTTGAGGGTCAACTTTGAAACGGGATATTTACGAGTACCATTTATTGTATTTATTGTGAGCTCTCGATATTTCGGCACAGTAAACTGAAGTATCTGTGGATAGGTATTGTTATGAGCAGACGAAACGGTCTACCTTCTTTCGAACACGTTTCTTGCGTTCCGGCTTATTACCAATGACAGAACATTCACTTGGAACTCGCGGAAAGTGCTCGCGGTTAGAAACGTTACGATGTAGTAACATACAAAATAACAAAGTACCTAGTATAGTTAAGGGATATACTAAACGGGTATACGCTGCATTTATAGTATATAGAGGTACCTGTTTCATCTGTCCAATACGATGAGCTCGGTCCATGGCCTGCAAGTCCATCTGAGGGTTCCAATCGGAGTCGTATATGATGACGACATCAGCCGAAGTGAGGTTGATGCCGAGCCCTCCGGCGCGAGTGGACAGCATGAAGACAAACTTCTCGCTACCAGGCGCGTTGTACTCCTCGATTTGTCTGTTTCGGTCTTCGTGTGGAGTTTGGCCGTCGAGCCGACAGTACTGGAAAATTAATTTATTAAAATACCTTGAATTTGTAGTTTTGTTATGGCTTACAACTTGAGTTATAAGCCATAACAAAACCAAATTTCTTCAAAAGCAAATCAATAGATTAGGCATTAAACATAGGCAAGCCTGTGATCAAACTAACAAACACTGTGTCACATTTATAATATGACTGTGTGGAATCTAGTTACGAGAAATGTGAACTTGTCTATCTAAAAATGTTAGGTATCGCTAAGCAGGCTTTAGTGCTTTAAATATCACATTGTAAAAAATATGAAGGGTTGTGACATTATTACGAAAGAGAAGTATTAAAAAAACTGATAATGCTGTTAAGCTGTTCAATAGATGACGCTCCATCCCCATACGACGCTTAAAGTCAAATAGAGAGTTAAACATTTGATGCTCAGACCTCGTGCCTCGGTTGCCTAGTTGGTCATAGTGTCTGACACTGATTGTCAGAAGACACGAGTTCAAATCCCGTCCGAGGATGTGAATTTTTCTCTCTACAAGTACAATTTGAAAAATTGAATACCGACTTCCATTCTATTCAGTTATTGGAGTGTAACTCATAAACTACTGGACCGAATTTAATGCAATTTAAATGGACCACACGGGAAGCACCAGCTTTCAAACAAAAAAGAATTTTGGAAATCGGTTCACCCAGTCGAAAAAATTGAAGTAATAAAAATAAAAAAATACAGTCGAATTGAGTAACTCCTCCTTTTTGGAAGTCGGTATAAAAACAACTGGAGTGCGAGCATGGATCCACGATATTAAACTGATTTCTATATATGTATATATACAGTGTCTCTAGCATGGTTCTAGACGCGGCAGCTATATCGTGGGCTGTTTTTTACCATAATTACTGTTAAATTTTCAAATGGACCATCCATACTCGTAGTGCTGGTCAAATCTTGATCAAACTTAAATAAACCACAAGAGAGTACCAGCTTTAAAAAAAAAGAAGGATTAAAATCGGTTTAATATAACATAACCAATCATTATTCGCACGTGTGCTTGCAGGCTGAGTACAGTGACCTAATATTACTAGAAGAACTTGAATTTGTATCTGTATTCGAGCAAACATAGATTTGATTTGGTTCATTAGGTAAAAAGTTATGGGATAACAAAGATAAAAACTAGACAGGAATTGAGACCATCTTTTGGAAGTTGGTTAAAAACAATAAAAAAATGGCTGTCTGTTAAGTCGGTTTCATTATCATCATCTCAGCCATAGGACATCCACTGCTGAACATATGCCACCCCCATAATTTTCCAACGAACCGTTTGGAAGCGCCCTGCATCCGATGTAGTCCTGCGACCTTTATCAGGTCGTCTGTCCACCGTGTCGGTGGACGATCTACGTTGCGCTTACTGGTTCGTGGTCTCCACTCCAGAACCTTCCGGCCCCATCGGCCATCTGTTCTGCATGCTATATGCCCTGCCCACTGCTACTTTAACTGGCTAATCTTCTGGGCTATGTCGGTGACTTTCGTTCTTCTGCGGATCTCCTCATTTCTGATTCGATCACATAGAGAAACCCCGAGAATAGCCCTCTCCATAGCTTGTAGTGCGACTTTGAGCTTACTTATGAGGCCTATAGAAAGAGACCATGTTTCAGTGCCATAAGTCATCACTGGTACTAGTACTGGTACTGAACACACATTTAGTTAAACATAAAGTCGGTTTACAGACCAAAATTTTACGTGATAACGTCATAAGACAAGCTGAACGCTTATGCCGATCGTGCATCTCTATAGCTTGTTCTGCGCTCTCGCTTCCACGCTCTGCTCAGGCGGAACGTGACAATGAGTCATACTTTTTATTGAGTGCAGTCGACTTTAATCGATTTATAAGACGTAATCACGTCAAAAAAGCAAACGCCACATAATAAATACGTAGTCTTATACCTTATACTGTCTCCATAGGCAGTAATCCTCCAAGATGTCCAGCATCCTGGTCATCTGCGAGAAGATGAGCACGCGGGAGTCTTGCTCTTGCAGTTTCGGCAGCAGCTTGTCCAGGATCACGAGCTTCCCGCAGTTGAAGACCAGATGCTCGTCCGTAGTATACGGAGGGCCGGGCTCAGCTCCATCGAACAGGTATGGGTGGTTGCAACACTTGCGCAGTTGCATCAAAATGTTTTGCAATCGCATTTTTTCCACTTTGCCGGCGCCGTTTACTGAAAAATGTCTTCTTGTTTAATTAAACATTGAAATATTATACTGATGAGGAGGAAAAATAAAAAAAATAATTTAAAAACAAACACACACAACTATTCTCTTATGATCACGCGCAGTTGGTTAGAATGTTAAGAATACATGTTAATTTTTAATCCTATACTTGTGCTACATTTAATTCAGTGAACATTTTGAAGTATTCTGTCTCAGGCTGTATGCAGTCACCGAATAGTCAAAATTTATTGATGTATCCAAAGTAATTTGCGGACACCGACTATCGTAAATATTAATTCAGTTTGGGGCATTCAGTCACATCCAGATTTTGAAGCAAGGAATGTTAACTAACATATACGGTTAACGAATATGGCTTAACTATTTGGGTATCAACGATTTTTATAAACAACTCAATTTAAACTTAAACAGCTGCTGTCGTTTTGTCATTGGCGTTATAACCGTCACATGTTTGTGATGGTTATAACGCCAATAGAACGTTTTCACGCTATTAATCGTCAGTCAAGAAGATTATACATTAGACATAACCCTAAAAAACGTCCATATACTTCATAATACGAAATCTATGGGCGTTTTTTTAGTTTAATATTATTAAACTTACCTACGTCAATATCCTTCATCAGAACTTTAGTATACCATTCTCTCTGCATTTTGCTCAAGCCAACATACACCTTGAGTTCCTTCTTGGGTTTCAGTTTCTTCTCTACTTCAGACTTGAGACGTCTGAGTAAGAATGGCCTCAGCACTGCGTGTAGTCGAGAAACCAACTGGTTATCGCCGAGAGCTGCGTTCGTGTTGAACCAAGAGTCGAAATCCTGAAAGGAACCACTTTTATTACATATGTCAGTTACTAGAATGTTAATAAAACACAATGGACGTTTTGTTTTAGCTCTATCGTAAAATCTGTAATCTGTACAAGCATCAAACTAGGCGTGATTGTAGTGCAAGCTTTATTAAAACAATAAATACTAAATAACCTTAGGTAAACAACTTGTAAAAAGAAAGATAAAAATATGAGAGAATTAATTGAATTGCGAGTCGGTTTCGCTGACCGAGCAATTACCACACAAATGAACTATGTTGCCTATGCACACACACTTGTCAGACACACACTTTTTTACTATTCGTTTAGTTCTAGGTTTGCACTGCAATTAGGTCTTGTTGCCCAGTAACCAATACCACCCAATCCAAGCGTCGAGTTACGATCATCAACTTGTTCCAACTACTTTGTAATTATATATAAGATTACCATTTTATTAAATTAATAAAATTAACAATATGGTTCCGGCAGATAAAATTATATACATTTCGAAGTACCCTTTCCAAATATAAAACATCTAAGGAATTTTATATGCACTTGGGGAAAATCCTTTTATTGTATGTTTCAGATTACATTGATCTTTATAATTGACGCTATCCGAAGGTGCAATATATGTGATGGCGTTTATTTTTCTACTGGGCCACCAATATTAGCCCCTTCATGAGCTATGGCAGATGTTTATAACTAAAAGTTGATGAAACAGGTACATCCGCGGACATAAGCCTAGTATGTTGCCTATCTGCTACAATAATCATTGAGTTTTTTAGTTTGCAAGTACAGATGCTACTTGAAACAGATCACTTACATCGGAGCTGTTGAACACATCAGGCAGCAAGAAGTTCAGAAGCGCCCACAATTCGTGAAGGTTATTCTGCAGCGGCGTACCAGTCAACAGGAGCCTGTTCATACTCTTGAATTCACGCAGCAACTCTGATAACTTCGACTTTTCATTCTTTATACGATGGGCTTCATCTATGACCATGTACCGCCAAGTGAACTTCTTGAATACCGACTTCTCCCTGATTATCATTTCATATGATGTAATGCAGACGTCCCAGTTGCCCGGCATTAGTGTTTCGCGGATAAATGTATTCTGAAATTAGAAAAGTCAGGGTTTGTATTCATTGCATTAATGCATGAAATAATTTTAGTGTAACAAAAAATAACTCTTTAACTCGAAGAACTAATATCAAAGTGACCTTAAGAGGTTTGTGTACATAGTACTAATACATTAACATACCTACCTACACAGAATGTATTGCGAAAACAAGTACATTATGTATGAGAGACTGGCCAGTTATAAACTAGTTTGAAAATATGATTATAAGTAAAAATAGGTAATTTCTAAATTTTTGAAATAGTTTAGTTTAAATTATCGTCTTTCATTGAAAAAGTAAATAGATCTGCATCGGGAACATTTAAGCAATATGATTTTTTACGATTTCACGTGACGCCTGAAATCGGACGAATCGTACGATAGACTGCAAAGGGCATTAATAGGCGAAGGCCCTTCTAAAGCCCATCACACACGACTAAGATAATATATATTATAGCGTCGAATATAAAAGTTATGTTAACTTAACCCACCACACACGGCGCAGATACTATAATATATAGCAAGCGTACATTCTGTCGGAGTCCGTCTCGGGAGCCGCACGTCTCGATCGTTCACACTGTAATATACAGAGTGTTCATATTTTTTTATTTTGCGATGATTCGTGTTTTGTTGCTAGACCTGTTGGACAGTTCCTCAGATGATGATTGGGACTGTGAATATGATATAACCGTCATACTAGCTAAAAGTTAAAAACGAAAAATCTGGATAGATCACATAAAACACAGTAGTGAATTTAAACTATACAATGATCTTTCAGAAAAAAAAAACAGCTTTTTCTTGGTTATTTGCACGATACCTACCAGTTTTTTAATTGTTTGTCTGTCTGCCTCTATAATCCGGGTAATTTCTGAAAAGGCCTATTTTGATGGGGTTTATACTGAAAGCATTAATTAAAGGGCCACGCGAACGAAGTCGTGGCTGCAGCTAGTCTAATAATATAACATAGCCTTATTTCATCAAGAATACTAACATCGATTTAGTAGTTACCTAGTTTGATTGATCTTTACGTAGTATCTACAACCTAGAAAAACCTATGGAGGTTAGGCCCATAGATTTTTTTTTAAATTCTACTAAGATAATTGTCATACCGCTAGTTCGGTTAGTTGATAGAAAGTCTCACTTTTTCGATGATTTCCTTTGTTTGACACATTCGCGTTAGTCAGACGTTAGTTTCATTTTTATTTACAAAAAATATTTCTACAATTTCGAAAAAATATAGGTACCTACATAAGATAATGTGAAGCTTTATTAGTTTTTATTGTGAAAATATAAATTTGTTCGATAACTGAAGACCAGACTTCCATTTACTGCAACGGTTTTGTCAACATCCTGTATTTGATACTGATCTTAAGATCAGTATCGTCTTAGCGTATGTTAACATGCCGTTCGAATATCGGTGGCATCTTAATCTACTCTAAGGTAAAATATTATAGTATATTCACCGTGTGTGGTCGTTCATTGAATTATATGGTGAGCGATATGTCCGAATCTGCTCTAAGATAATTTATATTTTATGGTATCTTCATCGTGTGTGATGGGCTTAAGGCAACCGTGTATCGTTGGTATAGCGTGGTTGACTAACCATTGGCGATAAAAAAAGAAATAGTCGCCTTTTGACGGCGGAAACACGGAAGAAAATGTGCTAGCAGAAAAATAATCCAAGACAATAGGCGAGTTACGTATCAAGAGATTCAGCACATACTGCAGGTTGGATCTTCTTCATCTTCGCGGGAGTAGGTTAATTTCATGCTGGGTGCCGTACAACCTCACCGATGCTCACAAGCAGACCAGGGTGGAATGGTGCCGAGATATGATAAACAAACTTGAAGCAGGCTCGTATGGACGTGTTTACGACATCATTACAGGTTGATAAGTCCTGTGGGCCTAGCACGAATAACTGCGCAAGTGTAACGTAACGTGTCGTTCACGTGTAACTGTACCAACTGTTATTTATCTGGGGCAACTGTGACACAGATAACTCATAGTTTGTACGACGAGGCCTGACACATTGACGTTTACCATACGAATACGTTTTCGCTAATTGTTTGTGCTACGGCCTCCGGACTTATCAATACGATCCAGTAACGAAGCGCCAGTCGACGGTTTGGGTGTTACAAAACGAATCAAACGCCTACCAAAGTGAGGCGATCTAGAAGCGGGGGGGGGAAGATTTCGATAGCGAGCTTTTTCAATTTGACTGGCTACTTAGTGTCAATTCCTGTAACCAAATGGTACACTACCAAATGCTTGGCAGAAGTTTTCTCTATTGAGATTTATGAGCAACAAGCGACCAAACACATGGCTCCGCTGGTTACTGCTCCACCACGACAACGCGCCTGCGCGCGCTCAAAACGAGGGACTTCCTGGACAGCACGCCGGTCATACTCGTAGGTACCTTACAGCCGTGACCTAGCACCGTGTGACTTTTTTATTCCCAGAAATCAAAAATTTGCTCAAAGCGATACAATTTTCGTCGCCGGAAGATGCGTTGTCAGCGTTCGAGCAGACTGTAAAAGAGATGTCTCCGGCGGACTGGAAAAAATGTTTTGAAAACTGGTTGAGACCAATTAAACTTTGTAGAGGCTGGTGGAGAGTGCTTTAGAAAGAAATAAAAAAGAAATACTTATTTACTTAAATATATATTTTTTTTAGTTTTCGCAAAACTTTCTGAGTGTCCACATACCTACTTCTTTTTTAATTCTTGTTCAACTACCTCAGTCACAATACAAAGAGGTACGCGCTACAAGCTAGGTAGGATATTAATTTAAGTATTTTGGAGTTGCTTATCCATAACTCGAAAAGTTGTAATCACATTATGCTCAAAATATGACATTAAATTAAATGAGAGCTTCTACTCAGGTGAATCAATATGGAAGACTGTAGGTTTCTAATCACATGGTTTAGAAATGGCATGGCACTTTGGCGTGCATAATTTCTAAATGGTAATTTAAAAAAAAACGAAAACCTTTGCTTCATAAGCACCAGTAAAGGAAACACCACACAAAGGTGTGTAATTGAAAAAATACATCTCCATTTTATATAAGGTTGTCGTTGTCCTTCCTCTAAAAGATATTTTTATAATTAAACTAAATTTAAACTATTTTTGTGCGCATTTTCATCCTTTTACATAACTCACATTCTACATTTTAAAACTGTAGAAGTTATAAGGTGAAAAGCATTAGGGTCAGAAGTTCACAGAAGCAAACAAAGAGGTGAGCGAAAAAGTGGTATTGTAAAAATATAACATTTTTACATGTCCCACAATTTATAACACAAATATTATCAATATCGAAAAAGTACATTAATGGTCTAAACGTTATAATAAGTAAATATTTGGTTGTTGCAACTAATGTATGATATTAAAAAGCTTACCCTTGTTTCTTGGTCACCTATGAGACACACAGCTTTGATTGAAGGACACCACTTTTTGAATTCATTCATCCAGTTTGTTAATGTTGACTTTGGCACTATTACAATGTGAGGGCCAGGAATATTTCTGTGGATAGGTTAATGAATGATAAAAGTCTTAATGATTGGGTCTGCTACAATAAGTCTTAGGAAGTTCCAGTCTAACCAATATAAAATTTCCATGGATTGTGAATTTAACTTCACTTCAATTTATCTACTGGATATATGATCAAAGGTACATAGATATTTTGCTGAAACAGTCAGAGATGACAATATTGTATACTGCATCTTCTGCATAAAGCAACATTAACAACTAATGCAGAGCACACTAAATAGGTGAGATATGACATTACAATTTGTTGTTGCAATAACTAAAAAAACTTGTTGCATTATAATTAACTGCATAGGCCAAAAACTTGGAGCCTACAAAGGCAAGGACATATGTCCTATCACAGGTAAGGTATTTTAAAATTATATTATGCATAAATTCATTATATTAAAAAGTTGGCACGCTTGGTTTCATTTCAATACAAATCATGATACTTGCGTAATCTATTGTACATATATGTCTGTGGTACAAATTATTAATTTTAATTCAATTAAATAAAATGCATGTCTGGTCTTAAGACATTCTTAATAGTAGTCTTATTTGATTTTTTTATAGATTTGCTGAAATTAAGTAAACATAAACAGGGTCAGCATTCAGTTCTTTAGGTAGATTACAGGTAATAGCTATTGACTTTGTGCACTTACTTAAAATTCTTCATGTAACCAAGTAAAGAGATTGTTTGAAGTGTTTTTCCAAGACCCATCTCATCAGCAAGTATACCATTAATGCCATTTTCATACAGAGAAATCATCCAATTCAGACCACGTACTTGATAATCTCTCATTTCACCATTTTTGACGTATGGTGGCGATGATTCAAAACGAAAAATTGCTTTAGTTTTAGTGTTGGTCTCTGCAAGAAGTTCTTCATCTTCCTCTTGCTCTGTTTTACGATGGCGATGGCTGAAAATTGGGGTAATTAATTATTTTTATGTGTAGGTACAATTTTAGTGTAATTTTACATACATTGAAATTTAAAGAGAGAAAAATTCATTTCCTCTGACGGGATTCGAACCCGCGTCTTCTGACTATCCGTGTCAGATGCCATTGGTCATATATCCGTGTTGTTTTTAAGTCGAATGCAGTCTAAGTGTAAAATCAAACTCAGAATACACATCAACAAGTGTCACCTTGACAGCTGTCATAGCTAAGACCGAAATCCGTGTTTTTTTCAAGTCGAATTCCGTCTAAGTGTGAAATCAAAATCATAAAATACAACATCAACTGTGACAGCTAAAACTTTTATCGGTATTATATTTAAGTCAAATATAAATTTTACAGCTGTCAAATTCTCCATGGCAATACCAGCTAGTAGTACCCACTTGCTGCAAATTCAACGTTTTGCAAACTCAACATTTTAGGATTCAACATGCTGCAAATTCAACATTATGAGAATTCATTTTTTGGTTCCAAATGTATGTGTGTGTGCTTCTTTGGTTGGATAGTACTGTCAAAGCTGTTCAATAGATGTCGCTCTGTCCCCGTCAGATGGTTAAAATCAGATAAGGAGTAAAATTCGATGCTCGGACCCGAACCTCGGTGGCCTAGTTGGTCAATGGCGTCTGACACGGATAGTCAGCAGACGCGGGCTCGAATCCCATCCGAAGGATGTAAATTTTTCTCTCTATAAATTACAATGTGTGAGATCACTAAAGCAGGCATATATTATAGTACTATAATTTAACATAGTAATACTTTTAATTTTTAACATGAATATGTACGAGGGCTTAGTGAATCCCCACATATAGTTTCTGGGTGGTGCCAAGCAATTCAGGTGACATACCAATGTTCGGTGCAACTTTCCATTAACGTCCATCGAGTTGAGAGGGAGACCATCCCTCCCCCCCTCAAAGGAATAACTGAAGAGCCCCCCCCCCCCTTTTTCCAGGTTTTTAAATTTTATAATTCTGAGGAAGTTACATATCCTTATTGAGGTGTAAGTTAGCCTAACTCTGGCGTCGCCGGCCGCTGCCGCGGCAGGGTCGCTGCGCTCTCTCGGCTTGTGCGTTGTGTCGTCAACATTTAACCTAACGCTCCTCCTCGCTTCGCTCGTCGTCACACCTATTGTGACTTTGCTCTGACTAGATACTCTGCTACTGTGAAATATATGTGTGCATGAAAACTATTGACATTACTACAATATATAATTATATATATGTAAAATAAAATGTTATCGAACATATGACAACTTAACCATACATAAAACGAAACGTGTGAATGGCGAGAATTCTATACGATTTGTGGTAGGTATTGATGTAAATATTGCAAAAATAATTGGTTTTCTGTAATGTTTTTCTTAAAAACTTCGTGTCTCTGCATGTTTAAACTTGGAGTGTGTGCTTATAATAATGTAACCTATCTGTAAAAAAAATATCAACACACAACTCAATGGACGTGGCAGGTATTGACGTAAATATTTCAATAATAATTGATTTTCATTAAAAATAAACTGCGTAGGTTATGAGTTTTTTCTTATTGAAAATCAATTATTCTTGATTATCAATAAAAAAAACTCTCTTATCAATTATCTCCGCCGGTTGAAACTTTCATTATTAATTACTGGTTGGTAACCAAGGATTTAATTATTGCCCTACTGTAATTAATTAAAACAAAAGATTTCATTCATGAAATGACAAACATATCAATTGGTAGGAAAAGGGTTTATAGAATAAGGTGCACTTGAGATTTTCTATTGAAGTAATGTATTATTTATTGTTATATAAACAGAAAATGTATGTATATCCAAAAGTAAAACTTTTATTATAAAGCTATGTCTAAGAACAGTTGGTGGTCACAGCACTGTTTTATACATAGTTCATTGAATTCAATACATTATGAACTTACTCAGCTGCAGATTCAGGTTCAATATTTTCTTTGATCTTCTTCGGTCTACCGGCTTTTGCTTTAGGCGGGCTGCTACTAGACTTCGGCGTGTTCGTCATAAAATGGGAAAATATCTCAGTTTGTTTCAGCAAAAAATCGAATCTCTTAGATCGATCTGTCTCAATTTTACTCTCAAAATCCCCTTCTTTACCCCTCGACGACGTGGTGTCACTGGACGATTCATTCTGTGGCAGAAAGTTATTGTTTCAAAACAACGTAGCGTTTGTTTGTATGTTTCAGCAAGTAAAAGATCGGTACTTACAGAATTATCTCCGACATCGGCTACATCCATAGCCTCTTCAGTTTGTGACATTTTGTATCAAAATAAAGAGATCAGTTCTAAGCTAACTATAGCATAACACAATTATTGCAAACACAGTAACAACAAGTAAATTTAATAATCTTTCATCTTATTCCGCTACACGAACGATTATAATTCTATTTGTAAATGTAATAATTCTCAGTACCGCACCGACCTAGAGAAAGACCGCCAATCATATCATAGATTAATCAGTCAGACTAGGTATAGCATATAATATATAGATGGCAATCACTAAAGCAAACAACGGAACGTTAGCGGGAAGTTTAATCTTTTCAGTGCCATCCACTTTGACGGATCATAATCGCGCGAACAGATTCATAATTCATAATTCATAATTGTTTATTTCTCAAGAAAAAACACTGACAAAATACAATTTAGTAAATTATGTTTCTTAACTAAGTAGGTAAGTCTATAAATATAATTTAACATAAAATAATTATTTACTAAATCAGTGACTTGCAAAGCCCACACTAATAAAAAGATCTTGTGTCGTGGGTGTTAAATAATATACTGTAATTGTCTATTGTAGATTTATATTTTATAATAATATTTGTAAAGTTGGAACGCATCCTGTTCACTATATTTATGAACGCTTCCACTGAAAGAAGCCTGTGAAAGAAGCCTCTCCGATTTTATATGTCTGTTGCATTATATGTTCAATTGTTCTTGCTTGTGTGGATGAATAAAACTGGATTTCTTTATTGTAAACGTGTATTAACAACTTAAAAATAAACCTCTGACTCTTAAAACCCATCATGGTAGCAGAAGTACGTGGTTCGTCACGGAAATAAAGATTTTGAAAGTAAAATAGTAAAAAGTAAAAACCAGGTAAAAACAAAACATACAAACAAAATCCTGAAAATACCGTGCAACAAAAACCATGGATAAACCAGAATATAGTGAAATACAAAAACTTAACTGTGAGGAAAGTTTTTCCATGTGGAAATTTCAACTAAACATCGTGTTGAAAAGTCAAAATCTTCACTGCGTCATACACGGCAAAGATGACCAAAAGTACGAAGAGCAACGAGATGCACAGGTACAGAAAATCATAATGTGTACTATAAACAAAAAATACATACCATTATTGATGAACTGTGCAACAGCTAAAGAAATGTATGCTAAACTATGCAAGATATTTGAAAACTCCACTGAGCAACAAAAATGCGATTTGATGCAAGAACTTTTTCAATATACTTACAATCATTCAAAGGACATGACACATCATATAAGCACAATAGAAAGTATTGCTTTCCGCCTGAAAAATATAAATGTAAATGTTACTGAAGGTATGCTAATTTCCAAGCTGTTATCTACAATACCAGATACTTACAAAACATTCATAACTGCCTGGGATTCAACACCACTATCTGAAAAAACTCTAAGTAACCTTACCACTAGATTATTAGTTGAAGAAAAGAGATTGAATACCGATCAACAAGTCTTCTACAACAAACATCAACAGAGTTCATTCAACAATAAAAAGAACCCTAAAAATACATCACAATACAAAGAAAAATTCTGCAAAATATGTAAAAAGAGAAATCACGAGGAAAAAGATTGCTATTTTAAAAGAAAAGGGTGCAAAATATGTAAAAAACAAAATCATGATGAGAAGGATTGTTATTTTCGTGAAAGAAACAAAATGGCTTTATTGACTATGGAAGAGAAAACAACACAATTTATCGTAGACTCAGGTTGCACAACGCATTTGACCAAAAATGAAAATATATTAAAAAATGAACAATATGTTAAAACTAAAATTCACACAGCTAAAAAAAATGAGCAACTGGTCTCAGAGAAAGCAGGAAAAATTGAAACACAAGATTTTTACATCGAAAATGTTTTATATGTACCAAATTTGGAAGAAAACTTGTTATCTGTCAGTGCACTTACAGAAAAAGATGCAGAAGTGACTTTTACCAAAAATAATGTAATAATAAAGAAGAACAATAAAGAAATCATAAAAGGAAAAAAGAATACAAATGGTTTGTATACTGTAAAACTGGACTGCAATCAAAATGATGATGAGACATCATATATCTCATTTAAAAAAAATAATGCTGTTGAATGGCACCGTAAATTGGGACATCCTGGAAAAGAAAAAATGAAGAAACTGTTGAATATAGTTAACGATATGAAAATAACTAAAGAGGAAATTGACAAGATGCCTGAATGCGAGATATGTATACAATCTAAACAGACAAGGTTTCCATTTAACACGCACAGATACAAAGCCACCAATCCTCTAGAAATTATACATACAGACATATGTGGTCCAATCACACCAACAACATGGGACAACAAAAGATACATACTTACCTGCATAGATGAATATACCAATTATACCAAAATATTCCTACTTACAAACAAAAGTGAAGCATTTTATAACCTGAAAAATTACATAAAAGAAGCAGAGAGACAACAGAACCAAAAAGTAAAAACCATAAGATGCGACTGTGGTGGTGAATATACAAGTAGTTTAATGAGAGACTACTGTAAAGAAAATGGCATCATAATAGATTACACAACTCCATATAGCCCTCAACTCAATGGAAAATCTGAAAGATATAATCGCTCTCTTATGCAAAAAGTAAGAGCCATGATGTATGAAAACAATGTAGATGAAGAACTTTGGGGTGAAGCTGCCATGACAGCCTGTTATATTCTTAACCGCATTCCTGTAGAAGGAGATGAAATAACTCCGACTGAAAAATGGATGAAACGAAAACCCACCTTAAAATATCTACAAGTCTTCGGAAGCGAAGCATATAGTAAAAATCTTGAGTATCTTCACAAATTAGACAAAAGAAGTAAGAAATATATATTGGTTGGTTTTACACCTACTGGCTATAAGCTATGGGACAAAGAACAAAGAAAAATTATAATAAGAAGAGATGTGGTTTTCCTGAATAAAAAACCGACTGTAGAAATGAAAAGTAATGACAGCGTTAAAATAATATTTAAAAATCAAAATAACTTACCTCATCAAGAAGATATCGATGACATCAATCACGGAGATGAAGACGACGAAAATGGAAAATGGTTAGAAGGAAATGAAGACACAGAATACGAAAGTACAGAAGCAAACACTAACATAGAAGAAGGACGAGAAGAAAACACTAATATAGAAGAAAGAAGAAATGAAAATACTATAAAAGAAGGAAGAAATGAAAATAAAATAATAGAAAGAAGAGAAGAAAACAGTAATACAGAAGAAAGAGGAAAGGAAGAAGATGAAGACAGAAAGTACCAAGAAGAAAGAAACTTAAATAAAGAAAGTCGCAGGTCTGATAGAAAAAAAAGACAGCCAGAAAAATTAAATGACTATGTCACTTACCTGAGCTACAGCGAAGCCACAACAGGCCCTGAAAAAGATGAATGGATTAAGGCAATTAATTCTGAGAAACAGTCTTTGAAAGACAACAATGTCTGGGAGCTTGTTGACAGAGCAGAAGCTGGAAATAGAAGAATCTTGAGCAACAGATGGGTCCTGAAACAAAAAAATGATGGCAAATACAAAGCTCGATTGGTTGTAAGAGGTTGTGAACAAAAGGCTGGCATAGACTACGAAGAAACTTTCAGCCCTGTGATCAATAATAGTTCTATTAGAGCTATGTTGGCTATTGCAGCAAATAAACATTATCATATTATGAAACTGGACATAAAGACTGCATTCTTGTACGGTGAAATCACAGAAAATATATACATGCAAATACCTGAAGGGTATAAAAAAGAAGAAGGAAAAATATACAAACTACGTAAAAGCCTATATGGACTTAAACAGTCACCACTGAAATGGAATCAGAAATTTTCATCAACACTGAAAAGCAAAGGGCTATTTCCACTAGAAACAGACCCATGCATTTTTAAAACTGAAAAAGGGGATGTTATTCTTGGAATTTATGTTGATGATGGATTGTTGATTGGAGAAAATAAAATGCAATTGCAATCCATATTAAAGAAACTTGAAGAAGAATTTGAAATGACCTATACAGACTCACCAAACACTTTTCTTGGAATGGACATAATTAGAACAGAAAATGAAATAAAAATTGGACAAGAGGAATATGCTACAAATGTTCTAGAAAAATTTAATATGGTAAACTCAAAACCATGTCCTACACCTTTAGTAAAGAATCAGAAAGAAGATGAGAAGAATACAGATGATGTAAAATTTCCATACAGAGAAGCAATTGGCTCACTGTTATACTTGAGCAATAAAACTAGACCAGACCTAGCATTCTCTGTTAACTATGAAAGTAGAAGTATGGAACAACCTACAGACACAGATGTGAAGAATGTAAAGAGAACTCTTAGATACCTAAATGGAAGTAAAAATATGAATATCGGCTATAAAGTGCACTCTGATTTATCAAAACTGGAAGCATACAGCGACTCTGATTTTGCTGGTGATACTGAAACAAGACGAAGTACAACAGGATACATCATAATGTATTGTGGAGGTCCCCTGCAATGGTGTGCAAGGAAACAACCTATAGTAGCACTCTCAAGCTGTGAAGCCGAATATATAGCTGCTGCAGAATGCTGCAAGGAACTGCTGTATCTAAAAAGCTTGTTGGAAGAGTTGATTCAAGCAAAAGTAACTGTAAATCTGAATGTTGATAACCAAAGTGCAATAAAATTAATTGAAAATGGTGTGATAAATCGACGTTCAAAACATATAGACGTTCGCTATAAATTTATTCATGAAAATGTTGTAAGAGGCATTCTACAGATAAATTATGTACCTACCTCGATTAATTGTGCTGACTTGTTAACTAAGCCTTTAGAGCCTGTGAAATTTAAAACTTTCTGTAAACAAATCTACAATACAAATTAAGGGGGAATGTTAAATAATATACTGTAATTGTCTATTGTAGATTTATATTTTATAATAATATTTGTAAAGTTGGAACGCATCCTGTTCACTATATTTATGAACGCTTCCACTGAAAGAAGCCTGTGAAAGAAGCCTCTCCGATTTTATATGTCTGTTGCATTATATGTTCAATTGTTCTTGCTTGTGTGGATGAATAAAACTGGATTTCTTTATTGTAAACGTGTATTAACAACTTAAAAATAAACCTCTGACTCTTAAAACCCATCAGTGGGCGTCTGCTTCCTTCGAGGTCTCAGTATTAATTACAATGGAGTACAGTGCAATGAAAAATTTGTTTTTTTTTTCTTTCTTAAAAAAGAATACAATATTGAAATATAGAAATTTTATCTTGTTCATTCATTACTAAAGATAAAGAAAATTGAAATTGAAGGTGATTAGTACTGTGTTAATAAGGGTGTGTTTTTGTGTCGTGGAGGGTGTGAGGTGAGTGTGTTTGCGTATGTGTGTGTAAGACTGTGTGTGTGAGTAGAGTGTGTGTATGTGTGAAATATATAAAGATAGAGGGTGTATCATGTAAGTAAATATGGTAGTATATATTTGAAAGATATTATTATGATAGAACATGAAGTAAATTTTCAGTTTCCTCATAACTCAGTGTCTTTAACCAAGTTGTAATAGAGAACTTTGCTTGTCTAATTGTATACGTTCTTAAGTATTACTTTGCTTACTTCATTATACAAAAATGTAGTAAGAAAACATTGTTGATGTTTGGTAGTTTTGCATTATATTTACGACTATGAAATACTATATCTTTTCTTCGTTTATTAACGGATATTAATCTTTCTCTTAAAGTGGATTGCTTTTGTTTGAATATAAGAATGTTCAAAATAAATAGTTGACGAACTGTTAACTCGTCAAACTCTTTGTACAAGTCAACGGTTGGAAACAGACGTGGTTTGGAAGTTGCTACTTTTAATAGTGCTCTCTGAGCACGTTCTAAAGTCCGCATAAAAGTAGGACATGCTCCACCCCAGGATGTATTACAGTAGGAAAGTAATGATTTGCAAAGCACGTTATATACATTTATAATTAATTTTCGGTCGGCCACTTCACGAAGATGTTTAAAAATAAAAATTAGTTTTCGGACTCTGCCACTGAGATTAACTATGTGGGTTCTCCAGCTCAGTCGACGATCTATATGGACTCCCAAATATTTTATGGCGCTAACACACTCTAGCTTTGGGCAGTCACAGTTAAGGGTTTGGCAACTCGAATGTACTGCGATCTCTATAGGGGATACCGTTTTACGTTCATAAGTAAATGTCACAAATTTAGTTTTTTCGGTATTTAGAGAAAGTAAATTGTTGCGTAGCCACCGAGTTACTGTTTCCAAACCTTTTTCTGCACGATTTTGGACTTCCTCCCAGATTATTTAGAGATATACTATGGTCGCGCGCTCGTCTTCCATGTGTGACATTAGTAACGTGGAACGCATTAGTGACGTTCAAGACGAGCGCGCGGGTATCGATATCGATATTAATAAATAGGGATGTACTGTTTGATGTCGAGGTAGCAAGAAGTGTTCCTATCTAATCTATTAAAATATTGTTATGTAAACCAGAGTTTATGAAATTAAAGATCAAGTTTAAGATGATTTAATCCATTTATTCCTTTAATCCATTATTGTTTAACGCATGGAACAAGTGTTTACATTGATAATAAAAGAGTTTTGAAGAAAATCTGGGCTGATAGGTATCAAATAATACCTTAACACAAGGGTTTTTCATAGAAGGTTTATTAACGTAAATGTAACAATAAATTATCATTTCTTAACTTTCATTTTATCATATCATGACTAAATTAAATTTAAAAATTCTATAATGTGTGCCTTTCCGTAGAGATTTCTTGCTTAGTGTGGTTTATCCGTTAATGGCGCAGTATCTTTGGTTTTTGTACTTGGATCTGCACTGCACTGTATGAATCCTGAATTTGTAACAGCTTGGTCTTCACATAGTCTACAGTCAACTCTATATTTGAGTTTTCCATTGCAAGTCTCATTGGTTAAGCATATTTCGCTAAGCCATGTAGCTTTGACAAAAGTCTGCAGTGGTTGTTTAGACCTTTTTCTTCAAAAGCTGACCTTAAAACTTACCATGACTCCTTGGCCATTTTTGCATATCTCACGTGAACCAGGCAATGTGATTATATCATCAAACATATCCTCGCTCTTGCTTTTTGGTCTCTCTTTATGCCTTATCAGAATTCAACAGTGTCGTATGAGTGTACTCCATATGTCGCCATTACAACTCGATCATGAATTTCCGTGTATTGTAAAATGAGTTTCCATCTAATTTCTCTATGTATGTTAAAATCATACCCGTATCATGTGCCGGCTACGATCTATCCAGTTGTTCGCCGCTCGAAGTTGTGCTTGCAACTTTACCTTCTGTAGCCATAATACTGTTTACTTGACACATGATGATTGACACATAACCTGAGCGGGATTAAGTATCTTTGCTCACAGACAACGTACATTGAAGTTACACAACATTTGTGTATAAACATATATTATAGGAATATAAACACGATATTTAAATATAATTTAGCTCATAGTAATTTCCACCATTGACATACGTGTGTCAATCAATGACAACTCTCAAACAAATGATGATTAGACAAGGATATGAGATTACGCAAACTCTTTGCTCTAATAGAAATGAAGATAACGAAGCCACCGTTTAATAGAACATACTACCGTTTAATAGAGAACTGTGGTGTTGAATTTCGCGGTGGCACAACCATAGACAACATCTTTCTAAGGCCCACAGGGCAGTAAGGTAGTGACACCCCGTGAATAATATCACAAACTATATAGATGCTAACGCATAATCATATCAATCCAGTATACATACTCTAATCAATGATATCACTATTGAGTACTATTATATTCTATAATAGTACTCTGTGAATCATATTAAAACATACACTGCGGTCCCAATTGGCCATAATCGATATTAGCGCGATAAAAGTCGGTCCCTTTCACCGTGAGCGTGATTACGATGGCCCACGCTACGTCATCGATGACGTCTGAACTGCCGCCATATTGACGATTACATGAACCATGCTCTACACCATAATCGTCGTGAGCGTTCTGTCAAAAATGACAGGTGTTTGTTTATTTCTACAATGTCTTTACTGGTGTCCCTTCTTTTTGATGTAAAAGTTGTAAAAGTAGGTCCATCCATTCCATTATTTCTTTTTAATCCACACAACACATAGTTAACCTTCATACAATGCACGATGTTTTTATGAATTTGTTTTTCGCGCGCAAATGGTTCGTTATTGCTACAACTCTGGTCCGAATTAACAACACGCTTACAGTGCCACGAGCTGTCAAAATCGCGATATTTGTCTCGGACCAGCTTTGGTAGACGATAGCGCTGTGAGCAAAATTATCGCAATACGGACCACGGCATATGTTCATATTCTCTTTGATCATATAGTTGAGTCTGTGCCGCCAATCACAGCCATAAAATAACAAATACTCCAAGGAGAAGAATGACGACTCCATAAACAAAATAGAACGTCAAAATAAGATTCTAACGCCATCTGCTGAAGCCCCCGAATGTATTTATATGAGCTGTACATACCATGCTCGTAATACTACTATAATACTATTATAATTAAAATATCTTTAGGAGTAACCAATAGACTTAGATTCAGTCTGCTAAGTGTCTGTGAACCTTGCATAACAATTTCCAGAATTTCAATTCTTTTTCGGAGTTCTATTAGCATCCCCAATAGTTCTATAGTTCCTGATAGCTATTTTGGATCGTTCACACTCGTATTTTTGATAGGAAAAACCGAATTTAAAAATGAGTTGTTAACTTCGCATGCCGTCATCTCAACAATTTTCAATTATTAGAGCACAAATATGGTTGAAAATACAGAGTTCTATCGACTGCCGAAATTCCAGCAATAGTTTTAGTGAAAAACATGAAATAACTTTTTTTTAAATGAGATGTTAACTTCACACACCATCTTTTAGTATCTCAGGAGTTCTGAGAAATTAGATGACAAATACGCAATAAATAGTTCTATTTATTTTAGGGTCTTAAAACAATAATAACACCTTAAAACGTAAAATAATAATAAATGTAAATAAAATCGTTAAGTCTTTAGATGCTGCACTATAGCTTGCAGCACACATAGCATCTCAGACGTTTTCAACTCCAGAAGCACTAATACGATTGAAACTGCATACGCACCGACTTTAGAGACAACCATTTTTATCACAATATATCTCTTCTCTAAACTCCTGTAACTCCCGCCCCATAAGCCTAACATGCAAAGCAATGGAAAAAAAATTGCCGAAAAACTAAAATCGCCCTTGTGTGACAAATAAAAGAATACACCACCATTTCCGCTAGTCAAACATGGCGGCAACCACGTGTACTTAAGTACTTCCGCGAGTCCAAGAACAAATAAAAGAATACACCACCATTTCCGCTAGTCAAACATGGCAGCAACCACGTGAACTGAAGTACTTCCGCGAGCCCAAGATGGAGGGCATCACGTGGTTTGATGTAGCCTCCAACAGCCAATGAAGAGCATGGCATTGTCCCGCCAAGAAAATAGCGGCGGAGAAGGAAAATCCCATCTGAAGACATCGCTAGTCAGTCGCTGATAGAGTCTTGTCAGAGTCAGCCAGATGGCAAAATATTTAGAAATGTGTATTAAGGCTGATAATTATAAGCTAAGTATATTTCTGTGTAATCTGCTTACTGTAACGTAACTTTTGTGAAATTTGTCTACGTTTGAATATAACTTTCCAATGTTACTGTTATGGTGTTTATGTAGGCTTTAATGTAACTGTTACTTAACTAATGTTAGCATCTTGTAAATTCAGTTGAATGTAATTGGTATAGATTTGAGTTTCAAGTTATGGAATACATGTGCATAATCTGGTTTTATTGTTTTATTGTAATAGGTGTTACATTTTCAGAAGTGGGATACACCCGTCGCAACCGATCCCCTGGTCTACCGAATTGGGATCACTAATGGATCACCGCGGCCGGTCTCGGGGGCCGAGACTCTGAGTGCAGCTCTGGCACCGTGGCAGCCGGCGACATCGGAACCACCGGAACGAGTCGTGTACAGCGAGTAGCCTGGAATTAATCTGGTAGGATCAATCCATATTTTTGTAACGTAACGGCAAAAGCCAATATACTGGAAACGGAAGGAAACTAACGCACTGTTTCTATTCTAAGTGTGCATTGTTAATTTAATGTTACCACTAATTGTTAAGTATGAGATAATAGTATACAAAGGTATGAGATACTATCTGGAGGTATCGTGTCTTGTATCATATAGATATATAGATAGAACGATTGCCTTTACATCGTAGGACTATGCAGTGCTTTAGACACGTAATGAGCTGTGGAAAATTAAAATTCTCTTCGAATAGCTAAAATATTAACGCTAACCGCGAGAGGTATCTTTTCAAGTGACTGTATATGTACGTACGAATATGGAGACTTGTTTACATTAGTGATTGTCACACCTAATAAACACCACGAAAAGGAAAGTTAGCTGTCATATATCGATCGCAAGTTAGGTCAGAATGGATTGACTCGCGGCATGGGTCTGGAGGTGTATAATAGGCTTCCTGGGGACGTTGTTTTGTTATAGCTGGCACCCTTCATATATTTATGGGCCAGCCAAATCATTAATACACAATTTAGGTTAAGTTGCTCGAGCATGGAAAATACCACACACATTTACCCATACTAAGGGCAATGTGTATGTCTAAAGCGACGATCGTTCTACCGTATTTGTCGCCTTACATCTGTGTTTGTATTGATGTACCGCTGGAGGCAGCAACTGTGCTCTCGGTCAAGTCGCACTCGTGTTAGGATGGCGTTGAGATCGTATTCCCTCGTCGGTTTATTACTTCCTAGTCAAGACTCTGCGGGAAATCGTATAGGTGTAGCAGATGAAAGGAGGGAACATTTCGTTATGAACGTTTACACCACAAAAATTAAATGTGGTTTTAAGGATTCACAGGTTTTTCAGCAAGCACAGTTGATCTAAGAGTAACTGGTGAGGTGGAGATTAAGATGGAAACGATGGAGTTCAACAACTAAAAAGATTGCCGTTTCTGCAGTTGTCCAGCTATTTTATTCTTAAGGTATTCCTCGTAAAGTGTGCACTCTGGCCAAGAGTTTGCAGCTGATGGCGTTCAACGTACTGGTGGTGGTACTCGCGTCGCGATCGTCACTTCAAATTGTTTTGCAGAACAGGTGCTAAACAAGTTCACATCGACGCGAGAAGTAAAGGTTTGGCTGATATTGTTCTACGGGTACGGAATGGCGAACTTAATCTTCTATTGCTTGTTTCAGTAGCAGGGAATATATATACCACTCGTATGAGCTCGAGGCGTGCGATCGTAGAATCTATTAAGAAGTTAGGGATGGATTTGTTTGGTAATCGTTTTAGGTGTTGCGGATTGTGCAGCTGTCAGATACAACTTTGTCGCTAGGGATTTGCTGCCCTTATGGCTAGATGATGGTTTTTTTCGGTACTGGTGGTTTACTATATGGAAACCGATTATAGTCCTGGTGGTTCTCATGACCATGTATCAACATGACCATGGCCCTCGGTTACAGTGGAGTCTGCACTAGTAGTTGATAAACATTGTCAGACTAGATGTATGCCTTAAACTAAAGTACAATTGGGTAATGACCAGGAGGTTAGTAAAGGCACGTGCACGTTAAAGATGGCGAGAGAAAGATGGAGAGAATAAAGCAGTGAGGAACGGCGAAGAGTGATTTGTGGTACTTAAATAGAATATTTTGGGGTGGTCTCTGACTGCTTAGAACATCTAGGTTCGGGACATTGCGATCAAATAATCAGCCATGGTTTATTGGTATGACCTGCACATATGCATGTATATGAGCGCTTATTTGGACTGTCTAAAAGTCAATATGGTCAATATGGTCGGCCTGAAGGCAAATCCCATCCTATTGAAGGGTTTCAAAGCTGATGCATGCCGTGCGCCTTGATCATTGAGTACCCTTTTGTAGGAGCCGTTCAGGAATCGGTTGAGTAATCATGGGTTATCATATTGTTGATTCGGTTTTAATTGGGGTTCACATGGGCTATTCCAGTCAATCAAGAGTTAAAGCCCATGAGGTTATAGGGTTTCAAAATGTACTGTTTCTTTATCCAGTAGAGAATATATCTGATCTTGGATATTTTGGATTTGGTTTTGATTTCGATTTTATAATGGGTTTTACTTCAAGAGTAAAGGTTGGGAAAACATTATCATTACGGTAGCATGTTCACGTGCCAATGTCCAGGTCAAATGATGAAATCTGACTGTTTGAATGATTTAATGATTGTTGAAGGATAAGGGGAATGGGATGCTATTATCCCCAACAATACTTGGAATATGAATAATCATTAAACTTTTCAAGTAGTTACTCGCCCTAAAAATTGATGTTAGCGGGTCAATCAATAAGATTTCGGAACGAATAATTTTGATAGAGAAAGCGGTGTAGAAGATATGAAAATCAAAGCTTCAGTTAGTTTAAATGAATCCTCTGGTCATATGTGCAAGTATTTTATAATGAACGAAATGCAATATTAATAATTATGTCGATGTGGGGAAGTGGCTAAAGGAGAGATATAGTGAACCTTGCAGGGTTGCGAAGATGATGTGTAATGATGGGTACATGTTCTCTCTGATAGTCTGAGATAAGGGAGGTACTGAGGGAATTTTAACTCTAGTTAGTCTATTGTTCAATAACTGGGTTTAACTTGGGTTAAACTCTGATTAAATTAACAGCCAATGAAGGCCCAGATTTGTTATGAATTAGTTATTAATATGTAAAATATTGGATTAGATAAAGAATATGCATATGATAAAAGAAAATGTTACTTTGGACATGATGTCATGAAATATTTGGGCATATTAGTGCATTACTTTGGACATGATAATATAATATGATAATATTTTTGGATCCCCTCGTTTGTGGATCGAAGTAGCATATAAATTTAAATAAATAGTAATATTATTAAATTATTACTATTAACCGGCTAAACAGAACGGTACCTGCTGAGAGCTCGCAAACGGCGCTGCGCACTCGACCTGAAGATGTGCATCAGACATGCTCGAAACCCAGCGACATTCGATCTAATATTAATTAGCCTGTGAACGATTATTTGGATACAATCTGATGCTTATGGACACGTAATAACTCTTTTTAATAATTATTGTTGTTATAGTCATATGTCGATCTTTACCTCCAAATATCTCGGTAACGTGACACTCTTTGTTCGTCTACGTGTCCTATATCCATAAACACCAATTTCATCGCGCACCACGATTTAAAAAAAAGGCAGCGGGTCTATATGCCAGCTACCATACAAACCCCTTTCAACTGTTTGTTATAACCTCCTTAAGTTTTTTTCCTCCCGGGTAATCGCTTCATAATTAATTGTGGTTTTTAACGTTTTCATGAAATATATATTATTATATGTTTGCCGAGATAATGTAAAGATTCTAACGATAGGGTGAAGTGGGGCCAATGTAAGTACTAAGGCTACGGCTCTAAGTTCAAATAGCCTTGTTAAAATTTTACCCCGAAACAGCAATCGCACTTTTGTATGGAGCAGCAGTGTTTTATGTTTGCTGCTATAATCTTCACACAATAATGAGAATAATCGGGATTGTAGTGGTCGTGATTTGATAAAATTAATTATTTTTACTGCTTTATCATCATCATTGCCGTGGCGGTGCCGGCTTAGAATAGCACCCCCCCCCAACTCTACCCGTGGGTGCCGTAGAAAGCGGCTAAGGGATAACAAATCAGAAGGTGGGCAGCAGCACCTTCCCAGTCAAACACACACAAACTGCGCTCGCCAACCCGCCTGCCAAGCGTGGCGAGTATTGGCAAAAACCCCTTATGGATTGGACAAAAAGAACCAGGCCCCCAGTCCCCGGCAGCCCCGCTATTCCTGGCTACGGTAGCGGCCACGGTAACGGTGGGGCAGGGGGTGCTAAGAATCCCCGGCAGACGCCCGGCTACCACCCCCAACGACGACGACTGGCCCTGGTAACACACAACATACGCACGATGAGGACAGACGAGAAGATATATGAGCTGGAAGAAGAAATGAGTAAGCTACACTGGGACATTGTGGGGTTATCTGAAGTCCGTAGAGCGGGTGAGGACACGATAACCCTAAAATCAGGTAACCTACTCTATCACCGGGAGGGCGACCAACAGTCCCAAGGTGGTGTCGGGTTTCTCGTCCACAAGTCCCTTACTAACAACATAGTTAAGATCGATAGCGTTTCCAATAGGGTCGTATACCTAATACTCAGAGTATCCAAACGATATTCGCTGAAGGTCATTCAGGTATACGCACCGACGAAGTCGCACCCGGATGATGAGGTGGAGGATATGTATGAGGACATTAGTCGGGCCATACATACCTCTGAAACGCACTTTCTAGTTGTTATGGGGGACTTCAACGCGAAGTTGGGTAAGAGAAGCGAGGATGAGTCGAAAATGGGGCAATTTGGCTATGGACAACGGAACCGTAGGGGACAGAGGTTGGCCGACTTCCTGGAGAAAGAGGGACTCTTTATGATGAACTCTTTCTTTCAGAAGCCACCTCACAGGAAATGACACCTGGCTGAGTCCCGATGGTTCCACGAGAAATGAGATTGACTTCATTATGACAACCAAAAGGCAAATATTCACTGATGTCTCCGTGATCAACAGGGTTAAAACCGGTAGTGATCACCGAATGGTAAGAGGCACGGTGAATATTAATGTCAAACTGGAGAGGTCTCGTCTGATGAAGTCTACGCTCCGACCCACTCGTGCCCGTATTCAAGACCCCGAGAGCTTTCAACTTGAGCTATCCAATCGCTTCGATTGCCTTGAGAACATCGCTTCAGTGGACGAGATCAATAACAGGTTAGTAGAAACTGTCCATACAGTGGGTTCCAAGTACTTTAAACCCCACCGTACAGATAGGCCACAGAAACTCTCCAACGATACCCTCAACCTCATGGCTGAACGACGCTCATTGAAATTGCAGTCTTCGAATGATGCTGAAGCATATAGGCTGCTCAATAGACGAATATGGAAGTCCTTGCGACACGACATCCGGATCTTTAATACAAACCGTATTAAAGAGACGATAGAGCGGAAAAAAGGCTCCAAAGTGTTTGCAAGAGACATGTCTGTTGGGCAAAGCCAGTTGACGAAGCTGAAGAGAGGAGACGGCAGTGTAGCGTCGACCAAAGCGGAAGTGTTAGGAGAGGTCGAGAGTTTCTACGGACACTTAAACACCTCGGTCGCTAAACCTGTTAGCAGCTCGGTCAAAGACCCAAGAGCCAAGCTGACCCGACATTATACCGAAGATATCCCGGACATCAGCCTGTACGAGATTAGAATGGCCTTGAAACAGCTTAAGAACAACAAGGCGCCTGGTGACGATGGTATCACATCTGAGCTTCTGAAAGCGGGTGGAACACCGGTACTTAAAGTCCTTCAGAAGCTCTTTAATACCGTCTTATTCGAAGGTTCAACGCCAGAAGCATGGAATAAAAGCGTGGTGGTGCTGTTCTTTAAGAAAGGTGACAACACTTTACTTAAAAATTACAGACCCATCTCGCTTTTGAGCCATGTTTATAAGCTGTTTTCGAAGGTCATAACGAACCGTCTCAGTCGCAGGTTTGATGAATTCCAGCCTCCGGAACAAGCCGGTTTCCGAAAAGGCTATAGTACCATAGACCACATCCACACGCTACGGCAAGTTATACAGAAGACCGAAGAGTATAACTTGCCTCTTTGTCTAGCGTTTGTGGACTATGAGAAAGCCTTTGATTCGATCGAGACGTGGGCAGTGCTTGAGTCTCTCCAGCGGTGCCGTATTGACTATCGGTATATTGAAGTGCTGAAGTGTTTGTACAAAAACGCCTACATGTCAGTCCGAGTACAGGAGCAGAGTTCGAAGGCAATTCCATTGCAAAGAGGCGTGAGACAGGGAGACGTTATATCTCCGAAACTGTTCACCGCTACATTGGAAGACGCCTTCAAGCTTCTGGAATGGCAAGGACTTGGCATCAATATTAACGGCGAATACATCACTCACCTTCGATTTGCCGACGATATTGTAGTCATGGCAGAATCCATGGAAGACCTCAGTACAATGCTCGAAGGCCTCCATCGAGTTTCCCAACGGGTAGGTCTTAAGATGAACATGGACAAGACGAAAATTATGTCTTTAAAATTATGCCCATGTTGTACCTACCCCAATATCAGTTGGGAACTCAGTTCTTGAAGTTGTTGACGAGTACATCTACCTGGGACAGACAGTCAAACTAGGCAGGTCCAACTTCGAGAAAGAGGTCAATCGTCGAATCCAACTCGGCTGGGCAGCGTTCCGGAAACTTCGCGAAATCTTCTCGTCAAAAATACCTCAGTGCCTCAAGACAAGAGTCTTCGACCAATGTGTGTTACCAGTGATGACTTATGGCACTGAAACGTGGTCTCTTACTATGGGCCTCATAGAAAAGCTCAAAGTCGCACAACGAGCTATGGAGAGGGCTATGCTCGGGGTTTCTCTACGTGATCGAATCAGAAATGAGGAGATCCGTAGAAGAACGAAAGTCACCGACATAGCCCAGAAGATTAGCCAGTTGAAGTGGCAGTGGGCAGGGCACATAGCACGCAGAACAGATGGCCGATGGGGCCGAAAGGTTCTGGAGTGGAGACCACGGACCGGCAAGCGCAGCGTAGGTCGTCCACCGACACGGTGGACAGACGACCTGAGGAAGGTCGCAGGACGACGTTGGATGCAGGCCGCTTCCAACCGGTCCTTTTGGAAAATCATGGGGGAGGCCTATGTTCAGCAGTGGACGTACTACGGCTGAGATGATGATGATGATGACTGCTTCATCCATAACTAATTTTAGATTTGACGGCATTTGCTTCATCGCAAGTGCTTGTCTATGCAGAATACAATGGCTGGAACTACAATTAGGCGCTTTATTTTTTATTCATGACACTGCTCCTGCTGTTTTACCTGGCATCGCCTTGGCTCCATCTGTACCTCTCGGTAGAGAGTTAAATATTCCTTGTTCCTTGATCTGTACAAATGTCAATGCAATTGTTCCAACAGAGATTATTTTCTTCAAAAAATATATTTATTTTACTAAAAATTTGTTCCCCGGTAGTATTTGTGAGCAGCAGTGAACACATAAGCATTTCTTCTTCAAAAAAACTTTCATATGGATATCTCACGATAACCAGCGACATCAGTTGACTCGTCCATTTGCAAGGCGAATCGTGTTTTTTTGTAGACGTTTAACTAGTTCTTGTTTGACGTAGCTTGCCGTGAAACAGTATCGTTTGATAGCGGTACAGTAGAAAGGTGCTTCGCAGATTTTTCATCGAGCATACATTTTGTTATGTCTAATACACATGGCTTTATAAAATTCTCAGCGATAGTGTGCGCTTCACCTGCTTGTGCAATGCGATAGCTAACTAAATATGATGCCTCCGTGGCCTTTTCGTTGATAGTTTGTGTTAGGTACATGCATCATATTTTTTTGACTTTCCAAGATCTTTTTTACGAACAAAAATTCTTTATTCTTGTCTTTATACTCGGGGTGTACAGTTTCTAAATGTTGGCGCAATTTGGCAGGTGCCATGAAACTATAAGAAAGCAGTTTACTACATAGCATGCAGAGAGGTGAGCCGTTGGAATCAACAAATCCGAAACTAATATATGATTTCTATAATAGTTATATGATTCCTTTTTTTCGTCTTTGAAACCGTCGAGCTTGACGTCGTGGCAGCATCGTCTGGATATTCTCGCTTCTCTCGATATTCTTCGTCGCTATATTCTCCGCGCGTACTGCTTTTGAACATTCAGCGTCATTAGAAGATGTTGTTGCAACACGTTTAACACCTTTAAGCCAACGTTCTGTTATATATACTATATGCACCCCTTTCTGCTTACTCCCTCCTTTTTCCGCCTTATCATAATTTCGTATGTCGTATTGCCTCAGACACCCATCCATCCAGTCAGTCTTCTTCCAACTTCCAAATCCGACGGTTGTCTTAAAATCTATTTTGTATTTTATTTCCTTTTTTAAAAAGGCTCAACCCCGAAGTCTCATAACATTTGGTGGCAGCGTAAAGGGATTTTAAAAAAGTCCCCGGTACCGTCTCCGTCCGTTTCAAGTATGTCCGTGCTGTAGCCGGTCTTCTTCCGGAACAACTAGTCATACCCACTGTCACGCACAACTTAGTGCTGTGACCGGTATTGACCATCCGACGAGCAACGAGCCCCATCCGAATCGACGGCCCGACGCACGACTCTTATCTACATCCGGCGTGGCTACATCTCACCTACCGAACGAGAACCTTGAAGAAATGATCACGTTCCTTATCGCTCTGTCCGTATTCATGTGAGTGATTCTTGGTTATTGCGAATATCAAACTTTTTACTGCTCTTAATATACTTTAACCTTTTATTGTTTTAGCTATTGTTAATTATTATTTGTTTATTGTGTGTATTGTAATTGCAGTGTACTATTATTGCCGTGTACTATTACTGTCGTGTACTATTATTGTCGTGTATTATTATTGTTGTGTACTATTTTATTTTTAGAATTTGATTAAATTAACGTAAAATGTCTGAGAGTAAAGCTCCAAGTCCGAAATTTGAAAAACCGGAAATAGCAGTTACCGACACGGAGGACGATGGTTTTTGCCCTCCTTCTGGCCCTACTACAAGATCTAAAAAGAAAAATAATTTAGCAAATAAATTAGAACTAGACCTTTCTACATTACTTAAATTTATAAAACCTTTTGACGGGTCTAGGGAAACATTGAACTCCTTTTTGGTAAACTGCAACAACGCCTACGAACTAGCATCAGAGTCTCAAAAAAATATCCTGTTCAAATATATTCTATGCCAATTGCAAGGCAAGGCACAAACCGCCTGTTCTGTCAAAGAATTTGCCAATTGGTTGCAACTATAAGAATTTCTCAAAACCCAGTTTAGTGAAAGGAAACACTATACTCATTTGCTCACAGACCTTCAAGAGTGTAAACAACAAATTAATGAATCCGTGAGCCAGTACGCTCTAAGAATAGAAACATGTCTTTCTCAGTTACTCACGGAAATATCAATTTCACACGGCCATAAAAGTAGAGAAATGATAGGACTTACAGCAGCCATGGAAGAATTAGCCCTCCATCATTTCCAGATGGGACTGATGGCCCGCATATCTAACATTGTTAGATGTAAATCTCCGAAAACGCTTAACGAAGCCGTAAATATAGCGATATCCGAGGAGAAAATCCAACAATATTTATTTAAGCAGAGTCCTAATAATTCACGACAGGAAAAGCCTAATTTCCAAAGACAAAATTTTCAAGCCCCGCGTCGTGATCAAAATCAGCGATCTCCTACAAACCTACCCCAAACCTTAAATCAATCCAAGTCGAACTTTTACCCTAACCGACCTAATAACAACAACAACTCCGCTACCCTATTCTGCAGATATTGTAAAGCACCCTGGAACAATGTCGCAAACGGGAATACAACAACAACCGATTTAAATTGGACCAAAATCAAACGAGGATACCCCAACGTATCCATTTCGTCTCCGATACCCCTGAAGATCAATGTTCAGCTGATCAAGTATAGGACTACGATACCGTTGATACTGTATCAAAAAACGAGTAATCGTCTCGTCCCGGTGTCGTACGGGACTTAAAAATTCAGAAATCGACACTATAAGTCCTTTTCCTAAATCCAAAATAACTCCGCTACATGGAAATTATTCTTTGACTGTGCCAAAATCCACTGTATCCGTGCAGAGCGCCAACCTGCCAAAATCCACTGTATCCGTGCAAAGTGCCAATCTGCCAAAAACCACTGTATCCGTGCAGAACGCCAACCTGCCAAAACCCACTGTATCCGTGCAGAGCGCTAACCTGCCAAAACCCACTGTATCCGTGCATAGCACCAACTTGCCAAAACCCACTGTATCCGCGCAGAGCTCCAAGCTGCTCAAATCCTCTGAGGTTAGTGTATTCGAGATCACGAATAACCCTGCAATAATGTTATTACCTCATGTACTCGTTGAATCTACCGTGTCAGATATTCCATTATCCCTTCTTGTAGACTCAGGATCCTCAGTAAATCTGTTAAAATATGCTTGTATAACAAAACATCCTAAGTTAGTAAAAGAAAAAATACAATTAAAAGGCATTGATTCATCAGAAGAATCTATTCAAACCCGTGGTCACTTTCAACTTAAAATACGATTACCTAAATCCAGTATATTACATCAATTTCACGTTATCGACAAAATACACTTACCATATGACGGCATTATAGGCTCTGACATGCTCAACGCGCATAGCTGCAACATCGATTATACTAATAACTCTCTCCATATTGGGAAATCATCCCTGAAATTGCATTTCCATGACCCTGCATACTTACCTGCAGGAACAGAAACTATTATTGAATGTTCAGTCCAGAACCCTGAAATAAAAGAAGGAATGGTTCTTGATCAAAAACTCTCTAAAACCCTTTTGGTTGCAAATTGCGTAGTTCGAGTTAAAGAAAATAACAGAATAAATATATCCGTGGTAAATACCTCTGAAGAACCTGTAACACTAAAATCAAATCTTAACCTAACACTTACCCCAATTAACACCTTCAAATTCGAAGAACATCCGGACGCTTCCGTAAACCATATATATCCTTCAATCGACTGGGCCACACGAACAGAAGAAGTACTAAAACAATTGCGCGTCTCTCATCTAAATAGTGAAGAAAAGGAAGCTCTCTTTCAATTGTGTTCCGAGTTTTCTGATATTTTCCATCTTCCTGGAGAAGATCTGTCTTATACAAATGCCTTAAAACACGATATAAAAACAACAACTGAAATACCAATTCACACGAAAACTTACCGATTCCCAGAAATTCACAAAACCGAAGTACGAAATCAAGTTGATAAAATGCTGAAGCAAAATATTATAGAGCCTCCCGATTCTACTTGGTCATCACCGATTTGGGTTGTTCCTAAAAAACTCGACGCTTCCAATACACAAAAGTGGCGAGTAGTAATAGACTACAGGAAGCTTAACGACGTCACAATTGGTGATACTTACCCTATACCACAGATCACAGAGATCTTAGATCAACTTGGCAATAGTAAATATTTCTCTACCTTAGACCTCGCATCTGGTTTTCATCAGATATTGCTAAATGAAGCTGACAAAGCTAAAACAGCATTCACCGTCCCAGAGGGACATTTCCAATTCTTGCGAATGCCTTTTGGACTTAAAAACGCCCCTTCCACCTTTCAGAGATTAATGAATTCCGCCTTATCAGGGCTCCAAGGCATTCGATGTTTCGTGTATCTAGATGACATTGTCTGTTATGCATATGATATCCGGCCCCACATCTTAAACCTTAGATCCATCTTTCAAAGAATGCGAGACTTTAAACTAAAATTACAACCTGATAAGTGTGAGTTTCTACGACGAGAAGTCTGTTACCTTGGTCATGTTATCACTGAACAAGGCGTCAAGCCAAATCCCGACAAAATTAAAGCCGTTGTCGAATTTCCAGTACCAAAATCTGCAAAAGATATCAAATCATTTCTTGGTCTTGTTTCCTACTACCGCCGTTTTATTCCTGACTTTTCCAAAACTGCTAAAGCCCTTACCAGTCTCCTTAAAAAAGAAACCCTCTTCATATGGGAAAATCAACAACAACTTGCCTTTGACACTTTAAAAGGTAAATTGACAACCGCACCCCTACTCATTTATCCTGACTTCTCCAAACCTTTCATACTTACCTGCGACGCATCTAACTACGCCGTAGGTGCTGTTCTCTCCCAAGGCCCAATTGGTAAAGATCAACCTATAGCCTTCGCATCACGTACCCTCAATAAAAGCGAATCTAATTATAGCACTACTGAAAAGGAGTTGCTAGCAATCCTTTACGGCTGTAAAACATTCCGTCCCTACCTTTACGGGAATAAATTCCTAATCATAACCGACCATAGACCATTAAAATGGCTTTTTAATCATAAAGACCCCAGCAGCAAACTACAACGTTGGCGGCTAAAACTAGAAGAATATGAATACGAAATCGTATATCGCAAGGCTAAATTGAATTCTGCAGCCGACGCTCTATCAAGATATCCTGTCAACACTATCTTTCCTGAAAATAAAAGTAACTTAAATCCATCACCGGCTAACGAAATTCCAATTCCGACTAACGAAACTCACCTGAGCCCTCTTGTCGATATTTCACCAGAATTACAAATTCCTGAAATTCACCAAGAAACTCTTGATGATCTAATTACAACAGACTTTAGCCCAGTTGATGTGAGGGACTATGATTTCAGTCCCCTGTATCCTCCTATTTCCGCAGAACCTCTTGTACCCGAAGATCCGCCCGTTGTCGTAGCTTCTCCTAATCCCGCAGACCCTCTTGTATCCGCAGATCCTTCTCCTCTCGTAGCTCCTCATAGTATTGCAAATACTCCTCCTGAAACCGAATCAGCTCCTCAACCCTCGACAAGTTGGCAAAACCCTGAAACCTTACCTGCATCGATATCAGCATACCGTGACCCTGGAACTCCTTCTTCAGCATCTGAAAACTTACCTGTATCTGATGAAACCTATAACAAATTTTTAAAATCATCAACAAAGTTGTATGATACTCAAATAACAGAACATAACGATGATCTTCTGAAAGGCATACACAAGCTAGTAATTATACCTACCTCAATAGACATGGACGAATCCGTGCCTTATGTCGAAGAAATCCTCAGCAACTGTCCGAGCCTCCAACGTGATGAATTCCTGAAAACAGAAAGATCTTTACATACCTTTTTACCGCTTACAGTAGAAAACAAAACCTACCTGTTCATATTCACGAAAGTGCACCATTTTGACGACTGCTCGTATCCCGATATATTTAAAAGTCTTAAATATGCTCGCGACAAAATAATCATGTCTTATCCTACAGTAAATGAAATAAGCATATCAGATTTTAGAAATCCTTTTGACAGACACTCCTTTGCAAAAATCTATAACATGTTGGCATATTTATTTGACGGCACCAATATAAAAATCCACATATACCATAATAATATTATTTATCCAGCACTTAGTGAAATTCCCACAATCTTAAAAGATAATCATGACATCCCAATCGCAGGACATCTTGGATCCGCGAGAATGTTAAGCCGCATAAAAGAAAGATTCTCATGGAAAAATATGCGCAGTGATATTGAGAGCTATGTTAAGAAATGTCAGTCATGCCAAACTAACAAAGCGTTGCGTAAAATAAATAGAGCTCCAATGGTAATAACATCCACTTCTACATCTCCATTCGAGAGGCTAGCCCTTGATATTGTAGGCCCTTTGCCTGAATCTGGCTCAGCTAAGCTCAAATATATCCTGACTATGCAAGACGACTTAACAAAATATTCATTAGCATATCCTCTTCGTAGTAACACAGCGGCAGAAGCGAGCGACTGCCTCCTCCATTTCATATCACTATTCGGAATTCCTAAATACATACTCACCGATCAGGGTACTAACTTTACAGCAGACCTTTTTAAGAAAACATGCAATTTCCTAAAAATTAAACAGTTGTGGTCATCACCCTACCATCCGCAGACGCAAGGTGCTTTGGAAAGATCGCATTCCACTCTCAAAGAGTATCTTAAATCTTATGTGAATGAAAACCAAGATAACTGGCTCCAGTATGTATATACGTCTATGTTGGCATACAATACCGCCGTTCACTCAACTACACACTACTCACCATACGAACTGTTGTTTGGGCATAAGCCCCACATCCCTGACTCAGTATACAGTGACAATTCTAATACTACCTATCCTGAATACGTAAAGCTCTTGCAACATCGCATGAAGCACGCGCGTGATAAAGCTTTAGAATATATTCACAAATCAAAAGAAAATTCAAAAAATTACTATGACACGCAAACTCGACCTGTCGAGTATAAATTTGGTGAATACGTTCTTCTAAAGAATCACCTTAGGATGCGAAAAGCCCTATCGCCTATATGGAAAGGTCCATATAAATATGTAAAGATTCATGGCAACCATACTTTATCACTTTTAATAAATAGACGTCATGTGAAACATCACTATGATGAAGTCAAACACGTGGAAGGCCATGATGGATCCACGTAATACTCAATACTTATAATTAATTAATACGCGTTACAATTAACGCATTAAATAATTATATATACATATATATATAATATATATATATATATATATATATATATATATATATATATATATATATATATATATATATATATATATATATATATTATACTACGAGTAGTATAAGCTTAATTCGGCATTTAATAATGCATATTAATAATTAGATAAAATAGTTGTAGTTAGGTAATAATGTTAAAATTAGTTAAGTTAATTGTTAGTAACTTCGACATCTCTTTTCATTACAGCGTACTGGCCCAAGGTCACCAAGAGTATGTCCAACCAATCATCTCGAGCTCCGGCATTTATTTCGATCCAATTGGTGAACTCAAAACAAATGTTGGTCACTGAGACGTAGTTACTCCGTTTGATATATCTTACATAAGTCCGCATATTCAAAATATTAACTCTATTTTAGGTACATTACGTTTCTTATGCAATCAATTTCAGATTGAAACCATAAACAACTTAGAATGTCATAACATATTAGAACCGCTCACTATAAGATACAATGATATCATTTCCGAGTATTCCTCCATCGCTCACCTTACCAGCAATAATAGATTGAGGCGTAGTGCGTGGATAGGTGCTATAGGTACATTATCCAAAACGATTTTTGGGACTCCAAACGAGGACGATGCTGTTAAATATGACAACGCCATACAGAGTTTACAGGACAATGAGAAAAGAATGGTTTCATTCATTAAAGAAAATATATTGGTCACATCCTCTGCTTTGTCTAAATTTAATGATACTTTGCATACAATAAAAATTAATGAAGCCAGGCTTAATGAAGGTATCGACAACCTCTCGTTAAAATTAAAAAACATATCGCAAATTACCGACGATCTAAATATGAAGTCAAATATTAATTTTATATTAAACAGTTTGGAAGCCGCTGTCCTCACCTTATCGTTTCAACTGGAGGACATAATCACCGCTATTATGTTTAGCAGTCAAAACATACTGCACCCGGCTGTGTTACCTCCCACACAATTATACAAAGAGCTTGTCGATAACTATAGATACTTACCTGCAGAATTGAAATTACCCGTTGCTTTAGAACTAAGTCATATGTATATTTTAATGAACATATCTAGTGAACTATGTTATAGTCTGAACAATAAGATTGTTTTTATTTTAAGAATACCTTTGGTATCTTCTAAGACCTATAGTTTATACCATAATATAGCACTACCGACCCCACATGACAGTGTAAAACCACACTCATTTAGTTTTATAATACCTAGCAGTAAATACATCGCAATAACCAAGGATAAATTAGAATTATTGTAACCTTGAATCACTTAATGAATGCAGAGTGATAAGCTCTCGCGAGTTTATCTGTGACGTCATGACTGTATACCCGACCAGTGCGAATCCCAGTTGCGTAAGTGAACTTCTCTCAACCGTTGTAAGTGCCCTACCAGTGCAGTGCCAAACCGACTTCATATATGGACATATAGATATATGGAAACCACTTTGCAATAATAACTGGATTTATGTACAGTCCCAGAACAATAAATTATATATAGAGTGGCCTATGCAGAAAAGTGTTGAAATAAATATAATCGGGACGGGAATTATAAACATTCCGTATAATTGTTACGCGTACTGCAAAAGTACCAAATTAATACCTAAATTAAGTAACTTAAAAATAAATGTAACTATCACTCGACCTGATTTCAATATAATTAACGATCCTTGCTGTACCTTAGATAAGTTTAAAAAGGAGATTAGTAGTGACCCTCGTATAAAATTGCAAAACATAGATTTGGACATTTTTACTCCGGAAACAAAATCTAAATTAAAGTCAATTTCAGCTGAAGCGGATAAAATTATTAATCAACATCAAATAATTAAATACGAGACTCATTACTCAATTCTATTAATTTTAGTAACTTGTATTATTTTATTATATTGTATAATTAAATTGTGTTTGTATATTAAATCGCACAACCGTCTTCCTTATCGCTTCCCTAAGTTTTCCCGATCAGTCCCTGTCAACCCACCTGTAGAGCAGCCGCTAAATCTCGATCCTGTCATTCCTGTCAAAATCAATAAACGTCAACAGACTCCAGATGATATGCCATCTCCCAGTACTAGAAGAAACATATAACTCAATCGATGTTGTTTTCCCAAACTTCGAAATTTCAACCCCGAAGTTTAGTCCACCCCAGGGAGGTGTTATATATACTATATGCACCCCTTTGTGCTTACTCCCTCCTTTTTCGGCCTTATCATCATTTCGTATGTCGTATTGCCTCAGACACCCATCCATCCAGTCAGTCTTCTTCCAACTTCCAAATCCGACGGTTGTCTTAAAATCTATTTTGTATTTTATTTCCTTTTTTAAAAAGGCTCAACCCCGAAGTCTCATAACAGTTCCATTCTTCTTTATTTATACATAATGTTACACGTCAGGATGGTTGGGTCTAAATAATGCACAATCGTTACTGCGTATAAGAGACTAAGTTTAGTACAATGAAGAAATGTATAAAACTGAGACAACAGAATACAGCAGGCAGTAGAACAATGAACACTAGTTTCTCTAGCTAGCGAGCTTGTAAGTAGGTAGGTAGGAACTTATCGCTCATCGTCAACTGACTGACGAGGCGCGATTTTTTTTAAATTAGAACGGACTAATGCTGTTTGCCTCTACCGGCATTTACAGCGTCACCGGACGGATGGCGAGCGCAGATGGCACTCAGCCAGATGCGGGCGCAGAGGGCGCACCGCCTAAGGCGAGCGTTGAAGACGCTTCGCCGCAAGGCGAGGAGTAGGCGACTTGCTCAAGGGCACCACTAAGGTACGGACCTCGGCTTGGGCCGTCGCCAGGAGAGAGGGGAGTAGGAGAGAATCGCCCCGGTACATAAGTGTACCGTTGAAAGTGGGCCCTATGAATTTTAACTCTACGACTATTTGGAGAGAATCTAACCAAGACATAACTTTTGCCTCGAGCTCGCCGGCGAGCTCGGTGTTTGACTGTGTTTACCACTAAATCATAACCTTGTGTACCTCGCCCACAGTCATTACCTCGGCCGGAGCCTACACCGTGATCGGAATCACTACCTTGACTGCGGCTACAAACGGAAATACCTCGCCTCCCCCCATTTCCGCGACATGGGTCCACATCGCGACCAGGATCGTCGCGTTGTGCACTCATGACTGTACTTTGGGTGGGGCTACAATAAGAATGTGTAGTACATAGAAAACCAGTGTTACCTCGTCCACAGCCATTTGCTGGGCCGGAGGATACATCGCGACCGGGGCCGCGGTGTATACTCCCACCCGCACCGTGGCTGGGACTACAATCGTGTGTGTGTGGATTACCTCGACTGCGACTGGGGCTGCGAAGAAGACGGCCGGAGCCTACAATGCGATCGGGATCACAGTCGGGTCTACAACCATTACCGGGGTTCCCTTGGGACGACGCTAAAGCTGCCGAAGTAACGGCTGCGATGGGGTCGTCCGGGTCACCCAAAATATGCCTTGGACGGCGACGGGGTGGAAGGAAGTGAGGATCGGTTATGTCAGTGGAGTAGTTCGCCGCTTCGACCACGAGGGGATTCGAGTGGTGGGGAGCTTTGTCGAAGTGGCGGCGGGAGCAGTCTTTCATATACTGCGTAATAGAGGGGAGGGTGAAATCACAGTGCAGTTCGGCGTTCCGCAAGTACCACGGAGCGCCCACTGCCCTGCGCATAAAGCGATTCTGAATCACTTGAAGTTTGTGGAGGTCGTGTTTCTGAGCATGGGCGAACGCTACAGATGCGTAAGTCATGACTGGGCGGATGCAAAGTTTGTAAAGAGTCGTCTTATTTCTAAGATGAATAATTCTAAATGAAGGCCGCCCTATTGCGAACAATCTGGATGTGTTTCGCGAAAGTGAGTTGGCGATCAAGGGTGACGCCCAGGTATTTGGCAGATTTAGCCCAAGGGATGGGTTCGCCGAATAGGACTATGGGTGACGGCATGAGATTACGCCGGGTCTCAGTGAAGGACACTGCTGCACTTTTGCTAGGATACTGCAATCCGCCATTTACGAAACCATGCACCGATTACGGTGATGGCTCGTTGGATAGCGCATCTCTGCCTGACCTTGAACCAGCCAGTAGAGTAGATTGCAGTATCATCCGCAAACTAAGCGATCTGAACATTAGGTTCAGATCGTGGGATGTCGCTGGTGTACAGCGAGAAGAGAATGGGTGAGAGTAAAGAGCCCTGAGGGACACCTGCGTGAATGGGATGCGGGGAGGAGAGCGTTCCCTCGGTGCGATAGCTAAACGTTCGATCCCTGAGAAAGTCTTGTAAGATGAGTACAAGACGGTCTGGCACACCCAGTTGGTACAGCTTGAATATCAAGCCGTTGTGCCAGACTTTGTCGAACGCTTTCGCTACGTCGAGGAAAACAGCTATGGTCCCTTGGGGCTTTGGTTTCTTATTATCACCTTGTTGCTGATACCATCAGCACCAGGGGATTTGCGGGTCTTGAGGCTCTTGATCAGAGACACTACCTCGGATGATTTTACCGGTGGGAGGAGTGGGAGGTCAGAGATGGACACTTTTACGTTCGACTTCAGATTCCACCGAATCGAGGTGTTTCTGGTCGACGTGATCTACATTTAGAGTACACTGAGCCTCAAGGCTATCAGCTAAACACTCGGCTTTGTCTTCGTCAAGGAACGCTATGGAGAGGGGAGGTGGCATAATGAGTGGAGGCATTGTCTGTTGTCCGTCAGATTTCAGAGCTCGAGCCAACTGCCAGTATGCCTGGTAAGTTGGCTCAATCTCTGACAGTTTGTCGTCCCACCTTTGATCACGCAGCTCACTCATGCGTTTCCTTACAGCACGCTGTAAATAGCGCATGGTGGCTTTGTTCTCTGGGGTTGGCATCGAGTCATACGCCCTAGTGGCGGCGTTCTTAGCTGTCAGTAACCTCCTCGCACCCTCGGGCAGTTCGAAGCGGCGACCATCCGCCACTTGGACCTGCTTTGAGGATTCACCTACTGCGGTGCGGAGGTGGTCACTGAGAGCCTCGATCGCAATTGATACGTCTTCTACTGTCTGTATGTCATCGGGGATTCTATCGAGAGCGGGTGAACTGATAGCTTGGAGGGATTCCCCCAGTTGCTTCCAGTTCACTACCGTTCTAGTGATAGGGGTGATGTCCGTCGGGTTGGGGCCTAATTTCAACAATACAGGGCGGTGGTCTGAAGTCAGTTCGTGTAACACTTCTATAGAGCGCAACCGGAGGGTAACGTTCTTAAGAAGTGCTATGTCAAGTATGTCTGGTCGTTGGTTGTCAACATAGGGATATCTTGTGGGATATATAAATAAGGATCATTAAAATATCATTGAAATGACAAAATTATTATAATAGGTATATAATGTTCACACACTTGTACCCAGTACCTTAGTGTCACTGCCAAGTAGTTTAAGTATTTTTTAAAAGCCGGTACAAGCACGAGATCTACCAGGTGTTAGGTGCTAACCTCTACCTTTATCAGACGTATGTCCTCACGACAGCATTTCGCACGTAAACATGAGACGTTGTTAAATCTCATTGTACCTGTAATTTTACCTGCACCAGAACTTCAAAACCAGAACAAAATATTGCGACCGTTATTGCTTCAGGGTAGAAAAGATATGGTGGCAGTCTGTCGTCCCCGGATGACCTCATTCACGAAGAGTTATACTGCTACTATGTAGATAGGTAAATTGATAGATAAACCCTTTATTGCAACACCACATTATATAATATAACTGACAAATAAATAGGATAATATAACTGAAAACTATTAATCAACAATAAAAAAAATTAAGTGTCACAATGGACGGTCTTATCGGTCAAAGCGATCTCTTCCAGACAACCATGTTACTGAAAAGGAAGCTTGAATAAAAAAAGGTCTCGAAGGAAGTTTCTTTGGATACCTGTGGAGACGCTCGTGACACATTTACCACCGACCACAATAAGAAGTAGAGCCCCTAAACAAACATTTAAAAGAATTCTGGTATGTACCTACAATCTAACGACTATACCACACTCTTTTGTCTTTTTAACTCCAGCTGACCGCTATATCCTTGAGCCTCAATTGCACTAAGAGAAATGCTCGCTTTGTAACTTGTATGGGAGTTATGATTTTTTACGCAACTGAATGCAGATCTTTTTTTGACCTCTCAAGCCGATCTCCAAGACTACTGCTTACGATAACCATTGCACTAAGGGGTTGGATCCCTTAACAAACATACACAAGGACTCTATGTCCCGACTTAAACTGTAATTAAAGGCAAAATTTCTGCAATTGAACTTGTATGAAAATTTTGACTTTTCTGTTCAAATGGTTACAAGTTTAAATAAAAAAAATACTGCAAAAGGACAAACGCGGGCCACTCGTGGCCCGCGCACCGCCCAACACCTAGTTATACTATAAACATACATGAACATATATACTTACACATACATAAATATCAATAATATAAAATAATATCAATCAATGAACGATGTCAGGGATTAACATTTAACGTAGAGAGATAGTAGTCTTTTACTTGAGCTTTGAAGCTTTTCAGCGATTGCGCGCGTTTGATACTAGTAGGGAGGGCATTCCAAAGGTGAACTGCCTGGACTGTGAATGAAGAGTTGTAGAATATAGTACAATGTTCAGGAGTCGTTAGAAGTCAGTTTTCTGATGACCTAAGAGAGTAAGAAGAGCATTGGAGAAATTTAAATCGTTCTTTTAGGTAAAAGGGAGTAGAAGGATTAAACAATATGTTATACAGAATAGAGAGGATGTGAGAATTCCGGCGAAGGCGTATAGGGAGCCACTTAAGTTTACAGCGAAATTCGGAAACGTGGTCGTACTTTCGCAGACCAAAAATAAACCGAATACAGAGATTCTGTAGACGCTCCAGCTTGTTAAGCTGGTCCTCTGTGAGATCTATGTAACTGGCATCAGCATAGTCAAGAATGGGAAAAAGGAGAGATTGTGCAAGTGCAGCTTTGGTAGCAGTGGGTAAAAAGTTACGCAGTCTGTTAAGGGAGGCTGCTGATGCAAACATTTTTCGTGCTACAGATTGGATTTGTGGTTGCCAAGACATACAGTTATCCATGATTATTCCCAGGTTCTTAACTTGAGTGCTATAAGGCACACATATACCACCAAATACGATTTTGGGGAGAGTTGTGAAATCAATCTTCGATACTAATCTAGAGCTTCCAACAATGATAACTTGAGTTTTTATTGGGTTTATTGTAAGTCCGTGAGATCTACTCCAGTTAGCTATACGAAGTAAATCGCCGTTGACCTCATCAACAGCATCTGCTAAGTGATCGAAGATCGTCTGCATAGAGATGGTAGGAAGAAGTAAGAAAGAAAGATATAGAGTTTATAAATACGGCAAAAAGAAGAGGTGACAGTACGCCGCCTTGAGGAACGCCAGCATTCGTTTCACACCAAGAAGAGAAAGTATCCTGAATGCGAATACGTTGGCGTCGCCCAAATAGATAGCTGCGAAACCAGTCAATTACCGATGGAGATATGTTTATAGAGCGAAGCAATGCTAGGAGGATGTCAAAATCTACGGAATTAAAAGCATTGCTAAAGTCAAGTAAGGTAAGTATGGTAAGCTGTCTGTTATCCATACCTAGTCTGATGTCATCAGTTACTTTGACAAGTGCAGAGACAGTGCTATGGCCGGTTCGAAACCCAGACTGGAGTGGATTAAGAAGCATATTTTGGTTGAAGAAGGAACTGAGTTGGTTATGTACTAGGCGCTCCAAGACTTTTGATAGGAAAGGAAGAATAGAAATAGGTCGATATTCGGAGAAGGACTTGGGATTAGATTTCTTGGGAAGCGGGATGATTTGAGCTTCTTTCCAGCAAGATGGTACGGTGCCCTCCAAAATAGAATTGTTCAATATATGGCATAGGATAGGGAGGATTTCATCCAATATAAGAACAATCATATTTCGGCTGATGCCGTCACCGCCTGCTGCATTGGAGGATATTGATAGTATGCTCTTTTTAACATCACATGCAGTGAATTGACTCAGAACAAAAGGTGAGTGATCAAGAGTAGGGAGAGAAGAGAGATAAGTCAAAGTAGCTATTTTGTCATTTGAATTTACATTGGATGACGAAGAGAAATGTTGGTTGAGTGAGTTGATATCTAAATCTTGCGGAATTGAATCATGACGTGATTTCCCTACTCCCAATGATCGCAAGAACTTCCAGACTTTAGCTGGATCTTCATTATCTACTGAGTCATGGATGTGGCGACGTAGAGCATCCCTACACATTCTATTGCAGCGATTTCGAGATTTAATATATTTTTGCTTATTCACGTCATTAGAACAATGCTTTAACTTAGACTTTGCTGCTACTTTTTTGTGCATTAGTTTTTTTATGTCTTCAGTCAACCAGGGTGCAGGAAGGTGTTTTATTTTTATGGCCTGCAAAGGAGCATGGGTGTCATAAAGCTGTGTAAGAGTGGAATTAAATATGGATACTTTGTCATCGATATTATTGGCGCTATGAACTTGTACCCAATCTATTTCACCAGCATCGTTTCGAAGTTTTCCATGTCAATTGTACCAAAGCTGCGCTGCAGAAGTATCTTAGGCTTAGGTTTAGGAGGACGTACCTTATACGACAGAAAGATGAGGTCATGATAAGAAAAAGCATCAGCAGAACATTGTCCGTGTTTAACGACATGGTGTAAGGATGATACAAAAATAAGATCCAAAAGGGAGGGATTACAATTTGGAAAGTTATGGGTGGGGTTGAGTGGCAAATTGTGCATGTTGCTAGAATTAACTATGGATTCCAAATTCGCACAACGAAAGTCTTTTTTATAAGGCACGTGTTAAAGTCTCCCATAATTATATTATGGGTATAAGATGGAAAAAGATCTTCTAAAATCTTTTCAAAGGATGCGAAGTAATTGACTCTTATGGAATGGCTTTAGTAGACTCCGAGAAGAATTTTGGTGTGTGAAAGTAAAACTTCAATAAAGAGATGTTCACCGGCATCACAAGGCGGAGGCTGTGGTGACATATTTATTATTGAGTACAGAAAATGAGAACGTAGATAAATAGCCACACCACCGCCAACGCTGCCGGTTCTATCGTTACGTATAAGTATGAAACCGGGGAGAGAGAATGAGGTGGACGGGAGACAAGGTTTCAACCAGGATTCGGAGACTAGTATAGCATGAACATTTGTATTGTCAAATGATGCCAGCATATCAGGGTAATGAGCCAGAATACTCTGTGCATTTATATGGAGTACATTAAAATTCTTAGGCACATCAAAGAACTGAGCCGCTAAGGTATCACTTAGCGTAGGAATGCTTACAAAGCTATCGTTTTCACTGTTAAAAGTATCATTGGAAGAGAAAGACAGATATTCGTCACTGGTGCTGCTACTATCTTGAGTATTCGACATATTACATTAATATTATTAATATAGATATATAAAATTATATAATAATAAATATTTTATATATAAACTAAGAATATATAATTTCTTAATGTAAAATGTAAAATTAAAGTAAAATGTATAATGTAAAATAGTAATAATAAAATACTTAGTGTAAAATGTATGTACTACTACATACTTACGCATACTCCATCTGCCGACTATGTGGACGAGAGCGCTATTACCTTCTCTATAACTATAACACAAATATAAAAGTAAATCTAAAATATATGATTTCTCCTACAAATTTAGTAATGGATATTCAAAGTTTTATGACATTCGCTTGGACAAGATTACAATTAAAAACCTACTTAAGTCGTCGTTACTTCGACTTCACGGACTTGACATATCCACTAATATTTTTACGTGACAATTGACAAATGTACAACTCATAAGAGTCCTTATAAGAAGAAAAAAAAATTTAAAAAAAAATATTCTGTCTTCTGTCAAATTTTTGGTAACGTCAACAAAACAAATATTTATGAAGAAGAGGTTGACTTGAATTGAATTGAAATGAAAGTGGAAAATAATTTACGAGTTTGAAATTAGGTACTCAAAAACAAAGGCAACTAATTAGACAAGGAAGTGGGCAGACTACGTAGTACATATTTGGTCTGTAGGGTAGACAATTTATATGCAATGAGGAACCAGACAAGCGATTTTACAGTGACTGAACTACCTATGTCTAATGAAATATGTACCTATTCCTACTTTCGAGATGATGCTGCAGCGACCCGCCTGGACTTTGATGTTGCCGCTGTTGTCTCTTTCGATCCTGGAGCAGGAACTGGCTTCAAAGTTCCCGACACTTGCGCCGGTACAACATTTTGTAGTTCGATAAGGCTGCAGATGCGGTGACGAGTACCGTCGGGCCCAATGACATAAATAAAGCCGTCCTTAGTCCAACACTTTGCAATACCGACTCGTTGTCTTGCTTCCATAAAGGCTTGGTGTCTAGACCTGGTTAGACAACATATACTCTCATGACCTTTGCCTACTCCCAAAGTTCCAACTCCTCGATCATTGGTTGAAGTACAGGGAGTCATCTCAAAAACACAAAGGCAAATACTATGGTGATATTCAACCGGATATCTCTAAGATCCCATGGTTCTTTAAATATCGAACGGCGAATAAACGCACGACCTCCTCGATATGCCACCTTCGCTTAGGCCATGCATGCACACCAGTTCATTTGGCGAAACTCAGGATCCGGGATAACTCAACATGTGAGTGTGGTTTGAACGAAGGAGACGTGAACCACATTTTCTTTGAGTGCCCCAAATTACAATAGTCCCTATATGATAGCCTCCCTCCTAGCATCCAAAGATAATACTAGCATCCCTCGTCCCATTTCCTTCAAATGTATTTTATACCTTTCCTTTTTCCCGCTAATTTTTAATATTTTGTGTAAATTTATATGTACAAATAATATGAAATTTTAATTAACAACTAAGTAATATCACTGTAAATTTGTATATAGTTTTAAATTGTAATTTAACATGGTTTGGTACTAACTTGTGTTGTCTTCCCTTCCCCCCCCCCCCTTTTTGTTTTAGTATAATCGTATGTTATGAAGTCTGGTAGACTCTCCCTTTGGCTCACCGATCATACGCTTAGATAAGCAACCGCCAAAAGTTTATATAACTACCTTAGATTAATCACTGATCTCGCTGTCGAAGCGCGCGCGCGGAGACTAATCATTAATCTAAGGTAACTACCTACCATGGAACAGACACTTGCAGAATTGCAATAAGCAGACACGCCAATAACAAAGAAGTCAAGTCAAGTCTTTCTAATGCGAGATATACTTGAAATGAAACTCAGTCTGCCAAATATACAAAGAATGTAAGGGAAAATTTTATGGACAGATTCAACTTTTTATCCCCCTAAAACAAGTTTATTTTTCAAATTTAAAAAATAAAGAAAATAAAATGTCTACTCCAGTGTTCTGGGCCAAAACGAGTATGAGACCATTTGCGTTCTGAGTGTGTATCAATAGGACAGTTATTCTACTCTTTGGTGTGTATGGGCTTCATGAAAGCACCAATGACCACATTTTCTTTGACTGTTCACAGCTCCAAAGTTCATTGTACAATATGGTTTCTCTAGAAATCCCTCTCCCGACTAATCTGAATTCCCTGTTATCTCTTTCATTTACTCCAATAATTAATATTCTGTTTAGATGTGTACAAGTTAACAAAATTAGGTTATAAAACCATTACATTTACTAACATTATTACTTATATTATTAGTTGTATTTGTTTCCTAATGTGTATGTCCTGTGCTACAGTAATATTATTACCATGTCACAGGACATACTGCCTGTGGTGTCCTCTTTGCTACAGAACCCAGATGCAAAATTTGTCTCAAATCTCTTCGCCAACCAAACTTTGTATAGAACCAATCAAGTTGTTCCCTTCTTTATCCAAATGACATTTGGCGATATTGCGCAACCTCACACAAGACATTTATATAAAAAAAACTATCTTGGCTTCATATGTGTGCTTCTAGTGGTGTTTGATTAGAAGAAGGAGTTTGACTAAGAGTTTCAAGACTTTTTTATTGCCTCATTTATACATTTAGTCAAGTATTCTTCTTTTTCCTCAAATGTTTCCATAGAAGAGTAAATATTCCAAAGTATCTAAAAATAAAAACAAGTAGGTATATTTGTAGACTCTTGCTCTGCTGTATTGCATTTAAAATTTTATGATTATTTATGTTTAATATAATTATTTAAGTATAGTTTGTATATATTATATTTTTTTTCTAGCTATATTCTTGAGTTTTGCTATATGTGCTAGTGTTTAGTACACTTGTTTTATACACCACCACCTTTATAAGTTTATGCCTATTTCTTTCCGTGCATTGTTATCTGGAAGAGATCGCTATGAGCGAGAATACCTCCAATTGCAACACTTTTCATTTTAAGTAGGTATATAATTGTGAATTTTTTTTTTATTCTTATTTCATTATTTGTAACACATATTTATATTCAGATTTCAGAGCTCGAGCCAACTGCCAGTATGCCTGGTGAGTTGGCTCAATCTCTGACAGTTTGTCGTCCCACCTTTGATCACGCAGCTCACTCATGCGTTTCCTTACAGCACGCTGTAAATAGCGCATGGTGGCTTTGTTCTCTGGGGTTGGCATCGAGTCATACGCCCTAGTGGCGGCGTTCTTAGCTGTCAGTAACCTCCTCGCACCCTCGGGCAGTTCGAAGCGGCGACCATCCGCCACTTGGACCTGCTTTGAGGATTCACCTACTGCGGTGCGGAGGTGGTCACTGAGAGCCTCGATCGCAATTGATACGTCTTCTACTGTCTGTATGTCATCGGGGATTCTATCGAGAGCGGGTGAACTGATAGCTTGGAGGGATTCCCCCAGTTGCTTCCAGTTCACTACCGTTCTAGTGATAGGGGTGATGTCCGTCGGGTTGGGGCCTAATTTCAACAATACAGGGCGGTGGTCTGAAGTCAGTTCGTGTAACACTTCTATAGAGCGCAACCGGAGGGTAACGTTCTTAAGAAGTGCTATGTCAAGTATGTCTGGTCGTTGGTTGTCAACATAGGGATATCTTGTGGGATATATAAATAAGGATCATTAAAATATCATTGAAATGACAAAATTATTATAATAGGTATATAATGTTCACACACTTGTACCCAGTACCTTAGTGTCACTGCCAAGTAGTTTAAGTATTTTTTAAAAGCCGGTACAAGCACGAGATCTACCAGGTGTTAGGTGCTAACCTCTACCTTTATCAGACGTATGTCCTCACGACAGCATTTCGCACGTAAACATGAGACGTTGTTAAATCTCATTGTACCTGTAATTTTACCTGCACCAGAACTTCAAAACCAGAACAAAATATTGCGACCGTTATTGCTTCAGGGTAGAAAAGATATGGTGGCAGTCTGTCGTCCCCGGATGACCTCATTCACGAAGAGTTATACTGCTACTATGTAGATAGGTAAATTGATAGATAAACCCTTTATTGCAACACCACATTATATAATATAACTGACAAATAAATAGGATAATATAACTGAAAACTATTAATCAACAATAAAAAAAATTAAGTGTCACAATGGACGGTCTTATCGGTCAAAGCGATCTCTTCCAGACAACCATGTTACTGAAAAGGAAGCTTGAATAAAAAAAGGTCTCGAAGGAAGTTTCTTTGGATACCTGTGGAGACGCTCGTGACACATTTACCACCGACCACAATAAGAAGTAGAGCCCCTAAACAAACATTTAAAAGAATTCTGGTATGTACCTACAATCTAACGACTATACCACACTCTTTTGTCTTTTTAACTCCAGCTGACCGCTATATCCTTGAGCCTCAATTGCACTAAGAGAAATGCTCGCTTTGTAACTTGTATGGGAGTTATGATTTTTTACGCAACTGAATGCAGATCTTTTTTTGACCTCTCAAGCCGATCTCCAAGACTACTGCTTACGATAACCATTGCACTAAGGGGTTGGATCCCTTAACAAACATACACAAGGACTCTATGTCCCGACTTAAACTGTAATTAAAGGCAAAATTTCTGCAATTGAACTTGTATGAAAATTTTGACTTTTCTGTTCAAATGGTTACAAGTTTAAATAAAAAAAATACTGCAAAAGGACAAACGCGGGCCACTCGTGGCCCGCGCACCGCCCAACACCTAGTTATACTATAAACATACATGAACATATATACTTACACATACATAAATATCAATAATATAAAATAATATCAATCAATGAACGATGTCAGGGATTAACATTTAACGTAGAGAGATAGTAGTCTTTTACTTGAGCTTTGAAGCTTTTCAGCGATTGCGCGCGTTTGATACTAGTAGGGAGGGCATTCCAAAGGTGAACTGCCTGGACTGTGAATGAAGAGTTGTAGAATATAGTACAATGTTCAGGAGTCGTTAGAAGTCAGTTTTCTGATGACCTAAGAGAGTAAGAAGAGCATTGGAGAAATTTAAATCGTTCTTTTAGGTAAAAGGGAGTAGAAGGATTAAACAATATGTTATACAGAATAGAGAGGATGTGAGAATTCCGGCGAAGGCGTATAGGGAGCCACTTAAGTTTACAGCGAAATTCGGAAACGTGGTCGTACTTTCGCAGACCAAAAATAAACCGAATACAGAGATTCTGTAGACGCTCCAGCTTGTTAAGCTGGTCCTCTGTGAGATCTATGTAACTGGCATCAGCATAGTCAAGAATGGGAAAAAGGAGAGATTGTGCAAGTGCAGCTTTGGTAGCAGTGGGTAAAAAGTTACGCAGTCTGTTAAGGGAGGCTGCTGATGCAAACATTTTTCGTGCTACAGATTGGATTTGTGGTTGCCAAGACATACAGTTATCCATGATTATTCCCAGGTTCTTAACTTGAGTGCTATAAGGCACACATATACCACCAAATACGATTTTGGGGAGAGTTGTGAAATCAATCTTCGATACTAATCTAGAGCTTCCAACAATGATAACTTGAGTTTTTATTGGGTTTATTGTAAGTCCGTGAGATCTACTCCAGTTAGCTATACGAAGTAAATCGCCGTTGACCTCATCAACAGCATCTGCTAAGTGATCTAGTGGAGCCTGAGAGTATATCTGAAGATCGTCTGCATAGAGATGGTAGGAAGAAGTAAGAAAGAAAGATATAGAGTTTATAAATACGGCAAAAAGAAGAGGTGACAGTACGCCGCCTTGAGGAACGCCAGCATTCGTTTCACACCAAGAAGAGAAAGTATCCTGAATGCGAATACGTTGGCGTCGCCCAAATAGATAGCTGCGAAACCAGTCAATTACCGATGGAGATATGTTTATAGAGCGAAGCAATGCTAGGAGGATGTCAAAATCTACGGAATTAAAAGCATTGCTAAAGTCAAGTAAGGTAAGTATGGTAAGCTGTCTGTTATCCATACCTAGTCTGATGTCATCAGTTACTTTGACAAGTGCAGAGACAGTGCTATGGCCGGTTCGAAACCCAGACTGGAGTGGATTAAGAAGCATATTTTGGTTGAAGAAGGAACTGAGTTGGTTATGTACTAGGCGCTCCAAGACTTTTGATAGGAAAGGAAGAATAGAAATAGGTCGATATTCGGAGAAGGACTTGGGATTAGATTTCTTGGGAAGCGGGATGATTTGAGCTTCTTTCCAGCAAGATGGTACGGTGCCCTCCAAAATAGAATTGTTCAATATATGGCATAGGATAGGGAGGATTTCATCCAATATAAGAACAATCATATTTCGGCTGATGCCGTCACCGCCTGCTGCATTGGAGGATATTGATAGTATGCTCTTTTTAACATCACATGCAGTGAATTGACTCAGAACAAAAGGTGAGTGATCAAGAGTAGGGAGAGAAGAGAGATAAGTCAAAGTAGCTATTTTGTCATTTGAATTTACATTGGATGACGAAGAGAAATGTTGGTTGAGTGAGTTGATATCTAAATCTTGCGGAATTGAATCATGACGTGATTTCCCTACTCCCAATGATCGCAAGAACTTCCAGACTTTAGCTGGATCTTCATTATCTACTGAGTCATGGATGTGGCGACGTAGAGCATCCCTACACATTCTATTGCAGCGATTTCGAGATTTAATATATTTTTGCTTATTCACGTCATTAGAACAATGCTTTAACTTAGACTTTGCTGCTACTTTTTTGTGCATTAGTTTTTTATGTCTTCAGTCAACCAGGGTGCAGGAAGGTGTTTTATTTTTATGGCCTGCAAAGGAGCATGGGTGTCATAAAGCTGTGTAAGAGTGGAATTAAATATGGATACTTTGTCATCGATATTATTGGCGCTATGAACTTGTACCCAATCTATTTCACCAGCATCGTTTCGAAGTTTTTCCATGTCAATTGTACCAAAGCTGCGCTGCAGAAGTATCTTAGGCTTAGGTTTAGGAGGACGTACCTTATACGACAGAAAGATGAGGTCATGATAAGAAAAAGCATCAGCAGAACATTGTCCGTGTTTAACGACATGGTGTAAGGATGATACAAAAATAAGATCCAAAAGGGAGGGATTACAGTTTGGAAAGTTATGGGTGGGGTTGAGTGGCAAAATGTACATGTTGCTAGAATTAACTATGGATTCCAAATTCGCACAACGAAAGTCTTTTTTATAAGGCACGTGTTAAAGTCTCCCATAATTATATTATGGGTATAAGATGGAATAAGATCTTCTAAAATCTTTTCAAAGGATGCGAAGTAATTGACTCTTATGGAATGGCTTTAGTAGACTCCGAGAAGAATTTTGGTGTGTGAAAGTAAAACTTCAATAAAGAGATGTTCACCGGCATCACAAGGCGGAGGCTGTGGTGACATATTTATTATTGAGTACAGAAAATGAGAACGTAGATAAATAGCCACACCACCGCCAACGCTGCCGGTTCTATCGTTACGTATAAGTATGAAACCGGGGAGAGAGAATGAGGTGGACGGGAGACAAGGTTTCAACCAGGATTCGGAGACTAGTATAGCATGAACATTTGTATTGTCAAATGATGCCAGCATATCAGGGTAATGAGCCAGAATACTCTGTGCATTTATATGGAGTACATTAAAATTCTTAGGCACATCAAAGAACTGAGCCGCTAAGGTATCACTTAGCGTAGGAATGCTTACAAAGCTATCGTTTTCACTGTTAAAAGTATCATTGGAAGAGAAAGACAGATATTCGTCACTGGTGCTGCTACTATCTTGAGTATTCGACATATTACATTAATATTATTAATATAGATATATAAAATTATATAATAATAAATATTTTATATATAAACTAAGAATATATAATTTCTTAATGTAAAATGTAAAATTAAAGTAAAATGTATAATGTAAAATAGTAATAATAAAATACTTAGTGTAAAATGTATGTACTACTACATACTTACGCATACTCCATCTGCCGACTATGTGGACGAGAGCGCTATTACCTTCTCTATAACTATAACACAAATATAAAAGTAAATCTAAAATATATGATTTCTCCTACAAATTTAGTAATGGATATTCAAAGTTTTATGACATTCGCTTGGACAAGATTACAATTAAAAACCTACTTAAGTCGTCGTTACTTCGACTTCACGGACTTGACATATCAACTAATATTTTTACGTGACAAATGACAAATGTACAACTCATAAGAGTCCTTATAAGAAGAAAAAAAATAAAAAAAAAAATATTCTGTCTTCTGTCAAATTTTTGGTAACGTCAACAAAACAAATATTTATGAAGAAGAGGTTGACTTGAATTGAATTGAAATGAAAGTGGAAAATAATTTACGAGTTTGAAATTAGGTACTCAAAAACAAAGGCAACTAATTAGACAAGGAAGTGGGCAGACTACGTAGTACATATTTGGTCTGTAGGGTAGACAATTTATATGCAATGAGGAACCAGACAAGCTATTTTACAGTGACTGAACTACCTATGTCTAATGAAATATGTACCTATTCCTACTTTCGAGATGATGCTGCAGCGACCCGCCTGGACTTTGATGTTGCCGCTGTTGTCTCTTTCGATCCTGGAGCAGGAACTGGCTTCAAAGTTCCCGACACTTGCGCCGGTACAACATTTTGTAGTTCGATAAGGCTGCAGATGCGGTGACGAGTACCGTCGGGCCCAATGACATAAATAAAGCCGTCCTTAGTCCAACACTTTGCAATACCGACTCGTTGTCTTGCTTCCATAAAGGCTTGGTGTCTAGACCTGGTTAGACAACATATACTCTCATGACCTTTGCCTACTCCCAAAGTTCCAACTCCTCGATCATTGGTTGAAGTACAGGGAGTCATCTCAAAAACACAAAGGCAAATACTATGGTGATATTCAACCGGATATCTCTAAGATCCCATGGTTCTTTAAATATCGAACGGCGAATAAACGCACGACCTCCTCGATATGCCGCCTTCGCTTAGGCCATGCATGCACACCAGTTCATTTGGCGAAACTCAGGATCCGGGATAACTCAACATGTGAGTGTGGTTTGAACGAAGGAGACGTGAACCACATTTTCTTTGAGTGCCCCAAATTACAATAGTCCCTATATGATAGCCTCCCTCCTAGCATCCAAAGATAATACTAGCATCCCTCGTCCCATTTCCTTCAAATGTATTTTATACCTTTCCTTTTTCCCGCTAATTTTTAATATTTTGTGTAAATTTATATGTACAAATAATATGAAATTTTAATTAACAACTAAGTAATATCACTGTAAATTTGTATATAGTTTTAAATTGTAATTTAACATGGTTTGGTACTAACTTGTGTTGTCTTCCCTTCAGCCCCCCCCCCCCCCCTTTTTGTTTTAGTATAATCGTATGTTATGAAGTCTGGTAGACTCTCCCTTTGGCTCACCGATCATACGCTTAGATAAGCAACCTCCAAAAGTTTATATAACTACCTTAGATTAATCACTGATCTCGCTGTCGAAGCGCGCGCGCGGAGACTAATCATTAATCTAAGGTAACTACCTACCATGGAACAGACACTTGCAGAATTGCAATAAGCAGACACGCCAATAACAAAGAAGTCAAGTCAAGTCTTTCTAATGCGAGATATACTTGAAATGAAACTCAGTCTGCCAAATATACAAAGAATGTAAGGGAAAATTTTATGGACAGATTCAACTTTTTATCCCCCTAAAACAAGTTTATTTTTCAAATTTAAAAAATAAAGAAAATAAAATGTCTACTCCAGTGTTCTGGGCCAAAACGAGTATGAGACCATTTGCGTTCTGAGTGTGTATCAATAGGACAGTTATTCTACTCTTTGGTGTGTATGGGCTTCATGAAAGCACCAATGACCACATTTTCTTTGACTGTTCACAGCTCCAAAGTTCATTGTACAATATGGTTTCTCTAGAAATCCCTCTCCCGACTAATCTGAATTCCCTGTTATCTCTTTCATTTACTCCAATAATTAATATTCTGTTTAGATGTGTACAAGTTAACAAAATTAGGTTATAAAACCATTACATTTACTAACATTATTACTTATATTATTAGTTGTATTTGTTTCGTCCTAATGTGTATGTCCTGTGCTACAGTAATATTATTACCATGTCACAGGACATACTGCCTGTGGTGTCCTCTTTGCTACAGAACCCAGATGCAAAATTTGTCTCAAATCTCTTCGCCAACCAAACTTTGTATAGAACCAATCAAGTTGTTCCCTTCTTTATCCAAATGACATTTGGCGATATTGCGCAACCTCACACAAGACATTTATATAAAAAAAACTATCTTGGCTTCATATGTGTGCTTCTAGTGGTGTTTGATTAGAAGAAGGAGTTTGACTAAGAGTTTCAAGACTTTTTTATTGCCTCATTTATACATTTAGTCAAGTATTCTTCTTTTTCCTCAAATGTTTCCATAGAAGAGTAAATATTCCAAAGTATCTAAAAATAAAAACAAGTAGGTATATTTGTAGACTCTTGCTCTGCTGTATTGCATTTAAAATTTTATGATTATTTATGTTTAATATAATTATTTAAGTATAGTTTGTATATATTATATTTTTTTTCTAGCTATATTCTTGAGTTTTGCTATATGTGCTAGTGTTTAGTACACTTGTTTTATACACCACCACCTTTATAAGTTTATGCCTATTTCTTTCCGTGCATTGTTATCTGGAAGAGATCGCTATGAGCGAGAATACCTCCAATTGCAACACTTTTCATTTTAAGTAGGTATATAATTGTGAATTTTTTTTTTATTCTTATTTCATTATTTGTAACACATATTTATATTCAGATTTCAGAGCTCGAGCCAACTGCCAGTATGCCTGGTGAGTTGGCTCAATCTCTGACAGTTTGTCGTCCCACCTTTGATCACGCAGCTCACTCATGCGTTTCCTTACAGCACGCTGTAAATAGCGCATGGTGGCTTTGTTCTCTGGGGTTGGCATCGAGTCATACGCCCTAGTGGCGGCGTTCTTAGCTGTCAGTAACCTCCTCGCACCCTCGGGCAGTTCGAAGCGGCGACCATCCGCCACTTGGACCTGCTTTGAGGATTCACCTACTGCGGTGCGGAGGTGGTCACTGAGAGCCTCGATCGCAATTGATACGTCTTCTACTGTCTGTATGTCATCGGGGATTCTATCGAGAGCGGGTGAACTGATAGCTTGGAGGGATTCCCCCAGTTGCTTCCAGTTCACTACCGTTCTAGTGATAGGGGTGATGTCCATCGGGTTGGGGCCTAATTTCAACAATACAGGGCGGTGGTCTGAAGTCAGTTCGTGTAACACTTCTATAGAGCGCAACCGGAGGGTAACGTTCTTAAGAAGTGCTATGTCAAGTATGTCTGGTCGTTGGTTGTCAACATAGGGATATCTTGTGGGATATATAAATAAGGATCATTAAAATAATTATAATAGGTATATAATGTTCACACACTTGTACCCAGTACCTTAGTGTCACTGCCAAGTAGTTTAAGTATTTTTTAAAAGCCGGTACAAGCACGAGATCTACCAGGTGTTAGGTGCTAACCTCTACCTTTATCAGACGTATGTCCTCACGACAGCATTTCGCACGTAAACATGAGACGTTGTTAAATCTCATTGTACCTGTAATTTTACCTGCACCAGAACTTCAAAACCAGAACAAAATATTGCGACCGTTATTGCTTCAGGGTAGAAAAGATATGGTGGCAGTCTGTCGTCCCCGGATGACCTCATTCACGAAGAGTTATACTGCTACTATGTAGATAGGTAAATTGATAGATAAACCCTTTATTGCAACACCACATTATATAATATAACTGACAAATAAATAGGATAATATAACTGAAAACTATTAATCAACAATAAAAAAAATTAAGTGTCACAATGGACGGTCTTATCGGTCAAAGCGATCTCTTCCAGACAACCATGTTACTGAAAAGGAAGCTTGAATAAAAAAAGGTCTCGAAGGAAGTTTCTTTGGATACCTGTGGAGACGCTCGTGACACATTTACCACCGACCACAATAAGAAGTAGAGCCCCTAAACAAACATTTAAAAGAATTCTGGTATGTACCTACAATCTAACGACTATACCACACTCTTTTGTCTTTTTAACTCCAGCTGACCGCTATATCCTTGAGCCTCAATTGCACTAAGAGAAATGCTCGCTTTGTAACTTGTATGGGAGTTATGATTTTTTACGCAACTGAATGCAGATCTTTTTTTGACCTCTCAAGCCGATCTCCAAGACTACTGCTTACGATAACCATTGCACTAAGGGGTTGGATCCCTTAACAAACATACACAAGGACTCTATGTCCCGACTTAAACTGTAATTAAAGGCAAAATTTCTGCAATTGAACTTGTATGAAAATTTTGACTTTTCTGTTCAAATGGTTACAAGTTTAAATAAAAAAAATACTGCAAAAGGACAAACGCGGGCCACTCGTGGCCCGCGCACCGCCCAACACCTAGTTATACTATAAACATACATGAACATATATACTTACACATACATAAATATCAATAATATAAAATAATATCAATCAATGAACGATGTCAGGGATTAACATTTAACGTAGAGAGATAGTAGTCTTTTACTTGAGCTTTGAAGCTTTTCAGCGATTGCGCGCGTTTGATACTAGTAGGGAGGGCATTCCAAAGGTGAACTGCCTGGACTGTGAATGAAGAGTTGTAGAATATAGTACAATGTTCAGGAGTCGTTAGAAGTCAGTTTTCTGATGACCTAAGAGAGTAAGAAGAGCATTGGAGAAATTTAAATCGTTCTTTTAGGTAAAAGGGAGTAGAAGGATTAAACAATATGTTATACAGAATAGAGAGGATGTGAGAATTCCGGCGAAGGCGTATAGGGAGCCACTTAAGTTTACAGCGAAATTCGGAAACGTGGTCGTACTTTCGCAGACCAAAAATAAACCGAATACAGAGATTCTGTAGACGCTCCAGCTTGTTAAGCTGGTCCTCTGTGAGATCTATGTAACTGGCATCAGCATAGTCAAGAATGGGAAAAAGGAGAGATTGTGCAAGTGCAGCTTTGGTAGCAGTGGGTAAAAAGTTACGCAGTCTGTTAAGGGAGGCTGCTGATGCAAACATTTTTCGTGCTACAGATTGGATTTGTGGTTGCCAAGACATACAGTTATCCATGATTATTCCCAGGTTCTTAACTTGAGTGCTATAAGGCACACATATACCACCAAATACGATTTTGGGGAGAGTTGTGAAATCAATCTTCGATACTAATCTAGAGCTTCCAACAATGATAACTTGAGTTTTTATTGGGTTTATTGTAAGTCCGTGAGATCTACTCCAGTTAGCTATACGAAGTAAATCGCCGTTGACCTCATCAACAGCATCTGCTAAGTGATCTAGTGGAGCCTGAGAGTATATCTGAAGATCGTCTGCATAGAGATGGTAGGAAGAAGTAAGAAAGAAAGATATAGAGTTTATAAATACGGCAAAAAGAAGAGGTGACAGTACGCCGCCTTGAGGAACGCCAGCATTCGTTTCACACCAAGAAGAGAAAGTATCCTGAATGCGAATACGTTGGCGTCGCCCAAATAGATAGCTGCGAAACCAGTCAATTACCGATGGAGATATGTTTATAGAGCGAAGCAATGCTAGGAGGATGTCAAAATCTACGGAATTAAAAGCATTGCTAAAGTCAAGTAAGGTAAGTATGGTAAGCTGTCTGTTATCCATACCTAGTCTGATGTCATCAGTTACTTTGACAAGTGCAGAGACAGTGCTATGGCCGGTTCGAAACCCAGACTGGAGTGGATTAAGAAGCATATTTTGGTTGAAGAAGGAACTGAGTTGGTTATGTACTAGGCGCTCCAAGACTTTTGATAGGAAAGGAAGAATAGAAATAGGTCGATATTCGGAGAAGGACTTGGGATTAGATTTCTTGGGAAGCGGGATGATTTGAGCTTCTTTCCAGCAAGATGGTACGGTGCCCTCCAAAATAGAATTGTTCAATATATGGCATAGGATAGGGAGGATTTCATCCAATATAAGAACAATCATATTTCGGCTGATGCCGTCACCGCCTGCTGCATTGGAGGATATTGATAGTATGCTCTTTTTAACATCACATGCAGTGAATTGACTCAGAACAAAAGGTGAGTGATCAAGAGTAGGGAGAGAAGAGAGATAAGTCAAAGTAGCTATTTTGTCATTTGAATTTACATTGGATGACGAAGAGAAATGTTGGTTGAGTGAGTTGATATCTAAATCTTGCGGAATTGAATCATGACGTGATTTCCCTACTCCCAATGATCGCAAGAACTTCCAGACTTTAGCTGGATCTTCATTATCTACTGAGTCATGGATGTGGCGACGTAGAGCATCCCTACACATTCTATTGCAGCGATTTCGAGATTTAATATATTTTTGCTTATTCACGTCATTAGAACAATGCTTTAACTTAGACTTTGCTGCTACTTTTTTGTGCATTAGTTTTTTTATGTCTTCAGTCAACCAGGGTGCAGGAAGGTGTTTTATTTTTATGGCCTGCAAAGGAGCATGGGTGTCATAAAGCTGTGTAAGAGTGGAATTAAATATGGATACTTTGTCATCGATATTATTGGCGCTATGAACTTGTACCCAATCTATTTCACCAGCATCGTTTCGAAGTTTTTCCATGTCAATTGTACCAAAGCTGCGCTGCAGAAGTATCTTAGGCTTAGGTTTAGGAGGACGTACCTTATACGACAGAAAGATGAGGTCATGATAAGAAAAAGCATCAGCAGAACATTGTCCGTGTTTAACGACATGGTGTAAGGATGATACAAAAATAAGATCCAAAAGGGAGGGATTACAGTTTGGAAAGTTATGGGTGGGGTTGAGTGGCAAAATGTACATGTTGCTAGAATTAACTATGGATTCCAAATTCGCACAACGAAAGTCTTTTTTATAAGGCACGTGTTAAAGTCTCCCATAATTATATTATGGGTATAAGATGGAATAAGATCTTCTAAAATCTTTTCAAAGGATGCGAAGTAATTGACTCTTATGGAATGGCTTTAGTAGACTCCGAGAAGAATTTTGGTGTGTGAAAGTAAAACTTCAATAAAGAGATGTTCACCGGCATCACAAGGCGGAGGCTGTGGTGACATATTTATTATTGAGTACAGAAAATGAGAACGTAGATAAATAGCCACACCACCGCCAACGCTGCCGGTTCTATCGTTACGTATAAGTATGAAACCGGGGAGAGAGAATGAGGTGGACGGGAGACAAGGTTTCAACCAGGATTCGGAGACTAGTATAGCATGAACATTTGTATTGTCAAATGATGCCAGCATATCAGGGTAATGAGCCAGAATACTCTGTGCATTTATATGGAGTACATTAAAATTCTTAGGCACATCAAAGAACTGAGCCGCTAAGGTATCACTTAGCGTAGGAATGCTTACAAAGCTATCGTTTCCACTGTTAAAAGTATCATTGGAAGAGAAAGACAGATATTCGTCACTGGTGCTGCTACTATCTTGAGTATTCGACATATTACATTAATATTATTAATATAGATATATAAAATTATATAATAATAAATATTTTATATATAAACTAAGAATATATAATTTCTTAATGTAAAATGTAAAATTAAAGTAAAATGTATAATGTAAAATAGTAATAATAAAATAATAAAATAAAATAATAAAATAGTAATAATAAAATACTTAGTGTAAAATGTATGTACTACTACATACTTACGCATACTCCATCTGCCGACTATGTGGACGAGAGCGCAATTACCTTCTCTATAACTATAACACAAATATAAAAGTAAATCTAAAATATATGATTTCTCCTACAAATTTAGTAATGGATATTCAAAGTTTTATGACATTCGCTTGGACAAGATTACAATTAAAAACCTACTTAAGTCGTCGTTACTTCGACTTCACGGACTTGACATATCAACTAATATTTTTACGTGACAAATGACAAATGTACAACTCATAAGAGTCCTTATAAGAAGAAAAAAAAATAAAAAAAAAAATATTCTGTCTTCTGTCAAATTTTTGGTAACGTCAACAAAACAAATATTTATGAAGAAGAGGTTGACTTGAATTGAATTGAAATGAAAGTGGAAAATAATTTACGAGTTTGAAATTAGGTACTCAAAAACAAAGGCAACTAATTAGACAAGGAAGTGGGCAGACTACGTAGTACATATTTGGTCTGTAGGGTAGACAATTTATATGCAATGAGGAACCAGACAAGCGATTTTACAGTGACTGAACTACCTATGTCTAATGAAATATGTTCCTATTCCTACTTTCGAGATGATGCTGCAGCGACCCGCCTGGACTTTGATGTTGCCGCTGTTGTCTCTTTCGATCCTGGAGCAGGAACTGGCTTCAAAGTTCCCGACACTTGCGCCGGTACAACATTTTGTAGTTCGATAAGGCTGCAGATGCGGTGACGAGTACCGTCGGGCCCAATGACATAAATAAAGCCGTCCTTTGTCCAACACTTTGCAATACCGACTCGTTGTCTTGCTTCCATAAAGGCTTGGTGTCTAGACCTGGTTAGACAACATATACTCTCATGACCTTTGCCTACTCCCAAAGTTCCAACTCCTCGATCATTGGTTGAAGTACTGGGAGTCATCTCAAAAACACAAAGGCAAATACTATGGTGATATTCAACCGGATATCTCTAAGATCCCATGGTTCTTTAAATATCGAACGGCGAATAAACGCACGACCTCCTCGATATGCCGCCTTCGCTTAGGCCATGCATGCACACCAGTTCATTTGGCGAAACTCAGGATCCGGGATAACTCAATATGTGAGTGTGGTTTGAACGAAGGAGACGTGAACCACATTTTCTTTGAGTGCCCCAAATTACAATAGTCCCTATATGATAGCCTCCCTCCTAGCATCCAAAGATAATACTAGCATCCCTCGTCCCATTTCCTTCAAATGTATTTTATACCTTTCCTTTTTCCCGCAAATTTTTAATATTTTGTGTAAATTTATATGTACAAATAATATGAAATTTTAATTAACAACTAAGTAATACCACTGTAAATTTGTATATAGTTTTAAATTGTAATTTAACATGGTTTGGTACTAACTTGTGTTGTCTTCCCTTTCCCTAATATTTACTACTAATCATTAATCTAAGGTAACTACCTACCATGGAACAGACACTTGCAGAATTGCAATAAGCAGACACGCCAATAACAAAGAAGTCAAGTCAAGTCTTTCTAATGCGAGATATACTTGAATTGAAACTCAGTCTGCCAAATATACAAAGAATGTAAGGGAAAATTTTATGGACAGATTCAACTTTTTATCCCCCTAAAACAAGTTTATTTTTCAAATTTAAAAAATAAAGAAAATAAAATGTCTACTCCAGTGTTCTTGGCCAAAACGAGTATGAGACCATTTGCGTTCTGAGTGTGTATCAATAGGACAGTTATTCTACTCTTTGGTGTGTATGGGCTTCATGAAAGCACCAATGACCACATTTTCTTTGACTGTTCACAGCTCCAAAGTTCATTGTACAATATGGATTCTCTAGAAATCCCTCTCCCGACTAATCTGAACTCCCTGTTATCTCTTTCATTTACTCCAATAATTAATATTCTGTTTAGATGTGTACAAGTTAACAAAATTAGGTTATAAAACCATTACATTTACTAACATTATTACTTATATTACTGCTTTAGTTGTATTTGTTTCGTCCTAATGTGTATGTCCTGTGCTACAGTAATATTATTACCATGTCACAGGACATACTGCCTGTGGTGTCCTCTTTGCTACAGAACCCAGATGCAAAATTTGTCTCAAATCTCTTCGCCAACCAAACTTTGTATAGAACCAATCAAGTTGTTCCCTTCTTTATCCAAATGACATTTGGCGATATTGCGCAACCTCACACAAGACATTTATATAAAAAAAACTATCTTGGCTTCATATGTGTGCTTCTAGTGGTGTTTGATTAGAAGAAAGAGTTTGACTAAGAGTTTCAAGACTTTTTTATTGCCTCATTTATACATTTAGTCAAGTATTCTTCTTTTTCCTCAAATGTTTCCATAGAAGAGTAAATATTCCAAAGTATCTGAAAATAAAAACAAGTAGGTATATTTGTAGACTCTTGCTCTGCTGTATTGCATTTAAAATTTTATGATTATTTATGTTTAATATAATTATTTAAGTATAGTTTGTATATATTATATTTTTTTTCTAGCTGTTCAGTATTCAATAATGTTATTAGTAAAAGGTGCATACATGGCAATATTTGTAATGGCAATAATTTTAAATTCCCGCCTAAAAAGCATTTTTTGACACTTGAAGTGTCATACGAGTCGAACCATTGTCGTTACAAAGTACAGTTCGGTTTTCGAATCTGCCTTTTTTCGTGATAAACCTCCGCGTCGTTAATCCATTAAAATTGCTCTCGAGCTCGCTTGCCTAGTCGTAGAGGCAGAGCCATCTCATATTTCCGCGCAGGAGTGAAATTCCATAACTTCAGTGAGGCGCCGAATCTATCAAACTTCGGTGGCACCCGATTGTCCGCGGGCTACTACACTACACTGCATGACCGCCGCTGCTACGGGTAACGTAAGGACATATAGGTGAAAGGGCGCCCAAGTAGCTTTTCGTCTTACATCCCTAGGCAGGCTTAGAATTCCTATCGGTGAGTCTCTTTTTTTCGTCATACTAATTCTCGAAAACTCTAAGTATAAGCTACAGTCCAATATAAATCTCGCACATTATTTTGGTCCTTCGAGCCGGATCTAGTGAACAGTTCCTGTTTTTTCGTTAAATTTTCGTGTATAAGTATGTAAATTACTCTAATTACTACATTTACCGTAATTTTTGTAAATTCCGAGGGTGGCATGCAAATCGTAACTTTTTTCTATGAAGGTCAGTCATATATTTTCTCGCAAACATTCGGTATAAATTATTCATTCATTCTATTCTTTTGTCATTTCTTTTAAGATTAATAGATAGTATTGACACCTCTCGACATCAAACTGTACTGAGTAACTGTCTTATTTGCTCTTTTGCATTCACTCATATTTTGTACACACTGGTCTGTGGAACCAGTCATATTTCTCGTCTATCGTTCGATTGTGCTCCGTTCTGGTGTATAAACAATAAACATTGCAATAACCTCAAATAATTTTCGTTGTCGTCAAGTTTGCAATTTGTTTGTGTTATAGTGTAATCAGTTATATAAATATGAGTGACTGTGAAATGCCATCGTTAGCACAAGTTGACATGAATCGCACGGCGAGAGACTATGCAATAATGCGCTTGGAATACTTTGCCGATTGCGACTGTGTTTCAATTAGCTTACAAGATTTGCATGAAATAGAAAACCAATTTCACGATGCTCAAGTCAGAATTCTTGCCCATCTCGATAAGATGTCGCGTAAGGACGAAATGTGTGTGACCTTTCACTTTGAAGAAACTGTTGGGAAAGTGAAAGCGCGAATATTAACAGCTGAGCCCAAATGTAAAATACCAGCGATAGACCAAGTGAAGGCACAGTTGCCAAAGATAAACATTAGACCATTTGATGGAAAATTAGAAAATTGGGTATCATTCATCGGGCTGTTTAATTCACTAATTCATACAAGAAATATAAGTGATGTAGAAAAACTGCATTATTTAATGGTAAGTTTAGAAGGTAAAGCTTTAGAATTGATAAAAAATTTCCCTCTCACAGAGAAGAACTACAAGGATGCTTATGAATTGTTGCATAAACACTTTGACAATAAAAGGCACATAGCAACTAATTATTATGAAAAATTAATAAATTGCGAACCTATAAAAACTAAAAGTGCTTCAGAACTTGAGAGGTTGCATAGAGTATTTTCTGAAAATTTGGCAGTGTTAGAAAAGTATTCCCTGCCAGATGCTAACTTCATGTTATTTCATTTGCTTTGGACAAAGCTAGATAGGTCAACCCGGGAAGCATTTCAACTTGATTATAATAGTGATGAAATTCCTAGGTACACTGAAGTACAAGATTTTATTGAAAAACAATATAAGGCCTTACAAATGTCAAATGTAACTGTCAATAATAAACCAGCTGTTGTTTCAAAAACTTATCAAAGTAAGTCAAAGGCATCCCTGGTAGTTGCCGATTCTACATATTGTGTTTTTTGTTCTCGCAAGCACCACAGCCTCACATCATGTGAAGGCTTTCTAAAATTAGATCCAACCTCTCGTTTCAATTTTATAAAACAAAAGGGTCTTTGTATTTTATGTTTTTCCAACTCCCATAGAGTAAAGGCTTGTAAAGCATCGTTTCGTTGCAACATGTGTAATTATTCTCATAACTCACTGCTCCATTTAGAAAAACCTATTCAGCCAATACTACCTCAGGCATGTGATAACAAAAGTGGCCAGGATAATAAAAATGTGGTGCTGACATCGGTGAGTAATGGTAGCACAATACTCTTTTCTACGGCTAAGGTGTTAGTACGTGATAGCACTGGCAACTTTCAACCAGTTAGAGCCCTTCTGGACTCTGCGAGTGCATGTAATTTCATTAGTAAGGATTGTGCTACACGGTTGGGACTCGACATCAACCAAAACTGTCAGTTGGTGAGTGGTATTGGTCACTCAGCTGCTGAACCTCTTGGCTCACTTGTATGTGAGATGAAACCTATAAATAAAAATTTATTGTCAAATTTTAAATTTGAAGCTTTAATTTTGTCATCGATTTGTGCAGACCAACCTTCTCGTTTTATAAATTCATCGAATTGGTTCCACATAAAACATCTGGATCTTGCTGACCCGGAATTTGCAAAACCAGGCCCAGTAGACATGTTGCTTGATGCAAGTATTTTCGTTTCGTGTTTGTTACCTGGGATCAAACGTGGTCGACCAGGACAACCTGTTGCATTAAACACATATCTAGGATGGGTTTTGATGGGTGCTTGTGATGGAACTGGTCCATTACAATTTTCTCGTTCTCGTGGCACTCCACAAAATTGTTTTTTCGTTACTAATGCAACATTGGATGCATCTCTCAAGAAATTTTGGGAAATTGAAGAAGTGAATCCTAAATCAACATTTTTGTCAAAAAAGGATGAACTTTGTGAAAAATATTTTGTCGAAAATCATTCTCGCAATGTAGATGGTAGATTTGTCGTACCTCTACCTTTTGTTGAGGTGGAAAATAAACCAATTTTCCATAACTCTCGTGATATTGCTCTTCGTAGGTTTTCAGCTATCGAACGGCGTCTACAGATGAATCCTGAATATAAAGAGGCTTACATTTCGTTTATGGAAGATTATAAAGCCCGCGGTCACCTTGAAGAGGTAGAGCCCCCCTCTACTAAGGATGGAAACTTTTTTTACATACCGCATCACGGTATCCTGAGGCCTGATTCGGTCAGTACTCCGCTGCGCGTGGTGTTTGACGCTAGTGCTAAGGATGCTTCAGGAATGTCTCTAAATGATGTTCTGATGCCTGGACCAAAACTACAAACTAACATCTTTGATGTTTTGTTACGCTTTCGATGGCATGCGGTAGTATTTACCGGTGATATTCAACAGATGTATAGACAGATTTTGGTACCAGATGAGGACGCACAGTACCAGCGCATAGTATGGCGTCCTACTACTACTGAGCAGGTCCATGATTACAAACTCAAGACCGTGACTTATGGCGTTTCCTCAGCTCCATTTCAGGCACTACGTACCATGGCTCAGCTTGCCATAGAAGCTGCTGAAGAATACCCAGCTGCCTCTACTGTTCTGGCTAAGGACATCTACGTCGATGACATTGTCACTGGAGCTGACTCTACTACAAGTGCTCTACAACTCAAACATGAACTGTCGAAAATATTGTCGTCTGGTGGTTTCCATCTCAGAAAGTGGACCTCCAATTGTCCAGAATTTTTAAAGGATATCTCTCCAATAGATTTGTACTCTGAGACTTTTAAAGGCTTTGAGGAACCAACTGATGTATCGGTAAAAATATTGGGACTCTTATGGCATCCTCACTCTGACACATTTGGATTTAAAGTGGCCGATAATGGTAATCGTCGTTGCACTAAACGCATAATTCTGTCAGAGATCGCTCGAATCTATGATCCTTTGGGGTTTCTCGGACCAGTGACATTCTATGCTAAGTACCTCATGCAACTTCTATGGACCATAGGTGTCGCTTGGGATGAAGATGTGCCAGATAACATCAGCTCAGAATGGTCCCGCTTTAAAGAGCAACTCTCGTCTTTAAAGTCGGTATCGATTCCACGCCGGTTGATACGCAATTTTGTCGTGGTGCAGCTCCATGCGTTTTGCGATAGCTCGGAGCGCGGTTCATGTGCGATATGCTACATTCGTGCAGTTGACGCAAAAGGCGCCTGCTCGGTTCATTTCTGCTGTGCAAAAACAAAGGTTGCTCCAATCCGCAAACTGTCCATCCCAAGAATGGAGCTTCAAGCAGCTGTTTTACTGGCTGACTTGATCAAAGCTGTCACCAATGCCTTGGAACCATTTTACCATTTTGATAAAATTTTAGCTTGGTCCGACTCTACCGTGGCACTATCATGGATAAAGTCTTGCCCATCGAAATGGAAAACTTTCGTCGCTAACCGCGTGAGCCACATCCAAGAAATCGTGTCTCCGGATTGCTGGGGGCATACCAGCACTCTGTCGATGCCCGCAGATGTCGGCTCTCGTGGGGCACTCCCTGCTGATCTTGTGCGATGTGACATGTGGTGGCAAGGCCCCCCCTGGCTTGCAGAGTCAGAAGATCAGTGGAGTCCTTCGTTCCATGCCTCTTCCACTCTTGCGGATTCTGAAATGCAGGAAGAGCAACGAATCTTTAGTCTTTTGTCCACTGTCGAAGTCAACATTGTTGACAATGTAATAAATAAATTCTCGTCGCTTTCGACCTTGAAGCGAGTTCTATCTTGGTGTTTTCGATTCTACCATAATGCCAAATCGCCTCTGCATAAAATTGTCGGGCCTTTAGAGGTCAAAGAAATTCAAGATAGCTTCATGTTCTTGATTAAACATGCACAACAGGTGTCATTCGCTAACGAGATTTTTAAACTCAAAAATGGCTCTGCCAACACTCTACCCAAGAGCATGCGCAAACTTTCACCCTTTCTTGATCAGGCGGGTTATCTTAGGGTGGGCGGTCGCCTGGCGTTTGCCAAAGTCGACTTCAACGTGAAGCATCCGCTATTATTGTCACGTGATCATCGGTTGACGTCGTTGATCATTCAAGACTACCATGATCGCTTCATGCATCCTGGAGCTCAAACCCTTCAGAATTTGCTGGCGCAAGATTTTTGGATACTTTCGCCAAAAAGAGCCATTCGTACCATCGTTTCTCGCTGTATTAAATGTTTCCGAGCGAATCCTCTACCCGTTCCTGCACCTCTTATGGGAAACTTACCGTCCTTTCGAGTCAATCAAATCAAACCGTTTTCGTCTTCTGTTGTTGACTACGGAGGACCTTTTGATATCGCCTTGGGTCGTGGCCGAGGAGCCAAGACCTACAAGGGATATATTTGTGTGTTCGTTTGCACTTGCACGAAAGCAGTACACATCGAATTGGCTTCAGAGCTATCAACGGACGCCTTCTTAGCGGCGTTGAAAAGATTTATCGCTCGCCGTGGTCGGTGTAGTCGAATTATATCTGACCAGGGTAGAAATTTTGTTGGTGCTAGTAACTACCTGAATACTCTCATGCAAGCCGCTGCTTCTTCGCAAGAGATTGAATTTTCATTTAGTCCTGCTGGCAGTCCTCATTTCAACGGGTTGGCCGAGGCCGGTATACGCGCCGTTAAAACCCACCTGACTCGTGTTTTGGGAAATCAGCGATTGACCTATGAGGAGTTTTATACGGTGTTATCGCAGGTGGAAGCTATGTTGAATTCTCGCCCGCTTACTCCTATTAGTTCGGATGCGAACGATTTAACTGCCTTAACCCCTGGTCATTTTCTAACGATGGAACCATTGTCAGCTCTACCTGAGGAAAATTTCCAGGATCAGCAGATAAGTTCCCTTCAACGTTGGAAATTAATTCAAAAAATGCACCAAGATTTTTGGCGTAGGTGGCACAATGAGTACATCCACACGTTGCAACAGCGAGCTGAGTGGAACAAAAATCGTGATAACATTGCGATAGGCACTTTAGTGCTTATTGTAAATGAACAAACGAAACCCCTTAAGTGGGCTCTAGGAAGAATAGTAGCTCTACATCCAGGAGCAGACAAAATTTGTAGGGTTGCCACGGTAAAGACAGTGACTGGGGAGTTCAAGAGACCGGTTGTAAAACTCTGCCCCCTACCTGTCGCACTCTACAGCAACTAATACTTTGATTTATGTAATTCTCGCTATCACTAAATATTGTTTTTTTTTGTTTATTATCTGCGAGTTAGTATAATTTATAGCTTATCAATTCAAATCCAAAAATATATAATACTTTATTCTATAATCAACACAACCTTTCGTCTTTTCGTAAATACGTTGCATTTAGGTGGGCGGAATGTTCAGTATTCAATAATGTTATTAGTAAAAGGTGCATACATGGCAATAATTTTAAATTCCCGCCTAAAAAGCATTTTTTGACACTTGAAGTGTCATACGAGTCGAACCATTGTCGTTACAAAGTACAGTTCGGTTTTCGAATCTGCCTTTTTTCGTGATAAACCTCCGCGTCGTTAATCCATTAAAATTGCTCTCGAGCTCGCTTGCCTAGTCGTAGAGGCAGAGCCATCTCATATTTCCGCGCAGGAGTGAAATTCCATAACTTCAGTGAGGCGCCGAATCTATCAAACTTCGGTGGCACCCGATTGTCCGCGGGCTACTACACTACACTGCATGACCGCCGCTGCTACGGGTAACGTAAGGACATATAGGTGAAAGGGCGCCCAAGTAGCTTTTCGTCTTACATCCCTAGGCAGGCTTAGAATTCCTATCGGTGAGTCTCTTTTTTTCGTCATACTAATTCTCGAAAACTCTAAGTATAAGCTACAGTCCAATATAAATCTCGCACACTAGCTATATTCTTGAGTTTTGCTATATGTACTAGTGTTTAGTACACTTGTTTTATACACCACCACCTTTATAAGTTTATGCCTATTTCTTTCCGTGCATGGTTATCTGGAAGAGATCGCTATGAGCGAGAATACCTCCAATTGCAACACTTTTCATTTTAAGTAGGTATATAATTGTGAATTTTTTTTTTATTCTTATTTCATTATTTGTAACACATATTTATATTGTGGTGTTTCAATAAATAGTTTATCTATTATTTAAATATGGTTTTAGATCTACCCTTTGGTTAGGACTTTGCATTTTTCCAGTGAAAATTTCTGTACTTCCTGAAAACTAGGCTGATATGTAAAGACCTACTTGCATTCCAAAACAACAGATAAAGTTCAAACAAGATTGGAGACATTTTGTTCAAATCATATGTAAATGTTAAACAACATTTTAGTGTTCATTATGTTATACATCTGTTGAGGAACTCAGGTCTAGATTTCTTTGAGAAACATATGAAAATACTATTGGGGCAGTTAGTATTGCTTCACAAGGTACTGTCTACTTTTTGCATGAATATACCACATGAAAGCTTTAACCTTACTTAACGTTACCGAGCTATGACTTAAACTATGTTCCAGGAAGCGCCGAAATCACTCGCGGCGCTCATATCGCGGATACGTCATCGATGACGTCACCGAAAACGCTCGCGGTTCGAAGGTGGGTTTACGTGATCATTATGAGCTGTCACTGTCAACCAAAGGGAACAGCAAACCGGGGCGCGACAGTTGTGAGCGTTGAGGGCGCTTGCTGGAAGTTAACTGATGATAATTCTTGTTGGAACTGAAGTGGTCCTGAGTATGCAGGTCAAACAGGATAGCATCACACTAATATAATTAAGACAAAAGGGTCAAAAGGGTTTGTGAGTGTGTTTGTATGTTTGATACTTCTTTGCACTCAAAAGGCTGACTCAAAATTGATGAAATTTGATATGGAGATAAATGAGGTGCTGGTTAATGGTTTCAGCATGTGAAACATACGACGAAAATGATTGAAAAGTTCTGTTGACATCCGTCTTGCATAATATTGAAATGTTTCAAACATGGCACATCAAAGTTATAAATATAGGCATAATTACCAAGTTTGCATGATAACCAAGTTGAGTCAACTCCTCAATTTTAACATGGAACTGTCCTGTTGGTGTTTTAGATTTGTTTATGATGCCATTTCTGCCAGCAATGACCAACACAATCCAAGTGTTGTTATCAGGGGGTCTTATAATTTGTCCAAATGTGTTGGACCTAAGCTTATCAGATACAGTCACAGGCTGTCCATCCAAATCATTGCATATGATTATATCTAAAAAGATAATAGAATTAAATACCTGTTCACAAAATTATTTCAACCTGAATGTATGAGGTTTTATAATTTAAAATTCATAAAAATTAGTACTACACTATAATATTTAGAAAATATAGTAGCTAAATTATCAATGTTCAAATAAGTTATTATTTATACCTCCTCTTTGATGATGTGTCAAAATATGATCGCCGACTACGAAGGCTTTTCCTCCACGGAGTTTCCTCATAACTTTCATAACATCTATAAACATTAATTCAGATACATTGTATTCTTTTTTGTATTCTTCATTTGGCACATAGTCGGTGTACTTTTTTGACGATATATTGATTTCCTTATCGCTTAAAAAGTTTATATTTGATTCACTGCAGAATATTTGTGCGGAATTATTTAAGGATAGGATTTCTCGCCCATAAAAGAAACACTGCTTGCCGTAAGTGTAATTAAGAAAAGCTGGATTTAGGGCTTTATCAATTAAATCCACTGGATACAAACCCATAAGGCCTAAGTATTGCACACAACAAGCAAATGATCTACCATGGGCATTTATTTCTGCTTCCCGTTCAGGGTTTCTCAATTCATCAATTATAGCATGGAAAAAATGTTTATCAGCAAGAGGTGTGTATCTGAATGTCCCATAGGAAAGAACAAGTCTCTCTAGATCCTTAAGTCTCGTATTTGGCAATTCATTTAAGACTTTTTCAGCTATACTATTTAAACAACCTTCATGTAATACAAGTTTATTGGTTCCCAGCAGTGCAATGTGGACATTACACATAATGGATAGCCTGGGTACTTCATATTGCAAAATATCTAGCAACTTGTATATCATGGACAAGGCTTCATCAAATGGTATTCTTAATGAATAGCGCACTATTTTCAATAATGCAGCCAGTGAGACTTCATGTATAGTTTTAGATTTACCAATCATCTGTTCCATTATCTTCATAATTAATTGATTACTCCTGATTGGTGTTTTGCTTTTAAAGAAGCCCATTGACATTATGGCGAGATCATCTATAGAGAACTTAGAGAAATGGTTTTCTAATTGTATTTCTAAGTTATGCATGTTAAATGGACAACTTCTCATGACTCCAACAAAAAACAAAGTCTGTACAAGTTGATCAGGTGTGAGCTTTTTCGCTTTATAGGCAAGCTTGTCTAACATTCTTCTTGCAGAATCACTTGCTTTTGTTACATTGAGCATGAAAAATAGTGAAACAAATGTGAGCATTTCATCAGGGGACCAATTATTTAATCTAGAGCGGCATGCATCATCCAGTGCAACCCAAACTTCTATGTAGTTCCTTGTTCGTATTGACGATGTTTCAGGCCACTGATTGAGTGCATAAAAAACTGAGACCAATTGTTCATCTGTTGCTTCACTCAAACTGTCTGTGAGATTGTCTATATATTTATCGAATAGTGTATTTGATATACACAGGTTGTATTCTTTACAGTACAGACCAAACTTAGGCAATACATCATATAATTGTGCAGGTGACTTCATGGACCAATCTTCTTCAATTAGAGTTTGAAATTGATGTTTGTCTAGAACTTCACATTCCATTAAACTCTCGATATCAACTGCGATGCCCTTCTTTCTCATAATATCATAAGCATATTTGTTTTCATGTTCTTTGAACATTTTATCACACAAAGTTATATTGGTACTAAAATCTCGAGTTGATTTTTGCAATATAAATGTATTGCTAGTTATTGTAATTAGGTATCGATGGCTAAAGCGCGACGCGCTACGCAATATTCTGCATAAAGACATTGTATGATTGCTTCACTTCTCGGATTTATTCCTATTTGCGGTAACTAGTAATTGTACTAATATTTGTTCCCGGGCTCAAAATCAGAATCCTATCAGTAAGCAGGTAATTTAAAAGTTTCATCATAAGCTTTTTTTACACACAACCTTCGATTAAATTCAACAACCATACATTGTTTGAAGAGTTATAATACTCAAATAGTGAAGATTTGTTTTGATTTCAATTTGTTATTTATTATTTGAGGTTATACGTGCAACCACAGACTATAGGATCATGATCATAGCACAGATAAAAAAAACCTCAGACTTGCCTCAGACAGCTCAGACTACTTGAAAAAACACTGGTAGAGGACGAAATCAAGTGGTTCTGCAGACTACTGTCGAACGGGGTTGCAGGGGGGAAAAGGGAAAAATCGGAAGTGAAATTATCACTGTAATAATTTTATTAATCGACTAACTATCTATAGCTTGTAGAATGGCAATAATCTATGGTATGTAGACGAAATACTTTTTTATTTGGCAACACTTATAGTCGAAACGTCAATCTGAAGTTTCTTTCTAGAACTGAGCGGTGTTGAAGTGTGTTTTGTTTTATCGATATATATTGTTTTTGTGGTTAGAATGTCTAATAAATGTTTAATAAATTTAATAAATGATCTCCGTAGTTGTAGTTTATTTTTGAATCTATACATCGTCACGTAAGTATAATTACACACCTAAAGGTCTTAAAATTGTATTTTATTATAACTAAGTACCTATTTATATACAAATTTGGAGGTTATTCGGTATGCATTGGAGGTCTTTAGGTACGACTGAGGGGTGAAAAGCGATGGGATGCTTAATAATAATAACAACCTTTAGCTATCAAAAAAAGGTGCCGGAAAAAAAAGAAATTGGCAGGTGCCGTAGTCTCGTCCATAGCCCACTATCTCCCGTACCACTTATAAGTACATATTAATAGCCATGCCATTTTACCCATTTTTGTAGTAGACATTCATCCAGTTTCTGTTTTTATATAACATTGTATCTTTATACCAAACGGGCCTCTTAGTCTTGGCTACAGCCCCACTTATGCCTATGTAAAGGACCGGGTGAAACCCGTGAAATATGTCCAATAAAAGGAACAATAATAATAATGTTTTTATTGAAACAAAGATAATTAAGTTTACAGCATCTAGATAACTAGTATTTTAGACTACCGTCAAACGGGGTGAATGGGCACGGGATTCCACTTTGAACACATTTTCTACTAGTTAAGTCAGAATATTTTATGTTGATTTTGGTATCAAAACTTGAGTGTTACCCTGAAAATTCATAAGAATTTTACACTAATTGAAATAAAGGACCCAGTTTTACGTATTTCTAAAATTATGGGTCATCCCTATTTAAACACGAAAAGGGGTCAATAGGAGCGGTGATGGGGAAAAACCACTAGGGCTGTCACAATTTAGTTTAGACTTTGTCTGCGCAAGATTAGTACCTACTTCGTGTAGCTTATTATCTTCTCCAAGGCCATATTTAACTATCTTTATACCAATATGTCATAAATTTATTTACATGGTCAAACTAAATTGCTATAATAACTATTAGAAACTTGCAGCAGTAAATAAAATACACATACAAAAATTAATAATCGTCATATTAAAATCAACATAAGTTGTAATTGACTTTATAAATCTATTAAAGTTAAAATCAGAGCATTATGAAGTAGGTATATATTATATTTACACAAAATAAAGAGCATAACAAAATATAGAAATACAATCGACTTTTATTTATATCAGAGTGACATTAAAATAGACAGTAAATAGGTATAAACCATTATAAGGAGAATGGATTCCTTAACAAAATCAAGTGGCAGCCCTGTTTCTATTGTCCCTTTACTGTCCCTTGACATACTGCTTCGTCCCTATTTATTAAGCATCTCATCCCTTTTCACCCCTCAGTCGTACCTAAAGACTTTCGATGCATACCGAATAACCTCCAAGTTTGTAAATAAATACTTGGTTGTAATAAAATAAAGTTTTAAGACCAAAATAGGTGTGTAATTATACCTTCGTGACGATGTATAAATTCAAAAATAAACTCTAACTACGGAGGTAACATTTATTAAACTTTCTAACCACAAAAACAATATATATCGCTAAAACAAAACACTCTTCAACACCGCTCAATTCTAGAAAGAAACTTAAGATTTAAAAAAAAAATTTAGAACGGACTAATGCTGTTTGCCTCTACCGGCATTTACAGCGTCACCGGACGGTTGGCGAGCGCAGATGGCACTCAGCCAGATGCGGGCGCAGAGGGCGCACCGCCTAAGACGAGCGTTGAAGACGCTTCGGCGCAAGGAGAGGAGTAGGCGACTTGCTCAAGGGCACCACTAAGGTACGGACCTCGGCTTGGGCCGTCACCAGGAGAGAGGGGAGTCGGAGAGAATCGCCCCGGTACATAAGTGTACCGTTGAAAGTGGGCCTATGAATTTTTACTCTATGACTATTTGGAGAGAATCTAACCAAGACATAATTTTTGCCTCGAACTCGCCAGCGAGCTCGGTGTCTGAATGTACCTCGGTGGCTGAATGTAAACTCGGTGTCTGAATGTGGAACTTCAGATTGATGTTTCGACAATTTATTGCTAATTTCATGTTATATAAATGCTGCCAAATAAAAAAGTGATTCGTCTACCATAGATTATTGCCATTCTACCACCAATAGTTAGTCGATTAATAAAATTGTTACAATGGTAATTGTTCCCCCTGCATCCCTAGTCCCATTCACCCCGTCTGACGGGTCAAACGGGGTGAATGGGCACGGGATTCAACTTTTGACACATTTTCTACTAGTTAAATCAGAATATTTTATGTTGATTTTGGTATCAAAACTTGAGTCTTACCCTGAATATTCAAAAGAATTTTACAGTAAATGAAATAAAGGACCCAGTTGTACGTATTTCTAAAATTATAGGTCATCTCTATTTAAACACGAAAAGGGGTCAATAGGGGCGGTGATTGGCATTATAGGGAAAAACCACTAGGGCTGTCACAATTTAGTTTAGACTAGCTGATGTCCGCGACTTCGTCTGCCCAAGATTAGTACCTACTTCGTGTAGCCTATTATCTTCTCCAAGGTCATGTTTAACTATCTTTATACCAAAATGTCCTAAAATAATTACTTTAGTTAGATAGATGATAATGATGATGATGATGGTGAAAGTAGCCTATGTGCTATTCCAGACTATAATCTATCTCTGTGCCAAAATTAAACCAGATCTGTTCATCCGTTCTGCCGTTATTGAGTAACAAACATTCATTACAATTTTCCATCCATCCAAACTTTCACATTTATAATATTAGTGGGATAGGAAGATATATAAATATACAGGTAGGTACTTACAATCTTAGTATGAAAAATTTCACAATTATTAAAATAATTAGATAGGTATGCAGTAGATAAGGTAGGTAGGTATCCTTTAAATCAAAAGGGAATAATTAAGAAGATATATATTAATATTATTATGATATAATATAAATAAAAATAATGCTTTAATTGAATATATTAAAATAAATATTTTCGATACATTGAAAATACAATTTTGTCAATAATATTTTTTATGTTATACTATCATTATGGTAAAGTTATAATTATTAAAATCTATTAGTCATACAAAAAGAAACTTGCAGCAGTAAGTAAAATACACAAACAAAAATTAATAATCGTCATATTAAAATCAACATAAGTTGTAACTGACTTTATAAATCAAGTGGCAGCCCTGTTTCTATTGTGCCTTTACAGTCCCTTGACATACTGCTTCGTCCCTATTTATTAAGAAATATTAAGTCTTAGCTAATGACCTACAATAAAAGCATCATGCAGTAGCAATACATGCCATTCCTTATGTTAAGACTTAAGTCTAACAATGAAAATGTAATAAATTGTAACTAACCTAAGCCTTATAGTATTTGTCTCAAGTTATTATATACCTACTACGCGCAGTGGAAGAAAGAATAGTAATTATGTATATCAACCTGGCTGTCAACAAGGAAGGTGTAAACTTCCTCCAATAATTTTAGTATCTTTATAATTCGTACCGCAATCAGACATAATCTCGAAAGGACTTTTCCACATGTAGGTCTAACCGGGTGACATCGGTATATTCCTCAAATAGGGACGCTGACGCACCACACCTCGTGTATTCACAATTGCTTATTATTCCTCAATAGCTTAAAATATAAATAATAATATGTATAAATGTATTGTTTGCAATTGCATGATATATGTATGGATTATGACCCTTTATACATTTATTTATTTGAATTTTTGCTTTATATTTATATTTCCGAACCTTTCCATTTTGTTTAAATATGGGCAAAGCAAGCTTCGTTCGTAATATTCATCTATTCTAAGCTATGTTCAACTGCTCTAGTAAGATGCAATTGTAATGAAATTAAATGTTTCAGTTTTACCAACAAAGGTAGAACAGGTACAATTTGAAAACTTCGCCTAGCACGTTTCAACCAATTTTTATGCCAATACGCAATAAATTTAAAGCATATTATTGTCTATAATGGTAATAAAAGTATAATAATTTTTTTTTTGACATTCCGATTAAAAATACTCATAGATCTGAAGGTGGTGTAGAAACAAGTGCCAAAACCCAGACGAAGTTACGGGGTACGACGGTACCCAAAATATTTTCCATGACAATGGCCGTTGTTCTCAATTTAGGGCCCAAAAAATCTACTGGAGTGAGCTCAAATTTAGTCTGTCCCTCAACAGTATTGACAGCAGTATTGCCCACTCCTCTTATAACCTCTGAATAGCTACGCATATTCAGAAAAAATAATACTGTTAGTCTATGACTTAAAGTTGGAGGGAAAATGCAGTTCAAGTGACAGATGTACACAAATAAATAGTTGAATTGTAAAAAGTGAGCAGAGTTAATCGTCAGTGAAATTATCCAGCCGTTTCAACTACAGGATCTTCTTTCTCCCAAGCTGAGTATAAATGATTGCCCATTACGTTTATGAGGGTCCTGGGCGTCGAGACGCCTATGGCCTTTTCGGTGAAGGCATTATGTGTATTAAACCTTGTTCTATACTTATCAGTCACCCCTTCGGGCGCCGGCTTGGATGTATGCCCTGGGATGCATCTCAAGAGGTACCCTGATTGTATACCTACAGTACGGTCGACGGTAAATCGGGTTCATATCTCGTGGTCCAATGTGGGAGGCGAGATCTGGGTTATTTTATGATACTTAACGTTAAGTTATTACGTGCGCACGTGTTCGACGAGCGAGTGATATATTAGAGACGTCTGAGTAATTCCTCGCACCCTTATGAGAGTCAGACTCACTTTCTTGATGATTGATCGTTGCTGACTAAAACCAGCTACCTATGTTTTAAGTAGAAGTATTGCACCGAGGAGCGCCACGGGCCTACCGTGATTCTCCGTGGCAGGATGGATAACCAGGGTTACTCATCTTGCCATAATCTATGCAGGAGGTGGAAGGAGACAGCCGGCTGAGACACAATGCACATATTCAACGCGAAGCAGAGCTGTGGAGCTGGCAACTTACAGTACCTACCTCTACCATGAGTTGGCAACATAAATGTCATCTATAGTCGATACTCGATCTCGCCTACCTATTAAGCTTGTTATTGGCGTACTCGCTGTCAATTTTAGTTCTACAGTTGACCGCGAGGTGGCACTGTTATTTTTAAGCTATTGCATAGCTTCTATCGCGGGCCTTGAGCGTGGAGACCGAATCCAGAAATTCCGTAACGAAAATAACCTAACACCCCCCACTCCGACTCCATCTATTGATGAATAGCAGAACTTTTAATGACTTTTTGAAATATCACGCTTGTCTCTTTAGTTCAGCAACTCGCCTCTAGATGGCATTGGCTAAATAATTATAATTGCATAAGTTGATTTGGCATCTATCGATGAATAGCAGTACTTTTAATGACTTTTTGAAATATCACGCTTGTCTCTTTAGTTCAGCAACTCGCCTCTAGATGGCATTGGTTAAATAATTATAATTGCATAAGTTGATAAAAACAGCTTTTCAATAGCTTTTTTGACAGGCCGGTTGGCGCAGTTGGTAGCACCCCTGCCTTCTGAGCCGCTGGCCCCGGGTTCGATCCCCGGATAGGTTAAACATTTGTGTGCATGAACATGTCTGTTTGATCTGTGTCTGGGTGTTTATATGTATATAAGTATGTAATGTAATCATCAGTCATCAGGTTACCATAGTACAGGCTCTGCCTAATTTGGGACCTGAAGACCTTTGTGTGGATGTTGTCCCATATTATTATTATTATTATTATTATAATAGCTTTACCGCGGCAGTCTCCGAGTGCCACACGTCTTTTTTTTCATATATTTTCGCGGCAATCGATATTGAGCATCGATTGGTGTCAATGTTGTAAACTCATGGTAGACCTACAGGAAGACGAATCCAGGTAAGTGATTATATTGTTGGTAACATCGCGACAGAGAGACAGTGGACACATAATTCCCTAATACCACAGAGGACACATAAAACCCTAATACCTGAAACCGACATAGATTGGGTTATCCGAGCAGGCCCTAAGAAAAGATCAAACCGTGACGCTGATTTACCTGGTCCGCAATCTGTGAATGACTCTGATCTTCCACGCACAATTATTGTCAGGTTCGTAAGAAAGATTAGGAGGGATGAGATGCTCAGAGCCGCCAGGAGAGTACGCAATTTAACATCGACGGACATCGAAGGGACGGGTCCGAGCAGGAAAGTTTTCATTAATGAACACCTCACCAAACCTAACCGGATCTTGTTTCGAGACGCTAGGGCCCGCGCCAAAGATCATGGTTTCAAATTTTGCTGGCTCAACAACGGAAGGATACAAATCAGGAAAGCGGAGGGAAGGCCTGCAACGACAATTAGTGGACCAGCAGATCTGGAACGTATCTTCACTTCTGATAACTGATTTTACTATAGGCTGGATATGTTTTAGACTAAGCTGTCGTATATATATAAATATGTCATGCGTAACTGTTGTAACAACTACGACGGATGTATCTTCAATACACTTTTATTTACAACTTTTTCAGATATCACAACACAGACCACTCACTCACATTCATACACTAACACCCATTGAACTTAAAGCTTGGAAGAATATTTACAAATAGGTGTCATAATACACACTTACAATATCTCAGACCTAACCTCCCAAATGGACCACTAAGCAAGGGGAACACTCATTTACTGGCCTGGACCAATAATAAAAATCGGTGCTACGGTGCGCCAGCTATCTTAAGACTAACTCGTTTTCACTTCTATATATTTATTGATAATGGATAAGTCAGACGTGTATACAGATATAGACGAAACTCTAAAAATTGAGTGTCGCACGGTACACATGCTTGAAAATTGTAAGGCTATAATTCAAACATATAATTTCAAAATCCTCACGTTAAACATTAGAAGCATACGAAAACAATTCCCTGATCTCCTAGTTGCTTTGAAGAGGCTAAATACCGAATTGGACGTACTGGTCCTTACTGAATGTTGGTTACATGAAAATACTATTATCCCACATATGCCTGGCTACACGATGTTTCATACAACGAAAATTATTAATAAGTGTGAGGGAGTCACAATATACATTAAAGATTGTTGGTCTGCTACGACAGAAGAACCAATATTTAACGACGCTAACTGCTTATTGGTGCACGTCGGGAACTACAATAGTCGGTGTCTATCGCTCTCCATCATTCGATAAAACCGAAAGATTTATAGACTTCCTTGACTTTGTATTGCAAACCACACTTAATCAAGAGCACGTTATTTTCACTGGCGATATTAATATCAACTTACTGGATGATTCACTAGGCAGTTCCAGTTCAAAATACCAGCTCCTTATGGCAGAATAAAATGTTTACCCAGCAATTACACTTCCTACCAGAAGGAATTCTTGCCTGGACCACATATTTGTCAGATCGAAAGGTAGCGCTATTGGATTGGTCGCTCAATGCTCAGTAACAGACCCTAGCATTATAATCATGGGTCTGGTGTCTACTAAGGCTAAGCCCGCTACCAACAAGAGAACAGTGCTGCGGAAAACCAACTTACTTGCAGTAGCTGACGACCTGAAAAGTGCTAACTGGGGCAGATAATGCAGAGTGATTGTGTTGAACATGTGCTACATACATTTAACAAAATAATAACGGACTGTACTGCTAAGCCTTGTATTAATCCAGGGGCCTTACTATCAGTTTCGTAAAAACCATGCAAGTTCCGTGCAGTTCTTAAACCTGACATAAACAGTTTTTAATAAAATAATACCATGACGCTCATTTAGGTGAACTGTTTGAATATTGTTTTCTCAAAAGTGAACGGATAATATTGTCTCTGGCATTCTAACAATTTACTATAACGAACATTGCAGACGCCTAGACGTTTGTAAGCTAATAAACTGAGTGGATTTAGAGCGACATGTTAACGAGATTCCATACAAAAAAAGCAGGTGAACGGTTTTTCTGCGGTTCTTGAATAGAAGGCCTGGGCAGGCCTGCTTTAAAGTTGTCATGGTACGAATAAACCGAGCAGTTGTCTAGAAGTCCTGCTTTAAGGGCTAATAGTAAGGCCCCAGGATTGTTACGATGCTCTCGACATCGTGATAATCTGCACCTTAAAGTAAAACAAGATCCGAACAATGATTTTTTGAAAATAACTTATAAAAGATATAACAACTTCTATAATAATCTCTTACGCAGAATCAAAAACAATTATAATATTACAAAAGTTACTTCTTTTCCAAATAACCCTAAAAAACTGTGGAAGACTATTAAAGATATCTGTGACATCCCCCACTCTAATAATAATCCGAAGGAGCTCATAAAAAATAATAACACCCCTCAAGTTACCATAAACAAATTTAATCGCCACTTTACATCAGTGGGTTCAAAACTAGCATCAGTAATACTCAAAAAACTTGATACAACTCAAGATCCCCTAAGTAGCAATATGAAGCTAGAGAGTCACTGTTCAAAATCACTCTATTTCAATCCTACTGACACATACGAAGTAAGTAGTTTGATAACAAATCTTAAAACAGATAGTGCCCCGGGAGTTGACTCGTTTACACCAACTCTACTCAAAAATATTGAAGACGTCATTTTAGAACCTCTCACACACATATATAACCTAAGCATGGCTTAAGGGATATTTCCAAGCTACTGGAAGACTGCCGTTATAACGCCTATCCACAAAAGTGATCCCATAAACGATCCAGATAATTACCGTCCCATCTCGTTGCTCTGTATTCTGTCAAAATTTTTAGAGAAAATAGTAAACAGACGCTTAACCTCTTTTCTTGACAAACACGAGCTATTGTCTGACTGGCAAATTGGTTTTAGGCAGGGTAAATCCACGGAGGATGCCGTTCAGGTTTTGACAGATTCACTTGCTTTGCATGTGGACAGCCGTGACAGGAGTGTGGGAGTATTCCTCGACCTCGCCAAAGCATTTGACACAGTTTGTATTCCAATCCTTTTAAAGAAGCTAGAATACTTTGGCGTCCGAGGAACTGCTCTCACTTGGTTCTCCAGCTACCTTACAAAAAGAAAGCAACTAGTTAGAGTCGAGGAACTGTTAAGCAATGAGGAAGAAGTGTGCTTTGGAGTTCCTCAAGGTGGGGTACTCTCGCCAACCCTGTTCACAATTTACTTGGATGATATTTTCAAACTTGATATGCCAAACGCCAAACTCTTATGCTATGCTGACGACACTGTCGTGATATTTCGCGGTACAGACTGGCAAAGTGCGGTATCTGCAGCAGAATCTGGCATGGTAAATATTTCGCGCTGGCTAGAGAACAACCTCCTTACTCTCAACGTTAAGAAGACTAACTTTATTGGTTTTCACATAACTAAAGCCACTGCGCCCCACATTGAACACTTAACCATACACTCCAGGCTCTGCAATATACTTAATAATTCTTTAGTGCATTGGAGTAACTGCTCATGCGACAAAATTAACCGTGTAGAGTTCACAAAATACTTGGGCGTCATAGTTGATCAAAACCTCTCTTTTAAACAGCATATATCCAACCTCTCAAAAAAACACGTAAAATCATATACCTGATGAAGATTCTTAGACCATCAGCTACACTCGGCATCAGAAAGATGGTGTACACATCGTTATGCCAATCTCTGCTTCAGTACTGCATTGGATTATGGGGCGGCTCTGCAAACTGTTACATGATCGAAGCAGAGCGTGCTCAACGAGCAGTATTAAAGGCCATGCTTGGGAAACCTCGACGATACTCGACTGAGCGTGTATACCAAGACTCGAAAGTATTGTCAGTTCGGAAACTTTTTGTGCTTCGTGCGGTGGAAAAAGTACACACAAATCAGAAAATCAGGGTCCACGGTGTCGCCACTCACCGACGGCTCGCCACAAAGCTGCCCCTGCGGTAAATTATCATTATTATACCACAAACATCATATTATTATATATCTGTCTTACGATAATATGAGGAGAAATTACCCACTTCGCGATATGGTGGAGATGGATTCCTGTAGAAAATAATGAAAAAGCCTATTGAGTACGGCTAATTTTGTGTTGCTGCCAGCTGTGCCCCCTCGGAGGGGCCTTAGAGGAATCGAAAGTCATCAGCGGATGAATATGATTGAAGATAGATTCATAGGAAACATTAATTACCGAAAACCTCAAGAAACTCTCAAATTTGTGACTGATAGCGAAATCTGTTGTGGAGTAGCGAAAATAAACAAGGTTTTGCCAGCGGTTGTCACCATTGATAAAAATGACTATGCTTTTGTCATTCTGATATTGTTTATATAAATAACCAAAAGGATTGGCCCACTTTCAACGGTACACTCATGTACAGGGGCGATTCTCTCCGTTTCCCCTTTCTCCTGGCGACGGCCCAAGCCGAGGTTCGTACCTTAGTGGTGCCCTTGAGCAAGTCGCCTACTCCGCTCCTTGCGGCGAAGCGTCTTTAATGCTCGCCTTAGGCGGTGCGCCCTATGCGCTCGCATCTGGCTGAGTGCCATCTGCGCTCGCCACCCGTCCGCTGACGCTGTAAATGCTGGTAAAGGCAAACAGCATTAGTCCGTTCGAAAAAAAGAAAAGATGCGCGCATACACGGTCCGGTGTCGCTTTTAATGCCCGAAGTAGCAAAAAAGCTCTTGTCATTCCATAAAAAGAAGGTGCGCGCGTCATACATTTTTTGAACTTTGATTTGAACGTCCGTTCAAATCGAGTCGAGTGTCGAGCGGCAAGCGTTCGTTCTTATTAACATTCTATAAATTTTATGTTTTATCTGCCACTTGCAATAATTCTAAACCGTGCTTTTTATTCCTTTCAGTTTTTAACAAGTACAGTTTAAGGTAGAGTTATTTAGGTCTATTTTTATAAGTCGTAGGTATAGATTTAAATTTTAAAGTATAGGTAGTATATTTGATACTGTACGTAGTGACTGTAGGTTATTTTATAATACTGTTAGGTAGGATTAGTAATTTGTATAGATATTCGTTTTTAGGGATTTTGATTAACACGATACCTTCCAGAAACCGACCTATATAATAAAACTGTAGAGGTCGAATTTCTGTACAATGAAAAAAATTGCTAAAAACCGAGCCAGGGGGATATAAAGGGTGGAATCAAACAAATTTTTTTTTGTTTCTCTGTCTGTTTGTACGGGCTAATCTCCGAAACGACTGGACCGATTTAAATGAAATTTTGTATGGTGGTAGCTTATATCCCTGGTCATAGGATACTTTTGATCCCGGTAAATTAAAGAGTTCCCGTGTGATAGTTAAAAAAACAGTAATTAACCGTATCCCGCGAGTCCACGCGCGTGAAGCCGCTGGTGGGTCAGCTAGTGTAAAATAAATTATCTCTAAGAGTCACCAATCTACATTATAATTTGTTCTTAAAAAACTTGTTTTTTCTAAATTAATAGCATAGCAAAAGTATTTTATATGTTAAAATAAAAATATTGATATGTGTACAACGTGTATCTATAACTGGATCTTTTGGAAACCAAAATAACACCAATCGGGAAATTAAACGAGTAGAGTGGTAACACTAATTCAGTTTTGCGTACTATTAGAAAAATATCTTGTAAAACGCTTAAAAAGAAGTGTTGGAGACCGATGTTGGAGCGTGAAGGGAGACCGTGGTTTCCTTTATTTTACATATCCTCTAATTTTTACGCAACTAATCGCACAAAACGGTATTTTTATCATACTCAATCTGTATCCACAGTGAGTGTCGACTGATTTTGAATTTGACAAGTGAAAACCAAGTGTCCCTGCTAGGTAAATTTTGCTTCTTTAATTTTGACGTATTAGGCATCTGTAGACTATATAATTATCTATGGGGACAGCCTGTCCCTGTATCATCTATATCCACCGAACATTAAAAGAAATTCCGCTGGTCTTTAAGTCAAAGAGAATATAATAGAGATTTAAGTTTAATATTGTTTTTGATTAGAATGTGTAACACACCCTCCTTTTTCAGCGGATGTGCGGGGTAAAGGAAATAGCCACCTAAATATTATTTACATTAAATAAAATCTTTTCTTTTGTAAGCCATATCTCAGTAATGTGCAATACATCAAAAGGATGCGTACGCTTAAGCGTTTTGCCACAAAAGCGTTATTGTTTGTAAAATTGTAAATACGCTTGCTTCTTTCTTTTTGTGTAAGTTATAACAGTTATTAATGTACATGCTATCTTGAGTCTACTGAAAATTAATTATAAATCTATTATTATCAAAATACATATAAAAGTTGGTCACTATAACCACAAAACAAACACAACAGGAGTAAAGTTACTTCACTTTTCATACCTAAACTTGGCGGTGGGGATGAAATAAATGAAATGAAATACATTTATTTTAAATACAAACACACAGAAACCTAACAGTAATTAATAATACCATTATAACTAATAAAACATAAACACAGGCTCTACGTATATTGTGATGTCAAACAGTCTCACTATTATCATAATGGTGGGGCAACGCTGGTTTTCAGACTGAGCCAAGGACAGGGTGACTTCACGGGCGGATCCCCGACTATACAAATATAAGAGAACAAAAAACTAAAAACTAATATAAACATATAGAAAATAATAATGTTAAAATAAAAACTATATACATAATACCTTAAATTTTGTATTTATAAGATTCAAATTCAAATTCATATTCAAATTAATTTATTGTGATAATAAACGTCTAAAAGTACAATTACATATTATCACACAAAAAGATGTTTGTATAAGTGGGCGTAGAGTGTTGGCTATTTCATAGACTTTAAATACAGTTACTTTTACTTTTCTTGGCTATGGTTATTAGAGTTGTTCGAAGTAGAAGTAGAGTTGTAACCCACGCAGCCGATTGACCCTGATGATGAACCAGTACAACATGAACTACCTCGGCGTTTCTATTTCGAGCGTAGTAATAATCCAATGAGATAAAGCGAGATATTTATCTTATGCACTTTTATGTTGACAAAAGTACCCTTTTAACTAAAGGTGAGTTGAGAGCATGAATTGGTGGGGGTAAATCATTCCAGCACCGAGTAGCTGCAAATCTAAAAGAATCACGGAATGCAATAGATTTGTGTCTCGGCGAAACAAACACGTGAGTACATATAATTGTCTGTGGCCATGACATGGCGCCTTGACAGGTGAAGGGTTGTTACACAATATAGGTAATTGTTGTATCTTATATTTTTCGTGCACATATCTACTGAAATTTAGTCACGCACACTAAATATAATTTCGGCCTGTAATGGAATAAAATGAAACAAAACCATAGTGTACCAAAATATAGACCAACATGTACGAAAAACGTGTATCAAAATGTCAAAAATTGTGGGCCAGCACTTTGATTAGCTAGACTAGAATTATTATCAAAAATTTGTATATTTGGTTGTCTGGAAGAGATAGCTCTGAGCGACATTTGGCCCATATTATTTGCCGCCCATTGATACACCTAGTTTTTAGAATTGTTTTTTTAACCAAAAGCATTAATGTGGTGTCGTTACACTAAAAAAACTGTTAATATGACATAGTGATTTCAGTTTAGAGGTTGTAGTAGGTATGTACCTACTTGAAAAAAAAAAACTATCATTAATATTTGAGTAGTTTACTACTTTCACATTGTACCCAATGTTCTGTTTGGTCCCAGCAGCCAAAATACTGCGGTTTCAAATACAGTAATTTGATATCTTCTGGTGGCCCAAGTCCCTGTATAGGAATAGGCCGGCTACTATCCTCTTCTTCTCGTTTGGACCCTAAATACAGATGCTTATTGTTCCAAATCACCTTGTGCGATTGCCACTAAAATAAAACAATAAAAATGGTATTACCTACATTCAAAGTGGAATGGAGTAACTACGTTTGTAATGCGTAACATTAATATTCCTATAGATTATACTAGCTGGGGCTCGCGGTTATACCCGTGAGGGGATGGATTACAACGATGACGATGAAATTATCCTATGTGTTAAACCAGCGCCTCATCCACTTCTATACCAATTTATTTATTAATATTTATTTAAAAATAATCCATAAGTGTTAGGTAGGTATACATACATGTGCTGACGCCAAAACTTGCCTTTGCAGGCGTATGAAGTTAAACATTTAGTTTACTTATAATAATAGTAGTTTTACTTATAATTACAGTTTAGTTTTACTTATAATTATACATTCATATTATTCATAGATACTCGTATTATATTTGCTCAGTAATTCATCATTTAAAAACTCATTAATGGAATAGTATGTCTTGTCAATTAATAATTTCTTAAGCCTTAATTTAAAAATGTCAACATCGGTGGTCTCTTTTAGAGGTTTTGGCAGTTTGTTATAAATAGTCAACCTCATCAGAAAGGTGCTATTGCTATAGAGAGTTGTTCTACGGTACGGCTCATGCAGATTATCATTGTGCCGTTTGCTTTTTAAAGTTTCATACTTTTCTATGTTATTTATTCTTCACAAGTACGGCTGATTCGTAAATATATATCGAAGGAAGTGTCAGCAGCTTCAGTTTCCGAAAGTAAGGTTTGCAGGAACCTCTTTGCTTCAACCCACATATTGCTCTAATGCGTTTCTTTTGAGCTAGTAGAGCAGAATGCTTTTCTACAGAGTTTGCCCAGGCTAAAACGCCATATTTTAGTGTGGATCCGACATAAGCGTGATTGGCGATTAATAAAGTAGAGTATAAAGCTGCATTTTGCCTGAGTAACCGAGTAACACATATTTAATTCATCATCATCATCCATCGCCACGCGGGTGAATTCGCGGAACGCAGCTAGTTGCACATAAAACAATAATGTTTATTAATTAACCGTTTTCGAAGGTCTGGTTTTAGATGTTCATGAGGACAAATTTGGAGCATATTTCGTCTAACTGTTTTGATTGTACTTTGGTTGAAATTCACACGGGCCGCATTTTGCATTGTAGCGTCATGTTTGGAATAATTAATTTATAAACTCATAACTATAACTACACTATTGTATTAGGTTAAGCCTGTGATGATAGCTGTATGTGTGTTTTTAAATAAATAAATAAATAAATAACCACGGTTTAAACTAGGGACTATCTTTAGTTTTGTAATAAGGCGGATAATATTTAAAATTATAATGTCCAAGCCCTATATATTAATCATCATCATCATCATCATCTCAGCCGTAGGACGTCCACTGCTGAACATATGTCTCCCCCATAATTTTCCAAAAGGACCGGTTGGAAGCGGCCTGCATTCAACGACGTCCTGCGACCTTTATCAGGTCGTCTGTCCACCGTGTCGGTGGAAGACCTACGCTGCGCTTGCCGGTCTGCGGTCTCCATTCCAGAACCTTCCGGCCCCATCGGCCATCTGTCCTGCGTGCTATGTGTCCTAACCACTGCCACTTTAACTGGCTAATCTTCTGGGCTATGTCGGTGACTTTCGTTCTTCTACGGATCTCCTCATTTCTGATTCGATCACGTAGAGAAACCCCGAGCATAGCCCTCTCGATAGCTCGTTGTGCACTTTGAGCTTATCTATGAGGCCCATAGTAAGGGACCACGTTTCAGTGCCATAAGTCATCACTGGTAACACACATTGGTCGAAGACTCTTGTCTTGAGGCACTGAGGTATTTTTGACGAGAAGACTTCGCGAAATTTCCGGAACGCTGCCCAGCCGAGTTGGATTCGACGATTGACCTCTTTCTCGAAGTTGGATCTACCTAGTTTGACTGTCTGTCCCAGGTAGATGTATTCGTCAATAACTTCGAGAACTGATTTCCCAACTGATATTGGGGTAGGTACAACATGGGCATTAGACATAATTTTCGTCTTGTCCATGTTCATCTTAAGGTTGTTCTCACCCGTTTGGAAACTCGATGAAGGCCTTCGAATCCGCTGAGCGACCTTGAGTTTGTGGACCATTCGAGCCGTCAGTGTCCACGTTTCGGCTCCGTATGTCATGACGGGTAGGACGCACTGATTGAAGACTTTCGTCTTTAGGCACTGTGGAATCGCCAAAGTAAGGACTCGACGTAGCTTCCCAAACGCTGCCCAGCCCAGCCGAATTCTTCTATTCACCTCGTTCTCAAAGTTGTTTTTTCCCAACTGCAATGTCTGCCCGAGGTACACATATTTTTGAATAACTTCGAGAACGGCGCCGTGTATCGCCATCGGTTCCGGTAGAACATGTTCGTTGAACATGACCTTGGTTTTGTCCAAGTTCATCCGTAGGCCGATGCGTATAGAAGAGTCAGCCAGGTCATTCAGCATCTGTTGCAGGTCCTGCAGCGTCTCTGCCACGATGACGATATCGTCAGCAAATCGCAAGTGAGAGATGTATTCGCCGTTGATATTAATGCCACGTCCCTTCCAGTTCAGCGCCTTGAACATATCCTCCATTGCATTTGAAAACAATTTCGGGGAAATAACGTCCCCTTGTCTCACTCCTCGATGCAACGGTATGGGACTTGTTTGCCGATTCTGTACTTGGACGGACATGGTGGCGGTTTCGTAAAGACATCTCATCACTTGGATGTATCGCCAATCTATATGGCAACGCTGCAGGGACTCCAGAACAGACCAGATTTCAACCGAGTCAAAGGCCTTCTCATAGTTCACGAATGCTAGACATAGGGGCTGATTATACTCTTCGGTCTTCTGTATAATCTGCCGCACTGTGTGAATGTGGTCTATGGTGCCGTATCCGCTCCGAAACCCAGCCTGTTCCGGTGGTTGGAATTCGTCGAGTCTACGCGCAAGACGGTTCGTGATCACTCTTGAAAACAGCTTATAGACGTGGCTTAGAAGGGATATGGGTCGATAGTTCTTCAGCAGGGTCTTATCTCCCTTTTTGAAGAACAGGACGACCATACTCCTACTCCACGCCTCTGGAGTTCTCCCTTCGAACAGGACAGCGTTAAAAAGCTTCTGGAGCTCCCTCAGTACGGGTTTACCTCCTGCTTTTAGTAGCTCTGTTGTAACGCCATCCTCTCCAGGGGCTTTTCCATTTTTAAGCTGTCCAAGAGCGATCTCGATTTCGCCAATACTGACTTCTGGCAAGTCTTCGGTGAAATGGCGTGTTAACGTGGCTCTAGGATCATTTTCGGGATCAGGTCGAGATGCATGCGATGCGTATAATCGGCCATAAAAGTCCTCCACTTCCGAAAGGACTGCCGGCTTCGAAGCAACGACTTCTCCACTAGCTGTGGTCAACTTCGTCAGGTGGCTTCTTCCAAGAGCTTGTACGAACACCTTTGACCCCCGATTCTGCTCGATCGCTCTTTCGATCGAAAGAGTATTGAAGCACCGGAGGTCGTGTCGTACGTTCTTGTTGATCTCTCGGTTTAGAGTCCGCTTTTCTGACGAAGTGATGGGTGGGTTTTCACGTCGTTCCTTCATTAGCCCCAAAGTCTCTTCTGAAAGCTTGGACTTCTTGCCCTTACGCTGCATGTAACAAAATCTCGTACCTTCTTCCCTGAGGACCCGAGTCACATTTTCGAGGTTCTGGTTTACGTCTGTGGTGGTTTCCACGGCAGCGAATAATATATAAAAAAATCCATGAGGGTCTATAACATTGATATTTACCCAGCACTTATGTTCTACGTAGTACTATCAGTGGCTAACTTCTTAACTACGAAAGATTTAGCATTTTGAAAATTGCCGTAAAAGAATTCAGTATACTTAAAAAGCAAAGTTTCACCGTATCACAGATAACTAAACTAGTACTTAATTGATGTTGGTAATGTAGTACTTACATCTCAGAGTAAGTAGATATCAAGAGTTGTCATTAGCGTAAACGGTAAGAGACAGAAACGCAACGCACCCAACCAATTTCAGAAGTATTAAGGATGCCTAGGAAAAAAGTCACCTGGATTAATTTTACTTACCTACCTATTTTGGGTGGTTAATGTTACAAAATTAGATAATTTTCTTAGGCCAATTAACGTATTATTTCGTATTTTATATACGTTGTGGCTGTCATGCTAGTTTATGTTCTATACAGACAAACACATATCACGATAAAAATACAACACCGTTTCTTCATTGTTTACTCAGATCTCACTGGCACTACAATAATCTTTTACAAATTAAATACAAGTTGGTTACGCTGCAAAGTGTGTCCAGCAAAAAATGTGAGACTACATGCAGGACAAAAACATATTCTACAGCTCTGGCACTCCTTAGGAAAAGTGTATATCCTCATTTCGTTCACTCATAGTATTATTATTAAATTACTATACCGTGACAACTCTTTTGATACTTACTCTGAGACCTACATCAATTACATTACATTTACGAGTATACCCCACTGATTGGCGACTATTTGGTTAAATACCACTCAACATTTCAAACATATTGTAACTAACTACGATCAGGCAGGAAGCGTATCAAACCAAACAAACATTCACTTTTGCATATTAGTCAGAATTACATCAGTTGAACTTTTACTAATTGTTCTGAAGGTATACAAACTTATAAACTTTGCAAAGAGCACCCAGATAAAATGATACATTACATTTTCGTGGGGTATGTGTGATCTGTGACTGACGTGTCCAAAGTTTCCTAAAAAATATCGAAGGAACCGGATACATTAAATATCATCTCCATAGATTTGCCCAGATACACAAACTAAATCTCATTTCCATATTGTTGGATGTTTGGTTTTTATGGCTAGCCGCTTCAGTGACCACTCTGACTTCCCTGGTACCATCGTTGGGCAGTTCTACAGTTCGTCGGTACACCATTTTTTCGGCAGATAAGAGCACAACTGCTATATGGTTAGGCAACTGCTACCTACCTTCCGAAGTAAAAGTGGGATGCTGCTGCTGCTCTTTAGACTCTTTATTGCTTTGAATATAGCCTTTATGGTATTCGCCGGGAATTCGACGGGATTCTATAATCTTCATATCTCTAGAAAGTGTTAGTCTTATCACACTATATGTATACAGGTATATATATAACATTATAAAGTCAAAGCTTGTGACTGTTATGTTGTTGAGTCGCAGTGAAGTTTGTTGATGCGACGGTTTGCAACAATGTTTTAAGTTTTTCCTGCAAACAGCTGAACGGCGGATTCGGATGATCTTGAAATGGTGATAGCGATAGATAGATAGTAGATAGATAGACTATTTTAATCCCAGTAGATCATGATAACCTTAATTCACAGGGACGAAGCTTGGGTAGACACTATGCTATAATAAACCTATATCGCTCGCAGAATTCACTCTCAATAAATACGTAGAATGCTGTGACGTATGAAACTATACATATAAATGTAGATATACTTATGAACCAAGAGGTTGCAAAGTTAATTTAGCTAGATAAACGTCTGAGTAGGTACCTGTTTCTCGATAGTGCTCACATTATAACTAGTGCTTTTGTCCAAAGATTTCTTAGAAGATCTTTTTCGTATATTCTGAGATTCTTCTAACTGAAGCACTTTCATGCACCATATGGCCCATATCTCCTGATATGAAACAATAATAAATTATGTACCTAAGTAGACCCATTTAATAAACACGTACTATGGCCCACGACTTATAATGCTAGATGTTTAGACCACACAGAAGCCATGAACACTTTTTTACCAGTGGACTTGTGTTTCCAGTATTTTTGGGCTGCGTTGCCCACAAAGCAAAGGATTTCCAAAAGTGGTAGCCAAATGATTAATTTTATAAATTCTTGACTTACATCTGTTCCAAACGATTTATCCAGTTCAAAATATCTGTGATATTTATTGTGGAAGCATAACTTCAGTGTATGTCTTTCACTCTTTTTGAATATCGTGAGTTTTAGCGATTCCAGAGGATGTAGAGAACGAATCTCCAGGATATTTTGCCCATTCCGAATCGACTTCGCAGAAGATGTACCAAACGAGTGCGAGGAAGCAATCATAAGTAGATTACGTGTTAGAGCTGTAATTTTAGTAAATAATTTTAGACTATTTAGTACATCTATGTACCAAAGTAAAATACTTAGAGAAAAGAACAGCTGGCAGTGCCTAGATTAAGAATAGCAAAGGTGAATAAATTTTACTTAACTAGGAAACCGTGTGCGTTTTACAATAAAATTGCAAAGAACATAACAGAGCATATGAAAATAAAAATTTGATTTATTTATTACTTAGATGTATTTTTTCCATGAAATTAATCCACTTAACACATTTTAGATAAAAAGATTTCTGGGAGACTTGGATATTTCAGGAAAAGCTAAATGTGTTCTTTTCAATAGGATACGACAATATCATCCCTTCCTGTTGTAAGCTCAACGTCGCCCAACGACCAATGGGCTATGCTTGGGGTTTCCCTGCATACAAGGTACAGGTCCATCGTACTGCTGGATGACACGGGCAAGCCATTAGAGAGCGTAAGTAGCGTCGAGTCACGCCACGTGGATGCAGGATGCGCTCAGTGGGGGGAAAAGGCGTCGGCTGTCTCGCTAGATATAGCCAACCTTAAACAGCCTCACGTATTATTCACGTGTATTTGCGGACTGTTGGCCGACTACCTCCAGGACCGCGAAGTCCTAGTGGATGAACGCGATGGTTTGCGGCACCGTTATCTCCTGCGGGGTTCCACAGGGGTCACGGCTGCGACGTCCACACCGGGTCATCGCGACGATGGCGATACGTGGGTACCGGACGGTGTTCTCAACGGCGGCGGCATGTATTCTGGCCGGTGATCCCCACTGGGACCTCCAAGCAGAGTTCCTCGCCGAAGTATATAGCTTCATGGCGACGAGGAGATCCCGTGGAGACGGTCCAGTGTGGGAGGTCGTCATATGTATGCGGTGGCAGGCGAGGGCCGCCCTGTTGCGGCGGTGGACGGAGATCCTAGCTCCAACAGTCCCTGGGCAGTGGACGGTGGAGGTGATCCACCCGGTCCTTCAGAGGTGAGCGTGGTGGAGGCGACGATTTGGGTCGCTGACCTTTCGATTAGTGCAGGCCTTTTCCGTACATAGATGCTTTGGAATGTACGTGCACCAAATCGCAAGACGAGAGGCGACCCCAGCCTGCCATGAAGTAGCGAGATTTCGTGGCAGGCGGTGGCCACCTGCGAAGCGGTGAGTTCACAGAAGGAGGCCGCGGAGTGGGCCAGGGAGAATGATGTTCGAGCTGGCCCGCTCCGGCGTAGGAGGAGGTTAACGGAAGACGCAGTTTGCACGCCTACGTCTTTCGGAGGAAGACCGACGATCTCGTCAAAACCGCGGGGAATCGCTGGATGCAGGGAACAAGTAGCCGTTCCAAGTGGCCCTCTGTGAGGGAGGTCTATGATGATGACAACGTCTCTTGGGTCACTACACATTTTGAAGCAGAGAGAAGAAAAGAGGGGAAAAGGTATCAAAACATAATTTTAAAATATTGCAATAACTAAATGGTTAAACCGGCAAACACTCACGTTTATCATCTAGTCGTTATATTCCGACCGGTGTTCGGGCAGTACTGATGCCCATCCTCGAAGCAGCGAAGGCCGCTAGTCGCGCACTGCGGGCTGCCGCACGCAACGCTCTCTGTGAAACTTGCGGTGCGAATGCGGGGGACGTAGGCGCACACGTCGACCCTACGGTAATACACAGTGATGATGACTCACGCGCTCCCAGTGTGCCGGCACCGCCACCGCCTACGTCCCCCGCATTCGCACCGCAAGTTTCACAGAGAGCGTTGCGTGCGGCAGCCCGCAGTGCGCGACTAGCGGCCTTCGCTGCTAGACCACGCTCTCCATGAGGATGGGCATCAGTACTGCCCGAACACCGGTCGGAATATAACGACTAGATGATAAACGTGAGTGTTTGCCGGTTTAACCATTTAACTATGAGTTCTCACGGAAGTTTTTATGACAATATTGCAATAATGGTGTTGCTTCTATCAATAGCTACTTAAACTGAGTTGTTGTCTCTGAGTGGTACCTAATGTTAATAAAGATGCAGACACAGCTCTGTCAGCATTATTATTAACTAAGTACCTGCTGATTAAATAGAAATTATTGAAAAAAGAGCAGGCATGATGGAGGCCGTAAAAAAAGAGAACAACCTATAGGCTACCCTACTGTAGAATAATACTCACCCAGTAGTACTAAGCGTATGGTATGTTTACCATTTCTGGTAGTTTCTCTGAATAGGCTTTGAATAATTATTGGATTTTTAATTGAGTCACCGCTTCCTTTCTCATGTACTTGCATATTGTGTTTTAGTTGGATTTTCAATTATACTTAGGTACCTATTACATAATACAAATAAATAGGTAATGATCCATTGAGTACCTCTCGGTAGAGAGTAAAATATTCCTTGAGTGAGTAGGTATAATTAGAGTATATACCAAGGTAGGTAATGTAGGTACGTATTTACTCCTGAAATATAATTTTCAAGTACGAGTGGGTAGGTGCTCTCTCGTATTATATTAGACCGAAAATTATCACTTTGTTTAAATCACTGACCCGTTTCGAAGTTATTTTTTATTTAATAAATTACCTAAAATAAATTTGTAAAAATAAAGTAACGATAATAAAAATACCTACCTACAACCAAAGAGAATATAACGCTTAACGAGCTTACCGCATAGACTAAAATATATACTAGGAAAAATGGCTTACCGATGTCAAATATTTTATGCGATATCACCCTTGTACATAAGGTTGCTTTTCCAACGTTTCTTGTCATCTCGTCATTTGTTTCACGGATGTAGTCAAAGATGCAACGATGTTTATGATGCACTGTGCCAGTAGGATTCTCTAAGGGCTGATAACGCTACGCTAGACCATGAAGTTATAGATAAAAATGGAGGCCACACTTCGAATACCTACTTGAATTTAACCTATGTATTACTATCTCGCTCTATGTGGGCAGACCCTCTCTTTCTAAATAGGGTAACCTTTATTTTATTTTTCCCAGGACATCGCTTTAGAAGTGGCTTTCCATTTAGTGATGTATTTATAAATAATTACATCTCTGTTTACTACTAAGACCTAGCCTAAATTGGCTGTTTGTCATTAATCACGGAAAAAGTCTGGGCGTGTCGTCGACATGTACATACAGAATTTTGCGCGGAAATAAACCATGACCATGGTATAGTTCCCGTGTCGGTACGAAATGAAATACTCAGATCGGTGCGAGTGTGGGAGTAGCCCCGGGCAGAAACTGAAAATAACTTTTTGTATAGCAAAACCGAAAAGGGATCATTGTACTCATCATTTTACATCAACTCTTGCTATGCTATGGGCCAACCCTGAAATCGCTAGAAAGAAATCAGATGTTTCATAAATTTTGAAGATTATTCTTATGGCTGATTTTTTCGAGATTATGGGTATCTTATAACCATGCTTTTATCTATTTATAACTTCATGCGCTAGACCTACAACATAGGTTAATCAGAATCATAGATTAATCAGACTATATCTAAAGACAGATTGAAATCACTAATAGTGCGTTCGAATAGATCACTTCTGATCGTTTTTGGCGAAATGAACGCTGAAAACGCTCACAAGGGGCGTTCGAATTGGGAATCTGTGGGTGAAAATGTCGTTCATGCCTCTTTTTGTTCAGCGTTCGGAAAGCTAAAAAAGAGGTATTTTTGCATTTTTTTACCCACGTCTGGAGCATGGTTGTTTGTGATCGTTATTTGACAGCATAATCATGCGATTTTAGGTTTTATGCTCATTGAGCGTTCGAATAGGTATGGGCAAAAGTAGCAAAAATAACGTTTTTGAGCTTTACGAACGCTTTAACAAAAGAGGCATCAATGACAACGCCACCAATGCCCTCGTACGCTAAACGAACGCACCTTAAAGCATAGAACGGGATGTAAGCGGGAAGTTTATTTTTTTAAGTGCCATCCTCTTTGACTCTTTCACTTTCCATAATACTGTTTACAACCGATCTTCATGAAACATCTAATTGATACGTAACCTGCATGGCTATTATGTATCTCAGTTGCTAACTAATGTTGATTGAAATCGAAAAAAATGGCGGCTTTATGTCACTTAATAATAATATAGGTAACTAATTAATAATAAACTAAATAACATTTTAGCTTACTTCTTTGTCAAAATTGAGATAGAGTGGGCATTTTTTTAGATTTCATTCAACTTTTGTTTGCAACTGAGATACATAATAGCCCTGCTGAGCGGGATTGAATATCTTTGACCACCGACAACGTACAATGAAGTTACACAATATACATTTATAAACATATATTATAGGAATAGAAACACGATAATTAAATATAATTTAGCTCAGTAATTTTCACATTTGACATACGTCCGTCTCTCAAACAAATGATGATTAGATAACGATATGAGATTACGCAAATTCTTTGCTCTAATAGAAATGACGAGAAAGAAGCCACCGTTTAATAGAACAGATAACTATGGTGAATAATGCGTGGTGGCACAACCATAGACAACATCTTTCTAAGGCCCACAGAACAGTTAGGAAGTGGAACCCCCGTGGTATTTTCTTACGGGTATGAGTTTAACATACGTACATTTTTTTTGGGAACTCATTTTACAATACACTGAAATTCATGATCGAGTTGTATCTTATCCATGGCGACCTGTGGGAGTACACTCATACTACACTGGTGAATTTTGACGATATAATCACGTTACCTGGTTCACGTGAGATATGCTAAAATGGCAAAGGGGTCATGGTAAGTTTCAAGGTCAGCTTTTATAGATAAGGTCTAAACAACCGCTGCAGACTTGTTAAAGCTACAAGGCTTAACCAAATATGTTCAACCAAGGAGACTTGCAATGGAAAACTCAAAAATGGAGTTGACTATAAACTATGTGAAGACCAAGCTTTTACAAACGCAGGATTCATACAGTGCAGTGCAGACCCAAGTACAAACACCAAAGATACTGCACTATTAACGGATAAACAAAACAAAGCAAGATATTCAATTACGTGTGCCTTTTTCTGTAGATATTCTACAGAAAAAGGCACACGTAATTAAATATATTTTATTTCAATCTAGTTATGATAATGATAAAATTAAAGTTAAGAAATGATAATTTATTGACCTTCTATTAAAAACCCTTGTGTATATTACTTGATACCTATCAGCCCACATTTTCTTCAAATATCTTATATTATCAATGTAAATACTTGTTATTAATTAAAAATACGGGATTACTCACGTAATATTTAAAAATAAATTAAATACTTGTTGCATGAGTTAAAAACGTTACTGTTATCTGTTTCAAATAATTATAACTAATAGCCACGTATTTACAATTATTTAATGCATATTAATTTATAGCTAGATTAGTACTTACCTAAATACCAAAACGAAAATGTTTAATTAGAAATTGTAATCATGCATGTTTTGAATCGTCATCTCACAAAACAAACGTGCTTTCAATATGTAAGGTAATTAATATGTATTACTCTTAATAAATTATAATCTTTGTTATATTAGAGTGTGTTCTTGAATAAATGGATTAAATTTTCTTAAACTTGATTTTAAATTTCATAAACCTTGGTTTACATAATTATAGATTAGATAGGAACGCTTCTTGCTACCTCGATATCAAACAGCACGTCCCTATTTATCGATATCGATCTCGATATCGGCGCGGTCGTCTTCCACGTCACTAATTTCATAATGGAAGACGAGCGTGCGACTATGATCCGTCAAAGTGGACGGCACTTAAGAAATTTAACTTTTCGCTAACGTCCCGTTCTTTGCTTTAGTGATTTCCATCTATCTTTAGATATAGTCTGTTTAATCTATGCAAAAGACACAGCGTCAAAGAGAATATATTCTCTTTGACTCTGTGTCTTTTGCAGCACTACGTTTTACTTGCACAGAGTGTCAGTCACAGATATAAGATACTACGTATGGCGTCAGCCGTACGTCAAATGTTACGTAGTCTGTGGTGTCAGTATATATATATATATATATATGTTCACGCGAAAGCGTGACGTCACTTTACTCAACGCGCGCACCCCGCCGCCCGCCGGCAAGGGGTAAACGTCAAACGAGGAGACTCTCGCCCGCCACCAGTGACCGAGACGCAATCAGCTTGCGCGCACGCTAAATCCCGCTAAATCCGCTCTGCGCCGCCGCATTTCGGTACGACCCGGATACGGCCCCAAATTTTACCGACGTAAAATACGCGTACGTGAGTGCGTGAACCAGTGCATCAATAAGACAATACAAACTATAACCAGGCCTCCGTCACTCCATGTACTTGCGCGCTATAAGTGCCTACCGCCCAGCCGAGCGGTCTCGGTTCGCCGACGGATAAAATTCAGTGCGGTTTTCGCAAGCGAAGCGCGCGCACGCCGTTCAATTTTAATAGTGCTGTTCGTTCGTACGCGTATTACGATGCCGTGTAGTGCCTTATGTGCTGTAGATGGGTGTAAATCAAGTAAAAGAAGGGATAAACACCTAACATTTTTTCCATTTACCTGTCAATGAAGAAAGGTAAGTGATAAATTATTACTAGTTTTTGTCGATTACATTTTTTTCCATTCACATACCGTCATTAGAGACATAATTAAAAGACAGTACCTAGGTGTGCGGACACCGGTATCCACTTAGAATTTGACAGTTTAATAGGTATATACTAAGCATTAGCTTGCCTTTCAGACACATATTTACATAATTTTGTTACATAGAAACGTTATACCACAGAATAATTAATAGTACAAGGTACAGAAGATGCACTCTTCGAAAGAAAACATTCGAATATAAACTGCTAAACTAACAACTGCAATAATGTTCATAAAACATTGCAAATCACGGACGTGACCTTCAAAAAATGTGCCTACAAGTCCTTGACGCGCTCGTAACGAATCAAAATGCGCTTTAAGTCTGTGTAGCGAGAGTTCTTTTTCTTACGCCCGATGAAAACCTTTGAACAAGCCGCGTCTGTTGTAAGGTTACTTGTTGCGAGAAAACGAATCAAATTTATTAATCTTAATAAATTTGATTCGTGATAATTGGTAGTAGTACAATACACCTAGATATGTACAACTAGTAACTAGATATATTTTTTTATTTTGAAGACCATCGACATTTCGCGTGAAAACTTTCGAAAACTGCAGTGTTTATGTATTTTTGTGTGAGAGTGTTACACTCGTTAATAAAATAACTTACGGCTTAGTGCTTTATTTGAAGTCGGTTCTCTTTTTTAAGGCTTTTTTTTTCATTTCTAGTGAACATCTCCGAAGATCATCATCAAACTAAGAAGTATTATACTTATTTTAAAACGTTCTCCTAAATGTAACAAATCCTTTTCTGAAAACCGCATCGATATCGGTTTAGCCAAACGCGAGATTATCGCGCACAAACATACCTACAAACCATACAAGTCAAACATCTCAGTTTGGCCTGTATGTCTGATCACCTCCTTTTTTTTAAGTTGGTTAAATATTTTGCAAATCATAAAATTTTTGACGTCCACAGCAGGACGCCTTCAACGAGGACTCACGGTCACCAGCCCCCGTCAAATCCAGAGCCTCTCGACATACCCCACGGAACCCAGGTACCTATAACTCTTCCCTACCTATTGTATGGTTGCAGGAAACTGCTCAACCATATTTCCTTCGAGCCGGATAATTGAATCAGCCCCCCTTGTAAAAAAATTCTAATTCCTTTAATACAGTCCACCCCCTATCAGCCCTATTTAATTTCCAAACTACTCAAAATACATTTTATTGACTTAATATTACCCAAATTACGTCATACAAATCTACCTACTTAACTTAAATTCATTTGTTTGCTTATCAAACAAAAACCGACTAGCGATTAGAAGCTTCTAGAAAGGTGACGACATCGTATTGTAACGGAACAGGCTCTGGATGAGGATTCCGTCACGATTCACAAATATAGAGACATAAAAAGTATCTTGGTATGAGCAAATATTGATGAAATTTAGACAATCAAAAGTAGAAGAAACCGTTAATGTGTGATATTGAGATTAAGATGTTTAGTCGGGTGTTTCTTATAGCAAGACTATACTTATTGAAAATGATAAGCAGCATAGAATATTTAAACTGACAAGATATATGTATTAACCATATAAATCGATTGTTCAGATAGAACTGATAAGTTACTTCAAGTTAAAGGAAATGTTGAGTAATCCTTTAAATACATAAAAGTTACAAGCAAAATTAATAAAATTACCATGAAAATAAGCAGCATTGATATTTCTAACCATACAAAGTTATGTGAGGAACACATTTTCGTTGTGTGTCCGTGTATTTGAGTTTGCTTCATCAAAATGAACCCTAAAACAAATGAGTATTGACGCCGATCTGACGCCGATAGAAAGGGCTTTGATTGGATCTACGTACCTCTGATCGGCGTCATACGAAATTCAAAATATGTGTTGTCATGAGCGGATTTTGATGAGAATTTGAAATTAGAATAGGAATGCGCTGGAGGGCAGAGATTGGCTGAGGTGGATCTGAAGCCGTTTTGACGCCGATAGAAAGGGCATTGATTGGATACCTATCGACCTCAAATCGGCGTCACTGTCAAGTTTGAGAAAGTATATAAGCAGTAGAAAGACCAAGAAAATGCTTATTAAATTCCCGAACTTCCGTGAGGTAATATATTCTGCTACGGACATGGTTCCGGACGTGGGTTGGATACCTCACGGTGACAACTAAGATCCACCTCGATAGGGAACGCCCAATCCTTAGAGTTGGACACTTTTGGGAGCGAGCCAACAATCGCTTTAACCTATTGCAATGGGTACGATTAACTGCTCCTCACTTCGATTGGAAAGAATATTCCAGTGGAAGTGTCTTCTATTTATTATATGTATTTATTTCCTCTCATACTAGAACGTCGCTCTGCAGCCTTCCATAGCTTCGGCTATAGCGGTATAGTCGCGCGACTATTTCCGTGCGTGGAATTGGACACCCTAGGGGCCATAGGTTCGATTCTCGGCTTGGCACCGAACTTTAGAGGCTAGTTAGGGATCAAACTTGAGCCATCCTATCAGGGGGATGAAAGCTCATGCGCAATTAACTTTGGGGGGATTGTTGGGGACTTACACATACTTTAGCAGACTAGGAATTTATTTAGGACCGAAGTAGGTCTAGGTCTAGTATTTTTGTTTACCGGGTTATACATTAACTTCGTGATGGTTCAATCGGGAGCAAATAAGTAAATTCACGCGCTAGTGGTATCTATCACTAGAGACGTAGGTTTCAATAATGAATTCGTCATATCAATACAATCTATTAGTATTCTAGACTTAGAAACTAAAGACTAACTACGAAATAAAAATGACAAAATAAATGTATTTTTAATCAGTATAAAGTAAGGAATACAGAAATATTTGCCTGCAAAGGAATATAGAAATATTAGTTCGAATGAAATGTAATGTATTTGTTGCAATAATATATTATATATTTGCTAATGAATCGAGTTTGGGCTAGATTGTCTACTCTGATCCTAGCATAAGAATGCGGTAATAAATTATAGCAATTGAATTATTTGCTGAAAGTATCAAATGTAATATTTAGAATCAAGTGATAATTCCTAATGATAAATAATACTATAAAGAAGAGCTAAATAAGGTTATAATCGCTTATAGACGCAAACTCTACATTTGGAAAACTACCAAACGGACTTAGTAAGGCCTTACTAATTTTGGGGTAAATAGAAGAGGTTCTTGGCATGATGGAGAACATTTGTGTCACAGTAAAGAGCAGCTCTTAATCCAGCATTCGAGTTGTAAGCCTTGAACATGCCAAGAATCCTACTTCCTAAATCATAATAAATCTAGAATTCTACGGCAAATCTAAAAAAAATCAAACTAATTACTTACAATATGAAAATTAATAAAATATATTATATCTTTAAATTGTAGAGATATCTATCAATAATTTACTCGGCAAAGTAAAGCTAACTATTATAATAATCATCATAATAAATATATGGCTGCTAGTATTGAGCTAACCAATACAACAAAGATTCTGCTAATACTTAAGTATTTAAAATAATTGCTTTTCCTACAATGGTTCAATAGATGGCATGTCATGTAAAACACTAGTAATCTAAGTATAGCAATCTCGTATAAAAAGGAGATTTATGTATGTGGTAAATCTTATCAAACTTGGTCAAGCAATGCAGCACCTTGAGAATTCTTGTAAACCACAAACAAGCGTCTAGAGATTTCTCTAAGTCACTGATATTATTTCCCATATATTGCTTCAGTAAACAAGTAAATGATTAAACTTGAACAATTGAACTATTCAGGGAATAGTGGCTGATAATATTTATCTAAAGGAATTGGATAATCAGCGTAGTAGCTACTGATCACAAAAGATTTCTAAAGCGCATATAAAGCGAGGTTTTACTTTACTTTTGTTATTTATTTCCTAGCAGTTTTCATAAACGAAACAAATAGTATATATTATAGAGACATTTAGTCTGTAAGAGATTATATCAATCTTATCAACAGCTAAATGTTCATAGCAACAAACATAAATCTATAAAGAAAGTTAGTTATATAATTAACAGGTTTATAACTGTTATTAATAATAACGAAAATCATGGGTATATCTGATATTATTTAATGGAGTTGTTTACTAATCAAAACTGATTTATCATATTTAACAGATATTTTTGCAAGCTAATAATTATATAGTAAAACTTGCAAATATCCTAATGTTTCTATGTTCTATGGCCAAATAACATAGACCTTAAATTCAGAAACTTATATTGATGATTAATATCTTCCACGATTAGAAGTCAAATCAAGTACATAAGCTAGAAATCTAGGATCAGCTCAGTCAGTCAGTCTGTAAGAACTAAGTATTTGCAATCTAGTATGTTCATCGCAATTTTTCGTTATCAACTAACAGTTCAGTAATGTAGTAGAAAGTTATCCATCGTAATATCAGAATACCTAGGCGTTGCTATTGGTTTCTCTAGGCATCTATAGTTCTGAATAGTTTTCTCTGTTTCAATTCTTTCCGAAAAGAGCAAGGTTACAGCAGCGGTACACAGTGTTAGGGTCCTCCTAGACTAGACGATCATTGGCCAAAACAAAACGAATTATTAGAGGAAAAAAAAATAAAAAAATTGGGGGGGGTTGTTACAGTATGACATTAGCGCGCCACAGAATACATGAGAGTTGTTATTTTTGACATTCCTGACTCATTAACGGCGATTGGAAGCCGTGGTGATTATTTACGCTGTGTTTTTATTTACGATTGTTATTAATATTGCTTGCAAGAAAGATTTGTAATTAAGAATTCTTAAGGCCAGTACTTACGACATTAAGTTTATTTATTAAGTTATAATACTAATTGTACTAATTAATGTTAAAAGATCTACTTAATTAGGTTACATATGTTATTTATAATTGGATTAACAATTTATATTTAAATTAGGGTTCCGCGCAGTTATTAAATATTTAGTACCGAACGAATTTACAGATTTCAATTAATAAAGTAATTAAACCCTCAGCTCACATAAGGTTTGGTACACGCGTTATTAATTTAGGCGTTTATTTTAACCGACTTCCGAAAAAGGAGGTGCGGAATTTCACCGACGATTAAATATTTTAATATTTTTAATTATTTTTTTCTTCTTGTGTCTGACTTCGCCGTCGACGTTACGATGCCTTCCAAATCGCAGGCCGCTCGTTTTAGAGAGGGACAACGCGCTCTAATTGCCCTCTCGGAAATTGCGACTTCGTTACGAGAAGGGACACAGAAGTATACGAACGCAGATTTCAACGCGAAAGTTGCGGACGTAAGAACCATGCGTGATAAACTCGACGCCGTGTACTACGAGATTTTAGATACCGACGATTTGTCAGACGCCCAGGAAAAATTCTACATGGAGCAATACGAACGGGCAATAGAAGCCTATGACGCGATTCTTGTTGCACATGTATATATTAATATATTGCCATCAGCCCAAAGTGACGAGGTACCATCCGCACACAATCAGGGAAACGTCACAGCGCCAGCTACGGTAAACTCGGTTTTGCCCCAAATAGAGTTACCCAAATTTACCTCGCGACTCGAGGACTGGCCCTCCTTCATATCGGTATTTAAGAGCTTGACCGACAACATGGCCAACCTTACGGGTGCAGTAAAACTGCACTACTTACTTTCCTGTCTAGCAGGGGAATCGCGATCGCTCATTGCACACTTAACGATCACGAACCAAGAAAAGTCTAGTGGCAACACTCGTAACACTCACTGCTTATTATCGCTCCGCGGTTCTAAATTTTTTTTGAAGATATGGCGCAAGTTGATCGTGATAAAGGATTTGAAGAGATCCAGAAAACTCTCCTGCTTCTAGTGAATAAAGTGGATGTCCTGGAGAAGCTGGTACGGGATCAAAACGAGATAATTAAATCACTTAGCAAACCAAATCAGATCGAATCTCAGCAACAAAATCTGACGCCTACCCGCATTTCCGCTGTTATTCCGACCCCGGCGGTGGTCACGAGCCAGCGGCCGGCTAGAGCCGCCAATGTTCGGGCCAAGTCGGCTCTCACTGCAACTGGACGTAAAGCTCGAGGTAAAGAATCGCCGCCGCTGTTAATTGTACCGGCTACTAGCGCTACTGGTGCGAGCGAGACAGAAACTGTGGTTTCAATATCGCCAAAATCACCAACCATCTCTGTCACTCCTGTTCCGTTGGATATTCATGAATTAGTGGTCAGCAATGAAATGACAACTGGGCGGAAGATAAGCATAAGAAATCGCGAGCTCCTGTGAATGTAATTAAAGGGACTGCTGCCCCGGGGAAAACATCCTTAGAGGCTTCTGTACGCTGGAAATACTATCACCTATATTATGTAAAGGTGGGCACTACTGATAAACAAATATTAGATCATCTTAATATAATCTGTAACTCTGATGTATGTACAGTTGAATCATTAAAGCCCAAAGGAACTAACTACGCGTCATTCAAAATTGGCGTTCCCGCTACGCTGGCTGATACCGTACTAGCTGTTGATAACTGGACTACAGATATATGTATCAAACCGTGGCGCTTTCGAAGCGTCGCCGCCACTAAAGACAAACAATAGGACAGCGACTATCCTATGTATCTATCAAAACGTGCGTGGCTTACGTACGAAAACTTCTGAATTTAAAAAGTCTTTACTACGGAACACGTATGATATTATAGCTGTCACCGAAACGTTCCTGAATAAGTCAGTGTACAATGCTGAATTGTTCCCACCTGTTTACTCCGTGCTGCGGCTGGACCGGGAACATGATGCTGGCTGGGGAGGAGTCATGCTGGCGGTAAAAACTCCTCTCACTGTCAAGAACGTTTCCGATGTCGACGGACTCGCATCGCACCATGAAGTGCTAATAACTTTAGTTTCTTTTAAAAACCATACGTTTTTGTGCTGTGTCGTATATTTTCCTCCGAGATATAACACAGAACAATATTTAGATGTTTTGAACGTATTAGAAAATGCAGTATGTAAATATTCGACCCTAGATGTTCTCATTCTGGGTGATTTTAATCTAAATTCTTTTGGAAGCACTGTTCACAATCACTACGACATGTTTTTGGATTTTTGTAGACTCAAACAATACAACTATAAACCAAACGTTCACGGAAATATTCTAGATCGGTTGTTGAGTGGGTTGTCTGAAGATCGCGTGTGTGTTTCGAGTGAATCGGAGCCATTAGTTAAGATCGACCCACATCACCCGTCGATCGAGTTCACGGTCAAACTGATGCGGAATGGAATATGCAACAACAGTGCCGGCTCCTTATCGCATACCCCGCCCCCTCAGGTGGCACCAGGTCCGCACCGCGCTAGCTGGAATTTCTATAAAGCTGATATTTATGCGTTGTATGCATCTTTTGCCGACCTAAACTGGGATGACGTAATTTCTACGAATTGTGTGAATTCTGCAGTTAATTTATTTTATCAAAAAATATACGCATCTATAGATTTATTTGTACCACGGAAAAAATCCGGAATAGTGCACAGTAAGTACTCGTATCCCCCTTGGTTCTCAAGTGAAATAATACGTAACATTAAATATAAACATTTCCATCATAAACGGTATAAACGAGATAATAAAGAATTCAATTTAGAGATGTTTAAATACTACAGGTTTTTAGTAAAAGAACTAGTCGATCAGGCGTATAACTCTTATATGAGGAAAGTTGAATTGGACATGACTAAAGATCCTAAATCATTTTGGTCGTACGTAAAGCAACAGCGTAACGAGCGTCAAGAGTGTAATGAATTTAGTTATCAGGGTAGCAGCGTGACAGGGCATGATGCAGCTGATGCTTTCGCTAGTTATTTTAGTTCTGTTTTTTTGGATGATGTTCCTAAGCTAGACATAAAGAAGGCGCAGGTACCTGGATCCTCCCAACCGTCAGCTCATATTACTGTGCAGAATATTTGCACTAAGGAATTATTATGTGGGATAAAACGCCTGAAGCCTCGCTCTGCCACTGGACCGGACGGAATTCCTCCTTATCTTGTAAAAGACTGCGCACATATTTTTATTGGCCCGCTGCTGCACATATTCAACCTGTCCGTTGATAGTGACACATATCTGGACTGCTGGAAAGTCTCACGTGTCACACCAGTCCACAAAGGAGGTGACAAGCCCGAGGTCTCTAACTACCGTCCTATAGCGGTGATGTCGGTCTTTGGCAAATTATTTGAAACCATACTTAACGCTCGCATAGTCCTGCAGATCGACATCTATTTAGATGATAACCAGCACGGATTTAGATCAGGGCGGTCCACTGTAACTAACCAGGTTAACTTCGTTGATTATGTGACTGCAAAGATGGATGTCGGTCTCCAGGTTGACGCAGCGTATTTTGATTTTCAAAAAGCGTTTGATCGCGTAGATAACGATATTCTGCTTCAAAAATGCTCCTCAATTGGTTTTAATCCTAAACTTCTCTCTTTTTTTGCTAGTTATCTTCAAAATCGTTCCCAATATGTTCAGCTACCAGGTGGCAAATTTTTTAGTAATGATTATTATACTAGGTCTGGAGTGAGCCAAGGATCAACGCTTGGCCCAAAGGAATTTTAGATAATGGTTAATGATTTGCCAAAGACTGTCAGTACCTCTAAATGCTTACTGTTTGCTGACGATTGTTCGCGGCAGTGGGGAGTATTGCTGACTGTGAGGCTCTCCAGCGTGATATTGATTGTGTGACTGAGTGGAGCACTCAAAATCGCCTGCATTTTAATGCCAGTAAATGCAAGGTGATAACTTTCGCCAGAAAACGGGCACAGATAACGTTTGACTACCAGCTAACTGACAACACAACTATCGACAGAGTTGATCAGATTAGGGATTTAGGCATTACTTTGGATAAGGAGATAAATTTTAGAGCTCATGTAACAAATATATGTAAGCAAGCATATAGGATGCTTGGTTTCATTATGCGCACATCCTATAATTTCAGGGACGCTCGTGCCCCGATGGCACTTTACACAGCATATGTGCGTAGTAAACTTGAATTTAACGCCGCTGTTTGGGATCCGTATGAAAAGAAGTATTCTCTCATGGTGGAAAGAATCCAGCGCAAATTCGCACGATACTTGTACAAGAAATCATATGGGTTCTACCCATATATGTATCCATCCCTCTTTGTATATGGAATGGTAGGGCTTTATAAATTAGAATTAAGGCGGAAGGTGCAACTCATTCTACACTATTATCTTCTACTTCACAACAAAATTAACAACCCGAGTGTGGTGAGCGAGCTGCGTCTGCTGGCGCCAAGCGACTACATGCGAGGCTGTGACGCCGAGCGCGGGCCGCGCCGCATGCGCCGCCTGCTGGACCCGCCTCCGGGGCTGCACACTGTTCGCGCTTATAACGCGCCCTCACCGAGATTCATACAACTTATGAATAGCATACTTTCTCAACAACCTGATCTGGATATTTTTTTTGATAAAATGGGCAAATTCAGTTCTGTCGTCCTTGCCCATTTAAGCTCAGCATGTAATGTTTTGGATTATCTGTTAATTATATGCTTAATTTGAAATAAAGAATAAAGAATAAAGAATAAAGAACGAAAATTACGTAGTAGCCTTGGATATCCTGACTCGAAGATACGAAAATCGACGGCTGCTCATCGATCGTTTCGTGGACGTAATTTTCGATCTGCCCACCATATCGTCGCGTTCGGAAATCAGGAGGCAGTTCCTAACTCCGCTCATATCCGCACAATCCGCGCTTACCAATTTAAAGCTATCTACTACTGGAGATAGTGGATATATTTTCGTGTCGATCGTAGCACGAAAACTCAAGGGGGAACTTAGGTCCTTCTTTGAGCGTCAATATGGGTCATCTGACCGACTCCCGACCCTAGCCGACCTCGTCACCTTCCTCGAGCATCACGCACGCTGCAACGAGGTCAGCGTATCGACCGCCACAGCTCCGCCCACGCCCGGACCAAACGCAAACCGAGCGTCACCGTCTGGGGCACAACGCGCGCGCACGTATCACCCCGACTACGCGCAGGCTCGACGGGTACATACTGCGAACGCATCTCCGACACACTCCGAGGATTCGAACCCGCGACCTCAGCGTTATGCACAGGCGTTAACCGCACGACCCGCGCGCTTCTCGCCCCCACCTCGACAGGGATCGAACCCGCAACCGCCGCGCTATACGAAGGCATTAACACCATCACCCGCGCGCTTCTCGCCCCCACCTCAGCAGGTCTCAAATGCGCAAACATTTTCCAGAGGCAACCATTACTGCCCGTGGTGTAATGTCCGGGGCCACAAGCTACGGGTGTGCCCACAATATAACAAACAACCAGTGCAGGGCCACTGGGATTTTATCGACGCGCGCAACTGGTGCGCGAAATGTCTAGGCCCGCATTATGACGATGAGTGCACGTCAACGGGCCTATGCAAAACATGTGGCAGTGCAAACCACCACACAACCCTGCACAGGTTGGGGTGTACCTCACTTACGCGCATTTACTACCCGCACAACAGCGCGAGATACCACGCCACCGTCCCTCACCTGATACGGACCGGATGGTGTCCTTCAGACGTACTCCAACGCGCACTACCTCGCGTTCGCCTCCGCCCCCTAGGCAGTGACTAGGGCGGCACCATAAACGCATATCGACTCAGCACACACATACTCAGCACATATCAGCCCAGCTCACGGCTAATCATCAGCACACACATCAGCCCGAAGCTAATCAGCACACATCGGAGCGCGCAGATAATCAGCACACATTTTATCAGCCCACAACTACACACACAACACGACGACAAAATGTCGTCGCAAACACCTTGAGTCATACTACTGACATCTCAACGCCAGACAGTGTTCACAATAGACCTGTACTACTACCTACAGTCTCACTCGAGATAGCAGACTGCAAAGGCAATTTTCACCAAGCACGAGCGTTATTAGACTGTGGCTCTATGATAACACTAATAGATGAAAACATAGTAAAGCGACTTTGTTTACCTACTCAGCGCACCCAATTAAAAATAAAAGGTATAGGTGATCAGCACTCAGAAAATTCTTCATCATATGTCGACATTACTTTTCGACCTGTACATACGGACAGGCCCGTAATAAGGACAAAGGCATATGTGCTCAAAAACGTAACGGGAGTTTTACCGCACACTAAACTGCCTAGTTTGGATGAAAGCACCAATTACGTTCCACTAGCAGATTTTTCTTTTAACATATCTGCACCGATTGACCTCTTATTAGGGTCAGACATATTAGGTAGCATCTTAGACGGTACTAAAATTTCTCTAGGGCCCGGCAGACCTGTAGCCTTCGGCACGATATTTAACTTCACGTTATTAGGCCCAGTATCACAAGATACGGGCACTCAGCCTCAAGTCAACTCAGCTCAAATTGACCATACTGACTTGGCACTACAGTCCAGCCAAGACATCCAGTCAGCTCTAGAGAGATTCTGGGAAGTAGAAGAAGTCAGTAATACCATTCCCGATGGTACATCAGCGCACGAAGAGTGCGAAAAAATATACCAGTCCACCACCACGAGGGACCAGTCTGGTAAATATATAGTCACGCTACCATTTGTTACGGATGCCCCCGAACTAGGGGCTACGCACGCTATAGCACTTCGGCGGTTTCTCTACCTCGAAAAGAAACTCCAACGAAACCCCGAACTCCGCTCAAAATATGTAGCGTTTATGCAGGAGTACCTAGAGAAAGGTCACATGAACCCCTGCCATCCAAATACGTTCCGCGATCAGCCCCACTGCTACATACCACACCATGGCATTTTCAAGGCCAATTCAGACAAGCTACGTACAGTCTTTGACGCTAGTTGTAAAAGCGCAAATGGCACTAGTCTCAACGACACCTTGCATACGGGACCGGCCCTGCAGCGAGATATCACGGATATCATTTTAAACTTCCGAACACACAAGGTCGTTTTCAGCACAGACATACAACAGATGTTCAGAAACATCATGATTCAGCCCGACCACAGACGGTTTCAGCTCATTCTCTGGCGTTCATCACCAGATCAGCTCTTATTAACATATGCATTGTCCACCGTGACTTACGGATTACGCTCCAGCCCATTCTTAGCGAACCGCACCATCCAGCAGTTGATCGCGGATGAAGGGCAACGCTATCCCAGAGCCGCTCAGGTGCTCTCTAGGTCAATATTTGTTGACGACGTGCTCACCGGACATGATACTGTAGGTGAAGCCATGAACTTACAAACCGAGTTGATTAGCCTACTCGCACTGGGGGGCTTCCAACTGCGTAAGTGGACATCCAACTCACGCCAGCTCTTAGAAAGGTTCCCAGATGACCAGTGCGAGATGTCGAAAGATTTTGACGTCAGCCCAGACGATAACTCCATCAAAGTTCTTGGCATACAATGGATACCACAAACTGACGAATTTACCTACAGTGTCTCAGTACCTACGGTAGATGGATTCACCAAGAGGTCAATACTCAGCACTAAAGCACGTCTGTACGACCCATGCGGTTGGATCAGCCCCGTCATCTTCCGCGCTAAAACCTTGATTCAAAGGTTGTGGACCTTAAAACTCGATTGGGACGAACGAGTACCCAGTGACGTCGCTCTTGAGTGTCAGAATATCTATCGTGACCTACCACGTCTCTCAGCGCTCAGGTTTCCAAGAAACGTCTGCTCAAACAAGGCATCCACACACACCCTTCAGGGATATGCGGATGCTTCAGAACTCGGCTACGTCGCGGTTATATACCTCCACGAAACTACACCTGATGGACAGGTACATGTGCACTTGCTCATGTCCAAATCAAAGGTAGCTCCTATTAAAAACCGCCAAACCATTCCTAAACTGGAGCTCTCAGCCGCTCACTTGTTGGCTAAGCTCATGGCCCATGTCTCGGCCCAGTTATCAGCTCACATCACCGTTCATCAGCACATATGTTGGTCAGACAGTACCATAGTACTGGCCTGGCTGAACACGCCTGTACAATCGATTCAGACATTTGAAGCCAACAGAGTCTCCTCAATCAAGGCAAATACATGCAATCTCACGTGGAGACATGTACCCTCCGCCCTAAATCCTACTGACTGCGCCAGCAGGGGCATGTCAGCTCAAGATCTCTTGAAGCATGACATGTGGTGGTCACCGTCCTGGCTCAAGGACCCGCCACAAACATGGCCAGCCCTACTGCCCGCGTTGGGCCATCACGCCCTACCAGGCCTCAAGTCAAAGAAGGCCGTCGCCCACATAGCGGTACCTGACCTCGACGAGACTCTGCTCACACGATTCAGCTTCAGATAAACTGATAGGTGTAACGGCGTGTATAAAGCGATTCATACACAATTGCAGACAGAGCCGCTCTGCGCGTGTCGCTGGGCCCATTACGGTTAGCGAACGAAAGGAAGCCCTTTTACATTGGGTGCGCTCAGTATAACACAATTGCTTTGCTGAAGACATACATCGCTTAAAACACAACAAAGAATGTACGATACGTATACAACGCCTGTCACCATTCTTAGAGAACGACTTACTGAAAGTGAGTGGTCGACTCACCCAGTCTGCTCTGCGTTACGACGCTCAGCTTCCACTGATATTACCCAGCTCAAGTCCACTAGTTGATCTCATTATAGACTACTATCATAAAATTTACTGTCATCCAGGTGCTGACACTCTGCACTCACTCTTACGCCAGCAATTCTGGATATTATCAGCCCGCCGCGTAATTCGCCATCGAGTATACAAATGTATACATTGTTTTCGTTTCCGCGCTAAAACTAAGGCCCCGTACATGGCCGACTTACCCGCTGACCGCGTAAACGTTCAGCCCGTATTTAGCAAAGTCACGACGGACTTTGCTGGACCATTTTTGATAAAATCCAGTACACTTAGAAGCGCCAAACTATTAAAAGGCTACTTCTGTGTTATAACATGTCTCGCCACGAAGGCGGTCCATCTCGAACCGGTATCTGAGTTATCCACGGAAGCGTTCCTTGCGGCATTACAGCGTTTTGTTTCTAGGCGCGGTGTACCGACGTTGATTAGGTCTGATTGCGGTACAAATTATGTAGGCGCTAGGAATGAACTTAGGGAAATACAGGCCTTTCTTGCAACCAATAATGACAGTATCGCACATACGCTTTCTAAACAGCACATAACGTGGTGGCTAAATCCACCAAAGGCACCCTGGTTCGGTGCACTTCATGAAACAGCGGTAAAGTCAGCTAAACAATTACTGTACCGTGTGGTCGGCGAACAACGCCTCACATTTGAGGAGTTTTCAACACTAGCGCGCATTGAAGCCGTGCTCAATGTACGCCCTCTCAGCCCACTCTCTTCTGACCCTGCGGATCTTGATGTTCTCACCGCAGGTCATTTCCTTATTGGCCGTCCGCTCACAGCCTTACCTGAATATTCGGTAGAAGGCCGAGCCATTTCTGCACTAAAAAGGTTCAAGCTCGTCCAATCCTTATCCCAACACTTTTGGCGATCCTGGTCCAAGTCCTACCTGCACACCCTCCAAACCCGCTCCAAATGGACTTCCCGATCCAGCCCACCTCAAGTCGGGGAACTGGTACTGATAGTGGACGACCAGGTGCCGCCTCTACACTGGCGCATGGGCCGCACGCATGGCGTCACCCGAGTGGTGGAACTCAAGACGACTTTGGGCATCCTGACGCGACCTGTCCTCAAGATCGCCCGCCTGCCTATCGATTGAGCACCACACCACACCTTTGCCGCGTGGGGAATATGTTCACGCGAAAGCGTGACGTCACTTTACTCAACGCGCGCACCCCGCCGCCCGCCGGCAAGGGGTAAACGTCAAACGAGGAGACTCTCGCCCGCCACCAGTGACCGAGACGCAATCAGCTCGCGCGCACGCTAAATCTCGCTAAATCCGCTCTGCGCCGCCGCATTTCGGTACGACCCGGATACGCCCCCAAATTTTACCGACGTAAAATACGCGTACGCGAGTGCGTGAACCAGTGCATCAATAAGACAATACAAACTATAACTACAAGTGAACAACAGTTCTTCAGCACGACGTCCACAGCAGGACGCCTCCAACGAGGACTCACGGTCACCAGCCCCCGTCAGATCCAGAGCCTCTCGACATACCCCACGGAACCCAGGTACCTATAACTCTTCCCTACCTATTGTATGGTTGCAGGAAACTGCTCAACCAATATATATATATATATATATATATATATATATATATACAATGTGTCCCAAAATTCAACGATAAGCCAACACCGGAGGATAGACCTGCCCCGGACTAATCGGGGAAAAAAGAAAAAATTAATACCCCAATTACATTTTAAGTTATAATAAAAAAAAAAATCTTCAGAAATTGAGACCGTTTATGAAATTTTTCACTACCATGACCACAATTTTTTTAATATTTGTTTCTTTTTTTTATAGGCAACCTGAATAGCACTGTTATCTACCACAATTCTTAAAAAATCCAGAATAACTCTTGTTTTATCACGAAAATTAATGAAACTTATTTTATTCCCTAAATTTTTTGAAGACTTTTATTTTTAACCAAATTAAACTTATAGTGGTGTAAAAAAAAAGTATGAACACTAGTATGGCAAGTTTTTTAAAAATTGACGCAACTAACCAACATTCCAAAATGGTATAATACTCTAGGAAAACAAGTTATAAAAAAATATGGGTTTAGTATAATATTTGTATTTATATATAATTATTGTTTAGTGTAATATAGTATTTGTTCGCGCCAACGCGACGTCACTTCAAGGAATACCCCCCGCGCGCCCGCCGCCAGCTGTCCGGCGGCTGTCAAACGCCGAGCAAGCGGCTAAACGGGCAAGCCCGCATAGTCACCAATTTACAGTCGCTGTGAGCGACCGCTTACCGGTCCGCGCCCCCGCGCCGCGACCGCATGGGAAACGCCGCCATTTTATCGGCACCCGTGATCAGCCCAAAACCTACGCGTTTACTCGTCACCCCAGTGCGCTAAGTAAGATTTTCGAAAAAATTATATTACATCAATTAGAAACTCATTTTAGTGCAAACAAAATTTTCCATAAGAATCAATTTGGGTTCACAAGGAATCGCTCTACTATAGACGCAGGTATAGAACTTATAAAAGATGTGTTTGATGCCTGGGAAAACTCTCAAGATGCCTTAGGTGTTTTTTGTGACTTATCTAAGGCATTTGACTGCGTCCGACATGATATACTTGTCAGGAAATTACAACACTACGGTATTAGGAACATGGCTCTCAACCTTTTGACTTCATATTTAAATGATAGAATTCAAAGGGTTGACATACATGGTAAAAAATCGCCCAGCTCTATAATCTCAATGGGCGTTCCACAAGGTTCTATACTAGGGCCGTTCTTGTTTTTAATCTATATTAATGACTTACCTTATTATGTAGAGAAGAATCACGAGATTGTATTGTTTGCAGATGACACTTCACTTTTATTTAAAATTAAAAGGCAGTTATTAAACTATGACGATGTTAACAATGCATTAGCTAAAGTTGTGAATTGGTTCAATACAAATAATCTTCTCCTCAATGAGAAGAAAACTAATTGTATAAAGTTCTCGACACCAAATGTGAGACAAGTAGAATCCAATATACAATTGAATGGAACAGGGTTGGACCTTGTGGAGTCAACTGTCTTTTTAGGAATTACTATAGACGCTAAATTGCAATGGGGTCCCCACATAAAAAAATTGTCTAGTAGGCTCAGTTCAGCGGCTTATGCTGTTAAAAAAATTTGACTATTAACTGATGTAGACACAGCTAGAATAGTTTATTTTAGTTATTTCCATAGCGTTATGACTTATGGCATCCTGCTCTGGGGATGTTCTGCAGATATTAATTCCATTTTTATACTGCAAAAAAGGGCTATACGAGCGATCTACAGTTTAGCTCCCAGAGTTTCCCTTAGACAGAAGTTTAAAGACATAAACATTCTAACTGTTGTCTCTCAGTTTATCTATGAAAATCTAATGTATGTAAAGAAAAACATTAGCAGTTTTGATAAAAGGATTGATGCTCATTCCATCAACACGCGAAATAAACACATCCGTACATGTAACGCGTCTCCACAGAATAAGTCATTCTTTTATGGGACACTGTATACGATTCTATAATAAAGTTCCCAATGTTATCCGAGATTTGCCTATTAATAAGTTTAAAATTACTATTAAAACTAAACTCTGTCAAAAAGGTTATTACAAAATTTCGGATTACTTGGAGGATAAAACAGCTTGGGACTGATCACTCCAGGATCTATCTACTCCCCCCCCCCCCGAAGGGTTCTCGCATTGACGTGGCGGGGGGGCTCAGTAACCGTGGCTAGGTACACCACGGTGAAGCCAAGAGGAACCCAGGGGCCGCGCCGGCGTTGGGGTGCGCTGGCCAGCTCAGGCGGGCCGCTCCTATGGGCTTTGGCCGCCAAGTCCACATAGGAGTGGCGGGGTCCGGGCGCTTTGGCGCAGACTCGAGGAGGTGGGGCCCGGGCGCTTTGGCGCAGGCTCGAGGAGGTGGGGCCCGGGCGCTTTGGCGCAGGCTCGAGGAGGGGGGCCCGGGCACTTTGGTGCAGGCTCGAGGAGGTGGGGTCCGGGCGCTCGGCGCAGACTCGAGGAGGTGGGGTCGCGGGGGGGCTATCCCTTGTGGCTGACGTAGCAGGCGGTGGGGCTACGTATCCGACCCACCGCAGGGAGACCACGGGCGACCAGACACGGGGAAGTCTGGCGCCCATTGTTGGCGAGTTTGGTCTCCGAGGCAGTTGCAGCGCGCCATGTGTTCTGGCGTGCCGCGAAGAGAAGGGTCCGGCAACGGACAGCCACGGCGGGTTCGCGGTCGTGTGGAAAATCTGTCCCGCGTTCCCGCCGAGGGCGGCAGTGACGGAACACCCCGGGGTTTTGGTGGGTATACGGACTCCCCCATAACCACCTCCCTCCCCGTGGTGGGTGGTATCCATAAAGGATTTCCCCGGGACAAAACAAAAAAAAAAAAAAAAGGATCTATCTACTCGTCCCCCCCGAGTGTTCCCGCCTTGCCGTGGCGGGGGGGCTCAGCAGCCGTGGCTTGGGTCACCACGGTGAAGCTAAGAGGAACCAATGGGCCTGCCAGTGATAGCCAATAGCTGGCGGGCCCGAGGTGGGACCGCTCCTATGGGCTTTGCCCTCCAAGTCCACACGGGAGCGATCACTGTAGGTAGCGGTGGTGTATGGGCGCCACTGCAACTGAGGCGGGCTGCGGTGTCGTATGGGCGGCACCACGGCTGAGAGTTAGGGGCCGCGGCGGGAGAGGAGTGCCGGTGTTACGGTGAGCCGCTCTCCCTGCCTTCCGCGGCCTTGACGGGGCCGCCACCGTTAGATGGCGGACGCGGTGGGGTCGCAGGGGAAGAGGACTGTCGGTATTGAGAGGCGCCGCTGTCCCTATCCTCTGCGGCCGAAGTAGCAGGCGGTGGGGCTACTCATCTGACCCATCGTAGGGGGACTTAGGGTGTCCAGACTCGGGGGAGTCTGGGATCCATTTGCGGGCTAGGTCCCCCGTGGCGGTTGCGGCACGCCAAGTGTTCTGGAGTGCTGCAAGAGAGAAGGGTCCGGCAACGGACAGCCGCGGCGGGTTCGCGGTCGTGTGCGAAATCTGTCCCGCGTTCCCGCCAAAAGCGGCAGTGACGGAACACCGCAGAGGTTTGGTGAGTATGCTGCCCTTCTGGCACAGACTCCCACATAACCACCGTGCTCCCCCCGGGGCCGGTGGTATCCATAAAGGATTACTCTGCGTCAAAAAAAAAACGGATCTTTCTACTCGTGTACTAAGAAGTCAAAGTGTAGCGTGTCTTGCCCTACTGATACCATTATTATTATAATAATCTGCGTCGAGCCATCCCTAACGCCGAACGATTTTCAAAGTGGGAGCGATATCTCCGCGCTACAGCACGAACTCTAAGAATTATTATAATAATAATGGTATCAGTAGGCCATAAGCCTTTTTTATGTTGTTTGTAGGTACTTACCTACCTGATAATTTGCAATCGCGTTTTATAATCCAATACTGCTTTGTTTATGTTCCTACAAATAATTATCTCATTATAGTTCGTTTCAACACTATGTTCGCAATTACAATGGTACCTACCTACATTTAAGGATGCTTGTATTTCTCTGTGAAGTGAATTAATATTCTTTAGAGAAATAAATATCTTAAACATATTATGTTCTCTTTTGTTAGGCAACACACTGGAGCTAATATTTGGGGTTGGCTTTAGAATCGTGACCCCTGAATTTGGTGAAACAAAAACTGTGGGTGGGTTGAAGGGGTTTGTATAAAGCGTATTTACAACATTTTAGCTGCCGGAGACACTGTGCCTGGACCTTCATCAAGGGCGGACTTTGTAGATGACGGACCCGTTTCGGACCGGCATTTGTACACGGAGGAAGTTGTACAAATGTGGAGCCTACCCAAAGTTGTGCGCGAATTGGGAACCATTGACCAGTGTCTAAAATTCGCTGAAGAAAACAACACGGTGCAACGCCAAAAAATGTGCCGCACGCATCGCACCCCTATGCGTTTATCGAAAACAAACAAATCGTTTGGGGCTTGGGTGTGCACCAAAGGCCAGTGCAAACAAAAAGGGAAAATATGCCGAAACACTGGGACATTTTTTGAAAATGGCAAGAGAATGTGTGCACAATAGTATATTAGTACCTAATGAATTGGCAATGTCACTTGTCTGTGACAAACCTATAGGTTAGGTTAGGTTCGAACTGTGACCCACTTCATCAAACTACTTTTGTTCCAAATTTGTGCACAATAGTATATCAGTAGCTATCTAATGAATTGGCAAAGTCACTTGTCTGTGACATACCTATAGGTTATTTATAGTTAGTTAGAATAGGTCGAAGTCAGTGACAGAACCGACTTATAGCACCCCGATTTCAAGCAGTCTTGTCGGATTGCAGAGCCGACGCGGGGGTGGTAGTAGATCGAAATGCAGTACTTAACCTCAAAATACTTAAACAAACATAACTCGAAAACTAATGGTCTCCGGCGGGTGGGGTTTGCGGGGGGGAACTACCCGAACCCCCCTCCCCCTCCCCCCCTCCCCCCGAATTCAGGCGCCACGATTCTAAATGTTTACCAATATTTGTAGTACCTAAGTAAAAACATTGTACAAACATCTATATAAAAATAATGGCCCCGAGTTTCTTGCCGCTTCTTCTCGGTAGGCTCTATATATTTTGGAACGCGGCGGTAGTCTTTAAAGTACATTATAATGAAAAATTGACGTTCATAAGTGCGTCATTGATGCCTAAATTGAATAAATTATTTTGACTTTGACTTTGACTTACTGTACGCGAGTGCGCGATAAACTTAGTGCACAAACATTATACCTACAAGTGAGCCAGAACCACTCAGCACGCAGTCTACAGCCGGATGCTATATACAGAGGACTCTCAAGGTCATCAGCCCCCATCAGACCCAGAGTCACCCGACTTCCTGTAAGTACATACCAATTCCTTAACTATTCTCTCCTAACACCTTTTACCACGAGCGTATGGTGGCAGATTGCCTCACCAGTATTCATTGAAAATGAAATTTAATGAGATGAAATGAAATGAAACCTAACCTAAACCTCATTCAATCAAATCATTAAATCTGATATTGAAACAAATTAGTAGCTTCTTTTTAGAAATATAAGTATTTGCATGAATCATAAAAAGTCTATGAATTTTTTTTAGTAAAAACTTCATGGTTGGTTTTTCTTTTTAATAGACATTATTTTGACAGTTGGGAAAGAGAACGCACGAGTTCGGGAAAGGTAAAAAAAACAATAAGTATGTAATAGCCCACATCCCGAACGCTATACGTCCCTGCAATACGCCACTTTTGAGCAACTGTATTAAAAAAAAAACTACTGAAGACTTGGCTGTATGGGCATATTTACCTTTGCCTACCAGAATGGGTGAAGAAAAAATATATCTGCTTATATTCTACGGTGGGCGCCATTTTCCAGAAATTTTCTTTGCTAGTTTATTTTATTAAATTGCTTCATTTTTTCGCAACTGTATTAAAAATAGTCGTGCAGTACACGTACTACGCCTTCGGCTGCGCCTCGGCTCGTCGGACATTTGTCGGAACTCTTTGCAATGACAGCCTTTACCCACTTGTAATGAAATATACTATTTTATTCACTGTTTTCAGTGAATAAAATAAGCTTTTTAGAGTGGGAATGGTATAACATAATGAAACGTTGTCTTTATGTGATGTCTGTAATTTCTAAACTACAAAACCAAACCAGCATTGAAATAGGTATTTACGTTATAACCTTCATCCTTTATAACAAAAGAAAGACGTGTGGCACTCGGAGACTGCCGGGGTAAAGCTATTGCATAGCTGTTTTTATCAACTTATGCAATTATAATTGTTTAACCAATGCCATCTAGAGGCTAGTTGCTGAACTAAAGAGACAAGCGTGATATTTCAAAAAGTCATTAAAAGTTCTGCTATTCATAGATAGATGGAGTCGGAGTGGGGGGTGTTAGATTATTTTCGTTACGGAATTTCTGGATTCGGTCTCCACGCTCAAGGCCCGCGATAGAAGCTATGCAATAGCTTAAAAATAATGAATAAAATCGGGCTACGCGTTACTGAATTACTACTAAGTACGCATTTTGACTTTCATCCCTTCTCCCAAGGGAATCTTGCTGAATTTCGGGATAAAACATTCTATGTCCTACCTCGTAGTAAACTCAAATCATGTCAAGTTTCATTTGGATCCATTCAGTAGTTTCGGCGTGATGCGCGACCAAGATACGAACAGACAGACACACAAAAATTAAAAAAATACACTTTGGGGGTCAAAATATTTTCAATGTACCTACCTACAGAATTTAGTCCATTACGGTTTAATTATAAGTAGGTATATTAATGAGTGCTCAGTGCAGGCCGGTAAAAAGCTACTCTATGAGTGGTTTCCACCTAGTTTACCCTGGTGGATTGGGGGGAGGCAATAATGTAAAACCATAATAAAGAACAGCCAAATAATGTAGGTACAGCCAATAATGCACGGCCTATAATCAATAGATTTGAAATAGATGGGTGTTTTATTGTACAAAATTGGTCCGTCTTGATAATGCACAGGCAATAATTCATGTACATGCTTCCAATTATTGGATGCGTAATTTCAGCCCGTGACGATAATGAACAGCCAATATTGCACGGCCAATAATTCGAAGCCAACGATAGACATAATATATAGAATCTCATCATCATGCCTCGCTTGTGTAGGCGAGTTAGAGAGTGAACGAACTAGCCTATGCTTTACCTTAATTTGTATGTAGTACTAGAAAAAGCAGACTTATTATCTCGGTTGTTGTCCTGAGTATCCCCAGCAAGAAGATATAAAAAAAAATTGGGGTTGATTGGGTACGGGGAACTCGCAGTAGGTGCGACACGACGAGCGACGCCAGGAGGAGCCTTAAGTGTAATGGTGAGTGGTGACCACACAATGCGCGAGGCAGCTGCCAGCAAAGCTCCAGAATTATGATTAATAACACTGAACAGTGGACACAAAATAGTTATTATCATCAAAAGATATCTGTGGACAATGGACACTGGAACGTGCAAACGAGGCTTTGACTGTGCCATTTCTATTAAGTGTGTGATGTACACGGATAATTGGCATATATTGTACCTACATTATCGCAGTGTACAAAAAATGTCCAGCCTGATATTTCATGTTCATGGAATGGATTCCTTTTCCTGGCTGCGTATTATTGCCCGTGCAGTATCAGCCCGCATTGCTAAAACGCGGCCGAATAATACACAGCCTGTATTGTATAGCCTGATATTTAAAATCCATTCCACGGAATATTGGTTGCGTACTTACTGCCTGGACATTATTTGGTCGCAAATTATTGGCTGTACATTTTAGAGACTCGGATTCGGTAAGTACCAAGAATATGAAATGCTAAACATATATGTAATATACAGTATATTTATTTACTGTATACCTACCAAGAATATTATATGTTTAGCATTTAATATTCTTGGTACTTACCGAATCCGAGTCTCTAAAATGTTTTATCTCTATTATTAGCATTAACACAGACTATTAAAAATAAAGGTACTGTGCATTATTTATTGTTAAAGTACTACACCGAATGGCGGGAAAATGCCCAACAATGACACGTTACATTTTTTTTTCATTTACTTCTGTGTTCTTAGTTCTTTTTTGTGTTCTTCGTGTTTTGACGAATTTGACGTGTAATAATGGTTGATTATTAATCGTTTAGTGTTCGTAATCATAGACTATATAAATATTCGTAATGGTGCATGAGAGCGAAAGTAGTCCGATTTCATTAATTATTTTTTTGATCGGAACCAGGAATCATATTCTCTTGAATAAGTAAGTACATGTTATTTTCTACCGACTTCAAAAAAAAGGAGGAGGTACTCAATTCGACTGTATTTTTTTTATGTTTGTTACCTCATAACTCGAGTGGGTGAACCGATTCTCAAAATTATTTTTGTCTTTTTGTTTGAAAGTTGGTGCTTCCCGTGTGGTCCCATTTAAATTTTATCAAACTCCGTCCAGTAGTTTTTGAGATACACTCCAATAACTGAATATAATAGAAGTCGGTATTAAATTTTTCAAATTGTACTTGTTAAACAGACCATAACATAAATCGTCACGCCTATATATTCTCGAAAGGGCAATTACTAAATAGGCAGCGGTGTATTAAACACCTACGTTACGCCATAGGTATTATGTTTTTGGTCCCATGCAATAAGGAGCGACCCTCTTCCCATCTACATGGCACTGTTCCAGACTCCGGACTGCTATAGAGAATTTCTTTGTCGGAAAAACCCAATACCTATCCGACTCGGAGATCGAAATCAGCCTCAAAACCTTGAAATTCCAAAGCGGCGCTTACACCACTACACGATGAGCAAGCGAGCGAAACCGCTTGCGGGTTAGCCAGTTAATAAATGACTCAATTTGTAAGCACTCGTTTTAATCTCAACTAGCCTTAACCCTCGCGCACTCGCTACTGGGTAAAAATACCACACGGTACCTTTACTTGATTGTTTTTACTTATCTAAACACCCGGGTGACACGAAATTCTAGGTACCTTCCTACCGATAGTTAACATACAAGCACACCGCGCGGCAGCCAGTTTGCGCGAAGCGTTTGGTGATGATGGAGTTATAAAGTGAGTATGGGTGAAAAATACCCGGCAGCGATGGTTCTTGTTATGTTATTTTTCAGTTTACTTTTACATACTTTTTTGTTTTAGTGCTTATTTACAATGGATTTTGAATTGAATGATAGTGCAATAGCAGAACAAGAGGACAGCGAGGAAGATAACGTGTCGGAAGTAGACGATTTAGAGGAGTATAGTGAACATGAGAGTGATACAGAGCAGGAAGCAAATGAATCAGACGCATCATTAGATTCTGATAAAGTTTCTTACGGTCTACCATCAGATGAAGAACTGCACCTTACGGATGCTGATTATTTAGAAGATGCGCCACTGAAATACCTTAGGCGAGGAATGTTTATTGGGAATGACAAAAATAATGAGTAGAAAGTACTTACGTGAGCCACATTGACGTGTACGAAACAGATCCCATAATATAATTTCTCATTTACCTGTGTCGATTGGCGAAAGAAGATCTTCCTCATCCGTGTGTCAAGGGCCTGGGATCTTATATTTACGGAAAGTTGTTTTCATAGATAGTCCATTACACTAACATTTACAGTCAAGATCTGAAATCAAATTCTCGAGAGAACGTGATTGTAAGTGATGCGTTTCCGCTTCTCGTTGTGCTTTATGTAAGAGGAAAGAGGATCTGAAGTCAAAAACAGTTAGTGAATTGTGCTTCCAAAATATATACAGTACATACAACCCCAATTATTGGTGGCGAGTGCTATGACAGAGTTATATAGAGAGATTAATTTGGCCAACGAGCTGGTTACAGGATGTTTCATGACGATTTTCTCATTGTTCACATATTATAAACATATTACTGTTTTATATTGTTTTGCTAGTGTATTAAGTCTATTTTCGATATTGATCTCAATATTGCATGGTTTAGAATAAGAAAAAATAATTATGTTCATTTTTATAAAAGTATAAGTTTTATTTTCATTTTTGTTACTTTTCTATGATGAGCTCTCATTTCTAATAAATCTATAGAAAAACTTAAATGTGCACTTCTATTTATTGAGAATAACATTAGAAAAACTATAATATCGTGGTAAATTTAAAAAGAAATGTTATTTCTAGATTTTATCCAATATAAATAATGTGCTAATTTATACCCGGTAGCGAGTATTCGTGTCTGCGAATACCTAGCGATTGCCGCCGGGTTAATAGACTTATTTTCCATATAAGTAACATAACATAACACCTAATTGCGCCTTGTCGATATCATAATCGACATTTGTTTCGGTTTCGTCCGGAAGCCTTCTTCGGAACGCAACGACAAGCGCACCGCACTCAAGATGGAGCAAGGAATTAGAAACAATAATTGTCGATCGTTAAAAACATCACGCGCACGACCTGCTTGACTCAGCACATGGTTGCATAAAAATGAAATGGTACTATACACAGTCTGACAAAGTAATGGGGCATCAAGGGTAGCGTGTTTCTTTTGTAAGTAGGTATTCAGGGTTTACTTTTATTAGAGAAAAGGATGTTAAATAAATATAGCAATAACAAATGATGCAAGTTGATCTCCATTCACCATAATAAACCTAACCTAAACCCTTTATCACAGGAACTATTAGTAGTTCTGCAGTCTGCCCTAACTCAGCGAATAGTAGACCTCACGAGCACAAACTTTCTTCTGACATTATCAAAATCAACCGGTAGATGGCACCGCAGCCGATCACGGAAAAAATTAAAACTGTATAAGTACCTATACTTACCTACTTCATGTAGTCAAGATTAGTTGAAAAATAGATTACGGGTATCTTGAATCTTGACTTAAAACGTCCAAATTCCAGAAACCTAATTTTATGTTAATAGGTGCAAAAAATCATGGCGTTAAAAGGTCCAGTGGGCCTAGTTCGAATAACGGCGTTAGTGTAGGTAATGTAACGTGTCGTTCACGTGAAACAGTACATACTGTCATGTATCTAGGGTAACGTTGACATAAAACGACGTTTGTACGACGAAGCGTGACACGTAGACGCTAACGATACGAACACTTTCGCAAATTGTTTGTGCTACGGCCTCAGATGTTCGTTTGTCAAATGGATTGATTGCGACCTGTTTGTATGCGAGTAGGTACCTACCATAGAGTAAATTATATATATGTAGAGTACCTACCAACAAACATCCGGAATTCCGGACGGATCAAAGCTTTGTCTAGTGGTTGGAGACTTCGTTCGCTTCGCTCACGTAAAGATTTTATGCAGATGTAACTTACAAGAATAAAAAAAACTATCTGAGTTCCACAGTGGCGACCAGGACGATTTCGGTAATATTCGGCATTCTCCAACTGCAGACTGCGATAAATTGCCGCTGACTCTAATCCGCGAAATCTAACTGAACGCAGAAATACTAGTAATAAAAATTATAATATTACAATAGGATAATTTATCGGTAGAAGACAGCCCGCGATATAGCTATCGCAGCTAGATCCATGCTAGAGACAAGGGAAGATAGATGACAAAAGTCAGTTTATCGACTCGACAAGTTTATCGTGAGATCCATGCTCGCACGGCAATGACCCCTCGCTTCCAAAAGCAGGGTGACTACCAACTAGGGTAAACGGTGCTATCGTATTGGGGTAAGAAATAAATACTACTTTATTAGTATAAGTACATACTGAACTTTATTATGACTTAGGATTTTCATAAATACAATAATAATTACTTATTATATAAAACCAATACGGAACTGAATAAAAATAATCTAAAGATACTAATTTTAAAACGGTTTTTATTCGATAAAATTTACTGCGGGGAATATATTTCACCTTTACACTATAAATCACCTAATTATATCTACTTACATTGTAAATTGATTATATCTATTATACAAAATGAATTGATGAAAATTATACATTCAGAAATTCATAAATAATTTCATTACCTAACTTTGGTTTTTAAAATAACATTTATTATTTCTCTGGGAACGCAAGGTAGGCACGAATGGTGGATTATGACGTACTCAACAGTGATTTATCGATGTAATAAAATAACTGACGTTAATTCTAACCGTCAACTGTCAACCACATAATATAATAGTAATCACCTACTGTCTTTTTAGAGTCAACTATCGTATGGTAAAGGTTATTGATAAAATTGTGTACGGCCAGTCCGCATAATACATTAAAAACAGTAAAAACTGAGGATTTAAAAAGAATACTAGCTTTTATTAATTTAAACCGCTGCAAAATAAGGTCCAACAAAATCAAATTACATTCAGCACAACTTGGAATATCGAACTCATCCTCTAGATATCAGAGAACTACACAATGTCCTTGCTGTTGTTAATTCACAATAATGATAATCCTTGGCTGCATATTAATGTAGATTGATGATGGTTATATATACTAGCGATGATTATACTAGAATCATCCTTGGTTATACCTACGTCGCATCCATTCAATTCTATTTACATGTTCGCTCGTCATCGCAATAACCCTATTTTCCATACATAATAACCTCAAGACTTCTTCACTGGTGTGTTGGGTAGGTCTGTAGTCACCAAAAAATTCATTGATGTGCAGCTTTCTTGTTTTTCACTATCGGCTAGCGTCAGCCTGAAAAGGAGAACAAGTAAATATATATTTTTTTCTGTATCATACCAAGATATGTGAAAACCCTGACCAGTAGTGAATTAGTTCTTAATAATTTGCGTCACTTCAAATTCGGCCAACGCAAAGTTAATTATAAAATTAGTAAATCGAGCTATAACTCGTGTGCAAGTAGATTAAAAAAAACTGTAAATTTCCGCCACCAATTATTAAAGGTAATTTTGTTAATCGTGAGCGTTTACTCGGACATATTTATGAATCAATCGTGCAAGTAAAAAATATTGTAAGATTCATACGTAAGTTGGCAAGGATCAGCTCAGCATTTTCGCTCGTGAACGATTAATTTGCAGTAACATTTTTCATACTTATAGAAACTTTCGGTATTGATATAGAAGGTGGCAACGGCAAAAGGTTATTGCCATATCTAGCGTGGAAATTTTTATCATCGGAACAGTCACTATCTCCGTTAGAATGAGTTTTTGATTGAATGGTGAGATTTTTATTTAATACTCTGCGGTCCTGAAAAAGATTGGCTTATTTTAAACATTCATTTGTGAAAATTTACGTCTATTTTCAAGGAAACACCTTTCAGATTATGGTCTACTCTATGTACATTTTTACTTTATTTATCTATATATATATAAAAATCAACCTCTGTTTTTCCTGGTCACGCTATACCTGGAGAACGGATGAAATAATTTCGCCAATTATTTTTTGTTGTGTTGATTATTGTCAGGAGAAGTACGCGAACGAAGTCGCGGGCAGTCGCTAGTTAGTAATAAAAAGCCGGAGCTTAACTGAGGTTAAGTTGAGTTGAGTGGACATAATTATTAAATCACAATAGCAAAAATATTTTCTAAGAATTTACGAAAGGTTACGTTTTTATTTGAATATAACTGGTGGATACATACTCGTACTTACTTATTTCTAGCTATGACGCTACGAGAAAAACACTTATCAGGTAAGTTTTTAGTAGAGGCAAAACTATTCTTTGTGATTTTGGTTCCAACATCATCTAAACCAAATCGTAGACTAACGTAAATTGTTATATTGGTGTACGATAATTACGTGTTAAAGTTTTTCATTATACTTTATATTTTAAGGCGTTTTAATAATAAAATTATCAATCAAGTTTACTTAAAGATACCATACCAGGCCACTATGGCCTACGCAATATATATATACTAATATATTATAAAGAGGAAAGATTTGTATGTAAGTATGTTTGTAACGAATTGGCTCAAAAAGTACTGGAATGATTTCAAAAAATATTTCCCTATTGGAAAGCTACATTCACCCTGAGTAACATAGACTATATAAGATTTATCATCATCATCCATCATCGCGCGGGTGAAACCGCGGAGAGCAGCTAGTTACTTATATACATATTATAGGTAGGTACCTAATTTAAAATTACTAGGTAAGTATATAACTTATGTAAAACCATAATATATGATATACTAGATGCGCCCCGCGGTCACACCCGCGTAGTGATGGATAATGATGCTGATGATGAAATGTATCATAATCTGTGCTACCCAGCGCCACATCTACCTACATACCAATTTTCATGGCGATACCTTACTCCACACGAACGAGTCGGTCGGGAGCGGATACTAGTCAGTCATATAAGTACATGTGTAACAAAAAGGGGTAGTAATACTAAAACTACACACGCAGAAGCTTGCTTACGCATGGTATATCTAACTACTGGCTACTGCGTCCTATGAAGTAGGTAAGTAGTATAACTTCGGAGTTATGAGTAACCAAAGTTTTTGTAATACTCAAACCGGTTCATTCCTGAAACACTAGACCAAAGCCGGTAACGACCTCCATACCAGACGACGTAGTTTATCTAAAACAAGGGGTCTAAGCGAGGCCTGGGCTGGGGTGCGGAGCTGGGAGAGGGTGCAAAGAGGGTATGGGGGACGGAGGTCTATAAATGGCTGGCGTGGGGATTTGAGAGAGCATTGACCTCAACGAACTCCAAGAATAAGGATATCTTATAGGGTTACCCAACATAATTTCGAATATATTTTTTTTTACTCTGTATGTTTATTATAATCGATTTAAATTTTGATACTTTGCCATGTGAATCCTGACTAGGTAGTATGCATATGCACACCATTCAGTATAACTACTCCTTTTTGTTACAGGGTATATATATGTTATTATTGTTATAACGCACATTGTATCTAGAGGTATGCATAATGTCTAGATACACGTTACATAATTACATAAATTACTCAATGAAATCGCTCACCAAAGCTTCAGTCTTCTTTCGTAAGTTGGATCGAGATAAGGTAAGGACCAATTCAGATTGCAACCTGTTGGTTATAGAAGTATCATCGTCGTCAGCGACAAGTTTAGGATTGGGACCGTCAGGTTTGTCTCCATTGAGGAACTCCAACTTTGTAGGTTCTCGTCGCCCACTCCCTCCATAAGCATATTCACCAATAGTCACCGAAACTGGACGGGAAAGTTTCTTCATTGTGGTTGTGCCATTTGGCGCCATCACAAAGTAATTCGATGGTGGCTTCGTTGGCACATGTGAAGGGTGTTTCAATTTGTAAGATTCTAAAGATTCTAGCTCTGCTTTGTCTTCCTTTATTTTCTTTATCAAAGTAGAAGTGTCTATTTTGTTATTGTAATCCGGGGTAGGAGTCCGTGTCAGGGTGCCATTTTTCCGAAAATTTGGTGCTTTGAGATCAACGACCGACATCGCCTTTATGTGCTCCACTGGTTTGTGGTTTCCATTCTGATGACCATTTGTAGCTGGCATCTGTAATCATATAAACCTTTAGGTCTTATCTTCATCGTGCTAGTAGCAAAGCGTACCTAAACAATAATAATGAGGTAGGTATACCTATATACGTTATCGAAAATGAAAAATGAAAATTAAATTTTGTGCGCATGATTAGCTCACACACGCAAAGCGTATAATACCACAGGCAGACTATGCCTAATGTTCAGTCAAGGTTTTTCTTATTTCAAACAATAATTTATTGCTTGTATTGGACCCAAATAGCAATAGAATGCAAGACTTCTATGCATATTTATCTAAGCAAATATTGAAACTATAGAGACGCATTTAAACTTTACAATATGGAGCTATGGAAAATTCATATAAACAATGACCAACCACATTGCCATGAGATTTCCAAGTGATTAGAAATGTATACTATAAAAAATAGCTGCATAACAGATTAGTCTTGCCTGTAGTACAGGTTAGTTAAGCCGAATAAAACTAAGAACGTAAAACTACTTCGTATTGATACACAATAAACCATTAACAAAAAAAAATATTTAAATAAGATTAATTCAATGCGTACCATTCACAGAAATGTTTGTTCCGGCGCGTCCGGAATGATACAAAAATTCTGATTGTATAGCAGGTATAGTGCTGTTATTTATTTTGTGCGTATAATAACCTAATACCAGCAGCTGAAGAGTTGTTTTGTTTAACTCGATTTCCGTTAACATTATTAGCGTCAGTTGGTAAGCACTTACAGGTGGTGGAGGTGGGGGGTTGTCCGTAGCTTCCCGTGCCTGTTCCGGATGGAAGTTTTTGATCACACCATTTCCATTGGTAACATTCTCCGGCCTCTTCAAAGGAAGAGTTGGTTGACTCTCTGGCCGTCTTAAGGGTAGTGTAGATTGACGATCCTGTAAACAAAACGGTTATAGATTAAAATTTATGAAACAGTAACATTGTTATATGTATAAACGTAGTAACAGACAATTCACATTTTAAGAGAGAGAGAGAAAATCTATATTGTTGTTTATTATCTTAAATTTTACATGAGGGTTTGGTCAATGTCACCCCTGTAACCCTGTGTAATAAGGTAAATCAACGCGTTAATGTCATGTCAGCCCTAAAGGAACACGGACATTTTAAGTAGCATCCTGGCCTCATCAGAACAAGGAAAGGCAAGGAGATTATTACAGATTCCCGAATCGTAGACATTATATTCCAAAAAACCTTTGACGTTTGGCGCATCGTTTCGGACACGTTCCATCAAAACATGTTGAACATCTTCCTCTACACCACAGGCTTTCATTCATTATGGTGTTTCTGACAGGCCAATTAAAAATTTAAACTTATTTGACGGAATATGTCCGGAGCGTCTCTAAAGCGCTACTACGAGTAAGTCTTTGCACTTAGTTGACATCATATCAAACCTATAAAATAATGATTACACTAGTTAGGGAATTAGACGAATCACTCCACTATTTCGACGTTATTCACGGAAAAAAAATATACTGTTTAAGTCCTGTCAAGTAATAAGTTGTTGTACAAACCTAAAAAATACCTAGGTTATTTTTGGGTAGATTATTTTCTTATGTAGATAAAACTAGTACCTACAATTAGGTCCCCATTAAGTCTCCATACACAATAACAATTGTAATTTTATTTTTATTGTCATAATACTATTGTCTGGATTGCGAAATATTTAGTGAGCCAACTTCTAATATTAATCTTCAGATTCATTGTGTCATTATCAGTCATTGATCGCAATGTGATTCAAAGTTTGCATAAACAATTTTGGTGTCGTACAAGCTCATAAATTATTTTTATCGAAGGTGTGGTTTTAGTTGTGATTATTTGGCCACATATAGATAGGGAAGAATAATCGACAATGTCATTAATATATCCACACCTTCATGAAGCTCGGTAATACGTAATTCATTAAAAATCATAGACATTGAACTTTGCTCCAAGTCGCTGAGCAGACTGAGCTATAGCAACAAAACTGGTAGGTATATAATTATCTAATACGTATAGATACGTTATGTAAGCAAATATTTATGGGTAATTGTCTGCCGTGCCTCAATGGCCGCAAGGAGTACATAAATTATATCTTTATACTAGACGAAACGGGTAATTAAGCGTCACTCCTGACTATCCCATTTCAAGTGTCAACTGTAGGTGACATCTGGTAGCTTGATGGCCCATAGTTCGATAGAAACCAAATTTTACTTTACTTCGAAATGCTACTCTTTGCACTTTATACTAAAGAAAAATATAGTTTCAAGATGCATCCATGATTATAGTGACACGATTATCCTTATCTTAAAATCTTTAAATAAGTTCTTTTTGAATATAGAAGGATAAAACATGACACCTAATAGCGGTGAGGTTATTCGTGCGGTTTTTTTTTGTCGCCTTAGGATTCAAAGTTCATCGCGGTACGGTACTGCATTGCGTTCGTCACCTCGCAGAAACATAATCAGCCCTGCGTTATGTTCCCACTACTGGGGCTCGAGCCTTCCTCTCAGAGAGAGAAGCTGGGCCATAATCCACCACGCGGGCCCAGTGCGGCTAGTGGCCAACCCATGTCGAAGTTTACAGGCCGCCCGAAGGCTTTCGAAATAGCCTAACGACTGTTGTTCTAAGACAATCAACAGGGACCGACAGCTTAACGTGCCCTCCGAAGCACAGAAGCGCTCAGTTGAATAATGCCACTAGCGGTCAACCTTCCAACTCCTGACCGCAGCAAGTGTTGCCAAGTCAAGCGCCGCTGCGAGTGCTTCACGCAGTAAATCCACTTGTAAATAAACGGTACTGATTGGAGGCAGAATACCTGGTACTGTGGTGAGGTACTAAACTAAAGTGGTTTCCATAATTACGGTTCTATCTTAGTGATTATAAACGATCGACGCTTCGAACTATTAAAAAATAAAACTATAATTACTTATGTAATTTCCTCGTATGAAGTACCGCGGGCCGCGCGGATCAATGAATTTCCTAGAAGTGCAACTCAACTGGTTATGATTTGAATCTTCATTATATTTATTGTTTTTTAATTTATAAATAATGCGTTTGTGTCAGTGACCCAGGTTTTATGACAGTAAAACTTGACTGAGTGTTTTTAATATGAAAATAATGAACCTTAAAGTGTTTTTAACGCGACCCTGATGCGAGATCCATTAAGATAATAGATAGGTAGGTACGTATGTATAAAGGTATTGTAAGTTTCCTCAATTTATTATACGCGTCGGTATTAAACAGTGTATGAAGTAAGCCAAGGAAAACTCCTACAAATCAGGTTTATACTTATAAGTCACATATGGTATACTAGTAGTGGTGCATATATAGGACTATTGCAAAGCCCGACTGGGGAAGTATCACACATAAGCCATTCAGTTATTTATCTGTAAAGTAGTAGTGTGCAAACATTACCGAGTTTCAGTTTGAAGGGTAATTTTTTCAGTGCAATTAGATGCAAGAGATTTATAACTCAGGGTGACGAACTCAGTGTTTTGCCATGCAAGGCTTTAAACTATACGTAGAGGAAAACCTCTATGGAACTGTTCTTGTTTCATATTCTGAATGGCAATGAACAGTTATGGGCGACTTGGTTATTAACCAATTGTCACATTAATATATATATATATATATATAGACACATAAATCATTCGACAAAACGTAAATAACTACTGAATTATTCTAGCATTCCGTACGTGACTAAACATAAGTGTTAAGATGCAGTTTTTAAGGTTATATTTATCTATGTCATAAAAAAGCAAATAAGTATAGGTAAGTAGATACCTACCGATAGTTAAATCTGCTTATTGGAAAAATGTTCAAGATCAGAGACTCAATTACACGGAAATGCAGATTAATCACCGACTTCATAGAAGCATCACCTAACATGTAGGTATATTGTTTGTAATAACATAAGTGATGATTCTATGTAACTGGCTTATATCAGACACATAGACGTCCGATGTAAGGCTATGATTAAACCTAACAGATAATGCATCGTACCTTCTTTATCTAAAGCCTTTGCCAAACATTGTTACCACTAAGGAAATATCTAATTTGAACGAGTGGTTATTTTATTTCTCACTAGCGACTGCCCGCGACTTCGTTCGCGTAGTAGGCTCGCCCTCGCCATAACCTGCTATCTTTTCTTGGTTTTTCTGTCATAAGAACCTTGTTATGACAATAATTACAACAACAAAAAAAGAGTTAGCGAGATTATTTCACCCGTTCTCAAGTTATAGCGTGACCAGGAGAGATAAGGGTTAATTTTTATAAATAGGTATATAGATATAGGGCACACTGTATCTTAAGAGCATTGTTTACCTCATTGTGCATGAGTGTACCTATAGCGGAACATGTAACGCACAAAGTTTCAGTACCTTCGTTGGTTTAACCTTAATAAATAAATAATATAAAATAAAAATGTAAAAGCCTTTTATTTCCGCCATTCCACCTTTTATTTTAACCATTGTTGATATCGTTAGACTCTACTAAAAGTATCAAAAAAATTAACTAAAAATGGAACCGACTTCGACTCTAAAAAGTGTGAAATAACTTGTTGACAATATATTCACACTAAAAAGTGTGAAACCCTTGCTACGAGCACTTACGCGGGATCGATTGTCATTCACCGTTCAATAAGGATATGATCAAGATAGGTGAAACACTTTTCAGTTATTGGAGTGTAACTCAAAAACCGCTTGACCGATTTGATGAAATATCGTAAATGGGACCACCTCGGATGTATACTCATACAAATAAAAAAATAAAAACTTGATTAAAGACTTTCGAGAATCTGTCCACAAATGGGGGAGAAATCGGTGAAAAAACATTAAAAAATAGATACGGTCGAACATCCTTTTTTGAAGTCTGATAAAAAGGTAGATAAATTAAGGTAATCGAAAAAAGGTAGAGGAACTTTTTGGATGACCTCATTATATAAATACTAAATTACCAACAGATATTTCAGCTTCTAAAACCGATCGCGGTTCTGCCAATGTATTTTCACTTTCACCAATAAAGAAAAAATATGCCCCAGATAAGTGCTACAATGAATCTTATATACAGTATGAATCGGTTGTCTTACGAAAAATATGTATGTTTGTATTTATTGTATTGTATGTTATCTTGTATTTATCAAATTCTCATAAAACCTGAAAGTTTTTTTCTATTTTTCCATAAAACATATATACTAAACCGCTTCTAAATATGATATAATGTATATAAATAGCAAAATATGTTTTATGACTGGCCAGTTGGCGCAGTTGGTACGAGTAGCAACTCTGCCTTCTGAGCCGATAGTCTCGGGTTCGATCCCCGGACAGGTCAAACATTTGAGTGCATGAACATGTCCGACCTAGATGTCTAGGTGTGTATATGTATATCAGTCATCAGCCGTGCAAGCATGGATCTCACGATAAAATTGTCGAGTCTCTAAACTGACCTATCACGGCCTAGCACGAATAACTGCGTAAGTGTAACGTAACATATCGTTCACGTTCACAACTTTACAAACTGTCATTTATCTAGGGCATACTGTGACACAGATAACTCGTAGTTTGTACGCCGAAGCGTGACGCGTTGACGTTTACGATACGAATTCTTTTTCGCAAATTGTTTGTGCTACTGACTCGAATCTGAAGTCCTAGTGTCTCATATTATTGTTATAATTTTTAGAACTTGGTACGTAGTGGTGGTGCCGGGAGCGATGTTAGATTGTATTATAAATAATAGTGTGCACGTAGTGGTTTCCACATAACTCGCTCTATAGATTAGATGCCTGTATGCTTTATCGAAAACAAACATCGGTCAATCAGAGATAAAGTCAAAATACACCGGAGTACGATTCGATGACTAAGTAAATGATGTATTTGTTACATACAGGTAGGTTAGCTTTTGTAATAAACCCAATGAATTACGTAAGCAGCTATCGACAATAAAGTAAATTTAAAATTGCCATATTAGTAGGTACCGTTATAATATGGTACTACTTGTACCACCTGTATTTATTTTAAGAATATCATACAAAAACTATTGTTACGCTCCAATTATAAATTAAGCATAATTCTTTTTTGCTGTTAATAAGTATGAATTGAAGTTTACATGAGTTATTGGACATAACTCGTTTTCAATATACCTACTAATGTAACTACAAGAGGTTTGTAACATTATTTTTAAACCACATTAATGGCAGATAAAATAAAACATATTCGTAATTTACGTTTCGTGCAAGTACATAACTAGGTACTGAAAATAGTTATATTCCAAAGGAACACTTTATACCTATATTATGATTATACCATTATTTTAAACTACTATAGAGTGTAAAGTTATTACTGTCATAATTTTAGCTGATTCCTTGAGCAACCTATTGTTATACTCCAGCCAATAAAAAAACCAAACAAGTAATTGTTATTGCTTATGGCAAGTGTCAATAAAAAGTTATACATAGGTAAATAACTCACTTCGTAGCACTGTATCACTACAAGGGGCTTGGTAACATTGTTTTTCTTCATTGTATCTTAAACTTAGGTATCACGGTATCACAGATAGAATAAAACAAAACCATACATATAACTCATCGCACCACTATAGGTAATGATAATATTTATAATAAATTATTCCACTTTAGAGTATTCCCGGAACGTAACGAAATGTAAACATGCACTTTTGTATTCGAGAATAGTCTGAAAACTCATTAAAATAAAAGACGCGTCAAGGTCAGCAATAAGTTTTTCCCGTCGCGTGAAAAATTGCAATTATACGGCGCGCGCCGTAACCATCGCGTTCGGTGAATTGCAGCGCGGCCAAGCGACTGAATTCAACAGCGAATGCTCCGAGCAATCGGCGGAGAAGTGATACCGAATAGAAATATACGAACGATGACGGATCTCGGCTGCTTTACTAACTTGATACTAATCTGTGCGTACTGCTATTGCTGTACCTACACTGCCGTTATCAGTGCAAGGCAGAGCGGGCGAAATTAAATCGGTCCACTAACCATGTCCTACACTGCCCACACCGGAAAATTGTATGCGGAACACATTAGCGAATGTACCTATGGACGTACTTACACAACCTACCTACTAAACATTTATAAATTACAAGTGCGACTGTTAAAAACTATAGTTTCTCTCAAAATTAAACTCAGGTATTATGAAAATTTGTTCCAATACTATAAAGTTATGAGTGTATTTGATAAAGTGAAATTCGCCATTGTGTTTGAAAATTGTAACAATATCATAAACTTAGAAATAAATAATAGGCCAGACAATTTGCGTAAATTGCTAAACCTTCCAATGTTTCGTGTACCTACCTAAAACTAATCACGTGTATGGAAGAAGGGTAGGGACATGTATCTTACCCCAATCATTGAATAGCCTACCTAAAGAATTAGTAGAAAATATGCGTCGAAAACCTAAAAACTTAAAAACATATTTAAAAAAATATTATTTGATTGACAGACATACAAAAACATGTTTTGGGGGTACATGTCCTTACCACTTTCAAGGCAGTAGATCAGTAACATAAGACAATTTAAAAATGTAAGTAATGTTGTTGCTTACACACATTCTTCTTCTCTTATCTTTAATTATAAGATTATTATTAAGTTACAATGTAAAAACTATTGTAAACAATACAGAAATAAACAGTTCTAATTTTTTTTTCTACCTACTCGTACAAATAAAAATATATTAATTAAGATTCTTAAGATTTCAGGCATAATGTTCCTTACTCTAATTTAAAGCTGAGTTTAGGGATTTATGTAATATACTTAAGTTTAAGTAAAATTTTTGATCAAATTGTGAGACGATAATGCAAGGCTTCATTTTTTAAAACATCTCCTGCGTGTATTAGGTATTTATTTGTATTTGTTTTTTTTTATTAGTATATATTTTTTATAAGTTCTGAAAGTGGATTTTTATCAGACTGTCCGGAAAGAGAGTTTTTAAAGTAAACAACGTACATATCTAATATCTATTTAAATAAATTTAGGGTAGGTAGTTTCACATGACGTATTTAAATATGACCCTGTCTTGGCTTCCCAATGCATCTTTTATGTCCCCCACGCAGTTATTCTTTGTTGCATTGGCTAGTATGAGCTGTGGATACAAATTACCTTATTTCGCAATTTTTTGAAGTGTTCTCAAGTGTTTTTGAGGCTCCTCCTCACAATGTTGAGCCGTTTTCTCTTCAAAAATAATACTCGTATTTACCTACACATACAGCTGATACCTCGCCCCTGCACAATGAAATGATTCGAGCGATGACATTGAAAGAGCACTCTTCACTATGAAGTGGCGAGTAAGTAGGAATATTCTAATCATAGTAAGGAAGTCAAAAACACAATCGGAAAATGTATGTATGTATCTCCAAACGGAGGCAATACCAAACACAAATATCTTTGTCTTCCCAATGGTAGCGCTGGGAGCAAAGCCTACGAAACCCATCTACAAGAAATCTGTCAAGATTTGCAATTGAATGCTTCTTGAGTTTCAATTCAATTAGCAGTCCTGTTGGATTCAAATTGTGACCAAATTGCATCTTATCAAAGTCTAGAAAATTACAAAAAAGATCAATAAAACTGCCATTTTAATTATTGCTTACCCTCCAACCCAATCCGACAATCATCAACCGATTTCCGAAGTGAATTTCTTTGAGAGAAAACTTTTCTCATTTTAAGAAAAGTTGGAAAGAAAACTGCATGAAGTAGGCAAGTTTTTCATCAACCTTAAAGGTCAAGCAGTTTTTGAGTTAGTTCCTATAAAGGGTTACGCCTATCTTGATGATATCATCATTGACGGTGAATGACAACCGATCGCGTAAAGCAAGGGTCACTAAAAACGGTTAAATTTTTTTTTTACTGAAAAATCGAACAGACTTCCACACCAAAAAGTGTTAAATAACTCGTCGAAGTCGGTAGTCCATGCGCACAATATTGTGACAAGTAAAATGTGAAAAATTTAATACCGATTTCCATTCTATTCAGTTATTGCATTGTATCTCAAAAACTACTGGACCGAATTTGATGAAATTTAAGGAAAGCACCACCTTTCAAACAAAAAATAATTTTGAGAATCGGTGCACCCAATCGAAAGTTATGAGGTAACAAACATTTAAAAAAAACACACTGTCGAATTCAGTACCTCCTCCTTTCCAAAAAGAGTGAAATAAACCTGTTTATTGCCTCATAACTTTGATAGGGTGAACCGATTCTCAAAATATTTTTTTTGTCTGAAAGCTGTTGCTTCCCGTGTGGTCCCATTTAAATTTCATCAAAGTCGGAAAGCAGTTTTGAGTTACACTCCAATAGCTGCATAGAATGGAAGTCGGTATAAAATTTTTCAAATTGTAGTTGTTAGGTAAAATATTTTTTTATTTTTTAGGAAAAAACATCGTTTGAAAATAACGCACGGGGCGTCTGGAATCTTTTTTTTCTTTCAGGATAAAAGTAAGTTTAGAACCTTTAATATGAGTTGCAAAGTAAAATAGTTCTTAGATGACCTTACTTATCCTTGCCATAGGCATACTACTCGTATATTGATATATGGATAGGTATTTAGTTACGTAAGTAGGTACTTTAAAGCTTCAAATAATCTCTTCAAATTAAGTCTTTAGAATGTATGATTTCATTTAATGTATTTATATGGTATTCCTTTGTTATCTCAGCATTATAAATATCTTTTTCACTTAATTAACTAAGCACATTTTTTTTTCATCACTCCGGATTCTTCCATACGTAACAAAAGCTATTGTAATCTTTATCAAGATTCAAAAGTTAATTGTAACTGGAGCTCGCTCGCTATACTTAATAGGTATTTATTAAAGTATAGTTTTCCAGTAATTTAGCTGTATTAATCTTCACCTTGTGTTTTTGCAACGCCTCAAAGCTTTAGGTGATGATATCATTCATGATTGACGTATTCAACAAAAAACACTAAGAATTCCCCAGCGTGCGTTTAAAATCTACCTATCGAAATCTCATTTTTTCCTACCCATCTCAATATTTGGAGGTAACACGAAGTACCTAACTATTACAGGATTGACAAAATTTCAATATGTTTGGACCTACGCTAGATTTGTTGGTCTACAAATGATAATCGAATTGATATCTCGTTCGACAATTACCTGTTTAAAGGCACGTCCCAATTTTTTTTTATCTAACCACGGTGTACCTTACTACCGATAGCAATTTGACATAACGTCCATACCAATAGTGTCAAATATCTATCTCTAGTAAGGTAAAGCGGCGATAGATAGATTATTGGGACCGGCCGTAAGTCAAATTGACAAAATAGGTTTAGGCATTCGATTTCAGGCAGCACCAAAATAGTACGTTGGGTTGGGGACTATAAATCGAGTTATTTCGGCGTGTCAATTGACCTTAACATTTTTTTTAGTAAAATGCATGCAATGCTACGCAGTGCTACCTGTGGTGCTACTTATTCGGAGTGTCTCTGCTGTATAAAGGAAAATTAAACCTACTAATATTATAAACGTGAATGTTTGTAGGTATGTATGTTTGTTACTCTTTCACTAAAACTACAGGATAGGTTTTGTTTTATAATAAAATTAAGCAAACGTGTATTCATAGTCATTGTTCCGATCGACAACCATAGATAATACAATAGATAATACAAGCACAGATAAAGATAATCATACAGATAATCATAAAACAGATATTAATGAAATTTGGTATGTAAATAGATGAGGCGCTGGAATAACATATAGGATACTGATGGTGATGATGAAAACATCATAATTTTTATCCATCACCAAGCGGGTGAATCCGTGGGGCACAGCTAATCATAATAAACATACCTCACGCGACGTGACTATCGTTTGGGTAAGCTAAGTTCGAACCTTACTGTGGCCTCCTTTCAAAGACGTTACTTTTTTAATGTACAAAGATTTACTTGCTTAAATATACGCTGCATACATTTTTGTAACTGTAAATGCATGGTATACTATAAGAGTGCCCTCAAATATTACAAGAATATAGAATGCAACATAATCTTATATCCCCACAGCATCGAAAGAAGATTTCGTATTTATCAAAAAACGGTTGCGCAGGTACTTGAATATTTAATATTATTAAGCCGAATCTAGATTTTCATGTCATTAACTCGTAAAGGTAAATATTATACTTATAAGATATATACTTATACAAAGTTATACCCCCACTTTAATATTTTAAATAATTAACCTACTTATATATTTATATTTTTGGGTTACCTACACATATACACAACTATAGAATTGTCATATAAAGTTTCACTCCCAATTTGGTCATTAAACTCGCCCCGGTCGAAAAACGATTCTAGAGGTTTGGCATAGTTTGAAATATTTAACCCAACTTATATTCAACAATCTAAGACATTCATATAACCCTATTTCACCCCTTAAGAGGATTGCATAGCTAGTACTTTTCATACTAAAAGAGAAAACTCTTTTCTACCTCTTAACATTGAATGATTTCAGTGGTTTTTTTTTTCATGGAATCATCACATTGTTTACTATGCCCGTACGTTTTGATTTTTTTTTTCAGTATATCAAAGTACTATAAATTTCCTTTTTTAGAACTTACAAAATCTGAAAAAATCAAAACGTACGGGCATACTAAGCAATGTGATGATTCCATGAAAAAAAATCACTGAAATCGGACAATGTTAAGAGGTAGAAAAGAGTGTTATCTTTTAGTATGAAAAGTACTAGCTATGCCATCCTCTTCCGACCGATTTACGAAATGATAATTTTCTTGTCTTTGAAATATAATATAAGTAGGTACACCTGCAAATGTTCATATAGGGTAAGTAGTTTTCTAGATATCGTGTTTTATCAGTGTATCAGTGAGTAATATTTCGCTTATACTCAATTTGACAAGACTTTTTTAAATGTTTATTACGTCGTAACTTTCGACTGGGTTAACTGATTCTCAAAATTCTTTTTTTGTTTGAAAGCTGGTTCTTCCCGCGTGGAAATTTATCAAATTTGGTCCAGTAGTTTTTGAACCAATTACTGAATAGAATGGAAGTCGGTATCCAATTTTTCAAATTGAATATTATTATGTATATATTGTGTGTGTATGTAGCAACAGGGTATTTTAATAAACAATAACTTCGCACACTACTTCACAATGAGTAGTTTCGCTCCAATAAGCTTTCGGGCTTATGTAAGCATGTAGTATTCGTGTCAAACTCCACTAGTGTCTTAATTTCGCAAGTAATTTTGCTATAGTACAGAGACATTACGTAAACTTTGTCAAACAACTTTATTTTCGTAACACAGGCAGTTATCGGTGCAATTACTATAAATAAGAAACTGCTGCAAAGTTTAGAACAAAGATGATACAAATATGAATATACTGGTACTCGTACGTAATGATTAAATCGATCTATTGTTTGGTGGTTATCTATGGTAAGGTGGTTAGTCAGATAGAGAGTGAACATTCGATGCTCGGACCCGAACCTCGGTGGCCTAATTGGTCAATGGCGTCTGACACCGAGAGTTAGAAGACGTGGGTTCGAATCCCGTCCGAGGATGGAATTTCTCTCTCTATAAATTTCAATATTTGAGATCGCTATAGTAGGTCTTTAAAAGGTAATACTATAATAAAAAAGTTATCTATGGTAGTAGCATCGGATATCAGGAGATAACTTTTTTATTTTCCGTATTTTGTACTTTTCTTTTTATATTATAACTCGGCTCCACCCACAGACTCCAGGGTCCATGCCATTTTTTAGTTATTTGTAAATTTATTACATCAAAATATAATAAAAAAAGAGACAACAATACATACTTAATTAGGGGACATTTTTATGTTAAATTACCTATGGGCTATTTCATTTCTAAGTTTGCATCAGCATTCAGAGCAGATCGGTCTCCGCCGTATTTTGGGTTCAAATTAATTAACTTAAAAATACTGCTGTCCTCACATCACTCAACTTCTTTTCTAACAGCCAATGATACAACACTCTAAGCAAAAAAATCGTGACGTGAATGAAATCCTACACAAATACAATTAAAACCACGTCATGTTTTTTTATTTGGTTATTCTATTACCTACATTGTAAAAATAACAACTAACATGTGCCTAGCGATAAATTTTACATATATGTATAACTAAATTTTATTACTAGCTGACCCGCCAGCGGATTCGCTCGCGTGGCCTCGCGGGAGATGGTTAATTACAGTTTTTAACTATCCCACGAGAAGACTTTAATTTACCGGGATCAAAGGTGTCCTATATGTTGACCAGGGATATAAGCTACCAACCATACAAAATTTTATTTAAATCGGTCCAGTTCTTTCAGAGAGTAGACAAACAAACAGACAAAACAAATTTTCTTAAAGAAAATTAAATTATTTCGATTTCACTCGAATCCTTACCTGACTCTGTTTTTAGCGATTTTTTTTTCAAAGTACAGAATTTCGACCTCTACAGTTTTATTATTATGTATATAAAAAGCTAGATAGTGGTAAAAAGTAGGTACTTATACGTCTGACTAGTTTAAATTGGTAATGCCATAGCGAAAACAAATTTTATTCCTAGCTCAATAAGTAATTCTTCAGTATGACTATTATTACAGTATTGATATTTTGTTTTAGTGATACACTTTCGTTTTGTTTAGCATGACCGAAAATATTAACTACATAAAAACAACAAGACATGTAATATATAAAACAAGAACGCGAATTCACCAAACAAAAGAGTTCAACGCACTCGATCGCGTCTCGAGACCTCTAACTTAATGAGCAACCTTCCGCAAATGAATAATTAATTGAAACCAACCAGTTGGTGTATGTATACCCTACAAGTATTATATATACGAGTACATTGCTATGGTATCTATTTTTATGGTATTATATATTGATAAGGTACTATATATTATTATGTATTAATATATTATTAGGGTACTACTTACAACCCTAGTACCTACTAATTCCATGTTATATAATATACTAAATAGACAATCTGTGATAAAGATATTATTAAAATATAGTTTTCGGACTATTATATACATTGAAATAAATTGCATTAAATGGGTAGATTTAACATTATTCAAACGAAGATATTTTAGACACTTTAAAGTAGTCCTAAGGGTAGACATGGACAGTTCCGTCAGTTCATAAAATAGTTATGATTCTGCTCTATTTTAATCTAAAGATCCAGAGGCCTGGTTTTTTAGTTAACAGCAGTCAGTAGTTGTCACTTTTACTTTAAAGTGATTTTTACCTCTAGGTACATAATTGACATAAAGTGATTCTCCATAGCAGAATGTGTCCATAATCTAACCAAATGTAGTGTTGGGCTTATCATTTATCAGTTAGCCATAAGTGGTGCCAATTAGTCATAAGAACACTGACGTTTTAGAGTGATAACTTACTAAAGTGGCGCACGAGTTGAACTAGTGGATTAAAATGAATAGCCTAATGCCACAACAAAAACAATTGTTTTTTGCTAATGCTATAAATTACAAATAAAATTAAAAAAATTTAATGTCGACTTCCATTTTATTCAGTTATTGGAGCGCAACTCAAAAAGTACTAGACCGACTTTGATGAAATGTAAATGGGACCACACGGGAAGTACCAGCTTTCAGCAAAATATTTTGAGAATCGTTTCACCCTATCGAAAGTTATGAGCCATAAATATAAAAAAAAATATAAAAATACAGTCGAAGTGCAATTGAATATACCTCCTCCTTTTTAAAAGTCGGTAGATAAAAAGACCCACTTTATCAACGCAATCAAATGCAACTCAACGTGAGTGTGAATTCATACGAGTAGTTTGGCAATATACCAGTGAAACAAACAAATGTTCTGGATTCTCTACTGGCTTACGTAGGAATATGATATTGCACAGCTGTGGGAGCTTGTTTCGCGTTGTGGGTCAGCAATATTCTGGATTATCATCCAGATATATCGAGCTCTGGAAGCAACGAAGCAGACGGGAATACGTCTTCCGGATGCAAAAACCCGCGTGTGCTGTGATGCCAGTGCTACCTGATACTCCAACCGATCCTTTGATCCAGACCAGCCGTGCGATTCTGTAATGAATTGGCGATGAGCTCGTCGACGAGCTCACCAATGTCAAATACTTCACCCTTGTAAATAAGGTTGCTTTTCCAACGTTTCTTGTCATCTCTTCATTTGTTTCACGGATGTTGTCAAAGATGCAACGATGTTTGCTCTTAGTGAATCGCACGGCTGAATACTGATCATCGTTGATCATACTCCAGGCTCGAGGCTGCTCATTTATCCCAAAAGCATCCGAAGGAATACCCAAGGTAATTGAGTAAGCGAGTAATCATCCGTTGAATTGCTGCTTCGGGTGTAGCTAATGATAATTACGTAAGGTAAACAACTTGCTTAAAATATAAAAATTCAAATTATACCGAGTAAATCGGGGATTACCTTGCCGAATTTACACACCAAAATTGTGAAATGTGCGGACTGCACCAAGAACTAAAATTATATGCTCAATTCTTACTCTGAAGCTCTTGGAGAATATTGTTCTGATTTCAATTTACCATGGTTATCTACCTAAGTATGTGTTTAACCATTTTACAATCTCGTTACCAATATAAAAGTCTCTGGGCATTCTTTCTGTTTCCGCTCGGAAACTATACGCTATTTCAAAACCATAAACTTAGTATATAGGTACAGTATGGTTATGCTAATTGTAATATATACAACATCTTGTTTCGCCAAAACATCACATGAGTCATATATCAAGAATAATAACGTCTAAGGCATAATCACTTCTTTTTCGTCTGGGGATCAAAAATGCTTATTTAATACTGGTACTTACCACAGGAGTGGCATCACTGCTCGTGTCCTTCGTGTCCTTTTCACTATTTTCTTTAATTTCACTACCGTCTTGAGAAAGGAACATTTTTCTATGGACTTTCTTGAATTCATCCATCAGAGCGTTGTGTTGTTTTTTCATGTCATCGTCTGGCAGTTTCGGTCCACTGGGCTTCTTGGGCGGAGTCGGTGCCGTACTTGTGCTCGGGGTCGAGTTGGTCTTTTTCTGTTACAAATAACGAAATCATGTTGTCAGTCTAGATTTGTATGGTCGCGGTCACCAAGGTTCGCAGTGATGAAGCAAGGATGAAGAAGATATAACGTAATTTACTCGTAACTAACATAATTTAATGTAACGATATTAATAATAATTAATTTATTTCATCACTTAGGTAGAAAATGTTTTTTGTTTTGATGTTTCTTCTGTTCAGTTAAATAATATAATAGTAAAATAATCAAGAAGCTTATTTGTTTGTAGTTACTTAATGGGTAGGTAGGTAAGTATATGAAACAAAATGTGTGAAAGTAAACTGTTAAATAACCTACACAAATAACGTGATAGAACATTAAGTACGTAATTTATTATGGAAACAAATTAGGCGATGCGAACAAAACAAAAACAATACTTGGCGAATGGGACCAATGTCTATAGGTGAGTAGTGCCGGGTGAAATTTAAGTAGTAGGTTAGTATTAAGTGGGTATTAAATAAGTTAATATGTAAAGTGTGCTTAATCAGAGCTTTCAGTATATTTTTGTTCTATTTAAATATGTATTAATTAATTTATATGCAATCAAAATTTAACAAACAAAAATTATATGCAATAAATCTTTATCTTTTGTGCCAATTATGAGCCAGATCTCTAGACACCTAACGCTTCAACCAAAAATTTGGCCAAGTCCGTGAATATTTCGAATGTGCTTTGCCCCCACGGACCCCACAGTTTCAATACCAAATGGCACTGATATGTTATCTTCAACGAGATTGGCATACTTGCACCGCTAAGGGTTTTCTATGCCATATCCGCCTTAGCGTTAATCACTGAAAAATGTGACGGCACCAGTAAATTGACACAATAGTATCATCCCACACAAGCGGTCGGGATGATTATCACTAGCCACTTGTTTATAATATTTTTCATACCACGCACCTGCTCGAAAATATCCAATTACATATCACGCAATATCGACGTAAAGCATAACATTACATCTCCGGGGATGTAATGTTGTATGAAACACCCATGGGCGTAATGTGATTTGGATTTTATTTTGACAACTTTCATAAAATGTTATAATTTTGAACTTTTGGTGCATGTAACTGTGCCGAAATATTGAGAGCTCCAAAGTCAACTAAATCGTAGTCTACATTTCGTGAGTAACAACTATAACTTACTCGTAGTTCACAACCGCGACAGTCTAAAACAGTGTTTTCCATAAAATCCAAAAATATTCCAAAAATATTACTCTGTCCCTCTATAATGGCACATATGTGTCCAATTTGAATTATTTTTTATTTTATATATTATTATTTGTATTAATTTATTTTATATTTTTATAGCTCTGAGTTTTTATTGTTTCCCAGTAGGTATGAAAAGTAGAGTACCTAGTGAATAAAGCCTGTATTCGTCTTGGGCGGCTTTAACCCCTCGCTTCATTCAGGATTCTACATAACTCCCTCGCTGCGCTCAGGGTTTAACTCAAGAGTCCCCGTTACACTCATGGTGCAATATACCGTTCATGACGTAATACACTGCTTTACTCCCTCGGTGCATAACCTACTATAACGCTCATGTCACACTACATTTTTCAATACATTAAACATTGTGAATATAACAAAACATTAGAACAAACACAATCGCCAGCATTTATAATTAGACTTGAAGAAATTAGGAAAACAAATTAATGAACGTGAACTCTGTGCGGTAAATTCAATTTTCAAACCCTGTTTACAAAGTCAAAGTCAACCATTAATTTAATATAGGATAGATGTAGGATAAGGTATAGGTAAGTTAGGATATTTCAGACGCCTAATCTGAACGTTAATATTTCCCTTATTAACTTTAAAATTGGCTTGAAGTATTTGTGTGAATAACAAACTGACGTATAGTACCAAATGCAACTTACAAGCATTCTTCTCTGAAACTCCTCAGCAATGGCACTTGACAACGTAGCAGAACTTCCAACACTAGATACGTCGGATATCGGTTCCCTTTGCATAGGCGGTGGCAAACTGCAACCAGTCTTTCCACAGGTTGCCGTACTCGTATGGTGCACTTCCACAACTATAGTCTTCTTTTCGTTATTCCTATTGGTAGTCGTAAAAGTATTATTTTTCCTAGGTGTTTGGTTATTGTCGTAGCTGCACTGAATAGTTGCGCCGTCTTCCGTTAGATTTATGATTGTTCTATTCGAGGGGCTCGTAATAAATTCTCTTTTGTTCTTGGTTCTCATGTCACTGTTTTTGCTTTCGAAAGTGTGCGGGTTGTTGGGTATGCTGGGGCTATCGTAATCGGGTTCGATGTCAGAGGGCGCGTCGAAGTTGTGGATATCGCTGTTCTTCCACTCGAAGTCCAAGCTATCCCATGTCCTCCTTTTTAATCGATTCATTGTTAATCTGAAACAAAGTTATTCCAAAAACACGTAAGTATCTGTGTATTTTTAACATCTTTACATACGTAGCATTTTGGGATTGATGCCAAATTCAAACTCTGTCATGGTTCATAAACAGATATAACATATACTAGCCGTGCTCCACGGTTTCACCCGCGTGATGGATGATGATGATGATAATTATTATGATTCAAATTATATAGTCTATGTTCATCAGGAGTAATGTAGTATTCTAATCGTGAAATAGTTTTTCAAATCGGTCCTGTAGTTTCGGAGCCTGTTCAATTTAAACAAACAAACAAACCATTCCTTTTTATAATATTATACAGTATGATAGTACCTATAGATACAGATATAGACAAAGTAAGTCCCTACTTCATTTTTGAATGACTTATCTAATTTTGGTTCATTATTTATTGTATTGTAGTAGTGTGTCATTCAAGTTCCGCGTGATGTGAAAAATGCATTGAGGCTGAACTATTTTACTTTATTGCCGTAATAATAATCTATATAAAAACTTTATATTAAAAACTACAAAGGACACGACGTAGGAAATTCCTAAAAACGCAGTAATAAAACATTTTTCTTGTAAACGATTAAAAATATGTGAGTTAAAGATACGGATTTATTATCTGTCGGTAAATACTTATAGAGTCATATTGAAACTACACGTTTATTCCATTAATTAATCAATATCGACGGGTATAGGCAATACAATTTGATATGTAGTAGATATTGTAGTTTATTTGTTAAATTATCTTCTATATCTTTTTGGTATTATTCAAAGAAAGTTAGGCATCACAGGAATGTGCGAAAGTTCTTCTAAATACTTAATACATTCCGAGAGCAAGGTCTTAGTGGAATTTTATTACCGTGACTTTCGAAATCTATCGCAATTCGTATGCCTATAGTAAAGTATTGATAAGTGATCTGAATGCAGAACAGCAACGGCTGCTCATAGGCAGTCTTCAGCATAACATTAGTGACAGTAAGGGCAAGGTCAGTATAGAAAATGTCTATAGAAATCCATCTGACGGTTTTGTTTACAAGAGACTCGTCTTATTGAAAAACAATATACCTAGCTTACTTTCGGTTCATAATAACTTGGGAGATTATGTCGACGCTAATAGACTAAACCGAAACAGAGTCGCTATCGAAAACATTATTGTAGCGCATGATAATATTACTGCATTTCCAGTATTGACAGTAGAAGAGCTTACTCGGTTTGCTGTAGGAACCTATCAGTTAAAACTCGCACAGAGTTACTACAGCGAACACATACGCCACAGTGGGTCATTTGCTATCCAACAATATAACAGGCCCATCGTCATTAAATATGCCATGTAGCAACGTGCAACTCTTAAGAATGCACGTAAAGAGTAGACACTCATCATCAAGAATCTACCATTGCTACATATTGATTGATGAGGACAATCGTGGACTAGAGTGCATAAAAAACTGTTGGTGCTACTAATATGTCGGCTATCATTTAACTCTTACACAGAACAGAACTAGTGTTAGGGAAAATTTATTTAAGTTTGAAGGAAGAGTAGATAAGTAAGTAGCGTGTGGAAGTAAGTTGAAATTTGAATTATTAAATTAAGTGTTTGTTAAATTCAAAATTCCATATAAAAGTATATACGATACAAAAATTAAAAATCTAATTATAAGATTTTTGTCCGTATGTCTGACTGTATGTTTGTTCCCGCTAATCTATGAAACGACTCGTCCGATTTTAACGGGACTTTCACAGGCAGATAGGTGATGTTATAAGGAGTAACTAAGTAAGGCTACTTTAATTTTAGAAAAGTAAATTAATTGTATCTATATCTGTTTGTAACATTATCATGCCTAAACGGCTGAGCGGATCGCTTATAAGGTAACGAACAGACGTAGACACAGATCAATTTGGCTGAACGGACCGTAATTAAATTTGGCAAGATTATAGATTCTATCCCGGGAAAGCACATTGATACTTTACTTTCATCATTATCATCACCGTTACTTCACCAGCTATTGTAAATATATAAATAAAGCCTAGGTATGTTATCATGGGGAAGTGCACGAGATACTTAACTCACCTGTCAGCGCGATCAGCCGCTTCCTCAGCCACGCTGGCCAGCCTTTTCCTGAGGGCGGCTGGAGGTGCGAGGGGTGCAAGCGGGGTGGCGGGGGCGGGGCTCCTCTCGCCCGCGGCTGAAGACGCAGAGCTGTTGTACCCTGAACTCTCAGGAGAGACCAGCTCCGCGCCTGCGCCCTCGCGAATGACTAGTTCGAGGCGGCCGGTTGCTTTCATTGCTGATACAGCCTAGAGATGGACCAGTGTTTATTAACATTAGTTGTTGTTCGGAGTCTTAGGGTATATGCGAACAATCCCTAATGATGGGGGTTGCTGGGTGCTGCCATTCTCGAAGCTGTAGTGTGAAAGAAGTACTGGAAGGAGCGTATGAATCTACTGGGTGAATAGGTTTAAACTAGTATGCCTATTTTATAGTATTACTTTTAAAAGCACTAACGCCTGCTGTAGCGATCTCAAACATTGAAATTTATAGAGTGAACTCGTCCGTTCCCGTAAGACGGTTAAAGTCTGATAGAGAGTTAAAATTCGATGCTCGGAACCGAACCTCGGTGGCCTAGTTGGTCAATGGCGTCTGACACGGAGTGTCAGAAGACGCGGGTGCGAATCCCATCCGAGGTTGTGAATTTTTCTCTCTATAAATTTCAATGTACGCCTATTCATAATAAACATTAAAATACAAACGAAATTGCGAATAACATGTGGCGCGCTAGTTAATGTAGCATCCTAAGTTACACCAATAATGGTTATTCGCTTTCTTTATAACGCTACAAATTGCGCGTCAAAAAAACTAACTAACCACTAACTCTCCTGACAAAAGCGCGAAAAGAGCGGAATGTTTAGGCATTGCCAGCATTGAACGGCAGGATTTATTAATATATGTAAATAAAAAAAACATTTTTTTAAATTCTAAGTACAAACTACACCTAATCTAAATGTATTTCAAAAACGTTGATTTTAGCGTGATTAAGTAAGAAACATCCACACTGACGCTCACTACACGTGTGAATACGTATTAAATAGTATGTACCTAAACTTGAAATTATCGGTTTATGGAGACATAAAGAAGCAAAATAAAGAAGTATATTGAGACTATTTTTATACGTTACCTCGTTAAAAGTAACGTTTGTGAAGTCCAGGCCATTACAAGACAAAATCTGGTCTCCAGGCCTCAAGCCTGCTTCTCGAGCAATGCCTCCTTCTCTCACGAACTGGACGAATATCCCGGGCTTCCATTCCGGACCCTTGCAGATTCTTTAAAGGATAAAATTTATTTATTAAGTAGCTAGTTCACTTCATGTAAATTTCATTTTTAGGAAATTTATGATTTCCTTACGAAGAAGCTTTGACCTGCATAGGCAATCTTTGAAAAATAAATAATTAACCTATAAGGTTACGTTACTTAAAACAATTATTATCGATTAAAGTTATATAATAATAAGTCTATAAAAACGTATGCTGAACATTTTATAGGCATTATGCAAATAATACCTACAACTTTTTGTATATTGGGAATTGCTTCTTTTCTAGATTCCTTCGTTCCGAAGTAATATGTAGGTATGTCTGTGACGTTTGAAGATATTACTGTGTCGTGACTATCAGATATATGCAAGTATATAGGTATCAGACATATGAGTTTTTCAAACCCAAGACTGAACTACATATAATAATAAATAAGGGATAATGTGTTGGAGAAACTTTCCTAAGTTATATAGTTATCCGTTGCTATAAGTTCGGAGAGACCAATTAATCTGCTTACCCGCATCCAAGCTTCGCTCTCAGCGGCACTAGTATCGAGAGCCTCAGGTCTGTCATTCTTTCAGATTCATGGCACAAAGTTGGAGAAGATGACACGTCGGACCCTATCGAGGCTCGTTCTGATACAAACTGCCAAGATAGAGGCTCGTGTAATTTTCTGGAAAAAACAAATTTGTTCAATCTCAGGAAAAACTTGACAATGTGCAGGTGTGTAACTACTTCAGTATAATTATCTCAGTCATGACGGCTGGACGTAGGTCTCAAGAAGTAGAAGTAGATTTACAAAAGAGCTGATTGGGAGTGGCCTGCATACAGGGTCTTCCTATAGCTTTTTTACTTTTTCTGTCCACTTTGTGGTCGGATGCACTACATTACGTTTGCTTATGCGTGCTATGTAACCTCCCTACTGCCTCTTCCGACTTGTCTACTGTCCTGTGTCGAAGTAGACTCTGCCTAGCTGGAATGTTTGCCTTAGGTAGACTTAAACCTACTTACACAGTAGAAATATAGACTATATAGTATTGCATGTTTATACTGTGCTACCTATTTGCCAAACATTACAAACATTTGAAATGTTGCAAGGTTTTTTATAAGCTATAGGAAAAATTTAAGTTTTTATATACTGATTGATGATTTTAGGTGTACAAAAGAAATGCGAGAAGTCTGCAGCGTCAATATAAATCGTAGGATGGCTAAGATTGGTCTGAAGCCTGTCGGAAGCCGGTAGGAAAGACGCTGATTACCTACGTTCTTCCGACCCCTTTCACGGTCAGGTTTGGAAAGGTACTTATATAAGGAAGAGAGTGACAGAGAAAATTCATCCGTCCGGTCACGCTGTAAATGCCGGTAGAGGCAAACAGCAATTAGTTCGAAAAAAAAAGAGAAAATTCTCTTCAAATTCCGAACTTCACTGAGGTAATACATTCAGTTCCGGACGTGGGTTGGTATATACCCTTATTTATATACTATTATTTATATATACCCCCGGTGACAAATAAGACCCAACTCGTTAAGGAACGCCCAATCGTTAGGGCTGGACACTTTTTGGAGCGAGCCAGCCATCTGTTTTAACTACTGCAATATGACGGGCAAGACTACACTGCCCTATGATGCCCTCGAAGCAGTAATGCTTGCGCATTATTACTTCGAGGCAGAATATCTGGCATTACGGTTGTACCAAGCCAAGAGGCGGGTCAAGAGGTCTACTAACTGTAGCAAGTCGGGTTTCTGCTCGCAAGCCCGGGGAAATATTATTAAACCCTAGTGTCCCCACACGGAGTGTATTGAACTACCTTTAGATATTAATTCATAGACGGTATCTACATAATTAAATAGTCAAATTGCGCAATTATAAGTACCTACCTACTCTAATTGTGGAAATGATTAAGGATACGATTAATTACCTACATCATCATTAAAAACTCTTACTGTTAATTATCTATGTTTAATTTCTATTAATTTTCCAAAATATATATTCGAAAGTAATACATGTTTAATAATGTTACATTAATAAGTTTTAGATAAATACTTACTCTTTCATCGGCAGCATTCCCACGTCTGAAACATAAAAAAACTATTTTTGTTAAATTTACAAATGCTTACATAATATAGTTACGGAAATTAGATTTACTTATTTAGCTGCGTATAACTAACTAGAGCTAAGCTTTTAGACTTCATATTAGATAATATCACAAACTCCTAGAGCAGGAATTTGCTAATAACGCAAACTAAGTACCTATAAGCAATATATCTACTAATACTATGACATATTTCGCGAGCCCTTGCCCCAAACAAGTTAGTGATTAAACAATAGGTGGCGAAAATTCAACCTTCGCAACAGCAATCGGCAACCGTCCAAATAGTTGTTCCGTAGCATGCCATTACCTACATTTGTCACAATTTACCTTGCGCAACGCTCGCAATAGATACCTAATGCTGGACCAGATACCCCACGCGCTTTCACAATGAGCAAACAGAATCATTGCCACCATCGAGATCGCACCATCCTCTCAGTGGCGTAATTCCTCAACTTTTGATTAATTAGCATTACATTCTTTGACATTAACGCAACTACATTCAGAGGACTAGACAATAAATAAACTCTGGTTGCAATCGTGAGATCATTTACCTCTGCAACTTTCAAACGAAAGGTAACAGATACGAGTATCATTAATTATATTAGCTATAATTGTAATAACTTGATTGATTGACGCGATCATGCGAGTTATACTATAGGAATTGAGAAGGTACTCACGTCGCACTTTGATTTTGAGCCGGGATTGGCCAGCCAGGTAATGCACCAGTTCTGAGTGCACTGCATCGTCCACTCTGTAGCCATTCACGCTGACCAGCTGGTCCCCAACCTGTAAATAAAGATAGATAACCGTGAATTGTAAGCAGTGATGGCTAATTGTAGCACAGTTTTTGAGTTAGGGGCGGTCTATACAATATACGAGAATCTTATTATTATTCTTTTATTTAAACTTTTTCATGGCTTTGTTATCCGGTCCTTTACAAAGTGGGGCTACAGCCAACATTTAGAGGCCTGTTTGGTATAAAATATACAAAAGTGTATTTAAGCAGAATTTGGGATGACGGTGACATGGATTATCTATTACAAAAATGGGTTAAAAGGCTATTGATATGAACTTATACATGTAAGGAAGATAGGTGGCTATGAACGAGACTACGGCACCTGCCAATTTCAGTCTCATAATAAAATATTTAGGCAGGTGGTGACTTGCCACCCACTAAACGGGCCCCCCATAAGGGCCACCATCAATGGTGACAAAAGGGGCAACGTTGGTGTGGATAGCTAAAGGGTGTCGAGAGGTGTGTTGCGGTTTCATTAGAGCGCTACTACTGGCGTTATGCCCTTTAACACTTCCACCCTTGGAGCTTTTTGTTACTTGCTCTTGCGTCTCCACCCCCAGACGGCCAATTAAGGCAAGCCGGGGGTCATGGGTCTCATTTAGCCCCAGGGAGAATCAAGGTCCAAGGTGTCGCCACTCGCCGTCGGCTGCCGCCCCTGCGGTTTACTTTTATTATTATTATTCATGGATCACGCATTTTCTTTCGCTTTCCATTTTTACCTGTTTCTACGATAATAACCAAAGATTATTCTCCTCCCTACCCAGAGCAAGGAGCTGTCCTTTCCATCAGCACCACATACATTTATTTTCCTTTTTTCCATCTGACTTTTCTCTGTCAATCAAATATTTTCTCTACTTTTCAAATTTAACACATCCGTTTGCCAATTCCAAGATGAGGTTTAATACGAAAACACATAAAATTATACAAAAAACAGGTTAAAACAGAATAGTAAAAAAATGGCAATACACCAATAGTATAACGCATCATGCCCTTACTCACATCGGTAGATACTATAAAAGAAAGTTAAAAGCAGTCATCAAAGGTTATTAATTATTAAATTCGTCTATTTGTTAGGTAACCCTTGCTGAAGATACAACCTTAATCCGGAAGCGGAAGTGCCTTCTCTCATAATGAATACAGTACTTTTCTATAGTGTAATAAAATATAGCTTTAATCTACATTCTGATTTGATAAACATATTAATGATGAATTAATTTAATAGCTCCAGCAGAATATATTAACTTGATAGGTGGGTGTACATATTAGATAGAAATCTAAACTTATATAATGCGCACCCAATCAATCTACTTTTAAAATTTATTTTAGTAGAACACATGCGTAATTAAAGTTTGCTAATCACTCCCTTCCCTCTCTTTAATATTCTAATAAGGACAAATATGAGCTTGAACATCATGTAAAACAATTTCTGATCCACTTTTAACATAAACATGTTATGTAAATAATTTTGTTAGAAATTATCATCTAAACGGGGACACCTACGATGTCCTACTTTTTCTTTGTCGCCAATCATAAGCCGTTTAAGGTTTCGCTTAAAATCATCACGAAAAATTCTATTCTCACTAATAACTATAACTGGTAGCAAGAAAAATGCAGTGCACAGCAGTGAGCGCGTGCGTATCGGTAATTAGGTAGGTACAGCATTATCTGAAGCTACAATTGCTGTTTAATTTACCAGCACATCAAAGCCGTTAAGTACTATATATAGCGTACTTCAGGAATTTAGTAAATTATGTAACAAAATTTGGAATCATTACACCAAATAGTCGCCTTATCTGGGTGTACTTTCATCACGTCGCGTCATTGTTTTGGGCGCAGCTCGCAGCTCGCGCGCCGGACAGATCGGCTCGTGTCGTGGCCCACATATACAGCAACTTTCGATAACACTTTCGTTACAACTTACAACTCGTCTTTTTCGCCATGACGCAAAATAACGCCAGACTACAAGACGCCGAGCCCTCAAGTCTCAATGAATTCACTTTCTTTATGAGACTGGAGTGATCGATGTCTTTACTGCATATAGTGCGGTAAAACACAAAGGAGTGGTATCGCAATTGGCTGTTGCAATTATAGGGGCAGATGTTTACACGGCCTGATCAAATTAATTATTAGGCGAATGATACGTGAAACGTAGGTGCATGATTGATTGCAACGGAATTCCACGAAACGCATTGCATAATAGGTTTACAAAATTTCCATCTCAGCTCCATGTGTAAAGCTCGCTTATCAGTGACTCATGGTAAATAATGGAATGGTAATGGCTGAAGTGTTATCGACATAATGAAGGCTCGGTATCAAACACCTGTGCCAATGTCAAGTTTGCGCACAATATGGACTATTATAATGTAGATGAACGTAAGCGAATAAATCAACGTAACTCTGACTCATTCTTTGTCGATGTTTGTCATTACCAGTGTTTGCTTTTTTGTAGCACCTTTATTTGCCGAAAGGTCTGGTGCTCTTACTAAAGTAAATAACTATCTAGTAAAATATCATTAGTAGTGTCAGTAAGAGATTTATAAAAACTGTGGGTGTGACTGTTCCTACATTCATTTGCATATGTAAACACATGTAGGTAGACATGCCCCGGGCCAACGTTCACATTTTGTTTATTGCACACAAGATTATTAGATATTCACGCAATCTTATGAGATAAGAACAATCACTGCACACGCAATCACCGTTATGTTATTTGAAGGACCGTATTAACTATTTTCTATTTTAGCAAATGTTACACAAGCGTTTGGAAGAACCGCGCGCACGCAAGCGTAGAACGGATGGTAGAAAGTGTTTAGCTGAGAGTGACTGACTCACACTGGTAGCCGGACATACATAGCTCCGCCTCATGAAAACCCGTGCAATCTCAAAATTGTCGTATAATTGCACCAACTTACCACCTTCCTGCAGTTAGCATGCTAGCAGCGGAGAATATAGAGGGCCGGCGGTTATTACAGAGATCTGTAATTTTTCGTAATTTCTCTTCCCGTCAATGCTTTTTATCAAGTAGGTCTATATTAATTGTAGTAATGTACACAAGTTTCACTTCAACTACTGCTGTAAACACTGTGGCTTACTCTACTAAGACAAATGTACTCTATTCGTATTTCCATGAGGTCTTTGTGAGTATAAGGTAAATCTGTCATAAGAATAGACATTTGCCTACATGTATATCTAACCTAACCAGGGTTTCCTTGTCTAATGGTCTGTTTCAGTAGTTAAATAAATTGAAAATCTAATTCATCCGTGCAATCGTTTTAAAAAAGTAATGGTTAGTTTGTCTAAAATTACAATCACATCTTCTTCCCAGGTTTATCTGTTTCTCAAAGCGCCGCGCCGTCGCATTGTGCTGCATTGAATACCAGCGGATGTATCCACTCAACGTTTTCGTAACATCTGTGTGAAGGAAGTAATCGTGTGAAATAAATAATCTAGGGCTCTTCTTAATCCTCATAGATACTATATAGTTTTAAAATAATACCATATGCCTGGCAAAAGGTCTAACATACCTAGTTATTATATATATATGTTTGACAAATAAATTATTTGATTTGATTTGATTGACATTCAGTATAATTAAAAAAGTTTGTGTGGAAGAAATCGCTTTAAGACTGCCTTTTGTACTACTATGTTATTTTTTTTCTCTTTTATGTTTTACTATAGGGTACAAACAAATATTTTTCTATCTAAATATAATTATAATATTATTTGTATAAATACTACAATAAATTTGTTAACAAATAAGTACATATATCGTAAATTCTAAATTTTATGTTATCAAACTGCGGGGTGGGAAGTTCCTTTACCTGGTGCTAACCACCACGCCTGCCTGACTAAAGCAGTCAGTTCCAAAGTAAAGTCATCCAGAGTCTTTTCTAAAGCTCTGCTCAGGACTTCACTCATCAATTTTTATTTTGTCTCATTTGCACAGTATTTTCCTTGAAATATTACCCTTCAATCCTACATTAATTTAAAAACAAATTATATACATGTATTTTAAGCAGTATCACTGATTGACAAGTACAATTTGATAAAAAAATTAAACCGACTTCCATTCTATTCAGTTATTGAAGAGTAACTTAAAAACTACTGGACCGAATTTTATGAAATTTAAATGGGACCACAGGAACCACACCACAAACACAAAAAAATAATTTTGAGAATCGGTTCACCCTATCCAAAGTTTATGGTAACAAACATTAAAAAAAAACAATCGAATTGAGTACCTCCTCCATTTTGGAAGTCAGTATAAAATGTACATATACCATAAAAAATAATTAAATTATAGACCATATATCAATGCCACAAATTAAATCATAATAATTATTGAATATAAATAAATTGTATTGAATTTAATTGATTGAAACTAAATTGAGTATAAAATTAATACAAGGCAGAATATCTGGCACGGGATGGTATCCATGAAGACGGATTGTTCGTGAAGAGTCCCTATGCCTACCACCTGGTTTTATTACTTAAAACAGATTTCCAAATCTCTCTGCCGCTAGCCTCAGGACAGACTGATAAGAGAAATTTAATTAAAAGGGATATAATTTACTGTTTGAAGTAAATTTTCATTTAATTAGTAATAAATATATCAATAAAATGACTAATGAATACGGAATGTATAGAGAAACTATATTACCTAGGTATCTACGAATCTAACTCGTTTCACATGATACATACACTATGAATACAGACTTGGTAGTGGTAACTTCTTGCGTCGTCTACGAAGATGAGCATTGAAACAATGACAATAATAAAGCTTCTGACCTAGATTGTTATAGAAACATAGTTATCATTGAATCTAATAAGTGGCACATAAATATCTCTCATGAAGCCAAAGCGGCCAGCAGTTACGTGAGCACTCACAAAGAATAGAATGCTTCTTGCGACAACCATTCAACCTCGGACTAGGAACATAATTGTACAGAAGCCAGTACGAGTTGGTAGCAAAATGAGTTAATTATTATCAGAATTATTCGCACGCGCCCCCTGTGGGGTACGTACGCGGAGAGCGTGGGAACTTCACGCAATGGATAACAAACGAGGTAAAAAGTGTCGAGCCGGCGACAAAGATTACCTTCCGATGGTCATGTAAGAACGACACAAGCAAAACAAGACAATGAGATAATGATGTATTGCTCAACGACCTGCAAAAAGAAGTCTGTCAGCACAATGTGTTTTGTTTGTGGTTGTTTTTCGTTGAGGTTATATCGAGGGTGAGATGGCCGTTGGCCATTTTTCATTCTCTGGTAGCATGTTGTTGATAGCATACGAGTACATCTGGTAGCATACAATATGAAGCAATTGATAGACTTCATAATAGGTTGCAAAAACATTGTGAAGAAATTGCTATCCCGTTCAGGTGAAAATCAGCCGACTCTAAAATGTTATAACCTTATTTTTTAAGGCAGATCACCTTATCTGTATTAGAAGGTCGTAATAAAAATAGCAGATTTATTATACTTTCTCTGTCATTTAGATGTTTATATAATAAATTAACTCAGAAAAATTATGAAAGCCTGAGAACAGGCATGATGATTGGAGAAATATAACCAAACACATGTAAGTAAAGTCTTTTTATATATTTAAGATCTCAGTAGATGGTAAGTGACAATGTGACCGTAGATATGGAGTCTTTGCCTGTTTAATAAATATAAGTAACTAGCTGCGCCCTGCGGTTACACCCGCGTGGTGATGGATGATGGTGATGAAAAGTGAAACCCTATGTGTTAATCCAGTGCCTCATCTACCTACATATCAAATTTCATCAAAATTGGTCAGCCGTTTGAGCGTGAAAGAGTAACAAACATCTATTCATCCATCCATCTAAACTTTCACATTTATAATATTAGTGGGATTAGGTAATGTTTGGTCTATCACAACACGTGAAATTATCGAAACTGTGGTGACTCTTTTTTAATAACTACAAAAGAGTTTTTTTGGTATGATGGTGAGAGCCACGCCTGTACATGGCAGCTGTAGTGTGCTCATAATAGTGTTTTCACACTGCAGCTTTTAGAAATAATATCTGGTACTGCATTGGTACCTATCGTGCGTGACGGAACCTTTTTATTACACTTGATAGGCTAGTGTTTGGCCACTATCTCACTATATGGGCAGTGAAACGAAATGTTTCATACATTATGAAAATACTAAAAAAATACATACATTATATAAATTACTGACATTTTGTGAATAATATTAAATTGGACATTTTATTAAGAATTATTATTTATGTTGATGACATTATATAAATATTTTTATTTTTAAATTACTTCATTAGCTAGGACTTTGTTTTGTTTCATTTATGAACTGATAATATGTATTATCAGTGTATAGGCAAGTGCGTTCATATTAATAAATAAATAAATTATTTAACTAATAAAATAGTCTGTCTTTGTGTCAAAATTGTGACCGATGTTATTGTGATGATGCGGTTGCACTAGACTCAGAATATCGACTGGCTCTCAAGGATATTAAAACACACTGATAGGTAGCACGTAACTCTTCAGGTTTTCAAACTTAAGGGAGCTTATCAGATGGACACCAGAATTAGTGCTAGCTAGGGCACTAATTCTAGGTGATAGGTCACCTTGCTGTGTATGTACTACACCCTTGTTATTCTTGAGCTATCATTTATGAACTTAAAGGAGTTTCTAGCCACCAAGTATTTGGTGTGGTAGTTATGTTAAGATTAATGGCATTGAGCCGTAGTTTGGATGGGTGGATAGTAGAGTACAAAAGGCTGCGACACTGTTTGTGCGGCATGCACCCATTTATAGCTTTTACCTTTTTATATTTGCATTTTCTAAAGCCATTCTTAATTAATAGCGTGGCCAGAAGAAATAGGGGTTCATTTTTATATATAATTATATATAGACTAGCGACTGCCCGCGACTTCGTTAGCGTAGTAGGCTCTGCCTTTTATATAGAAATATGTAAGTACTAGGTGCTCTCCGCAGTTTCACCCGCGCGGTTATGGATGATGATGATGAATCTTATATAGCCTATGTTACTCAGGGTGAATGTAGCTTTCCAATGGTGAAAGGATTTTTTTGTTTTTCCTCTTTACAATATTAGTATAGATATAGAAAGATTAGTTACTACAACAACTAATATAATATTTTCTTAACTAGGTACTTACCTACATAAGGAATTATTTAAACACGCTGGTTCTACCTAATCAAGTGATAATGGTGTTGTGTTTACCTTTAACCCCTGGAGATGGGCTTCGGAGTTGAACTCGACTTTAGAGACAAAGAATCCGGCGGAGTGCTCACGACCGCCGCGCAAGGAGAACCCGAAGGCAGGCGCGGCGCGGCGCGGGCGCAGCAGACGCACGACTCGCACTCGCCGGTCGCACACGGCCGCGCTCGCGCCGCGACCCGACCCCGATGTCGTCGTCGATGCTGTCGATGTCGCGTACATCTCACACCTGAAACAAGTAAGTATTACTATTGTTACTATTACTATATTAGTATTATTGTAAGCAGTGGAAGGATTAGTACCTATTACTGCAGTCACTGGAAAGTTATAAATTGCTAGCTAGCTTTTTTAAATGCGTAGAAATATGTGTTATTAACACGACCAGATGGTTATCCGTTTATAACTTTTTCTATATCTCACTAATAAGTTCATATCGATAGTCTTGCCATTTTACCCTTCCAAAAGTTTCTGTGTTTTATACTACATTGTATTTGTTATATCAAAAAGGCCTCTAAGTGTTGGCTACAGGCCCACTTATGCCTTTGTAAAGGACCGAATGAAATCCGTGATATAATTGAAATACAGAGTATAATAATAATAATAAGTTAAGGCATAGCAGTGAAACGTCAAGATTTAAGCTCTTGAGGGTAATACAGTCAAAGTTTTGGCACTCACAATAAGTGTTGTGTTGACACTTCTAGACTATAAGTTTACTCATTACTGATGAGCAGGAAAATGTCAAGAGGTGTCCATTTGATAGGAACGAATGTGATAGTGAAGTACCTATTTAACAGAGAGTTGTCAGATATCTTGACTTTAGTCTTACTATGTTATAGCAGCACCCAAGTGATCTGTGTAATATGGGTAAAAAAGGGAAATTTCTGTTATATTAAAGACCACTTTGAATTAAAATTAAACTGCTAGGTGATTTGTAAGTAAAACATTTTCTACTAGTTCGAATGAATAATTTAAAACATGAATTTTTTTCCATAAAAACATGTATAAATAATATGTATATGTACAGTACAATTTTTTTTTTCCAATGTCATCAAACGGTAATTAACTGTGCACCACGAGACGAGGTGTACTTCCATAATCACAGCACAGTAAACCTTCCACTTTATATTGGTGCCCAACACGCCATGAGCTGTGATCCCCTTGACATTATCTCATAACATTTGAAACGGTGAAGAATTTAGAATAGCATTGCGAGAAGTAAACAAAGGCCATCAAACAATATATTAATCTCGACGGTTTATTTCAACAACTAGCATTTTTGTGTAGGTAATTAAAAAGTACATCACTAAAGTGGTCAGCAAAATAAGTACTCGTATATTGATGGACGAATGTGCCTTTCGTAAATGAGCCTATCAATACTTGGTTAAAGTTAAGGCTTTAGCAAGGAAGTTTATTTCATCACCTAGCATTTTTGTGTAACTAAGTATCAGTAATTAAAAAAGTACATCACTGAAGTGGTCAACAAAACAAGTACTCGTATATTAATGGACAAATGTGCCTTTTGTGAATGAGTCTATCAATGCCTGGTTAAAGCCTAGGCTTGTAAAGAAGTTTATTTCAATACTTAGCATTTTTGTTTAACTAATTATAAGTTATTAAAATATCACTCACGTGGACAGTAAAGCAAATACTCGTATACTGATGGACGAATGTACCTTTCGCGAATGAGTCTATCAATGCCTGGTTAAAGCCAAGGCTTGTAAGTAAAGTTTATTACCACACCCAGCATTTTTTGTTTGACTATCAGTTATTAAAATAGAATCTACATAACAGCAGCAAAAAAAGGACTCGTATATTGATGGACGAATGTACCTTTTGTGAATGAGTATTAATACCTGGTTAAAGCCAAGGCTTGTAAGTAAAGTTTATTACCACACCCAGCATTTTTTGTTTGACTATCAGTTATTAAAATAGAATCTACATAACAGCAGCAAAAAAAGGACTCGTATATTGATGGACGAATGTATCTTTTGTGAATGAGTATTAATACCTGGTTAAAGCCAAGGCTTATAAAGAAGTTTATTTCAACACCTAGCATTTTTAAACCGACTTCCAAAAAGGAGGAGGTACGCAATTCAACGATTTGTATGCGATTTCAAAATCAAAGAGCTTTTCTAAATTAACCTTGAAAAAGGTGATTATTTTATAAATTGATGCTTTTCATGTTATCACGAAAAAATTTGATCAAGATCTGTAGTACCAGTACCAGTAGGTACCGGTAGTTTTTTTGGATAATAATTTATCCTCAGCATTGATCGAGTCTTAAAGTTTTGAGTATAGTAGGTATCTTCAATAATGGAATGAAAATAGATTGCAAATTTTTCAAATTATATACATTTTTGAACTTACTTAATTTTTGTTGAAATGAAACCACTTTAAACGGATAGTTTATTGATTCAGACGTTATTTTGCGGAAATCCATTATCAAAAAACGATACTAAAAAATATTTAGTGTCACTTCCACAGAAAAAACAAAAAAAATAGGCCAAAATCATTGTTTTTTCAGCGGAAGTGACACTAATTTATATTTTTTATATCGTTTTTTTAACTTTAAACGGATTAAATCGCGTATAATTTTATTGTATCGAACACTTTTCAGTGAACATGGTCACGGATAGATAAGTTGTTTAATCTCAATGTATAAGAATCGTGAAAGCATGAGAAATAATTAATTATCAGTTATTAAAGTACTTAGTACATCACTGAAGTGGTAAACAAAACAAGTACTCGTATACATGTTAATGGACGAATATGTGTCATTCGTGAATGCGTATATCAACGCCTGGTTGAAGCCAACACTTGTACAGAACTATTTCCATATAACCGCGGAAATTCATAGATAATTAATAGGTACCTATAATATGGTGACGTTACTATAAACTCCACAACTTAACTCCACAACTAATGACGAACAAAAATGTTGTTTTAAGCTTTTTCTTGCCTTTTTTTCAAAATCATGTACTTTACATAAAATATTAGGTAAGCTACATTCCTTGGTTACCATGTTTCCAAGTTAAAGGTATTTTTTTTTAATATGGCGACAGATATGTATTTTCATACTAAAATTTCGGGCCGCTCTTCTTTAATTGATCCTATGATTTGACCAGTACATTTCAATTTCCTCAGAGAAGGTTGTCGAAATAATGTATTTTAACGATATTACGCTTGTGTTATGTATACGTTATTATTAATATTAGTGAAGTTATTAATATAAATTTTAAGTCTAACCAAAGCCAAACAATGACAAAGAGGTAGACATGTCTCCAGGTATTTGATCTAGGAGATAAAACCTAGATTATTCATATTATTGGCGATGATGCAAAGGATGCGAGATGCGGGTCGTTGGAGTCAGGGGGTAAGACGCGGGGGGATAGAGTGCAGCCTCCGAGGGACAACGACCTCGCCCTGCCCTGCGCCTGCGCAGCCTTCCGCCCGCAACTCGCTCCATTGCAAATGTTACCTGCACTATCCCGTATTCATCTCATCTTAAGCAATCACACCACAGATATATGTGTACTATGTATATATCTGTGACTCCTACCGAACCTTTATCAATTAAGTATGTGTCGCGTAACTAACTATCTCTTTTGCTCTCCAGCTTTTCCTATGCTACATTTTTTGAGAAAGTATGAAGATATAAATGAAAACAAAGAGCGTAATTTGAAAGGGATATCTAACTATATACCTAAGTAGTATGCATTGGCAAGCACAACCTTTGATAATTTTATATTTCTATTTTTCTTTTTCTTTATGATAATTTTTATTTAACATTAATCAAAAATAGGAGAAGGCACTGGTCTTCGAAACACAGCGTAATGCTACATCAAGTGGCTTCAAATTTAAATTGTATTTATTTATTTATTATTTATGGTTAACCAACAATTATTACATTGTTACAATTAAATATAGTTTCATGCAGTACACTCGTGCTTAATGTATAATCACTTACAGGCTAACAGTACATGCTATAAGTAAACTTAAAAATTATAAAACAAAGCAAAATCGAAATATGAGGCAAATTGTATATATATGTTAGAGATGTAGAAACAAAAAGTGTACAACTCAGGGATTTGGGTTTTGAGTATTTAGATATTCAGATGTTTTTTTGCGAAATCGGTCAAGCGAGTCCGCAAGAATGTCGGCTGCTCTGCCAAATTTGTTTATTGTCACTCACACTCTATTATGTCAATAATTGAATTTTTATATTATGTTTTATGATAACTGTCTGTATCTATTCATGTGATCTACGTATGACAAGAACTTTTACGTAGGTACATACTACTAATATACAATAAGGTACTATTGTACACTTATTTAGACTTATTTCTAGTATCTATTGGTTATATGTTAAAAGACTCAGTGTCTCTGCTTAGAGAATAAATTTAAGGGTGGTTGTAAAGTGGAAATCCAGGAAAAAACGCCATCGATCGCAAGCCCGCTATACCTACCTAAGTACGTTCGCTACATTCGTTCCCACAAGCCAAGGTTCGCGATCGACTATCCTATCGAGATTAGCCTTAATTAGCTTGCGCTGCATGCAGCCTGAGCATTTGCTAATGTAGGCGACATGTCATTTCCCGTGATTTGTTCGCCTTTTCTCAACAAATGCCAATGTAGAAATTGCGTTATTAACCCCGATAGGAAGTCGATCAAATTTTCTATGATTGATTTGATATACTTAGGTACCTCCAACACTGCATGTTTTTACCTTATTCATGATTGTTTAAGACTCAGGGTCAGAACAAAGTGGCGTCATTATTTAAGTATGTACACCTATCTAATTGTTAATTAATAAAAATAATTATCTTAGCCTTGTATTATTGTCGTTAAAAATGTACCGTTGTAAAGTGTACGTAAAGAATGAATTCCAATGTGACTGAATCACAGAAGTGAAAGTAATAGAATTGCATAAAGCATAAAAGTACACCTGCCACAAAACGTCTAATCCACGTAATCGTTTATCATCATAGACGCAAGTACTGAACGTTTCTATTTATACCTGCGAATAGCATTTGTGTGTGTAGAATTTCATACATTCAGTTAATGAGATAGGCGCTAGGTATTGTGATATGTTATTTTCCATATTTTCATTACAATGGAGGGCTGATGTTCTAATAAATGTATTATTACTTACTGATACTGACCTATTCATGTTACTGTACATACAGTACGGGACAATGCGTACTTTAATAAATATTTTTAATGTATGACGGCCCTAACTGATTATATAAATAAATAGTCAGAGCGAGGTATGAAGAAATGTGGTGCGATACCAGTAGTCTAGTTATGGTGGTAGCACTCAGGCGCAGGTGGCTCGGACGCGCTCGACCGTGAATCCCCGCACCACCTCCCCCTCGCCACCGACAACAGTTCCCCGTTTTTTCTCACACAGACGAGAGAGCAACGGCCTCGACTTAATCGCTCACTAAAATACCTTGCCAAGTCTAACATCCGTTCTAACCTGCAGGCTTCAACAAACTTGATCCTTTTTTTCCACGAACAATTCTAAACCCCTTTTTTGACGAACGCGAGCGATAAGCTACGAGATAATCTTGCGATGTCGCTATTCTTGATTACCAAGTCGACGTAAAAGTATAGCTGTTAAGTTGAAATTCACTACTTAGCGACAGGTTGTAAACTATCCAATCGATATTGCTAGGATACACCGCTATAACTTTTAGGGAGACGGTGCATGACTGAGGGGATTCTCAATTTCCGGCTAAAACTGGGGAAACCCGACAAACGCATGCACGCACGAATGAGGATTGAGTTACGTCGCTTCGAATGAAAGTTAGAATAAAGTGTTGAAAAATATTTATCAATTCCAAAATAAGATGTGCCATTTAGCAGAATTAGCTGTGGTAGGTAGATCAGAGCGCAGTCAGAGCCAGCTCTCGGCTAGGAATGCCGTAAAACAACGCCTGTTGGACAAACCGGACGGACCGTGGCGACTCTTCGCCAATTAACCGCCTTCGACCTCTGGGCCGCAAGCATGCCTGACTGACCGTTTATATCGTTCGATACCCCTCATAGACACGAATAGCTACCGGCCCACGGATATGCAAACAGAGCGGCTTCGCATACAGGTTTCAAACAAAGAACTTCGTGTCGGCTGAGGCAAGTACATTCTAGCTAGACAGTCTGAGGCAGTGTTTGTTTCCTCGAAAACTCATTACGTTATATTGCGTGTTCCACTACTTATAAACTAAAATAACAAAGTACAATGAGCAATTGTAAAGTTAGGCGATAGCAATTTAAGCTGTACTGCGACCGCACAGGGCGGCCGGCATAGAAGCTTGTGTAGCAGGTCAGGTTGCGCAATCAGATGCATCTTGGATCTCGTACCCTATTGCACTAGGCTACGTACCTACCATATGCCACCATCGCAACGTTCCTCAGCGCCATGCAATTCAAACATTAACTGTAATCATTCTCACATGTAGACTTTAAGTAGATGCCAGGCCGGATTGTGTTGAAAGACTAAATTATTCATATTCCACTGTAATCGGCTATGTAACCGGAGGATATAGGTATTTAACTATTATCGATTTCTAAATTATGAAACAGCTGAATAAACTTGAAACCAGGCCTTGGTTATTATGTGCGGAAAGAAAGAGTTAATGATTTTAATTAATTACGTGCCACAAACTAAATTAGGTATATATTAACGTAACAAAATAATGATGTACTGAGGAAGGAACTGAATCTAGAAACTAATCAATGATAGAATACGTACTATAGGCATACTAGGTACTATATTATGTTCCAAACGTCTTCTTAGTCTTTATTGCATTTCAGGCATACTGCTTCTTCGGCGTCTCACGTTAAAGACAAACAGTTTTCTGGGTCAACCCCATGTTTAGGTATATGCTTTCATTGGCATCTTGCTTTTCATCTAATTAGATAGATCAAAAATAATATAGACGCACATAATTCGCCATATTTACATAGGTCTATTCATAGACGTTGGTTATTTCAATATAAAAAACAGTCACCTGTCGATATAAAACAAAAGAATGTAGAGTTTATGAAAGAGCGTTGAGTTTATGACATTGGTTGGAGTGACGCTTGAACCTTTGTGAGTCTGCTAATAAGTACGGATACGTCAACTTGATCTAAGTGATGGACAGAAACATTGAGTTTCCACCTTATTGTAACGCGTTAGGGTGAAAATTTCAGACCCGAGCCCTTGAGGGTCTATAGGTATAGCAGGGAACAATGTCAAGTGGATGTCAGTGATGGAACAGGCCAAAGATGTCAAGTTCTGGCTTTAGAGCAACGTAGTATTAAAGTGGCGCTATTACACTGATGAGCAGGGGTTTCGATTGTCATTCACTATCAATAAGGAGATCAAGATGCTAAACAGTTTTCAGTTATTGGAGTGTATCTCAAAAACCGCTCGACCGAATTTGATGAAACAGAAGTATACTCTTTCAAATAAAAAAGAATTTTGAGAATCAGTCCACAAATGAGGGGAAAATCGGTGAAAATACGAGTACATAAAAAATACGTACAGTCAAACACAGAACCTCCTCTTTTTCTACCGACTTCGAAAAAAGGAGGAGGTACTCAATTCTACTGTTTTTTTTATGTTTGTTATAACTTTCGACTGGGTGAACCGATTCTCAAAATTCTTTTTTGTTTGAAAGGTAGTGCTCCCGTGTGGTCCCATTTAAATTTCATCAGATTTGGATCAGTAGTTTTTGAGGTACACTCCAATAACTGAATAGAATGGAAGTCGATATTAAAATATTCAAATTGTACTTGTTTGAAATCTGTTAAAACACGACCATATCGTAACATTATTTTAACCAATAGGTGGCACCGTATCCCGTAGTAGTATAGGTCACGCGAGCGCAGCTGTGTATGTCAGCTAGTATCAAATAAGGTATTTATTAAAGCTACCAATAAAATAAGTCATTGTGGCGCAAAAAGCATTATTGGAAAAGATTAAAATATTAAATACTAGCTGCGCCCCGCGGTTTCACCCGCGTGGTGATGGATGATGATGATGATGATGATGAAAAGTATCCTATGTGTTAATCCAGCGCCTCATCTACCCCCATACCAAATTTCATCAACATTAGCCCCCCCGTTTGTGCGTGAAAGAGTAACAAACATCCATACATCCATACATACAAACTTTCACGTTTATAATATTAATAGGATAGGATTAAAATATCAAAGTTTAAAATCTTAATGTAAATGCGAACGGTTGATGGATGGAGGTTTGTTAGGCATGCAATCAATCCAGAACGGCTAAACAGATTTCAAACGAATTCAATGCAATCTGCAGTAGGTATATGTAGATATATGAGGCACTGAAATAACACACAGGATCATTTTCATCATTATCATAATCGTCATCATCCATCACCACGAGAGTGAAACCGATGGGGGCAGCTAGTGTTTTATAAAATACTAGCTGCGCCCCGCGGTTTCACCCGCGTGGTGATGGATGATGATGATGATGATGATGAAAAGTATCCTATGTGTTAATCCAGCGCCTCATCTACCCCCATACCAAATTTCATCAACATTAGCCCCCCCGTTTGTGCGTGAAAGAGTAACAAACATCCATACATCCATACATACAAACTTTCACGTTTATAATATTAATAGGATAATTTCCATTACAGATAGTATATACCTACATAAGTTTAAAATGATACTAAGTACCTATCTATACTAATATTATAAAGAGGAAAGATTTGTATGTAAGTATGTTTGTAACGAATTGGCTCACAAAGTACTGGACCGATTTCACAAATTCTTTCACCATTGGAAAGCTACATTCACCTTGAGTAACATAGGCTATATACGATTCATCATCATCCATCACCGCGCGAGTGAAACCGCGGAGAGCAGCTAGTGATCTATAAATATAAAAATAAACCCTTATTTCTCCTGGTCACGCTATAACTTGAAAACGGATTGAACAATCTCACTAATTCTTATTTTGTGTGTTAATTATTGTCAAGAGAAGGTTCTTATGAAAGAAAAACCGAGAAAAGATGAGAGGTTATGGCGAGGTCGAAGGCCGAGCCTACTACGCGAACAGATTTTCGGGCAGTCGCTAGTATAAAATAATAACTAACTATGCTAGGGTACATGTTTACAAATGTCACCTAATGTCTACGATCCGAACGTAGACATAGGTGATATTTGTAAACCGATATAGCACGAAAGTTGCCTGTCGATAAACAAAGAAGAAAGCTGGAAACGAAGATAGAAATGGACGAAAGAAATCGGTGGAAAAAACTCGAAGGCACCATGAATGGATGGAAAGTGAGCCACCGACGAGATGCGGAGCCTCGGTTTCTGTTCACACGCTTCCATATAGCTGCCAGCTAGTTTTATTTTCTAAATGAATATTTATAATTACTCACACGATACCATAAACTGCAATCAATATTTGATTACACCATTACCGTATTATATTTAACGTTTGAATTGATATATCTGTCAGCTGATAATAGTCAATTATACCCAGTACCTATGCAATTGTAGAGATAGTAACAATTATTCATTGTTTCCTTATTGAGTTGATAATAATCATACGCTGATGCTGTAATTGCAGTGTGAATTAAAAGAAATATTGTTAGTTACTATAGTTACCTACATAGTTGTAAGAACAAGCACTTTCTTAATTCTAATCAAATAAGAATATACAATCAAATATGTTGAAGAAGTAAGATATCTATATATTTATATATATAAAAATGAACCCTTACTTCTCCTGGTCACGCTATAACTTGCCAAACGGATATAACAATCTCGGTTTTTTTTTTAAACTTTTTTTCCTGTGTTAATTATTGTCAGGAGAAGGTTTTTCTTTTATAAGAAATAAAAGAAAAAACAAGAAAAGACGGGAGGTTATGGCGAGCCCGGAGGCCGAGCCTATACTACGCGAACGAAGTCACGGGCAGTCGATAGTAATAGATATAAAAGCGAATATTTAAATCGATGGAGGCTAGTTACTCAATCGCACCAGAATGCCTCAACGGATTTGGATGAAATTTGGTATGTAGATAGACGAGGCGCTGAATACACATAGGCTGTTTAGAAGAACGTTCATCATCATCATCACGATCATTCGTCACCACACGGGTGAAAAGGTTGGACGCTAGCTGCGTATATAATAAATAACTAAATTCAGTCCGCGATTTTATCCGCATGGAATAACGTTATAGCAATAACTAGGTTGCAATGTCTGTAACCACCCACTGAATCGGGATTAAAAGTATGGTGTTAGCTTGGGTATAGGTAAACTATCTCCATTTCAAATTTCATTGAAATCCTTTGAGCCGTTTTGACCTGAACAAGTGTCAAACGTTCTAGATTTAGTTCATAAGCCCAGTAATTTTAATTAGTGCAAAGCCCTTCAAAACTAACACTACTAACAGCTAGGTAGGTAACAGCTTCGAGGAAGTATATCTGGAACTGCAATCTGGTACCGAGATTGCCACTCGGATCATAGGTTCATATTAAGTACATAAGTATCATAAGCACCTGCGAGTACCACCTTATGTCATCTGTTTAGCACTACTATTAGTGCGTTCGAATAGATCACTTCTGATCGTTTTTGGCGAAAATAACGCTAAAAACGCTCACAAGGGCGTTCAAATTGGGAATCTTTAGGTGAAAATGTTGTTTTGGACTCTTTTAGTTCAGCATTCGCAGAGCTAAAAAAGAGGTATTTATGCCATCAAAAAGTGAAATTTTTGATCCACGTCCGGAGCATGGTTGTTTGTGATCGTTATTTGACAGCTATGTATTTGACAGCATAATCATGCGATTGTAGGTCTTATGCTCATTTGAGCGTTCGAATAGGGTAAATATAATAACGTTTTTGAGCTTTCCGAACGCTTTAACAAAAGAGCCATAAACTACAACGCCACCAATGCCCTCATAAGCTAAACGAACGCACCTTATGGCCGACACCGCGTGTTGGGAATAGCATGTCGATGCGGCAGCGGCAGTGTGTATATGTGTCTAATACCTGAAATAAATGAATTTGATATCCACAATTCCACATACGAACCGGTTGTAAACCAGCCGTGCTGTTATAGCAGGAAGACTAACATTTTATAATAAAATGATTCAATGTTCGAGGTATAGTTAAGGTATTCGAAAAAGTGTAAGTATACGAGTAGATTGTGTACCTAATTATCTGACAGCTTTTTCCATTGATTTATATGTAACACTAGCTCAATGACTTTTTCTGTATCTATGTAGATTATTGTACACGACTTAGGACACTGTAACCTTGTGGTATATTAAAGTAACATATAGCATTAAGGAACATAGGTAAAGTATAATATTTATAATTTCAGTCAAAGCATGGATAATTTAAAAATCACACTATATTATAAAGCCGAAAGTTTGCGGGTGAGTTTGTATGTTTAGTAGTGAGAGTTATTAATGATTATTACTATTAATTGTTGGAATTTAAGAACAGTAGAACTTTTTCTGAATGAGATCGTCCTGGGGAGTACGGCCACAATACATTTTTCTACCGTGAAGTAGTAATGTAGGAAGGCAGACCAAGGGGAAGAAGTCCAATGCGCTGGTCGGACCAAATCCGTACCGCACTTGACAGTAAAGTCCAAAATGCGCTACACGCTGCTTAAGATAGGTCAAGTTGGAATGGCTTCGGCAGAAGGTGATCCGTGGAGGGGGTCACGGCCCTCAGCAATGAGGAAAACGACGCTAGGAGGAGGCGTAATGTTCGCAATGTTGCGTTTTGGTTTGAATGTATGGTTGCCTGCGAAATTACAGGCACATGAGACTTAAAAACTTAATGTATCAGAGTTACGGGCGTAGTGCAGAGATATGCATCTGTTCTAGACAGAAGTTACCACTTAACATCAGGTGGGCCTCGTGCTTGTATCGTTTCCTAATATCATAACAATTATCCTTCAGCCTCTAAATCTACGAATTGTTACAATATAGAATAGTGTCCAATAGTCCGGTAATCCAATGTGGGTACTGCGCAGTACTAAAACTAACGAAACTTTATTTATCAAAGCCCTTCAACTAGGGTTGCCATCTCGAAACTTTAGCAACCAGGACAAGACGCGTGTAAACCCCGGATTTCAGAACCCAGAACCCGGATATGACAACAGGTTTTTTAAAAGATGGTCTGTGTAATAAAAACTGTTGATAACGTCATAAATCACCTTTTTATTGATTTTCAGACCTTAAAATTAAATTTAGTCACGTTTTATCATCATTTTAAATGTACCCAACAAAACAGGATCGTACCTATTACAGTTTTTTTTGGGGGGGGGGGGGGGGTGAATTTATCGAGTCAGTTCATCGGCAGATCACGGCGTGCGGAAGCCCAGTCGAATTAGGATTTGTCCCGTAAAGAACTAGAAAAAAAAATTCCTGGTTTGTCCCTTTTTTGAGCTTATTCGACTGGGCTACGGGCACAGTGCGTGTGTCGTGGGACCCGGACTACAAATGAAACCCCACCCAGACGCCCTCTAAACTAGGACCAATCCGGGGATACCCGGACGGATGGCAACCTTACCTTCAATCAACGATTGAGTAGGTACTGTAGAAAGTGCCTAAGGAACATAGGTACTTCCCTAACAAGACGCTTCCAACTACACGTTATAAATGTGTGTTTTTATGTACCATCTACTAACTACCTCATTAATATTAAGAATTATCTCCATGCAAGATTGCTATAGCGATAAGGCCGCCAATTGTCCAATCTATTGTATAGATAGATAGATAGATAGATAACACTTTATTGAGACACCACATTTATGACTTAATATTAGACAATAAAATAAAAAAACAATTCCTAATGCCAATGTATAGTGCTTATTTACTGTATTATGTATTGTTTTCTATAAGATTGGTACTCAATAAAGATTTTTTGTATCGTATTGTATTGTATTGTTATTTGTCAAATTATGATAAGTATTTTATTAGTTACTAGTCAATGCCCGCGACTTCGTTCGCGTAGTAGGTAATAACCGCCCATCTTTTCTGGTTTTTCTTTTATAAGAACCTTCTCACGACAATAACTGACACAAAAAAAGAATAGGCGAGATTGTTCCATCCGTTCTCAAGTTATAGCGTTACCAGAAGAAATTGGGGTTCATTTTTATATATATACTAGCGACTGCCCGCGACTTCGTTGGCATAGTAAGCTCGGCATTCGGCCTCGCCATGCCTCCCCGTCTTTTCTTGGTTTTTCTTTCATAAGAACCTTCTCCTGACAATAATTAACACAACAACAAAAGAATTTGTAATATCAGTAAAACCGTTCTCAAGTTATAGCGTGACCGGGAAAAATATAGGGGTTCATTTTTATATTATAGATATAGATAGATGAGGGAACACATGAACATACATGCATACATACCGGTCACAAACACATTCCTCCCTTTTGATTCGCCGTAGTGTAGCTAGTAAAAACAAACCTCCTTGTGGATAATCAGTTTTTTATTGGTTTAAAAAGTAAAAGTGCGTTAAGTTTAAAACTCTGCTGTCTTCAACGTGCAGAAATGACGTCCTTTACACACTGTACTATGTAATATTAAATTCAGATGTAACATTGTATAATGGAAGTGGCAGTGGGTAGGCCAAACAGCACGCAGAACAGATGGCCAATGGGGCCGGAAGGTTCTAGAGTGGAGACCACGGACCGGCAAGCGCAGACACATGACTTGATAAAGGTCGCAGGTCGACATTGGATGCAGGCCGTTTCCAACCGGACTTTTTGAGAAATTATGGTGGAGGCATAATGTTTGAGCAGTGGATGTCCGACAGCTGAGATGATGATGATGATGATGATGATTGTAATAATGGTGTTCATTCAATGGACGTAGACATTTTCTAAGAGATTTTTGTTAATTTTACATTATTTTGCAGCTTATGTTTGTAATTCTATATAGCACACTATACCAATATAATGCCGATCAAATTAATGTTTTTCTAAATAATGCTATTATTTTTTTATATACTATACTTTATTATTTGTTCTTTGTAATCGCGGAGTCAATGATGATGTCTAATAAAAAAATCGGGCAATTTTTCAGCGGGTTCTGACGTGGAATCAACGCAGCACAGGTACTCAATATCTTATAACATGTGAATTGTGATCGCACTGGTGTCTTTTTTAGTTCGCTTTTGTGGACGGATATTTTGAGCTCAACGAGTTCGTGGATGAGCGTTTGTTTTGTTTGCACTTGGATTCTTATTTTTATAAACTACTAGCGACTGCCCGCGGCTTCGTTCGCGTAGTAGGCTCGACCTTCGGTCTCGCCATAACCTGCGGTCTTTTCTCAGTTTTTCTTACATAAGAACCTTCTCCTGGCAATAATTAACACAACAAAAATATTAATAGCGATATTGTTTTATACGTTCTCAAGTTATAGCGTGACCAGGAAAAATAGAGGTTCATTTTTATGTGTATAAGATTACTAGCGACTGCCCGCGACTTCGTTCGCGTAGTAGGCTCGGCCTTTAGGCTCGCCATAACCTCCCATCTTTTCTTAGTTTTTCTTTCATAAGAACCTTCTCTTGGCAATAATTAACACAACAAAAATATTAATAGCGATATTGTTTTATACGTTCTCAAGTTATAGCGTGACCAGGAAAAATAGGGGTTAATTTTTCTGTATAAGATTACTAGCGACTGCCCGCCACTTCGTTTGCGTAGTAGGCTCGGCCTTTACGCTCGCCATAACCTCCCATCTTTTCTTGGTTTTTCTTTCATAAGAACCTTCTCCTGGCAATAATTAACACAACAAAAATATAAATAGCAAGATTGTATTATACGTTCTCAAGTTATAGCGTGACCAGGAAAAATAGAGGTTCATTTTTATGTGTATAAGATTACTAGCGACTGCCCGCGACTTCGTTCGCGTAGTAGGCTCGGCCTTTAGGCTCGCCATAACCTCCCATCTTTTCTTAGTTTTTCTTTCATAAGAACCTTCTCTTGGCAATAATTAACACAACAAAAATATTAATAGCGATATTGTTTTATACGTTCTCAAGTTATAGCGTGACCAGGAAAAATAGAGGTTCATTTTTATGTGTATAAGATTACTAGCGACTGCCCGCGACTTCGTTCGCGTAGTAGGCTCGGCCTTTAGGCTCGCCATAACCTCCCATCTTTTCTTAGTTTTTCTTTCATAAGAACCTTCTCTTGGCAATAATTAACACAACAAAAATATTAATAGCGATATTGTTTTATACGTTCTCAAGTTATAGCGTGACCAGGAAAAATAGGGGTTAATTTTTCTGTATAAGATTACTAGCGACTGCCCGCCACTTCGTTTGCGTAGTAGGCTCGGCCTTTACGCTCGCCATAACCTCCCATCTTTTCTTGGTTTTTCTTTCATAAGAACCTTCTCCTGGCAATAATTAACACAACAAAAAAAATATTTGCGAAAACGGTAAAGCCGTTCTCAAGTTATAGGCTATAACCACCAGACCAGGAAAAATAGGGGTTCATTTTTCTGAATAAGATTACTAGCGACTGCCCGCCACTTCGTTTGCGTAGTAGGCTCGGCTTTTATGCTCGCCATAACCTCCCATCTTTTCTTGGTTTTTCTTTCATAAGAACCTTCTCCTGGCAATAATTAACACAACAAAAATATAAATAGCAAGATTGTATTATACGTTCTCAAGTTAAAGCGTGACCAGGAAAAATAGGGGTTAATTTTTCTGTATAAGATTACTAGCGACTGCCCGCCACTTCGTTTGCGTAGTAGGCTCGGCCTATAGGCTCGCCATAACCTCCCATCTTTTCTTGGTTTTTCTTTCATAAGAACCTTCTCCTGGCAATAATTAACACAACAAAAAAAATATTTGCGAAAACAAGTAAAGCCGTTCTCAAGTTATAGGCTATAACCACCAGACCAGGAAAAATAGGGGTTTATTTTTATAGAAGATAGATATAGATCTAAAGCCAAGCGGGGTCTGAGCTGAAGGACCTGAGGAACTATAAGTTTTTTATTCTGTGGCTTGCATAATTTACGAGTGGTTAATTGGTACTTTTGTTTTATGTCAGTTGGTGACTAGTAAGTCGCTCGCCTGATGTTAAGCGTAACGCTTGCCCAAAACAGTTCTGCCATTCATAAACTAAAACCACCTTATTATAAAACCTAGACTAAAGTTAGTCCAGAGTTTAAACCATGGTTTAGCGGAGTTTCATAAGGGGTATTTGCTTAAACCATGGTTTAAACTAAGAGTTATCTTTAGTCCACGTTTTATACTTGTAATGATGCGACAAGAGATCAAAAGCGTGCATGGTAATCACTGTGCTCGTCACCCTGAGATAATAAAATGTTAATGAGATTTAAAATTTAATAATCAATTTCTTTGTAATTTCGCTGGAAACATTTAAGTTGTACCCATGTAAACCCATGTACTTCCCACAGGCCGACTCTGCAAAAGTCCTTCCACTAAAAAAATCTTGTTTGGATCTTTATGTCATTTGACAGTATCGTATAATTATGAGCTTAACCGGGTGGTACGATGGCTGATATTGGAATTTACGAATATTATATTATACGATTGTAAAAAGGAGATGAACATTTCGATGAGGTAAAGTCGATCTACGAAGACAGAGAAAAGTTACTTTTACATTTCTAAACTGTTTATTTTTTTTTCTAGAAAACAGCCTAGACCTACTTGTATCACAATATTATTAATTTATTTTGATTTTCCTTGTGCTTACAAATTATTTTGAAAGTACCTATTAAGAAAAATATGGATACTAAAATAAAAACCATAATTTGCTTTTCTCTGGCTTAAGATTAAGCGGGGTGTCTTAATGAAACGTTTGCTTTGGCCGGTTGGCGCTGTAGGTAGCAACACTGACTTCTGAACCACCGGTCCCGGGTTCGATCCCGGAACAGGTCAAACATTTATGATGAACATGTCTATTTTACCTGTTTCTGGGTGTCATCAGCTTACCATAGTACATACTGCCTAGCTCGTGTCCTGAATTAGGTGTAGAAGTTAAAATAAAACTATTTTATTTGCATTTCAGATATTTTGAGACAGTGGTCATATGCCTGCTCTACTAATCCTATTTCCCCACTACAAAGTACCTACTTACTACTGTACATAATTTTGTGCGTCAAAGAAAAACTCACTTTCAAAGCGGGTGAATGAATTTCGATATAAATTATAGTTTACGGACGTACTTACGAAACATCGGCATAGGTTATCAATTCCCAAGCAGGCAAAAGCTAGTTTTATGCAAAGGTATGTGTATATATGCGTTACTATTAGACGTTGCCATTGTGGCTAGGCGGATTTACATAGAATTTAGAATCAAGATAGAGTACCTATACCCAAAATTAAAACCAATCTTATTTTTCATCCAGATTCAAGGAGTACTAGTTGTCGACGGATTGTGCTAACCTTATTCCAGATGGACGAAGTCGCATGCATTTTAAAATATGTTGTTATCATTATAATATTTAAAAAAATATATAAACTGAACTTGTGGAAACTACCACGACCAGGTAGATCAGACCTAGGCCATCATACGTAGACGAGACTAAACATACGGTACGTCTAATTACATAGTATTTATCTTTATTAATTTCTTTATTACACATTATATTAACATAATTATCATATCACTAATTTGATTTGACGAAGATTAAGACAGACCTTTGTTGACAGAAAGTTCTAATAATGAGCAACGTTACAAGATAGTTGTATAGTAATAATTTAAAAAACGATTAATATTAATCAGTCTATTCAATATTGTTTTACAAAACAAATACTAATCAAACTAATATTATAAAGGCGAAAGTTTGTAGTGTGTTTGTATGTTTGTTACATTTTACGCTCAAACGGCCGGACCGTTTTTGATGAAATTTGCTATGCTGGTAGATGAGACGCTAAATTAACACATAGATAGGGTTTTTGTTTTTCATCCACATCATCATTATCCATCACCATGCGGGGTAACCGCGGGGCGCAGCTAGTGTAAATATAATACCTATTTAATAACAATATATTAATATAAATAGGTAGGTGCTCGTACTTATATGGATTGCCATCATAATGGGGGTAACATTAAAGTAAGTATACCTACCTATTTAAGATCCTCAGTGCTTTGTTATGTAGCACTTGCCTACTAGCTAACTACTCTAACTTATTTCATCCTAAAATTCCGGAATAATACAATTATAGACCAGAAGTGTCAATATGCTCATGAACTGCAGTTAGTTTCAAATCAAAATTACTTCCATGTGTAATAAATAACATAAATACCTTTATTTAAATTTTTAATATAAAACTATTTTTTTATTGTAAATTGATAGTTTTATTTAGATGTCACTTAGAAATTTTACCACACCTTTTTATAATAATTATTTCACTGAAAATCGCACTACACAAAAAGTACTTAAATCTATACATACTTGTACTTATATATAAAAATTGATCCCTATTTCTCCTGATCATGCTTTAACTCAAGAATGGCTTTACCGATTACATTCATCTTAAATGTTTTTTCTAATACTTCGTAAAACGTTCCTACATTAAAAAATATTAAGAGAAGATGCGAGGTTATGGCGAGGCCGAAAGCCGAGTCTACTTTGCGAACGAAGTCGCGGGCAGTCGCTAGTTAAGTATAAACGTATAAACATTAACAATAGGGAATATAAAATCATAGATTCATTTTAATGATGTTCTGCCCAGAAACGTACCCCGGAAACCTTTGGGAAAGATAAAGACAGATTACAGATTGGATGTCAGTCAACGGATAAGAACATCATGCAAAATAAACTTGACTATTAGGGATAACTGTATCTTACTCACATCTATTGAAACCTTGTCATGGCGTTTTTATCTGAATAAATTGATATCAGATATAAAACAACTGAAATATAAGTACTTAGATAAGTTCCTACCTACCTCTAAATTTATAACATAGATATGTATAACGGTTTATATTAGGAACTATTGTTTTAAATACAGTTTAATGGAAAAATAACTATATATTGGTTAGACAGATATAAAGTTATATTAAATAGATTTATAAATAAATATAATGAGCCTTGTACCTATAATAACTAAAATATAATAGTTTTATGATGAAACTCACCGAAAATCCACTAGAAGAAAGTTAATTCACGGTATTTAACTTCCAGCAAAATTAAAACAAAACATTATCGCCAGTGGATCAACCTCCAATGGAATGTCCGAATCTGGCGTTTTTCATTTCACTGGCACCTACACACTGCAAACAAATATTGTACATGAAATTGGTAATCGAGACCGGGTAATTACGGTTTTTTAAACGTATTCACGGTTGGTTTGTGGCAGCAACGTTATGTGTGACGCGGTGACTGAGCCGAGTATGGGAAATAAAATGCACGTTCGAACGGCGGCGACTGACGTGCGCCCGCGACAAAGAACCGACGCGAATGCTGGTAAAAATAAAAGCGGTGGAAGAAAGTTCGACGTCACCACGATAAAAGCCTTCGCGTGGCCGCTACCTGTTTAATTCCATGTTGAATAATAACTAATGTTGGGCCTGTAGCAGTGTAAACTAACTGTTGCCCCCAATCGACTGCACTTACCCTGTATATCAAACACCTCACAACTCTTGCATACAAGAACGTGTTATGGCTACTGTGATAAGTTTGAATCGCACCTACCTAATATTACTGATCCAAAAAGTTTATATAGGTTCTAATCTGTAACGGCCTTACTTATAAACGCTGCTTAACTTTAAATGACGTTATTTAGTACTGCGCAAAGGAAAAAAGGATGGAAGGGAAAAGGTTCTGCGTCGTGCTAAAGACATTATTTAAATTTAAGCAGCGTTTATAAGTAAGGCCGTATGTTATCAATTGTAGACTGCCACTATGCTGGAAAAAGTTTCCTATATAATAATGGTGCTATCTACACTACCTGTCTGAATTACGACCATTAGATCGCCTTATTTTGTTATTCTCGTCCCCACCGTTGAAATTTTAAAAGTTTTTCGGATCACCTACCGGGTGCCAAATCTCCTTGTGAATTATGATACAACGCGTATAGTCGCGTGTTCACATCATTCAATGCAAAGGGGAATACATGGAAAAGGAATATTAACCCGTGTCTGATCGCGTTGCCCCTGATAACTGAATTATATATTTCGAGGAATAGGATGCTGAAAGATTTATCCGGAAACTTGTCATTATGATCAAATAATAAAAATAATACATACAGAATATTGCTGTTTTAACATTTGATATACAATTTGAAACTTTAATTATATATATAGGTATAATTAATGCGGTGCATGTGGTACTCTCTCTACAATGTAGAGTTTTCATATTCAAAACTCTAAAACGTAAAACTTAGGAGTGAAATGTAAGACCTTCGGAAGTTTGTAATCACAGCAGATACAAGGCCAAATCCTATTTAATAGTCCGGTCAAATAAGACCAAAAAATAAGGTTGAAGATACACAAAAACACACCCAGCTGAAAATTGGTATCATTGTTCAAAACACAATCATAAATTAAATCTAAAAATTCCTCATCGATCCTATAAACCTGGGAAAAAATTTACTCAGGGTTAAAGGTTACAATAACGGGTTTATGTGACCGGTGTCCGTGTATGATCGATGGTGTTTTCAACAATCGTACCAATTTTCAGCTGAGTGCCAATTTTTGTGCCCTCGATGTCTAAATTGACCGGACTATAATAGTATAATTTACTACCAGTTTCTCGCTCGCTTTTTACAGTTTTAAAGCTATGGATACGTGGGTTTACATTATAGTATGATGTTCGTTACTCACTTCGAAACAGAAACATTCATTTGACGAAACTAATTTATATGTACATACAGACCAAATTAATAGTTCGTAACTTATAAAATTCTCAGTTCTGCCCTCAGATTCACAATTGATACGTCGTTAAATGCGCCCCTGGCGGTACTTGACGGCGCTGCAATAAAAGATGAGTACTTTAGTACAAAATTTATACAACCTATATTAAAAAACTGTTTTTTCTTACATTTTTGTATGTACATATAATATAGGTATCTAGTATTCACAATACAGATCCACTAGGCTTTTGACAATCTATACCATGAATACCGAATCACTAACCCATGCACCGTCACAGAATAGATAATAGGCATTTTTACGCTAAAGAAGCTAGAACACACCGAAGAAACATACAATCTACATCATACAAACTTACGCCCGAAAGACACAACCGCCGTTGAGTTCCTGGGTGCTCAGGTAAAAAGAAGATGCCTTGCTACCACGCTCTTCAGGCTCCTTTGAAATGTCACTATTCAATCGCATAGAATTAAATATCCCATTTAAATGATGTCAATTGCGATTGGATTGAATTGGAATTTTATGATGTTTTTATCAACCCACACTCAAAAAAGGATGTCTCATTTCTGCTGTACTTTTTACTTGATTTCGTCGACAGTTGTAAAAGACTGATGAATATTTTAGGTAGTATTTGTTCTAGTCCCTCCTAGTTTGTCCCATTTAAGTATTATTAAAATTAAACGTTTTTGAGTTATACTCAAGTTTTTATCATATTTTTCATTGTGTAGAAATTTTACCTCTACACTTTATATGTAGTAGTTTTTACATCCCTCGTTTTACCTCCTTACGTCAACCCTGACAAAAATATTGAAAGCATCACTATTTATTTTAAATTACCTATCCAGTTATCAATTTACATCACTGTAGCTCCAAAGCTATGTACGTGAAAGTTTTTTTGCAATTTGTGACTTTTTGAGTACTCCAACGATGGTTGGATCCATAGAAGTTTTTGATCATTATTAGAAAAAGGATCGATTCGCATCAAAAAATGTTTTTGTGTAAAATGGCTATTTTCTTACTAACTGTATTTTTTTTAAATCTGTGAATGGGGATCAAAACTCCATAAAAAATTATGGATAGTCTCCTAAGACCATTTTCGAGTAGCTGCAACGGATGAGGTACTTCCCCTTACTGTCACGCTGAAAGTTTCCACCCTGTATATATAGATAAGCATTATAATATCATAAGCATAATGATATCAAGTATAGCATTGAAAGTCGGTTTCATATTTTAAAATAGTAACCTATTTTATTTTTAATTGTTCTGCTGTCAGAACGGGCAACTCGTTGGGTTGATGGTAAGCTTTACACCTTCTAGCTTCTATAAGTTCTGTGCGATGCATAGTGCAGAACTGCACTCATCCCTCAGAGGCATAACAGTTTTGCCGCTTCGCCCACTATTTTCACTAAGGTGCAAATTGGTAGCCGGCTACATGAAGCCGCAGAAAACGACGTGTCGCAGCGACACTACTGGTTTCTATGTATTTCTATGAAATACCATTCGTAGTTAGCGACGTCGCGTCGTCGAGCGGCAAAAAACACTGTCGCCCGACCGCAGATCAGTAGTGCCTACCTATTAAAACCTAGTAAAACAACTGAAAAGATTTTAAACTAAACCTTTCGTATCGTGCTCAAATGATTGATGCCATCTGCAGTTGCCGTCTGCAAGTCGGGTTCGAAATCATGACAGCAGCGACGACGTGTCGCGGCGACATGAAGTGACGACACGTCGTCTGCTGCTGCTACGTGTAGCCGGCTACCAACTTACACCTTTACCCTTCAACGTAACCTAATTCTTTCACATTGCAGGCAAAATATCCGGTACTAATCCGGTGATAATTTTTAGGGGGTTTTGGTGTCTACCAAAACGCATACTCGCAGAAGGATCTTGCCATCTAGTATGTCACATGATTGTCACCACCCGAGAACCACGGTTTTGCTGAAGGTCCTACAAACGTGAGTAACTCAGAACTTAGGAACTAGTATATCTACTATTATTCTGTGACTGTGTGAAGGTAGGCACATAGCAGGTAAATAAGCTAAGGGCTGTACATTCAAACAAAAACAAACCATGAATAACCACATTTGAACATATTTAATTAATAGCACAACAACACTAAAACTAAACCGCTCATTTTGCATTTATCACATCTTCACTATTTCCTTGACCTGTCCTTGCCTGCATTTCCAAATCCGTGATTCCAATAATTATTATCAAAGATATGATGCCTTCCCTCTAATATATCACCCAAAAAATACAGCCTTCTATAACACTCTAGAACATTTCACACATTATTTCCACTTCGTTAAAGCTAATTATTTACAATAAACATCTATTTAACATCGATTTGATCAATAATTCTCTAAAATACATCAAGTTAACAACAATATCTATAGACCGTTAGGCTTCAATTGTCACTTACATCGTACGTATCGAATGTGATAGATGTGTACATTTAATATTAACATACCAGCTGCAATTATACTGCAGAACCCGTGAACCCAGGCGTCGGGCCACGGAGTGCCCGGTGCTTGGGTATCGATCCTTTGGCTTTACCCTCGCGCCGCGCCGAGCATGCCGCTGACGAACTGCGACTGTGTCACAGTGCATCAGGCGCCAATGCTCGCCCCAAACCTACCAGGTAGGCTCGCCTATCCATCCCTCTAACTATACATTTACTATTGTTCATAATTTACGAAACCGATTTAACTTGGCCGGTCTGAACTTCTCACACTGCGCAGTACATATTGTATGAACGAAATGTCAAAATCTTCCTAAATGTAGGTAGGCATACGCAGTAGATCGTAATTTCTATGTTCCAGCCGGATACATTAATAAGGCCGTATTTAAATGAAATGTATTTTAACTGCAAGATACCTATAAGCGCAAAACTGGAACCGCAGTTCGCAACATCTCTGTGCTGACTGATGACTAGGTACTGAAAAATGTATGGACGAATGATTAAACAATTGCATGTATTTGTACCAACACCCACCTCTAAAGACTTTGGCACAGCATCGGGACCAATGTTGCTAGTACATAAAATCTAAGTGGGTACAATCTTTAAGCTTGCAATACCATTGCAGTTTGAAAGCAAATCATATAAATACGCCCTCATGTTCCAAGATTATCTTTGTCAGGTAACGAAATGCTGTGTACGTAGTTAGTAATACCATCTACTCCTATTCAAAAACAAGTGGACTATGTTCGTACGTTTATATTACGTAACATATATACAAATTGGTAAGTAGATCAAAACCTGTAACTACGGGATAAAACGTGATTGTTATCAAAATAAACACATCTAAAAATTATAACAAATTAATATCGATTTACAATTGTCTTAGTTTCTATCCAGCTACAATTCAATTAAATATCTAAACATGTCTAGTTTTCTAAGTAACTCGACTCGATTTCTACTTTAATTGTAAGGTATCTACGTACGTACGTATTTATCTATCGTTCAAATCGATTAATTTAATTTACCTAATTTAAAATTCTCGTAAGTGCAGTAACCCTATTAGGTACTTTTAAAGTTTCTACGAACCATGTTAATTAATATGTCTGACGTGTAGATACTTGATATTTGTATGTAATTAAACCTTTCTACCAATTGGAGTGCGTACATTTATGAATGATTACATAATAGATGCAATTATATGATCTACACATTACTCAATAGGTTAATGTTTCTGGACTAAAATAATTGGAAGATATTATTTAGCATAAAACCTACGTTGGTCAAACAAATATTTATCTAGTAATTCATTCAAGCGAACAACATGGTTTCTATTTTATTGAAATTACTGGGAATGATCGTGTGTTTGCAATGCGTCCACTTTTGCAAGAATTGTACAATGCGGTGTAAGGTGTGAATAGAACAATGCTCTCTTTCTCTCTCTCTTTCTGTTCTTAGAAATTTCAAACTGTAAGCAATTATGTAAGATAAAACTGCGAGTCACAATCGCACACCAAAGTTTCCGTCCTAATAATACTTATCATAATAATTATATTTCTTTTATGTATGATTTTAATTTGGCCACATTTTGCTATTGACCACATTTCGCCTGTTACAGGTTTCGTACATACGAAACCCTAAAAAGAGATGCACCTACCATATTTTTATAGATTTGACAGTATTCAATAATAATAAGCTAAATAGTTACAGTAATAACAAAATATGTTCCTATATCTCCACACTATATAATGTAATATATTGTAATTAATTATTATAACAGCATACATTTGTAAACTACATTCTGGCACATAAATGAATTTGAAGTTGACTAGAATCAGACTTATTATAATTGGCTTGGCAAATACTGACTCGACTTCAGCGATCGAGGTATACATTCTGGTACTGTATTTTTATTTGACCTAATTTAAACTACAGTAAGTGTTTTTAAATTTTAGAGAGATAAGCAAGTTACATATTCTCTTACATGATAGGAACTCGCATCTTTTATAATCCAAGCCTGCAAAATACTTACTATAAGTAGTTTAAATTCGATCACGAAATACGGTTTGATATGATATGACGACTAATAATAATAAAAAATAATCTAAAAGTATAGATACACTGTAATGCTTGGAGCGATACACGCTTTTAGATAAAAAAAGTTGTAATATAACAAATGAAGCTGGTTTTGAGCAAACTCGTACATAACAATACTTTTATTTGTGCATCGTGCTGACGGATTTCATAGGTCAAAATTGGACGTAAGTTACATGTTGTTATGTAATAGAAGGTATGGAAAGTAAGATGAATATAAGCCAAAAATCAATAAGACTTACGACAATCGGATACAACAATTTCTACAGCTATTCGCCTTTAAATTAGTAATAGGTACCTATATCCTAAAAGCTTATCTAAAGGATACATTTATTAATGTAGATTTAAGTGTCAATGTCCACAGTCGTATTTTACTTTAAATATTCAAGGTACATTTTTACGAAATCAAAGTTTAGCAATTACCTAACAATCGGGCTAATAATAATTTATAAGTTTATGTAGGGATGCATGCTTCACAAATGTTTGGTCAAAATGAATTCAGAGAAGTTTGTAACAATTGAATGGAAGGAGCTTTTAGTAAAGCAATGACACAGTGTACTGTAGTTGTGGGTTCAAGCCGCACTATAGTCCCTAATTTATGGCTGTTTCATTATTCTTCCTAACAAATTCAATAATGTTGTTTTTAAACTGTTCAAATTGCCTTTGAGATTGATTAAGATAAATTACTTTTGGTACGTTTATCTTAACAGTACCCACTCAAAGTATTTATTATTACGTTTTGCCAACATTTGAATGAATAATTAGCGATAATTTCATTGTAAATAATTTAAAAGTAACCATTACCTTAAGGTAATTAATCTATAAATTGATTCATATTATCAGATGCTACCCTGCGTTCTTCTACATTTCTCTCGACAGACACCGTTCGGTAAACTTAGCAGAGGTTCGTCTATATCGAATATGGCGATGAGTATACTATTTGGGCTTTTGTAATGAATTGGTGAACGACTACGCGGACATTAAGTGCGTTCGGAAATTAGTAGGTATTAGTCGCCAACAATTTCTCCGTAAACACGACTTCAAAAACATACCCAATATACATATTCGATAGAAACGTGCCCCAGGCTAAGAGTTTACTTCAAGATTATTTCAAGTTCCAAATTGACGTTGGGAGATGAAGGATCAAATCATCTCTAAATGACATCGAAAATATAAAACACAATTGGGAATATTGTCTATGAAAAATATTAAAATGTATGTAAATACTTTAGCACCACTAGTCTATCTACCAACTTATTAATTGCCTATAATATTGCTATTTGCCATGCAGTCAGCCATTTCCATTTTTTTTTGGCAGGACTTTCTTGATTATAACGGATGTTTTTTTTACGAAATGCACAAATAATTTTGGTTAGTATTGTATCCGAATTAATCCGTAAGATGGGCCTTTCAAAGATCTATAAGCTCTATCTACTAGGTTAAGTAG